>JAQOOD010000003.1:44523965-45140962 GCA_029633175.1 Citrus glauca | reverse complement strand
TTTAACATGTTCTCTACACCGTTTTTCTTTCAAAATTTATATTAATTAGTCACTTTTACACTAACACCGTTAAATAATTTAAATAAAATGATAATTTTATCCCTAAATAAATTTAAAAAACCATTTTATCTTATAAAAGTTTGAAAAATAAAAAATTTTAATTATAAAAATACTCCTAAATTTAAAAAATAAATCTAAAATAAAGGTGCTCAGCTGATTTTTATTAAATTTAGATTTTACAAAAGTTTAATAATTATTTTTATTAAAATTTTATAATTTTTAAAATTATAATAAAAATAACCGAAGAAAAAAAAGAAAAAAGAAAAATATCTCTTCTACTCTTTATTCTGGTAATTTATTTTTCTTTTTCAATTTAAATTCTTTGCACGTCAAAATCCAAGGCGTTGTCACCACTCACCATCCGAAGAAATCATACAAAATCTATTAAACTGTATGATTTTATAATACATTAAAAGATAATTGTATTAAATCATATGATTGTAGCGTGGATGGTTTAAAGATAATTGTATTAAAAGATGATTGTACAACTGATATCTTCTGCGCTGAGAGGAGATCACGTGGTTCTGACACGTATTGCCCAATCAACTGATGTTGTGGCTGCAATCGTGCAAAGAGTCTTGCCAACTGAGTAGGTCGTGCGTCTTGTCGTGGGAATGTTTATTTTGGAATAAAAATTGTGTTGAGATCTACTTAATCTGTGCAAAAAATATTGTCCGACAATAATGCATCTTCAAGAAGCATCTTTTCGATTGACTTTGTTCATGTTTATGACAAATGTGAAAAAAAATTAATAAATGGACCTTCTAGGCTACGTGATATTGTAACTTACAATAGTTCCAAGTGTCAAGTTTATTAACCCAAAAATATTTGACAACTAAACTATGGTTGACTTGATTGATACAACTCTTAAATTGTTATAAGTTGCAACATTATGTAATTTATCTACCTCCTTAATAAATGTTATTATATTGGCCATTGGGAGGTTAAATGCACTTCTGTAAATTCATTGGCCGATGCTTCCCCCCCCCCCCCCTCAAGTTTTAATTTTTTTTTTGAGGTAGATTTGTTTGAACACACTAAATTTAATTTTTTATTTTTTATTACTTAAAAGCCCATAAATCAAATTACTATGATGAATAAAAAATATAATTAAATAAAATAATTTTACTCTTCGCACCATCTTTAACCCCGGTCCAAATGTTTCAATTTTGTATGCAAGTTTTATAATATTTCCCTCTTCAATTCATTGTGGGATCATTTTTGCTCGAAGTAATTGGTTTATGATGCAACTATTTGCCTATGATTTTAGGAACTGATTTATTATTTGTTCTTGAGTCTATGATTTTAGGGTTTGTTTATGATAAAACTACTTGTCAATGATTTATGAACTACGGTCAAAATATAGTTCTATTCACCGTAGAAAATGAATCATATTTCAAACTAATTTACAGTTGATACGATACAGATTAATATCCGAACTTAATGTATAGACACATACACATGCTGGGTTTAATTGGTTATTTTAAAATTATTTGAACTGGTTCCCATTCCGGAAAAGGTGATTCACTGCATTAAGATGCTTTGTGTTAACTTTAGAGAAGAAAATAAACCTGAACATGGTGTTCAATCCATCTATATACATTGCAGCGGTTCCACCTGCTAACAAAAGTTCTTTATCAATATACATTTTCAAAGAATTCACTTGAAATGCTTCATGATAATGATTACCAATTTATGATGATGATGATGATAATAAAAATAATTTAAATCCTCTACTAATGCTTTTTATTTTCTTTGAATAAATTAAAGGTTGTCAAAGTATGAACCAAAATCTTAATTCTATAACAAACGACAATGTCAGAAAAGACACTAAGTGTCAGACGACTTGCAAGTTAAGTTTTGAACGACATGTCCGTTTCTTGCTTTGATCACGCGTATGACATTTATCTCGCGTCATACGCATGCAGTAGCTAAGACGTGTGTTGCATGCGATTCGATTAAAACATTAGAAGCTTGAAACGACAAGAGACAGATGCCGCTAGCTCACTTTAGTAACTCACTTAACTATTTGACTGTTAGTTTATTAATAGTCAAATAGTTCCCTCTCTTGCTCTCCCTTTCCTCTTATTTCAAAAATTCATGTTCCTTCTTTCAAATTCCAATAATAGAAAATCAAAAAATATTAATTTATTTAAAATTATTAAATAATAAATTGGATAAAGTACGTTTGAAAATCTCTCTCCAAGAAACATTATTCTCTCTCCAGCCCTCAATTTACTTGTGCATTTTTACACACAAGGATGAAGCAATGTCAAATGCAATCGAAATAGTGATTTCATAGACACATCATCAATTGTGTACTTGGCATATTGCTAAAAATGTCACACAACAACTTGTTACTTATTATGCAAGACCTGGGTTCAAGCAATATCACAACAAGTGCTTTTATGGGTGTAGTAATGCAATAGAATTTGAAGCTTCTTGGGTTGAGATGATTAAAAATTCAAATTAGCAGATCACTCATAGCTCAAAAATTTGTATTTTTCTAAAGAGAAGTGATGGCTTTGGCTTTTAGTTTGGATACATTTTCTGCAAATATGAAGTCAACCTCAAGAAGTGAGAGTACAAATAATATTGTTCATCAAATTCCAGCAAAAACAACAGGTCTCATTATAGTTGTTCAGCATTATGACAATGAAGCAAACGATATGCGGTTAGAGGAGTTGCAAGACGACAACAAATTAAGGGCTGGAGCGAGATTTGCAAAGGCACTTTATTCAATTCATTATTTTTATAATTTCTAATAAATTAATGTTTCTTTATTTTTTATTCTTAGAATTTGGAAGAGGAAAGATGAAATTTTAAAATCAGAGAAAGGAGAAAGAAAGGAGGGGAATTATTTAACTTTTAACAAGTTAATTTTTAAGTTTAAAATTATTGACACATGTTAAAAAATTATTAATTAATTATTCCGCATTATCTAATGACATGAAGCATCAGATGTACTCCAAAATTTATCGTATTATATACAGCTAGTCAGCTGCCAATTATATCATTAGTCCAAGCTTTTTCACAAATATTGGGTCCTACACCAATCAGTAACACAATTAAATTAGGGAAAATAGTCCAACTTAAAAACCAAAAACCAACCGTGCATGAAAAGAGAGCTAAATTGAATTAGGGAAACAATTGAAAGTTGCAACTTAGAAAAAGCAATCGGGCGTGAAAAAGAAAGCGTAGAGTCTGTTGACAATGGAAGGCACATACATATGTCTAATTAATTTTGAGTAACAATAGATATTTCAATTTTTTTTATCCCAAATGTGATCCCAAATGATATGTCATTAATTGAATGATTGGTAATTCTTAATAAGATTCAAAATGAATTAATCGTATTATATCACCAACTAATTGATGAATATCGCATCATTTATGATTTTTTTTTGGACAAAAAATTGGATTGTATAGCACTACTCATTAATTTAACTAATCTTTTTTTTAAGAAAATCCATTATTAATTAAAGATAGAAAATGAATCAATAAGTCGAAATCAAGACGGAGACGATTTCATTTATCTAGCAAGTGAGATATAAAAGAGATTTTTTTTTCAATATATTTAGTGACAAATTTGTGATACCTTTGTTTTTTCCTCCATTTTGTACAGTGCAAAACTCGAATTAATTTTTTAATTCCTTATTTACCTCGAAAATTGGGGATTTAATAACCATTTCACCAAATCATGAGAGAATGACTTTCATATTATTATTGTTTCAATTTTTTACCACTTATTAGAAAATTGTTTCCTATTATTTTTTAATTACTCATTACATCATCGACATTATTATTTTAATGTTCAAATGTTATTGTTGAGGATAAACATAACTGTTAGACTAATAGTAAGATTATAGAGTTAGGAGGGCCATTGGATTATTAGAAACTTATACAAACATGTATACATGCATATATATAGAGTATTCTTTTAATAATAAGGTCCTTATTTAAAAAAAATGAAGATCATACTAAAAGATAGGAAAATATAAAATTTCAATTTACTAAAGAAAAAAAAGTCTTTTAATATTTTAAAATTTATGTTGTTTCTATTTTTTAAATTTTGTCCTTATTTTAATAAAATATTAAATGAGCATTTCCTTATTAGAAAAGTTTTCAGCTATAAAGAGTTAATTCCCATTTTATAAGAAAGTGCAAAGTTCACACCTTTTTATATGTTTTCAATTAATTAATCATACTAAATAAAATTAATTATACTTTGTTTCAATTTCTATTTTCTTTTTATTTATTTTTAAAATAAAATTATTATCATCCTAAATGTTAACTAAAATATATTAGTTCATATCATCAAATCTTGACACTTCATTATTCTTTAATCCAAGGAATTAAAATTGTGTTTAATAGTTGTTCTTGAGCTTGCATGCATGCATACATACATATATATAATATTGTTAAATTAATATTTTTAAATTGATAACCTCTATTAAATAATAGCTTTTTGGGTCTCTGCTTGAGGCCAACATGATAAATTAATAATTCGATAAATTTATTAGATAATAAATTCTCAAAAACTATTATTCTTCTCTAGGACCCAATTAATATATAAATTAATAATTAACTAATTTGACACTAAATACATATAATGTTGATGATTTAGTTGTTGTATTGGTATAATGCTTTACGCATGTCATTGGTTATTATTGCTTTCTTTACAACCGTTCAGATGAAAAATTTCTATTTGATTGTATGTGCTATATTAAGAGAAATAAGAAAGATTGACTTAATATATTGTCTCCAAAAAGTTTGCTCTAATGAGTTCCTAAATAGCATGATCCAACCATGCAATCCAACCAAATTAAGGATTATCAAGTGATTGATTCTCACAACAAGATCAAATCAAAATTGTATCTATACAGCTTGACATAATCACAAAATCATCTACTTATACTAATTCTATACTTTATGAAAGTTCATATTATATACATGATATTATCTTTTTAAATTAATAAACTATTAATTTATCATTAAATTAATAGTTTATTAATTTTTCAATATATTAATATTCACTAAATTAATAGATTTTTCATAGTCCCAAAACTATTAAATTATTGAGATTCTATAGCATTTGACCTTATAACATAATATATATATTTATTATAAGAAAAATATTTAAAAAAATAACAACAGGTACAAGAAAAATATGTTATTATTAATTTTTTATTTATACCGAAACTTATATTTTTTATTTTTAGGATTTTAATTTTTATGTACATTTTAATTTATATGATTTATTTAATTTATAAAAAATATATTTAAAAATAAGAATAATATTATAAAATAATGGTGTTAGGGAGATTATTGGGCATTATGAAAATAATAAAAAGACATATTATTTGTATTAATGTCAATGGGAGAAATTGACAAATGTGACAATCCTCTCTCTCTCTCTCTAATATACGCACTCAATCGGAGCTTTTGATCGGACTGTGGGTTGTCTTGTCGACTTGCAAATGAAAAAGTAAAAAGGAAAAAAGATTGTATTGAAGGAATTTGACTTTGTTGAAAACAGAGCAAGGCTTTTTACTTGTCCGAAATTTGATCCGAAAGTCGGATAGTTACTCAATCGGAGATGATAATTGACTTTTAAAAAAAAAGTTGTATATCATAAAACTAATATACTCAATCGGAGGTTTTGATTGGACCGTGGGTTGTCTTGTCGACTAGCAAATGAAAAAGTAAAAAAGAAAAAATTGAATTGAAGGAATTTGACCTTGTTGAAATCAGAACAAGACTTTTTACCGGTCCGAAATTTGGATTCGAAAGTTGGATGGTTAGCTTTGCTTGTTTGTTGTTTCCTTGAAGAATTAAAAAAAAAAAAAAGAGAGAGAGAGAGGATTGCAGTCGTCAATTGGATCCGCCGTTTGTTTTTTGTTTTTTTGTTTCGTTAACGCGTGGGAAAGCAAGAGTAGGGGGTCAAATCAAAGGGAACACGTTTAATTTGAGGCAAGATGGTTAGAGGTGTACGTGTACGGTAACTGAGAAAAAAAAGGTGGACTAGTGAGATAGTGAGATGATAATTGACTTTTAAAACAAAAAAGTTGTATATCATAAAATTAATATACTCAATCGGAGGTTTTGATTGGACCGTGGGTTGTCTTGTCGACTAGCAAATGAAAAAGTGTGGACCGTGGGTTTTAATTGCATTTTGATTCCATCGAATCTTGCAATCTCAAATTATCTAACAACAATCAATCAATCACGGGCGGATTAAATACAAATGATTATGATTGACGAGGGCACGTTTGTTTATAACATTAAAGTGGTATTACAATATTGTTTATATTAAAATAATACAAAATTAATGTTTAGAATCAATTTGTAGGGATTGGAGTGCGGGAGCTAATGCGTCAGTCCGACTGTACTTTGTCTTTTTTTTTTTCTTTTAACTTTTAGCTTTTAGCTTTTGTTTTATTATTATTATAATATTAAAATAATAAATAAATAAAGTTTTTAATTTAATATAATATTTTTATTTTATTTATTTTTACATTATAATTGTTAATATAAATTAATAAATAAATAATTTATTATTCAATAATAGTATATTTTTTATTTTTACATTATAATTTATTAATAAATTTATAATTTATTATAATTAATAAAAAATATTTAAATATAAATAAATTTGAAAATTATTAATTTAAAATTAATAATAATATAAAATATTAATTTAATTTAAATATATTAATATAATATAAAACATTAATATAATATAAAATTTAATTTAAATTAATTAAAATAATAATACAATACAGTGTAGTACCAAGTATTGTACAACATTATTATAATATAGTGTTAATACAATACAGCATAATACAATACACCAGTATTAAAATAATATAATACAACATAATACAATATTGTGTGCCAAACGCACCCACACATAATGATTAAACAGATCAATCACTAGGCAATGATATTACAATTACAAAAGTTTATCTAAAAACTCTCCCTCTCTCATAATATGTATAGTTCTAGTGCTTAAAATTCGAGTTTGTAAAAAGAGAGCTAAATATTTTACTTAAATTTAAAACTCAAATTAATCTTATAATCTCATTTATGGATTTTATGTAACGTATTAATGTCGGCAAATTATTTCTATCATTAGATTGGAACAAAATCAATAATAATAAAATTCTTGTCACTACTTTTTTAAACAAAAAATCTAAATTAAAAGATTTTTTTCTTTTAAAAGTAAGGGTGAGTAAAGCTTAAAAAAAAAATTAGCCCACTTTTAATTAACATTCTTTTACCTAAAATTCTTTTAGTCCTCTTTTTAATTTTAATTTTTTTTAATGAAAATGAAACGAATGAGATTTGAAATACATACGTATCAATCGGAGCTCCTTATCTGTTCAAATTTAATTTATTAATTTATTTCCTCTTTCTAGTTTCTAGATTTAAGACTCTGAAAGTTCACACGTTACACCCTCATATGGGTACGTGTCATTCCATTTATCTGTGGAATTAAATACTATTTATCAAAGCATGATTCTAGCATGGATATGGACAATAACATAATTAATAAGAATAGGTCATAAAAAAGAGTGTACTTTATTATCAAAATAAATAAAAAGTTATAGATTAGGCTAATCATTTATTTCCATTTAAAACTATATTTTACATATGTATATGCTAGCTTTTGCATGCCACTGAATGTTTTCTTTCAGAGGAATGAACATGGAAATTCTAGATCTGTTGATTGTGGCATTGATGGCAGTTCTGAAAGTACTCTTGGTGGCGGGGGTTGGCTTGTTTCTTTCGACAGATCACATAAAATTATTGGAGCCTAACACAATGCGTGATTTAAACAATGTAAGTTAATTTAACAATTTTCAATCTCTCAGGCACCAATTTTCAATGTTAGCATCTAAACAATGTTAATCATGAATAGTCACGATCAAGTCAAATTAATAGAGTACCGAAAGCTGTTTAATTGTCTTGGCTTCTTTATCAGCTTGTATTCTTTGTGTTCAATCCAGCATATATGTTGAGCAGCCTGTCCGAAACTGTTAAGAGTCAAAGTTTGGCTACCTTGTGAGTTCTTTTTCTATTTGGTTTCTCTGTATCTACTTGCACTATACTTCCTGTGACGTTTCATTTTGTATCCAAAAAGGGAAAATCAGTTGTGTGAATATTCATGTAGCCACCAAGAATTAGTATAAAAAGATATTTTTAAACATATAACAAAAAAATTTACGAAAGTAATATCATAAATTTGTCAGCCTTCTGTCAAAAAAGGGGTAATAGATAAATATAAAGGTAAGATAAAATATCACACTCTGAAATTTTAATTCTCTTGTGGGTACCGTTAATTTCTAATTATCAAACACTTTACTATCTTTTAGACAGCAAGATCAAATGGAGCCTTTATGTATAGTTAGTTTTCTTGTCCTATATTTTGCAAGCACATGCGTTCTTAGGTGGTTCATCCCGGTGAATATTTTGGTCTGATCACTAATAATTTTGTTCCAGGCTTGCATTGATTCTCGTTAAACTCACACGAACGCCTCCACATCTCTATGGCCTTGTCGTCAGTTGCTGTTCTTCTGGTACATTATTCTTAACTTTGATTTTTTTTTTCATTTTTCATTTTTAATTATCATTGATCTGATCAGGAAGGGCCTTAATATTTGAGTTAATTGTTGCTCACAGGGAATTATTTATTTCTTCTCGTAATTGGTCCAGCGGCATGTGAAATGTCAAACAGTCCATTCGGAGATTCATCTGCTTGCTCAGACGGAGAGAAACTTATGCTTTACTTCCTATGGCGGTATGATAGTCTGATTACTACTTTAATTAGATAAAACAGCATCCCTAAATTTCCAAATTTTGTCTGAAAAAAATCTTATTTCAAACTCTTGTGTCAGTCCCAATCGAACCTTGAACCTTGGGAACCCACTCATTGGCATGGTAAACCACCTCATTTTTCGCACGTACATGCAGCTATAGGATGTGTTGGGGTTGAAGCCGTAATATCCTACCTTTGCTAGCGGGGTGAATTTTTAGGCAATTTTATAAGTTACGGGTTCTCCTAGTTAAGCATATGTATTTTTGGGTTATAAAATCCAAAGACAAAACAGTTGTATACAATTTGCATTAGTTTTTTTTTTTTTAACAAATTTTCCTTTAGTCCTTAAGGTTCGAGCAATTAACAGTTAGCATTTTTTTATAACTACCCAACATGTCTTTATCGCTACTTCATAGTTGCTAGTTTAACTGGCCAAAGGTGAAATAATGTTTTTGTATGATATAACTTAACATTCAAACAAAATTTCCTTAATCTTTGTAGTTGCTGGTTTAACTTGTCGAAGGTAAAATTATGTTTTAGTGTGATATAACTTAATATTCAAAGAAATTTCCTTGATCTTTGGGGGTTTGGGCCAGGGACGAAGCCCGGAATATTTTCTAGGCTAGGCTAGTCTAATTTCTTTTTAAGTAAAAAAGAAAAAGAATCTTAAAGCAAAGCATTAAATCAAAAAATAACATCAAGTTAACACTTTTTAGGGTTTGAGAAATATCTTGTGCATTAAGTTCATTTAACGAAAAAAAAATTATTAATTAATGACTATGGTACCATATGGGTACTATACCCCACAATTGGCACTATTAGATGGTGGAGAAAAAGTCGCTCGTACCTCCAAAATTTATTTAAATGCCTTCTTTAATTTCATAATTTGTCACATGTATAGATCTCTTTTTGACTAATAGAGCCTTAATTACAAGAACCCAATAACATAGTTTAAATAAATTTATATAATAAATATAAATATAAATTTAAAATAATATAATACATGAAATAAGATAGAATTTATAAATTATTTTGAATATTAAAAGATTTATTTTAACATTGTTAATTTTTCATATTCTTTTAATAAAGATAAAATCTATTTGAAATATTAATAATATTAAAATAATTATACCTAACATGCATAGTAATTTTAGAAAAATTTGTATTCTTTTATATTACAATATCATTTTTATTTATGTCTATAGTAGTATAAATCTTAAAGTCAAAATTTAGATTAATAGATTTTAATATTAATAAAATTCATCAGGATAGACTAATAATAACTTAATATTAAAATAATTTTCATTATATTACATTATTTGATTAACTATAGTTATTGTAATATTTTATTTGTGTCATATGATTACTATGTTTATATTTATTTGAATTGTTATAATCAAAGGGTATAATAAATTATTTATGAAATTAACTGGGTTCTGTGTGACCATTTACGAAATTGAGGAGTTGTTGTGACCATTTAAGCAAATTTTAAGAGTGTGGGTGGCTTTTTTTCCTTAGATGGTCCTAATTTCTTGACTTTTAATAATTTTTTAATTATTTGATGGTGCTCAATCAATGAGTACGGTACTATAAAGAAATCATAGATAGACCTTAATTTTAAAAAACTAATTAAAAGCCAAACGAGTGATAATATCTTTTCATCAAAGTTTACTTGAGGCAGAAAAAAATAATGTTTCTAAAACAAGATAGAGTAGGGAAGAAGTTGGGGAAAATGACAGTGGCCAAATTCTAAAACAAATTGAGTGATAAACTTGTAAATAATACTCTAGCAATTTTATAAAGTATAACAGTGATAGTTAGTTTTGTAAATACTGCGTAGTAATTTAATTTGCGAACAACATTATTATTCAAGTAAAAAAAATTAACTAAATTTTGGCTAGGTTTTAGCCCAACTTTGCCCATAAATAGCTTCGCCGTTGGCTTGGTTTACTAGTTATCATTTTTCAAAAAATTGCTCGAAGTATTTCTCTATTTCCATAGTTGTTGGATTTAATTTATCGAAGATAAAATATTATTTTTGTCTATTAAAACGAAAATTCAAATAAATTTGATCGGTAACATATGAAAATTTGAGAATAGTTAAGTTGATTTTAAAGGAAACGAGTATGCAATATCAATGTTTTAGTTATTTCTAAAAAATACAAGGGCAAATTTATTAGCTGACTCGAGCTTGGGTTAGGGACTAAAAGCACATTTTCCCATTTTCTTCCAAACAGTCAGTAGACAATCATGTATAGAGCTCTTACATAAGATTTTGTTAGATGTTTTAATTATATCTATCAATATTTTTACTATTATTTTAAAATAGTTAAGCTACTAACATAAATTTTTTATTTCAAATTTTGACACAAATCATGAACTATTGATTTTAAGAGATATGATGATGGATGAATAACTATCATTAAATGTTGTTTTAACTTTCAATATACACCATTAGATTACTTGAAATCAATGGTCGTGCTCTTCTGAGACCAGGCTTTCTGCTCGTTCAACTTTATCTCGACTAGAACTTCTCCTCGCCCAGTTGCTTTTTATTAGTTTCCTGCGTTCACAGAACAAGTCAGAGTGCGCCGGGTGTTTTCCCGGCGTAAACCCTCCGACGCTCAAGTCAGATAAGAAGGTTTTTTGGGAAAAGATCGGCCGTAAATCTCTTGGCCTTAGGTTTTTTATCGGTTACGAATTATTTACTTTTTTAGCCCCTTAGAGTGATAAAAAGTCCAACCCTTTTACCTTCGCAAGTTGCCTTTTTATAGGTCTCCTGAGGATCCTTCCTCCTTCTCCGTGACAGGCGGTTGCGTGTGTTTTCATCACTGCTGTGGTAGGTGGTTGCGTGTATCTTCATTACTGCAGTGGTAGGTGGTTGCGTATATCTCCATTACTGCGGTGGCAGGTGATTGCGTATCTTGCGTGGCTTTAAGTCTCAGGTTGGTGAGCACGTCACTTCAACTGGCGCTGGCCGAGTCTCCTCGGTCCAAGCCTTAACGGTAACGAGCACATTGCCTTCCTCGGCAGGTTAGCCCCGCGGACAGTGTGCCTGAGCAGTGGCAGGGGGTTTCTGCTCCTGCTCCCCTGCTGCAAGGTTCTGCTCGCCTCCACTGATCCTCGTTGATGCACATCCTATTGCCAGATTCTTGCTAGTCATGTCTGGTCTCGTCGAAATATCCCTAAACACAGGTCCCCCAGTTTCTAGTGTTGAGAGTGAAACGAATCAAAACTGGAAACTTTAGTGGTTTGCTTATCTTCGCTTAGTTGAGCAGATCCTGGCAGGCTTGTCTTCTTGTCTCGCCATAAATAGGCTTTGAGACTTGGTGAGCCTTTGCATGCCTTAGAAAAAATTTTGAAGCTGAGGATTCTGTTCGCCTTTGCTCGATCAAGCAGAATTTAGCATGCTTGGCTTCGGTCTCGCCATAAGACAGGCTTTGAGACTTGAGCCTTTACACGCCTTAAACAAATTTTTGAAGCTGAGGATTTTGCTCGCCTTGATGCCGAAATCCGGATGAGTTGATCAGATCTCAGATCCTTGCATCATTATTAAATTTGTTTGGTGGGAAGCTGATGAGTAGATTTTCTATTAGCAGATGTTCTGTGAGCAGACAACCCATGAGCAGACAATCCATGAGTAGAGAACCTGTGAGCCTGTGAACACAACCAACAGTCAGGAGGTGCCAGTAGTTTTTCCGGCGAGAATCCTCCGACGCTTAAGTCAGCAATTCAGGCCTTACTTGGAAAAACCCATACCACAATTCATGTGGCTTAACTATGATTGCTTTATACAAAAAGCTTTTAAGTAAATTTAAAGGAAAAGAATATGAAATAATTAATCTTAAAGAAATCACAGGCGATAGAGAAATCTCTCAGCGATAGAGAGAGAAAAAAAATCCAATGGGTTCAGTTGCTTCCCTAGAGAGAGAGAGAGAGAAGAATCCCCCATTCCCGTTTTTATAGAAAACTATAGCGGTTTTTATCCTTTCCCCTAAAATTCTCAAGAAAACTACTAATTTTCAGCCCACTAAGAATATGGTCCCTAATATTTTGGAGAAAATGTTTTGACTGAATCGTGCTTTCTGGTAACTTCCTGGTCGAGGTAACCAACAACATCCTGGTCGATGTGATCTGCTCGAGGTGACCACATATTATTCTGGTCGAGGTGACCAATAATATCCTGGTCGAAGTGAGGTGCTCGAGGTCACCACATATTATTCTGGTCGAGGTGACCAATAATATCCTGGTCGAGGTGAGGTGCTCGAGGTCACCACATATTATTCTGGTCGAGGTGACCAATAATATCCTAGTCGAGGTGATCTGCTCAACCATTTGCTCGTTTTTACTCTGGAGGAGAGCACGATAATGTAAGAGCAAACACCTTTATCTTGGTCACCCTATTTAATTCCCTAAACAAATGGCTCAAAATTTTTGTCAAAATTTTAAGATAAAAAATTTAAATTAGAATAGTCTGACCATTTAAGAATAATCACAAACCCGTATTATACCCTTGAGGATGTTCTGAAAAATATATGCTCTGGATTTTCTATGTAATAATATTAATATGTGCCTATCAATAATTAATTAGATCAATTTGCGGTACTCTAATAGTTAATTGAATTTCACGGTTTTGGTGTACAATCAATTTGCGGTACTCTAATTAATTGAATTTCATGATTTTGGTGTTACAGACTCTGAGAATTTATGTTTGGACATACGTGTATGCCATCATGGCAAGATTTGCAAATGGTATCATTAAGACGAACAGTACAGATGGCGATTCCACAATCAGCATAACATCTTCTGCAGAAACTTCATCACGAATACGCTCTGAGAGTTTCACCGAACCACTTCTACCGGTTCGAAGGATTGCTCTAACTTTATTGAAATGCATCGTCGCACTGGATCTTTGGTAAAATATAATGTAATATTAAAGCTAAAAATAGTCACATTAAATGAATAGATTGTTTGAAAAATCAATTCAATTGCTAAAATAGAGTAATAATCGAGTGGGTAACAGTGCTCACGTTATGGCAAGCGAAATTGTTCGTTGCACGTCTAGTTAATTGCAGTTTTATTCACAGGGAGTCACATATTTGTGCTACTTGTTGAGCTGGTGCTCATTGCATCATTTTCCTACACACGCACACACACACACACACAAAATTACTGGGTTTCATGAAAATCTAATTTAATTAGTTGGACAGGTTCTATTTCTGGGAAGGGTAATTCACTACATTAAGATGTTTTTAGCAGAGATAAACCTGAAGATGGTGTTCAATCCAATCACTATTGCCGCGGTATACAAAAGTTAAGTTTTCAAAGTATTCACATGAAATGTTTTATGATCGAGAATAACAACTTATTAAAAAGCAATAATAATACTATAATTTTTTAGATCTAGTATTAATGGTTTTTATTTTCTTTGAATAAAAGGTTGTTGGGTTGATCATTGGGATAGTCCCTCCAACACGAAAGGCAATGATTCTGCATCTTTGCTCGGGTATGATCACTCTCATTTACTACGACTCCGATGCTTAATTTTTCTCCACAGCTTTTCGTGATTTTGTCACTTATCCTTTTACAGACTACAGTTTTTCATAATACCTGGCCCTGTCACTTATTAATGTCAAAACTTCAACCCAAGTATGTGCGCGTATATGTATGTCTATATATATATATGGTTGTGTTATGGTCGCTGGAATGAGATTTCGTGTCATCAAAAACCTAACAAAGAGTGTTATAAAAACTGTAAGGAGAAAGTGTCGATCTTCCTTAACATTTTCCATTTGGAAATGAAATCTGATTATATTTGACAGAGAAGCAACAATTCCGTCAATTATTCTGTTACTTGGGGCAAATCTTCGACGAGGTAAATTTAATATATATTTTTCATTACATTGCCTTCTGAAAAAGGTCAATGTACACTTATTTGTAGATTCTTGTCTTTTTTTTTTTTTGGTGGCTGAAGGTTTAAAAGGATTAGGAGTAAGTCCATTTCTTGTGGTAGGGATTCTGGCGGTGCAGTATATACTCATCCCTCTCATGGGCATTCTTGTAGTTAAAGGTGCTTGCCATTTTGGCATTGTGGGATCAGATTCATTCTATCAATTCACGCTTTTGCTTCAATTTGCTGTTCCACCAGCAATGACTACAGGTATTTGAATGTTGTGAATGCTTCTCTGATTAATGTTGGAGTGATTGACATCCAAGACGAGCTTTCTTGAGCAGCTACCAATTTTCGGAAGAAAATAAGTGCAATAAGAAGCTCAAGGGATCTCTAAAGGAGTTGAACGAGGCAGCGATGAGAATGTTTTCGGATATTGGACAAGAAATATCAAAGAGAACGCTTGGGATTAGAGTTTTCAAGGTCAAATTTGTTGTGCCATCTTCGGCAGCTGTGATGAGTGTAGGATGTTTAATGCCATGGTAGAACAAAAGAGAATATATATATATATATATATATAATATGTGATAATCATTCAAATGATTGATAGGAGTCATTATGTGTACTTTGATCTCGTTGTAATATTTAAAAGTTGAACACTTTTTGTTTTTTTAGTTTTCAAAAACAATTTACAAGTTGCACTGGATTTTGGTTTTTATTAATTAAGAGATATTAGATGCATTGTAGTTCTTCCGTTTTTTGATAAGTGAAAAATAATAAACAAATAATAAAGATACAATGGGGAAAAAAATCCATTACAAATTAAGCTCCCGATTGAATACAAAATCTTTGATAGATCAGATGTAAAAAATTTAGACAAGGTTTCAATTATTTAACAGATATTGTGCTCTTGGAATTTTTTTTCCTTAATCTTTCTGTTTTAGGTCTTAGAATTAATTTATATATAAAGAATCCTCCAATATTATGTAGCTTAGACCTCCTTAAGGTTAATTTGGTAATACCGTACCTTTTAAAATAATTGCTACAAGGTGTGGTGTACAAATAATCAACTGTGAAGATAATTAATTAAATATTTGATAAAATTTATTTTAATAAATATTGTGAGTTTTAAAAGCAGTCCTATGTATTTGCTAAATCTTATTACTAAATTGCAACAAGAATTTAAATAACTCAATTGGACATAATGTTGAATAAAATTTTTTACTTACACATTTATAAACATGTATATAAAGTATTTTTTATTGTATATATATAATAATTGATAACTAAAATAAATACTTTATGTTATTAATTTTATCTTTTATTTTGTTAATAAATCTCTTTAAAGTTAATAATTTTATTTCTTAATTAAGGATAATTTGAATTTTTATAAAATACATGAGAATATATATCAAATTGGATTACGTATAAAATTGATTCTCAAAATTAGATTTTGAAGAACTATTCTTTCTCTACTTTTCAAAATATGCCAGGATAAAATAATTTTATTAAAAGTAATTTTTTAAAAAAATAAACATTAAAATAAACTTTTAATTTTTTAAAATTATTTTAAAATTTTCCAAAAACAATCCCAAACATACTCTTACCTATACAAATTACAATTACCAGACGGTTATCTATTTTGATAACTGGCATTTATATATTAGTCAGTTCAAGATTTCACAGATTTTGGGTCAGGTCACCATCATTGGTAACACAATTGAATTAGTAAAGCAATTCGCATCTTGATAAGCAAGGGTAGGTGTATGAAAATGAAAGCGTGATTTCGGCCACGTACATATATAGTAATTCAACTAGTCTTCTTTGAGAAAATCCGCTGCACTATTAAAGAAAGAGAAAAAATCAACCATTATAAGTCAAGTCAGAGATTAATGTTTTTCATATGGAGTGAGGCATTAAAGGGCCTTGTGAACATGTAGTGATAAACTTGAGAAAACAAAGATAGAATGGGTAATTACATTAAAATTTTATGGGTGAAAAGAATTTTTTTCTCTATTATATATTAATATTATTTGATGGAGAGAATGACTGTTAACTTATATTTCTTTTTAATTCTACCTTTTAGGTCTTAATTATTTTATAATGATTTATTACTGTCTCGTATATTATGATTTTATTGTTCGAATTTTATTGTAGAAGGATAAAATGTGATTTTTAAGCATGCCAAATCTGTCCTACCTTTTTTTGAACACGTTATATATTAGATTGATGGTAAAGTTATAATATTTTAAGAATTTTAGGATTGCAATTTTTTTCTTAGAAGTAAAATTTAATGTTGGCGAATGTAATGCGTACATAATTAAGAAAAAAATTAATATTTAAGCGGTAAAAATAAGAAACATCAGAGATCTAGTTGCCCTTTTCCTATTTTTGGGTTGGTCGATTGTTGATCGATCACTTGCAATTATTTTAGTGTTTCAGCATAATTTTAATAATACACCAGCTTAAATGTTTGATAAATATCTATTTTGTACCAATTAGATCAAAATCCTTTCCTCATCTTAACATTCTATACAATAATTCATGCTTGAAAGTACAACAACATACTTAACAATCTTTGTCATCTCATATTATTTTAGCTAGCATTTAATTATCTCATGTGAGAATTGGACTGAGCCAGACTTAAGTGACAAGAATTCAATTATGACTGTTGGGTTAATTTTTTTGCTTAATTAGTGTTGAATCAAAGGTTGTTAGATTAAGAAAATAAAAAATTTAAAAAAATCAAAATCATTCATTCAACATTGAATCTTGATCTCAACATGCAACGTAACATTTTTCTGTAAACCTTAACAAACAAGAATACTTATTAAAATAAAAGATCTTTTAGTAAACCTTTACAAAGAAGAGAACTCGTTAAAATAAAAGAAAAGCATTACATGCGGTTAGGGGAATATAGTGAACCTTATCTCTCATCACAAATATTGCAAAGAAAGAGAGACAAACTCGGAAGAAAAGGCAAATAGCAAACATGAAATACTTATTTGGGAATCCGTGACAAGTCATCCGTTAATTATATTCATCGGCCTTTGGTACCGGGTTTTATGCTGAAGCTAAGGCCATGTGTGTATTGTTCTCTACGGGGATGGGCTGAAAGAGCAATGCAAAAACTTCATCCATAGTCTCTTGTTTTTGAGCACCATGCCCATCTCCATGTAGATATATGAACTGGGCAACTCTCAGCAGATTCAATATGATTTCATTTTTAGTTTGAAACAAGGGAGGATCTTTATCATTACTAGCTCTGCATACATCCATCATCACCTTCTTCCACATCTGTCTTATCAAGTCCCTGATGTGCTCACGGGCAGCTTCCTTTGAGGCACCAGTTTCATGCATGTAACACTGGATTGATTTAAAAACATCACCTCTCTGTATCTCGTCCTGATGAAATATTAGAAACAATAATACATAATCAATTCATAAAGGGGAGGAAATGGACGAATTTAGATCTAGTGCTGATCACTTAAGTTTGTGCAATGTTTTTAAAATATCCTGCTATCATGGGTCTATTATATTTCCCCTTATCCAATAACTACCAATTACAATATATTTTAAAAAAACTCAGCACAAGGTAGGTCAGCACTAGCTAAATTATCTAAAAGCAACTATATGAATTTAATGCATTGTGGTGTAATAATATACCGATGAAGTTCCCAAATCGTTGAGAAGACGGAAAATCCTAGACGACCATTGAATTAAATCCGGATTGCTTTCTAGGTATTCCAGTTCCTTCTCTATGATTGGATTTGTGGCAGAAATGTATGCAGTAATTGTAATCAAAGGGCCTGATATTGATAACGCAGCATTTTTCAAGTATTCTTCCAGTGTTGGTGCGTACTTATTGTGGTACCATTTGGCCTCCACCAAGAAGGCTTGTAATAAGCCTAGCCACTGATGCACATGACACAGGGAAATCCTAGTTACTATTTATTAATTGAATGAGGATCGAATAAATCAAAGGGGAGGAAGAGGAGGTACTGAATTTTTAATTCTAAGAAGCTGATCTGAGTCCTGTTGTTTGAGAATGTAATCAGCAACTTCACTAACAAAGTTGTAAAGCGCAAAGAAACATATTTTCATACAGTCTGGAAGCTGCTTTATAGCAATATTGATGTCCCATCTGTGGAAAAGAAAAATCTTCGCATGTGTATATACATATATATTTGAGAAGTAGCTATCTAGCAGCTTAATTAATTAATTAGGTATAAGAATATTTGCCAACAAACCTCTCCACAGCATAAGTGAATAGATCAAGTTCGTCCAAAGTACCATAGATATCATAAATATCATCAATGACTGTAACTAGAGCTCCCGCGATCGTGAGTACTCTCCTGGAGTAAGCGAACTGAGGCTCAAACACAATCCCCAGGCCACCGAGGAAGGAGGTTATCAACCTGCTCCTGGCAAACCTTAATTTCTCTCTAAGACCCTTATCTTCCCACCACCTTCATAGTCACAGGCAAATGCAAAGCAACATTACAATACTATGACGCGCGCACGCGCACACACACACACACACATATATATATAGAGAGAGAGAGAGAGAATCGTTCTCTCTGGTGCAGATATTTGCACTTTATAACGTAAGGACTTCGGTCTTTACAGTTGTGTCGAAGTGCTATAGACAAGGGATTTACTGCACTGTAAAGGGCTGAGTCCACACCAGCTGAGAATGACAATATCTGCATATATGATTAAACTGTACAATTACTTAGCGTTTGATAACATCAAATCTTACCCTGAAATGTCTTTTAGTTCTTCCTGGTAAGTTGCTTGCAAAATGTTGAAGTCCAATTTAGCGAGCTGGAGTAATGCATGGTTCTTGTCCTTTTTTTTCTCATAAACATCAATGAACCACCTTGCCTCCAACCTTGGCATTCTCCAATGCAGAGGGAGCTCCAAGGCACGCCTGGCTTGCTTATTCAGGTCCTCATCATCCTTGTTGCTGTTCAGGCACTGTTTAAGATGTTTACTGGTGAATTGCCAGGCCTCCTCCATGATGCTTTCTCCTTCTAAACTACAATACGAGGCTTCATACAAGCTGAGTATTCCCTTGAAATCATTACATATGAAACCCCCGTTCTTGTCTCTAAAGCTACTGAAAACCTCTGCATGCAGTACTCAACCAAATTAGAAAAATTGCATTATTTTGCATATAATATCAATCGATTTAAGTATTGAGATTATGCGTGCGTGTGACAAAGTAAGAGATGTAGTGAAACAAATGCATCCATTACCTTGAGATACATTATAACCATGTTGTCTGAGGAGTCTAAATTCAAGAGAGGTTGCATACAGATTTTCGTTCTTCCACTTATCATCCTTATTATTGTAGATATTGTGTAATATGTTCTCAATCTCAGTCTCAAAATGATAAGCCAATCCAAGTCTTTGCAAGTTGTCAATCAGCTCCAATTGATCCAGAGGCTTATTGGTCACACTCTCTTTGTTAATCATTGTCTTTAGTTTTCCCTTCATATTTTCTGCTTGTTTTTTTGTAACTTTCGCCCTGCATGCACCATTTAATTCAGTTTGCTGACCAAATCACGCTATATGTCTCAAATTCAAATTGAACTGAACAAAGGATTAATACTAATTTATCAATACCGTAAAGTTACAACTCAATGAGTGCAGAAAATCATGGTCCCAAATTGAAGGTTTGTAGTTTACTGATCTCCTAACAACTGCTGCAGTATCAGGCTGGGCGCTAGCAAAGCACCGGACTGGCTTGTATTCACTCGTTCTCATGGTTGTTGCCCTATTTGTTGCAAGCGGAGGACATAATTTGAAACCATTTACAGTGGTAATAAACGTTAATGGAATAATGGAAGAAGGCATAATTGGATATAATGTATGTAAGCTTACTCTTTTTCTAACGCAATTAATAATCTGTGGTACATCTTGGGGTCAGGTGCATGCATACATATTTATAGGGAGAGGAAAAGTACGTACTGTACGTGTTTACTATTAATTTGTAATTTTATTTTCTGAAAGTATTTTGTATAAGTCTTAAAAAAAATAGTTAGTAGAACGGTCCATTTAATATTATATAAAAATCTATGCCTAATTCAACCTAAAAATTAACTCGAAGATTAAAGATTTACCAAATCTTACATACGTAACTAAGTTTAATACTCAGCCGAAAATATTTTTTTAACAGCACGTGTTCAAATTTTACACATTAAAGTTGGTAATTCATCAATATCCAAGTCGTACAACTGCTTCTATTCCTCTTTGAACTTTGTGAAATCGTTGGATTAATTGTCAAAATCTTCTCTCCAAAACGTCTTTCAAGTTTACTCATATACGGACTAATGGAGCCGTCGATTGTCTTGCATGCTAATTTGGTACGCTTTGTCAAAGATTACGGCTCTGTGATTGGATCCAACGCTTCGTTGGATTAATTATAGCCGTCCAATTCCAATTAGCAATTTCTTGAAGTATAACGTGGTGTGCCTAGTTTTTCAAAGTTTGCCATTTGGATAGGTTAGGTGTGTCCGATCGCCATCTTTTTCACAACACTGAACATAACAGAATCATTGCAAAATTTTCATTTATGGTTAAAAGAGCAGGAAACTCGTTAATTATTTGAGTTTGGTTATTTCAGAGTTGCTCTACCTTAAAGTTAGTAATGATAATTGTAAAATTATAATAATAAAAATAAATTTAATATTTATCTACGATAATTATCAATAACTCTAATATAGTAACTATATTATGGCCGCTACCTAATTATAACGTGGTATACTCAATTAATCAATTAAAGTCTACTAATTAAGGGACATGTGCCTTGGAGTGGGATCCACTCACCTATATATTTATTTAGTTATCCCGTCTTTAATCACGCGATGCTTTTATGTTCCATTATCCAATTATCAATTATTATTTGACAATAATACAAACTTAATGTTCTTCGAGAAGCATCTTTTCGATTGCTTTTGTTCATGTCTAAGACAAATTTGAAAACAAATAATCCAATGTTGTATCTACTAATCCAAAAGTAATCGACAACTAAATTATGGTTGGCTATAATGGTGCAACTCTTCGATTGTTGTAAATTACAATGTTATATAACTTATCTACATCCTTAATAAATGTTATTATAGTGGTTAGTGGGAGTCTAAATGCACTTATGAAGATTCATTGACAGATGAGTTTGTTTGTTTTTTTTAACATTTTCTTAAGTTAATTTTTTTTATTAAGATGGAGTTATTTGAATCCTTAAAATAATCACTAAACTTATTTGAATTTAAGTTTATAAACTATTACTATAGTCAAAATATACATAGTTCTATAAGACACCATAGAAAATTTACATATTTCAATTTAATTTACAGTTGATAAGTTATAAGTTAATATCCAGACCTAAGATACAGACACATACACATATTGGGTTTAAGTTATTATCTTAAAATTATCGGAACAAGTTCCATTTCCTGAAAAGGTGATTCATTGAATTAAAATACTCTATATTAATTTATAGGAGATAATAAACCTAAAGATGGTGTTCAATCCATCTATATATAATTGTAGTGGTACCATGTATATATGGCCAACGAACCGAGCGGCATGTGGCACGACGTAAGCATCTTTTGGTAGGGCAGGCGGCACGACTTGACATACACACAGGCGGGGTTGGCTGAAAATTTTAGGCACCTGGACTTTAAAAGCATAGCATTGTTAAAGATGGGATAAATCAAGGCACGCGAAAGAACATGCAATAAGCATGTTTCACTTTTTAATGAAAGTAAACTTAAAATTTTATAATTTTGCAAATAACTTGAAATTGAATCTTGATAAATATTTTATTAATGTCATTTAATTCTTAGTTTAAAAGAATAATCTGATTGTTTAATGTTTATAATTTATTAAATGAATATGTGATATCATAAGTTTAATAAATAAAACTATAAATATCATGATTTAATAAAATATTTATTAATATTATTATGGAATATAATCTATAACTATATGTAAGTGTGAGCTAACAATTAAGTTATCCCTTAAGAAAAATTTATTATTGTTGTTGTTATTGTTAAATATTAAAAAAGAATTCTAATACCATAAAATCTAACTTAATAGTTAGTATTATATTCTCTCACTATTGTTAGTTTATTATTATTGAACATAAACTTGAATTTAGAAACTTTTAATTTGATTGAAGTTGACGAAACACATATGGGCCAAAAAAAAAAAGAATATGGGACTGAAAAAAAGGATGCCAACAGCTTGGCATGCCTTCTTAAAAAATTAAAGGAAAAAAAAAACTTGCCATGCTTTTTTCCTAGACACAGCCCACGGGATGACATGCATGGACATAACATGTATGTCAGGTCAAGCCTAAGGAAAAGAAAAATAGGCATGACATGACACAAAACGTATGGTGGATATGATATAATATGAGCACGAGCCCGCATAAATCTTCATTTGATTGTTGGCACGGCCCGTTGGCCAACTCTAGTAACACGTGCTCATAGAAGTTCATTATCAGTATATTTTTTTAGAGAATTCACTTGAAATGCTTGAAGATCATGAATACCAATTAATAATAATAATAATAATAATAGTAGTAGTAGTAGTAGTAGTAATAGTAGTAGTAATAAAATAATAATAATAATTTAAATCTTCTATTAATGCTTATTAATTTCTTTGAATAAATTAAAGCTTTGTTGGGTTAAACATTATGGGATTGTCTTTACAATCAGGAAAGACAATGGTTAGTGACAATGTTCCTTTTCATTTGTTTTTCTTGTTATGAGACTATTGCTCAAGATATTTACAATTATACAATTACTGAGATCAATTTACATCAAATCTTATATAGCACTACCCAAATTCTAATCATCTCTAATATTTGAGGGACGTCAACTCCAATTATGGGAGAAGATTGCTTTTACTCAATCATTGAGAAAAGAAATTTAAATTAAATCCACATAATGCATTTAGGAGGGTTTGAACCACTTCCCTCACACTATGAGGGAGTGGCTCTAACCACTGGGCCAAGCCTTAGTGGTTTCACTGCTCCTCATTGTTTTATTAATAAATCAAGAGCCTTTCTCAGGTATCACTCTTATTGTGATTCTGATCATAATCTTCTAAAAATTAATATTGAGAGATTGATACTTTCCCTTTTGCAGTTGTTGAAACTTTAACAGAGAAAAAATGATTATATTATAATTATAAAGGGTTATTGAGCATTAGCCCCCACATATTTCGACCATTTGCGCCGCGTACCCACAAGTTTCCACCATGTGCACCACCGCACCCATTACCGTTAAAGAATTGTTTTCTGCTACAATTTCGTTTTTGATTTTAAGAATGATGAAATTGCCCTAGGCATGGCAATGAGGCAGATATGAGTTGTATCTATTCTGCTACAGATCCAAATCCATAATAAAAATTAAGATTTGTATCTGCTCTAGATCTGTCATGAATCTATATTTTTCACTCCATATCCAGATCCAAAAAAGAAATAAATATTTATATCTGCTCCAAATCCCAAAAAAAAATTAAAATCCAAATCTAATATAGATCTATCATGAATTCTAAAATTCAGTAATAAAAAAGTAATAATTTTTTAGATTGAAAATTGAAGGCTAAAATGTATTGATAACAAATAAATTATATAAGTTTTCTCAAAAATATAATAAATATTGGAGCTTATATTTTTACACCAAAATAACAAATAAGAAAGATAATAAAATATTATTAAGAAGTAATTACAGGAGTAAGATTAATCTAATATTCTATTGTCTCTTTTATCATTCTAATATCCACGATACACCTACTCTCATTCCTACAACATTAGATAATGACATATAAATTAAATATGATTTATATTCAATCCTTTATTATTTTTATTATGACTATATTTGACTAAATATATGAATAACTATATTCCTTAAAATTTATTTGGCCAATATAATAAAATAAATTCCTAGGTTATATTACTTGGCTTGAAATTTGAATATTACATGTACATGTTTTGGGACTGGCTGACCTTTAAATTTACAAAACTAACATTTAAGTTTTAAGAGTTTAAATGCATGGTAAATACTATTAATATACTATGAATAAAATTTATTATCATTATAATTCCACAATTGTTAAGAAACTTTTAAAATAAAATAAAATAAAAAGATGAGTGGATATGGATATGGATTTAGATATTAAGATAGATTCAGATATGCTCGAGATCCGTTTTAGATCCGCACATCGATATCTAAATCCGATCCAAATCTGATCCGATTGGATTTAGATCACGTGGATTTTTGATCAGATCCAATCCATTGTCATCCCTAAATTGCCCTTATTTTTTAATGAAGAAGGTAATTCAAAAAAAAATTCCATACCAATTTTATCTCACAAAAAATTATTAGTATGACGTTTTTGCCCTAAAATTACAATATAATTGTAGTACATATATGGCATGAGATGAGCACATCACAAGTATAAGTAAAGCATCTATAGATGTGTATTGTAACTGCTATGTATAAGCATAACAAGTCATTCATTTACAGCTCCTTTGCAATGGTAATATAACAGCATGCCACTTTTTTTTTAGCATATTCTTTCACCATCAATCTTGCACGATACTGCTCCATTTGGTTATTTCCATCACGTTTGATCTTGTACACTTATTTATTTCTAATAGTTTTTCTTCCACGTAGTAGTGGAAGAAGTTCTCATGTCTTATTCTTATGTAGGGTCTCAATTTCTTTTTGCATTACTAGAATCCACAAAGCAACATCTGAGTTGTTTAAAGATTCATGGAAAGTTGATGGCTCTCCATCTTCTATTAAAAGATAGTATGCAACATTGATCTTTATGGCATAATCCAAGTGCCATACTGGTGGTTATCTCGAACTAGTTGACCGAAGATCTTCTAGAGTCTCACACTCGATTAGTAATTGTTCTTTATGCTCTAGTGCTACTTCAGAATCATCTGAATCTTCATTTTTCAAATTATTTTCAATATATACTAGTATAATCTCTCAATTTTCATTTATAATAATATCATTTTCATTTCTTCTTTGCAGTTGATCTTCTACAAAGATAATCTCTGCTAATGACAATTTTATGGGCACTAGAATCCCACAGACGATACTTCTTTACTCTGTCAGTATATCCCAAGAAGATACATCTCCTGAATTTAGGATCAAGTTTTATTCTTTCTTGGACATTGTACATTACAGACACAAGACATCCAAATACATGTAAATGAGATTAATCAACTGGCTTTCCAGTCCACTTCTCTATCAGAGTCTTCAACCTAATTGCAGTGAATGGTAACCGATTTGCCATGCAACAGGCATTATTGGTTGTTTCTACCCATAACTAGTTGGGTAGACTAGCAGTCTTTAATATAACTTTTATTCTTGTAAAAAAGTATTGAAAGTTAATTCCAATTGTTGTGAAAAGAGCAGGAAACATATTTAACACGTTAAAATAATGTGCATCCCGTAAATCTAAATAATACTATGATATTATGAATTTTCTAATAGTACTATGAGTTTAATGTTAAAATATTAGTTGGAATTGTTGAAAGAAAGAATCACTCAAATAAACCACATATGATCTCTCCAATCTCAACGATGCCATTTTCTATTCTAACCATAACGCACCTATGTACTTAAATATCTTTTTGCAATCAATAACAATTCAAGCCTTAAGTACAATGTTTAAACAAGGAAGACTTTAAAAATTTTGCAAAACCATTTACCATCCTTAATTTAAGTCTTCTCTTCACTTATCATGAATAAATCATGACTTCTAGAAATTGAATCACAATAAACTATAATAAACATAAATTTCAGCAAGTAAACCAGTTTTTCTAATACCAAAATACACATGTTTTTTTATAACACAAATGGATGATATGTCACGATCTTCTAAAAACACTGTAAAACAAAATTCATCAAAATATCTTTCTATCACTTTTAAAATTTTACATTTTCTTCTATCAAAATACATATCATGCATGTGGCACTTTGCACTATGCATGTCACTTTTACTATGCGTAGCAATTTGGAGTACGTTGGCCTTCAAAAGGTGGCCCTATATAGTCTCAAGAGGTGGCCTCTAGTGCAAAACTCTCATAAACGTAGTTTATTTTCTTCTTTAAAATCAGTTTTGATAAAATCCACTTTCTCATTTCATATAACATGCTCATGTTAATAAACTCCCACACATACTTATGCCCATAAACATAATCACATTTAACACATAACAACATATCACATAAACACATGGACAAAATCATATAAATCTATATCCGTACATGTCAAATATGTCAAACACATGCATGTTGTTTATTTAAAAAAGTCTAGATTTAGGTGGAGATTTGATATAATTTTGGCTTGATGATTCCTGCTTTGGACCTTATTATATTAGGATATGAGAGTAAAGTCTTTTGAATGAAAGGATTTTGAGTGTTTGGTTCTATGGCTAGAGGCAGAAAATGGTTGTCTTCTGAAGGATATGACTGAGGCTGGTAAGATGAGTGAGATAAAGATGAGTGACTATCTGATATTATGTCAGTACTCAAATTATGTTGTATTTCATTTTGATTAAGATTTGGAGAATGTTCCATGTTTCCAAAAGTGTCTTCAGATTAGTTATGAGCTACTCTTAACTGTCTGAACTCATGACAACTATCAATAATCAGTGTTTTTTTGTTCTTTATTAAATTGAAATTTCATGTTTTCTTATCTTTTAGTTTGATCTTCATTTTATTAAAATAAGGAATTTACTATTAAAGAATACTATATACTAATAATCTAATGGTTGTCATATCTCTACAGTCTTGCTATTAGTCTAAAAGTTAAGTTTATCCTTCAACAATAATGTTTGAACATTAAAATAATAATGCTGGTGATGTAATGAGTAATTGAAAAATAAGGAAACTAAAATGTTCATAACTACATAAAATTTGGATGACATTGGAATTTATGATTAGGACTTCATTATATCTTATGAGAGTTTTATTAATAATCTTAGGTCGATGATATTAATACGCATTTTTTAAATATGGATGCCTAGAGGTAAGTAAATCGTAGAAGCATTAAAAGAACTAAAATGGAAAAGGGCCATGGAAGATAAATGCAATGCCTTGATAAAAAAGAAACTTGGACCTTGATACCAAATGACCAAAACTAGAAGCTAATTGGAAATAAGTCGGTATACAGAGTACAAGAAAATCTAGATGGCATTATTAACAAGTATAAGGCTAGGTTGGTGGCAAAGGGATTCTAGCAAACTACATGTCTTGATTTTAAAGAGACCTTTAACCCAGTTGTCAAAGCTGCAACAATCAGAATTATCCTAACCTTGGCAATAAACAATGATTGGATGCTGAGACAGATAGACATAAACAATGCTTTTCTGACAAATGACTTGACAGAAAACAATTTACATGCCACAACCTAAAGGATTTGTGATAAAATTAAGCCAAATTAAATATGCAAATTGAAAAAATTGTTGTATAGACTGAGAGAGGCTCCTAGGCATGGTTTGATAAGTTTAAGAGTGTTTTAAACTCCTGGGGATTTAAAAACTCTAAGTGTGACAACTCATTGGTTTTTAAAATAGTCAAATCTAAGATAATCATCTTGCTCATTTATGTTGGCGACATAACAATTACTAGTAACAATAGTAAAGCTATTGAAGAAGTATAGGCAACCTAAATGAAGATGCTATAAAGGATCCTTGAGATTCGGAATTTTTTCATAAGATACAAGTAACCATAATCCAAGATGCTCATTTGCTTTCTCAAGCTAAGTATATTCAAAATTTGTTAAAAAAACAAAACTAAGATGAGTAACTGCAAAGGAATAGAAGCTCCTTGAGACGCTATAGAAAAACTAAAAAGGATGAACGAGCCAAAATTCACGATCTTATACTCTACAAAAGTGTTATAGGCAACCTAGAGTATGTCGCACACACAAGGCCTAAACTTATTTTCTCAATGAACAAGCTTTGTCGATTTATGTTAGATCTTAGGCAATCTCATTGTATAACATATAAGAGAGTACTGAGGTATATTAACAACATTATGAATATGCATCTGAAATTTATCAGAGTATTTTAATCTTGTGGCATACATAGGTATAAATTGGGCCAATGATCCAAATGATAGAAGATCAATAAGTGACTATTTTTTTGTTTTTATGAGATAACTTGATTACATAGAGTTCAAGAAAATAAGGCAAGATTGCAAGATCCACTGCAGAATCTAAATATAGAGCCATGGCTCTATACACTACTAAAATTACATGGATCGGTTCTTTGCTTAGTGAGTTAAAAGATAAAAGTTGAAAGAATTCCAATGATTCTAAGTGACAGCACTAGTGCAGCAATAATAGCTACTAATCATGTGTATCTTTAAAAAACCAAACACTTTGAGGTAGATCTTTATTTCATTGAAGACAAGGTGACTAGAGGAAAATTGTGGAAAATTTTTATTGCTGGCAGAGACCAAATTGCAGGTGTTCTGACTAAACCATTACCTTACTTACCTTACCGCAAGTTCAGCCGTTTTAGGAGCTAACTGAAAGTCCTTGACAAGACCTAGAATATGAGAGAGGATGTTGAAAGTTGCAATAGTGGAAAGTCAACAATTGACTTTGAAGCCAAGTTGGCATACCACCGAAGTTATTTCTATCGGCAGCCAGCTGACGTGGGAAATAAGTTCAACTTATTAAGCTGGCAACATGGTTATGCTAAAGAATATCAACACATGAGCATAGAAGGATGACATTACAAGAAGCTTTGCAATAATTGGCTAGTGATTGTTAAAGATGCAGATCAATTTTTAGTTATTTCCAAGTGCTTCCCTTAGGCTAGATGTCCGGTTCATTGTCTGTGCATAAATAAGCTAGAGCTTTGTAATTTTAATTCCATTCAAGTTATCATCTATTGAAATGCCCCTTATTCATGATTGTCTGTGCATACATAAGAAATTCCTTATGAATTTAGGCAACTACAAATCCATTGCTTTTGTTGAATATTCATGTACCCACAAATAATTAATATCATGCAGATGTGACAAACAGTAAATGGATAAGTAGGAAACGCCAAAAACATCAAAAACTTTCCTAATTTGGAATATCTATCATTATTCTTATAACATATTTACTAATTAAAAATAGGAATGGGAATGATGAAATGCAATTCATTAATTAATTTATTAACAAAAATGACAAGCAGTGATTGGGAATCAAATTTGTTGTTCCCTCACCAATTTGGGAATAATTCCCTCGGTTTTAATTCTTAAGATATTGACGAAATTACTTGTACTCAAATTTAAAATTTTAAAGTTTGTCTCACTTAAAATATTAGAAAAATTAAAAAAAAAATCCTAAATTCATTGTTACAACTGCTCTCACTATCGCTGGTCTTTTTTGGTCTCCGGTTGCTACTTATGGCTTGCTGCTAACCATCGTTGCTGTTGCCACTCGCTGCAACTGTTGCAACCACTCGTCCTTGTTGCCGGTCACTGCTGCTACCTTTCCCCACTTGATTTCAAATTTCAATTGCTACTTTGTTGTTATTACTTATTTATTTATTTATTTATTTATTATTATTATTATTATTATTGTACACAACGTGCATTTATTATTATTAATTGGTTGTTACTACTATTATTGTTGTTATCATCAACAATAATTTTTTAAATATTAACATCATATATAGTACTAATAATAATAATAATAAAAAATTAACTAAAAATAATAATTATTATTATAATAATAAATTAACTAAAAATAATAATAATTATTATTATAATAATAAATTAAGGATGTTTTAATATCTTGTAATAATTTATTCATGTTCCAAGAAAAAATGAATATTTCCAATAGTAATGTATTTTTTTTATTTCAATTTGTGTTCTTATAATTCAAGTAAACAAATAATTTTTATTTTTATTTTTCATTCAAATTCTAAATTTTTAGTCCATTTTAAGAGAAATTATCAGTCTTATCCTTAAATAATACTCGTATCAAATGTGTATGAACACTTTTCAAGTGTATCACTCGTATACCCTAAGTTGACAAAACAATTCTGCTGTCCACCAATCCGTTTCTGTTAGAAAGTTAACAAAATTATGATAAATTAACTATTTCACCCTTAAAATTTAAAATGAGGTAAAAAAATAAATTTACCCCAAAAATTAATGTCAATTTTCAATACACAATTTTTTTATTTTGTTATAAACAATATATTTTTTATTAAAAAAATGAATTATTAATGGTACATATTATTAACAATTATCCGTCAAAATATCCATATTATACCATAAAAATTATTAATAACATATTATTTACAATTATACATATTATACCATAAAAAAATTTCAGTTGGAATTTGGAGGAGTAGATTTTCAAAAATTTAGGTTAAATTTTGGGGTAGAATCGGTCGTAAAGTAGTTGTTTTTTTAGCAATTATCTAATAAATGAGATGACATGTCACTTTTATCAATATATATCATATAACATGTCATTTGTTACTAGGTAAATGGAATGACATGTAATTTTTTTAATTAAATTTTCGTCTATCTTAAAATATTAGATTACTGTTATGATGTCAGCGCTTGCAAACGGAAGTTAACGGATTATTGGACAGTAGAAATATTTTATCAACTTAAAGTATACGAATGATACACTTAAAAAATATTCACACACGTTTGATATGGGTGTCATTTAAAAATACATAATTAATAATTTTTCTCTATTTTAATTATTAATTGATAAATGCACCGTTGGTTGAATGATGAGTTTCTTGTACGAATACAACCCTAAACTACGACATCATCATCAATAATATAGTGATTTTAAAACTTGTGCCGTATATTTCACATTTAAGTTGAAATTAGGGGTACTCAATGAAAGTAACCCTATCTAACCACCAGGTATTCTGAACGTTGGTTGAAACCATGTGATAATCAATTTCTTCGTCATCACACCATAACCCTCCTCCATCCAACGATCAGAATTCTATCTATAAACCGACAACTTACGGCAACAAAACGAGCGAGACCACACTAGATTCCAGTCTCCTTAAGAAAATCCAAAACAACTATCAACCACTAATCGACTTGCCGTCAGCAAACAGCCACACATTGCTTCTGATTCCGAACCCCACCAATGCTTTGCTGTACACGCAGCTTCCTTGCTTCTGATATGCAAAATCTGACTCCGCTTATCTTCACAGATTGCCCAATCTTTTCACTAGCTGTTTCCTCCACATGTTCTAGCTAGCTAAGGTTATACATCTCCACAGTCTTATCCTCTCCTATCCTTTATAACTTTCACTTATCATTCGTCTTGTTTTCTTTTCTTTTCTTTCCTTTTCTTTCTCCACTGTAGCTCCAGATTTTCTTTAAAGGGCTATTGGGATTTTCTCTTCAAAAGAAGTTTCAAGGATCAAAATTTAATCTTGTGTTTCAATAGATTGGTTATTTTTCCTTTTATATGTATAAATATATATAAAGAGTGAAAAGATGAAGATACAGTGTGATGTGTGTGAGAGAGCTCCAGCAACAGTGATTTGCTGTGCAGATGAGGCTGCTTTGTGTGCTAAATGTGATGTTGAAGTTCACGCAGCAAACAAGCTAGCTAGCAAGCACCAGAGGCTTCTTCTTCAGTGTCTTTCCAATAAGCTTCCTCCATGTGATATATGCCAAGTAATTTCATTCCTTCCATTTTTTTAAAATCTTTTTTGCTTTTATTTGTTTTCTGTCTTTTTATGATTGTCCTTGGTTTGGATATGTAATTTGTTGATTTTTTCCTGATATTTTTGTTTTTATTTATGTTATGTTTGTGGTCTCTTTGCTTCTAGTGTATAATATAGTAATTTGCACCCATGAATTATGTCCCAAAAATGGTTAGAGATTAGGAATCTGGGATATTATATGGAAATTCTCTTTGCAGGCACTATTGTTTTACTAATTTGGGGAATTGTCTTAATATATTGTTAGTCTTAGGCTTTAAATTTGAAGGGGTTGTCGTTCTGTTACATATTAGTGCTGGTGTAGGTTCATGAGGTTGCTTAACATGGTATCAGAGCCGAGATCCTGCGTCTCAAATGAATTGTCTACACTTACTAGATCTCAATCAATTGATTGGTGTTACCATTGATGGGAATTGTTAAGACTTTAAACACCAATGCTAGACTCTTGTTTGCTTGTTTAAGCTTTTCACTTCTTAGTTACGCCTAATACTGATTCCTCTGATTTGATAGTTGCATAAAGCTTACTGTGTGTCTTATATGATGTTCAGGAAAAGGCAGCTTTCATTTTCTGTGTTGAAGACAGAGCACTCTTCTGTAAGGACTGTGATGAACCTATCCATTCACCTGGTAGTCTTTCTGCTAACCATCAGAGGTTTTTGGCCACCGGAATCCGAGTAGCCTTAAGCTCTAGTTGTTCCAAAGATGCTGAAAGGAATATATCTGAGCCACCAAATCAGCAAGCATCACAAACTTCAGTAAAAATGCCTACACAGCAAGCTTCGAGCATCTCATCTCCTTGGGCCGTGGACGACTTCTTACAATTCTCAGATTTTGAATCCTCTGGAAAGGTAATAAAGATATATATGTAGATACTCAATAGAATCATCATATTAGAACATTTGCACAGTGCATATTCTATTATGAATACAAGAATGTCCTAATATGGGTGGAACACAGAAAAGTTGATCTATCAAGTCCTTGCTCTTCTCTGTTTGCAGAAAGAGCAACTTGAGTTTGGAGAGCTTGAATGGATAGCAGACATGGGAATATTCAACGACCAACTTCCTCAGGAGGCTCTAGCAGCTGCTGAAGTACCCCAACTCCTGGTGTCACAGCCCAACAACTTAATATCATCATACAGGCCCACAAAATTCAATATGCCATACAAGAAGCCAAGGATTGAGATCCCAGATGATGATGATGAGCATTTCACTGTCCCAGATCTTGGTTAAACATAAAGAAATAATATTTACAGTCATTCATAGGTTGATGAACTACCCATACTTTCCTATGTACATGTACATATAAATATGTATTTAGACACATGTTATGTGTTATAATACATTTTTAGGAGTATCATCAATCCCAACGCTGAGCAAAGGTCTTGTTTAGCAATTTTACTTTTCTTTATCAGCCATGGATGTGCAGTGTTTTGTTCTTTTTGGCATTGAAAGTTCAGATGTGTTACCCATGCTTATAGCTGTATAATTCACACTACTTGGTCTAATAAGAATACTATGCCTACTGTATCAGCAGCTGTTCAAAGGCAGGTCTTGCCATCTCTGTAGCTTTTGGTTTCTTCAATGAGAAGTTCATATCATTGAACTGTTTCAGCTCCTCAGAACTGGGGCAAAAGTGATCATGTTGGGTGATATAGCTTAGGGCTTGGGATTTGGTATGTTATTACAGTTTATAGGGTAGGATAGGACATTCAGATAAAAGTCGGAGTTCTTTAAGGATGATTTCCGAGGCCTCATGGATAAGTAATGGTGGTGTGATTATGTTAGTAAACCATTTTATTTGAAGGTTGATGTTGTAATTAACTTAGTTTGTCTGATAACCTACACCTCATGATGTCGGAATGTTACTATTTGAAATTTGAAATTTCGTTGGCATTAAACAATTGATAGTTGAGTAAAGCTACCTGGCATGAGGCAACTGCTTACTGTAAACCAAAGCATCTTTTTAGGTTTGCAATGAATCTTTCATGCATCACCGGCTACCACAAGCCCTTTAAAAACGAGCTTTTGAGTTTGACAACCGGAAAACCAACAAATTAATCAGCCTTTAACTTCCCGGAAATTGACAATCTCTATAGACATGCATTCCATCTTTCATTCGTGTTTCCATTGTATCATATTAATAGCGTTTGCAGCTCTGGTTCCGACCATTGTCCACTCGGCAACTCTAGGTACAGATACTCAAGTTCTTCAGCTGCTCAAACGTTCCATCGATCCTAACACTATTCCAAGATCTTCCTTCCTCGACAGCTGGGACTTCAAGTTGGATCCATGTGAAAGTTCCGGAGGACAGTTTCTGGGAATCTTATGCTCAATTCCTTCAGACAATTCAACAAGTAGAATAACAGCAATTTATCTTGACAGCAGCGGATATGATGGGTTTCTAACACCATCAATTGGAAACCTAACAGAGCTCACCACCCTCGATCTAAGCCGAAATAACTTCCGAGGGCCAATACCAGCTACCATCACCGGCCTAAGAAAGCTTACTACACTTTCCCTTCCAGGCAATTTCTTCACTGGCAATATCCCTGTAGGAATTACCAGACTCAAAAAGCTTCAGACTTTAGACCTGTCACACAACAGCCTTTCAGGTATAATTCCTGCCCAACTTAGTGGACTAAGAAGCTTGACCGCCCTAAGGTTGTCACATAATGCATTCTCAGGCAAGATTCCTAGCCTTACTGGAGCTTGGCAACTCCACACACTAGACCTTGACAGCAATCAGCTTTATGGAAACTTGCCCAAATTTCCCACAAGCCTGAGAACTCTGTCTCTGAGCCATAATTTACTGTCAGGACATCTCTCTTCTCTAAGGAATCTTGTGAACCTTAAGTCATTGGATTTGAGTTCCAACAGGTTTACTGGTGCCATTAGTCATGAGGTACTTACCTTGCCACAGGTGGTTAGCATCGACGTTTCAGTCAACCGCTTGACTGCTATAGAGATGACCACATTATCTGGAGACACACATCTTCAGGAGCTTGATGTACAAGGCAACCTGTTGCGGGGTCACTTGCCGATCAACTTGGTGAGCCTTCAGAATCTGACCTCTATTAACCTTGCTCGTAATCAGTTATCTGGTCATATTCCCAAAGAGTATGGAGCAAAATTGGGAAGCTCCTGGAGAAGTTTGTTCTTAGATCACAACTTTCTATGGGGAAATCTTCCACCAGAGTTCTCTAGTAGAATAACGAGGATTCGAGGAAGTTTGGCAAAAAATTGCCTAAGCTGTCCCGAAACCATTCGATTGTGCCATGGAGGGCAAAGGCCGGCTTCAGAATGTGTAGGACAGAATGATAGAGAATGAGAAATATTATACATTCAGAAGCAGATTTTAAATAATTTTAGAATATATTTACAAATCGTCCTAGGTCAATTGATTTCTAGGAAATACTATTAATTTCTAGTAAAGACTATTTCCTTAACAGAATCTTACCCCTCAAAACTAGGAATATAATATTACGACTCTTGTGATGAATAAATAGAAAATAAAATTACATATCCTTTTCTTTCTTTGGTTGATTTCCTGAACATCTTTTTCACCAATACATTTCCAATGAAGAGAATCTATTCAAAGACTCTCATTTCGAACTTAAAATCACATATTCTATCAATATTCTTCACCAACAAAAAAAATCATTTATAGAAAATTTTGTAATTGTTAAAATCTGGAAAGCAAATGGAAGTTAGCATATGAATATAATGAATGAAATATAACAACCAGATAATAAAGTAGGAGCAAAAATGCCTGTAACATTCTAAAAATCAGCTATAGACAGAATTGTTTCTTGCTACAACAAGAAAAGCAGGCAGTTTAGAAAAGCCAATTAACAGTAATGTTGCCAAGCCATAAGAAAAGCGGTAGTTGGGCAAAAGCAATAAAGATCAAGAGATAGTGATGTCTGCTTGAATCGTGTGTCCTCATCTCTGCGAATAGGACTCTCTTCATTGTTTTCACCAAGAAGACGCCCATGCACATACACATCCAAAGGATCAAAAAATAGTAAGAGTAACTGAACACAATCCTCCCAAGGACTGCCAGACATAGTCCGGTAAAAGTATACCCAGCATACGCCACAACATCCAGCAACGGTGCCTCCCCACTACCCAATGAAAGTAAAGTGACCTTCAGCAGCATGAATTGCATAAACCATCCAAACAATCCCTTGATGAAAAGCCAGTTTAGAGCTTCTGGAGTAAACCTGGGAGGAAAAATGAAAATTGTTGCAGGAAATGTACCACAATATTAAGGACAAGAGCCAACCACAACAACTAAAAAGGAAGTCAAAATAACTGGGACAATATTTTCAGACACCATTCGAAAAAGTAATTTATGTTTAAAGTGAGACCTCAGCTCATACTCTTTCAGTTGCCTATAAGCCACAAGCATACGAGTTATGTCTATAAAAAGTTTACTTAGAATTTTCACACAGACTCTCATTTATTGATGTTATGTAATCCAATGATGGGAGTGTTTTAAGCCACAAGTTAAGTTCAAAAGGCAAAGCCAAAAACCAAATAAAATTAATACAAAACAAGACTGAAAACTTTAGACAAAACTACCAGCAACTTGGAAACACATTGTACTTTCCAACTAAGCTAAATGAAGAGGAGGAAAAAGGCCTTTTAAGTATTAAAAATAAATAAGAAAAGCAGTGGTAATAAGTCTCTAAACCAGTTTTGCTACAAACTATGCTTCCACTGCCCCCACCATAATTGCTGTCACCAACAACATTAGGTGCTTATGACTTTTCCAGTTATTAAGTAGTACTCTTCTTACATCATAGTTTAGTTTTTATTATCTTTTTATACGACTCATCATTATGTTCAATGCCACAACAATAGAAGTAAATAGGAAACCAAAAATGAAAATTACATTGCTACACATGCAAGCAAATAACAGTTACATCTTGCTCCTTTTACTAATTGTAAAACACCATCATTAGGAGCTGGAACCAAGGAGTGCCACAGTTAAATCTTTGGAGTGAAGAAAAGAAAAGTTTTCATTACTAGACAAATCTAGTTTGGAGACCCTCAAATTCCAAAAGATAAATGAGAAGCAGCATAATATTGAAAATTTTGATAACACTCACTTTCCTTGAAGACCCAATGTGAAGCCAGCGAGGACGACATAGGTGCCAAATGCCATAAATGGAATGTACAAATCTGGTGCATTTATATCATATATTGGAGGTTTATAAGAAAGCCTACCACCCACTGGCTCAGTTATTCGTGTCCAATGGCCCTAATATTTGGCCAAAAACAAAAACTATTACTTGTCATAGAATGAGGGGAAAGGAACTATACAAAGCAGATTTAAAGAATTAGTGCTTACCCTGTGAAGGAATGGAAAGAGAACAACCTTCAATTTGTTCCTCACATATTGGTCATTCACTTGGAAATAGTACTGAGGATCAGAAAAATACCTACTTATCTGCATTAAAAAGATAATATCAATCATAGACACAAACATTTAAATCATACTTCAAGGGAAAACGATTCTGCATGGTAGAACTAAAAATTTAAGGAAGCATTGGGATTTAAATCTTCAGAAGGCGTTCCTATGATGGTATTAGCAAATTTCATAAAAATGACACAGACCAATGTACTTGCACATATATATCAAAGATCACTACAATATGTGTTGATGTTTTACTGGTTTGTCTCAGCCATTGTTTCAGTTTAAGCGATTTTAAACTTTTGGTTTGTCTTGGTTGTTGTTTCATTTTAAGACATTTTAAACTTTCTCTATTACAAAATTCAAATTATCTTTTTTTTTTAGGTAATTATAGCATGTATAGTCATATATCAGGACGTCAGACCACAATTAAACCAGTTCAAACTGTAGTCTTTCCTTACGAATGAAAACTTTCCAAAAGAACTAGCAGTTAAGAATGCAGGGAGGACCATCAAAAACAACATTCTAGTTAACTGTGTGAACATATTGTGTGTATGTGCAAGGGCAAAATGACAAATCAAACATATATTTTTCATAGCTTTGGGCAGAAAAGTGTTTCAGTAATAGTCTTGGCATGCCGCTTACATTGCTTTGCACATACTCAGAGCTAGATCCCAATATCTTTTCTCCATATGCACCCAATCCACCTCGGATCAGTCCTGAACCAGCACCGTAAAATGCATTCCCGAATGGATTGGGCTGGGCATCTGCAGCTGGTCTGGGCATCCCAGGCCCAGGCTGTGTTCCCATATTGCTATACATTTCTGTAATCAGAAAACAAGAGTCAGAACAAGCTTTGAGAAGCATCTAAACTCATCATCTCCCTAAGTTTCTACATCTCTTAGCAACAGATTCTCATTCCCATATTGGTTAACCTCAAATGATTTTATTATTGTTGCAGTCTTGCAAGGCCAATACATTCATCAGTAACAATTACGACGTGATTAGACATATTCTCTCTCTCTCTCTCTCTCTCTCTCTCTCTCTCTCTCTCACACAATTTTTTTTTTTCATTCCTGAAGATAGCATATTATTGGGTGCTAGATTGAGAGCACACTTTTTCTTTATTCATAAAAGAAAAATGTAAAGTGGTCTCAGAAGTTGGCATAGAAATCCCATAACTAAGAAAGGACATTCCCTATAGTCCATGAGTCAGAAAATAACATTAAAATGCACCAGTCCCTTAAAATCTCAACAACTCTTCTCAAATCATACTCCCTAGTGAATGTGGGGAACGCCATAATTTGTTATTTTTTATTAGCAAGAATAAGCATCATTGTAAGTCTTTATAACTTGAACAGTTGTACCTATTTAGATTCAAAATCTCAAAACTCTAATAGACATTATTCTTGACTCATAACAGCAATCCTAATCCTATATGTAAATCTATAGAGTTCGAAAAATGAATACAAAACCTAAACTCACTTGAACAGTCTTAGTTACATAAACCTGCAAAGTGCTCCTACAATATGCTATACTAAACTTTCTCTTCCTCTAGGAGCCCTAGCTCCTGCATCATTTAGGACCAACAAAGAGGAAAGAAGCATTAACTTTTGATTTGAATAAGAAGAAGAAGAAAGGGATCAAATCAAAAGAAAATTCAAATCCCTAAAAGAACTTACAGTACCTGACTCCTCGATTGAAATTTCATCACTACAGCTTCTACCAAAAACCGTAATACAACAATTTCTATTATTCAAATTAGACTGCTGAAGACACAGAAGCAAAAGGTCCAGAATACCCTTTCGTAGGAAACAACAAGATACAAGTGTCTGCTCAATGATAACAATTTACTATTCAAGCAGAAGGTGTAACAAACTACAGTTACCCGAAATCAAAAAAGAAAAAGCAAAGCAAAATTATTAAGAAAATGTAGGGCTACTTTCTTAGAAGTAAATTCAAAAAATACCAAATTGTATATATTTTGGTGTCAATGAATTCAAAACATAAAAACAAGCATAAATTGTACAAAGAAATTAAGATGCATACACATATGAAAAATTGTAAACCAGCTACAATTATCAAATGGCATCCCATATCTAACAAGAAGTTGTCATTGTCAAGAATCCAAATTCTTCTCTAACAAGAAGTTGTCATTGTCGAGCATTCTCAAGAAAAAACCAAATCCTAAACTTCAGTAGGTCTCCTAAGACATTCAACAGTTACATTAACATTAATATCACTCAATTCAACTTCTTCTCATGATCGACATTTCAATTATAAAAATGCATAACTTGCCAAAAAAGAAATCCACTCTCAATTCCCCAAGAAATAAGATACAAACTTTAGGCCTCTACAAGCCACAAGAACAAAACCCTACTTCACAAATCAGCCGTGAAAGCTCAAAACACAACAATTTTCAGATTCTGATCACTGAAAACTTAATTCCCAAAAGCCCATTTAACTGTACAGTCTCAGAATCATGTTTGAATCCACATATTCACTATTAACCAATATCAAAAACAGATCAAGAATATATATTTGCAAGGAGAAATTGATTTGGATCTGAGAAAGGACCTTCAATGTGAAAAGCTAATTACCGGATAGTTTGGCCGAAGAATATCGGAGATTGATGGGTTTTCCGGCAACGTTTGATCGGAGCTCGACCGCTTGGATGTGTAAACTCTGTAAACTCGAACGAGATGTAACGGCGATAAAGGGGGCGAACGCTGAAGAAGTAAAGAATCAAGAAGTTAAAAAGCGAAGAGTGAGTGTCACGTGCATCTCGCGTGCAGCCGCACATGAAATTTCTTTGCACCACTTGACCAATCACCAATTTTTTTTCTTTTTAAGAAAAACCAATTACAAATTAACAATCCATGATTATTGATTTTTTTTTTTGAGTAGAAAATAACTCAAATTATGAATATTGATGTCTTGTTATCTTAGTAACTAATAACGAGAGATTATGTGTAATCAAAGGGTCTTATAATTGTAATGTCATTTGAATAAATAAAAGTTTTTACCAAACTTTTATACTCAATGATTTACTTACAAATTCAGTGAATTATTAAATATTACTTGTAACCTTTTAAGTTTTAACAACTGATCCTTAGTCAAAATAGGTAGAAAGCACCTTTTTTTATGTCATTCTTGAGGGAGCAGGTTGGGAGAATAGGGAGAGGTTAAATTAAGATAAATTCAATAGAATTGAGTCTTCAGGTCTTGACATGACTTAATATAATATATTTATCATTTGATTTCTACTCATCTTTATCTGCAAAAATTTTATATAAAAAGAAAAACAGATTTTAAATCCATTATTTATTGCAAAATTAATAAATTTATTTTTTTATAATAAGAATAAGATTGGTGATTAAAATAATTAGGTATATTATTAAACTTCACAAAGTTGATAAAAAATAATAACAACACGACAATTTATTTATCCTTCGAGCTATCTTTAGTGAAGTTGATTTTTAGCCGCTGACACTCAATTTGAACGTAAATGGAGGAAACACTGAAGGCGTTGGAGAGCTCTCTTTCTCATATCAAATGGCGACTCAAATCCTCTTCTAAGCTTCGACTCGAGATTGGTCATCTTTATTTTCCCTCTTTTTATTATTTTTTTTTTTCATGATCTGTCTTCCCACTATATCTTATAATTTACTGATTGTTTTCATTTTGTTTAGTATCTGAATTTATTTCCACTGTAATTTAGTTTTCTGGGTCACCTTCAAAATTTGGAATTTTGTTTACTTTCTGCGTTTTTTGCTTTCATTGTAGTTGTGAACTCATGGGAATTTCTTTTATTTCCCCTGCTGTTGTCTGGTAGATGAGAAAGTGAAGGAGAGAGGAAAGAAATTCTTGAAGTTGAATTGTTGAATTGTATTCACTTTATAGTGAACTTGAATTGTTGGAACTTTTGGCAGATATTCTAGCATTATGCACAGGGATGAGGCCAGTCATAATGGTAGACTATGGTGGAAAGATGCCTGAACTGCAAGAGCACTTATGTGTACTTCTTAAGCTCTGTCAAAAGGTTTGACGCCTGGCTTACTCACTGGATAAGTTTACGAGAAATGTGATATATTGACATTGTGTTAGTGTTATATGGGTTGATATGTTCTATGAAAGTGGGATGCTCACAGTGTACACTCTCTGTAGATAGACAAAGTCGACGTGGTTGTATTATGGGATGCTCACCGTTTGTTATGTAATTATATAGGTCATCAAATTTTATGTCAGTTATCTCATGATAAGTATATGTTGCTATCTTACACAGTCATGGTGTTTTCTTATACCTGTTCTCTGTAGACATGTCATTACCCTAAATCACCTAAGCATAGCTATCCGTTTCTTATTGGATGGTTAGATGTTAATATTATGGTTATACTTGTAAATAATACAGCATCATTTTATCTTTAACTTCTGTTTATTAAGAGCTTATTATCTATCAAGATTTTAATATTTATTGTTTATCCAGGAAGCACCCTATTTTGAGTATTTAAGAGTAATGGTTATAGAAGATATGATATATTTGATACATGTTAAAGGACTTGCCGAATATGTTAGCTCAAGCTTGAGCTCAGAAGCTGAACTGCACTTCGTGGACCTAGAGCAGGATCCACCAAAGGTTGCTGCCCCCTGTAGGTTTAAATTCTTTTTTTCTTCTCACCCTTTGAATATACTTTTTCTCCTCTTTACTGAATACAATTTCATTCCTTTACCAGATGATAACACTGAAAGAAAAAAGCTCAGTAGGGATGCAACTAATATCAGTTCAGAAATTGTTTTCATTAGTTTTTCCACTCAATGGAATGACCGATGAAAGTAGGTTACCTAACAGGACAGATCACACCATTGAAGCCACATCTTCTAACATTATAATCTCTCCTCAATCTACTGAAGTTGTTGATCTCAGTAGCTGCATTTGCGACAGTCAGGTCACTATTCCAACTTTGAATGGGTAATTTCTGTAAACTTGGAAATACAATGTTGAGGGAATCCTTTATATGTACCTTTTGGATACTTGGACTATATTAGAGTTGCTTGAGTTGTGACAAGTTTCTGAGATCAGAGCATGGACTGTCTAGGAGGTCATTCATAAGCAGAATTGTCCCATTTGAGAAGTCTTCTGGAAACCCAACTTAAATTAAAAATGCAGTTTGCTGCCTTCTTGTATTCTGGATCTTCCTCTCAAGAAATTTGTCTATCATGCATCATGCATTAGCAGCTTCTTATTGTAATACAAAGAACTAACTACTCAATTTGTTTCAGAAATTTAATAAACTAGTGTTAGATGTTGCTATCATACCGTGGTGCAATAACACTGGGATTTGATATGCTTCAGATGGCTTCTTGGTTATCCAGTTGTGTATTTGTTTGGCAAGGAGCATATTGCTGATGCTATTTATAATCTTTCAACCCAGTCTCTTCGTATCTTCAAAATTTTGGTCACCAGGTTTGTTGTTCCTCAACTTATCTCTCAATGCACATAGCTAGAAACTGAAGAATGACTCTAACTGTTCATGATAATAAAAATAGTGGCCTAGTTATAAAAGGGTCAAGCTTTTCTAAGAATATTATTTTGGTCCAATTATCTCTATTTCGAACAAACTTTGCAATTGCATTGAATTTATTTTGATCTTCTTGTTGGTATACAAAAGGATGTTTTCATTCCAAAAGCTGAAGTACTTAAACTGCTACTGCAGGGAACTCTTATTTTCAATCTTCCCCCTTGAAAGAAAGGAAATCAAGTTTCATAGATGTGCTTAGGAAATGGATCAATAGAAAATTGTTAGATTTACCAGTCAATTGTTGCTCAATTTTACATTAGTGACAAACAGATGACAGTTTCCTCGTCAAACATTTCCTTAAAAGTTTATTTCATCAAATATTTGACAAGAAGTAGCTTATGATCTTCCTTAGAGTCTAAAACTAATAATTGACTGATGTCAAGGTTTGAACTTTTCAGGAATGGTCCCTTCAGTAAAGGATCTATGCCAGAAGAATTAATGAGGTAATATTTATTATTATAATTTTAGGTGGTAGAGTTTAGTCTAAACAAGATATGATGGCCTCTGAGTCCCAAGAAATGTGCATTTTGAGGTGAAATAGTTACAAATTGTGAAATTGGGAGGGAAGTGATAATGATTATACGACCCTAGGTTCTTTTTTTTTTTCAAGATAAGGATATGACCCTTGGAGTGAGTTATTAGGACCTTTGGTTTTAAATTCAAAACCTTTGGTTCACATACTTGGGATGTTATATCTCATAATTTTTTGACTACCAAGATTGTAGGATCCTGTAGTAGTCCTCAGTTTGGTACTTTGGCAATTTTTTTAAGAGAGGTCAATGATTGTGTTTCAGGCCAAACATATGTAGACAGATTAATAGTTTATTTCTACATTGAGATTATAAAAAATAAGCAGGTAAGACAAAATTAGTCTACGAAGATCATTGGTGTGGTTGTTAATGCAAGTGCGCCTTTCGTATATAAAAACATTTAAAGCTCCCTTCATATTGTCTAGTTATTATAACACTGTTGGGGCATATTTTGGCATTAAGGTGTGTACTTGCTGACTTTAGCAAAATGATGGAATTTCGATATGCACCATGATGTGGCACATTGTCATCAGTACATCTTATTAGTGCTGCTTGAGAGCTGCAGAAGGGTACAATTCTCTAATCAGGTCAATCTCAAGCTGGAAGTATTTCTGTCAAATATGCCAATTATGATTCCAGTTGTGCTGAATTTTTAAAGTAAATGCCATCTGATGATGTCAGATAACCTCCTTGCCTCATTTCGATTATCTTGTGGGTTATGAGGCATCAATTTTCTTCAATTGGATTTGTTTGGTGCACTGTCTTTCTTAATGGTTTACCTCTTTTTAATAGATGTAATGACATACAAGTCTTGCCTTAGTGCATCAAGATGAATTTCTGAAGGCACCACACTGTTTGTGCCTCCAAGGTGAAGTGTGGAGGTGTTGGAGGAAATATTTTAGATAGAAGGTTTTAAGGGATCCACTTGTGCAATACTACAATGGAAATGGACTGAATATGTTATACCGCTGATCTTAATATGATTCTCATTGTGTCTGTTGTTTTAGTCGATAGTTATAGTGTTCTTCATTGATATGCCATTCAGAAGAATCTATGGTGACATGCACTTGGTTATCAATGTTGTTTGTCAGATATGGAAGAGGCACATGCTTCTGGACCACGATTATATAAAACTATTTTAATTACCTTAAGAGAAAGCGGGGATTATCAGAAGCAAAATATTGTTAACGACTAAGGGATGATTTATTTGCTTAACTGGTTTTGAGATATTATTATCTATTTACCACATGTTGATATATGTTTCCATGTGAAAATTGTTTTGTAGTTTCTCGGTGCCGTATGAACTGAGCATGGAGGGAAGCAATGAACCATGGGCAGAGATGTTTCTGGCTAAAATGCAATCAAAGTGGGCAAAATGCAAGCCAACTTGGAGGACACTGCAGATGGAGGTGAGTGAATGCTTTCCACAAGCAATTGCATTGTAGTATTATCATTCTCTACCAACGTCCACCTCTCTATTCCTTCCCCAACCTACCTCAAGTATCATCACCTTGCAAACTCAGACAATCTGGAAATGGAGCATATTCACTGAGAACGTAACTTGTGGCTGTGATTTTGTAGTATGATGTCTATAGGAATTGCATGGAAAATTTTGTATTTTACATGTTGTACTTGAATAGGAAAGCTCCCTATTAATGAATAAAATTGCATGGAAAATTTTGTATTGTAGATGTTGCTGGACTTGAAACAAAGTAATCAAGGGCGGTGAAAATATAAAATGTGACTAAACATGACACATACCAAACTATTCTGAGGCGAGGATAGAATGAGTGAAAATTATTCTAAAGGCCAAAAAAAAAGGGACAAAAATAAACCACTTCAAAGATATGGTTCAAAAAGGCGCTTAAGCAGAAATAAAAATCATTTCTTTGGATTGCTGCTAAGAACAGCAATGATTTTGACCGTACGCTATTTGGCATTCGCATGCAAGAAAACAGTCATTTCATCTTTTACTTTTTCATGTACAAGGGCAGAAAGAGAGGCCCCCCAGTCCCCACTTGATCATAAAGGGGTGAACGGACTATAAATTTGAAACAACAAGGCTGTTTAATGCTTAAAGTACGTTTTCATTTTTGAAGCGTGTCATTAAAAAGGTTTCAAGTTTCATTTTTAAGGGACAGTTATCATGTTTCGATCAAACACTTTAGTTCATGAGAGGAATGGCAGTTTGGTCCCTGTAAAATATCATTTTTCCCACTTGAGTCCTCCTTTTATGGGAAATGAGCTAAGAAAACTAAGGCTGCTCCTCAAATGGTGGCTGCAAGCCCTTTTGATTTCATGAGATGGCAATCACGGGAAACGATGGTTTTATTCGCTAAAGCAGAGCAGCAGCCTTCAAAGTTCAAAGCTCAAGTCTTCGATCATTACAAATAGGGAAAAACAAGTAACCCAAATATTGAAAAATAATAATAATACAGAAGAAACCCCTTCTTTTCATTGAATTCAAAGCAACTTCCGCAGAAACAAAAAGAAAATTCAAAATACAAAAAAAAAATTGGAACTAATAATTTTGTTTATTATCATGCTCCTTTGAGTAAGTTGAGAGCTTCAGACTCTGTGGGTAGAGCTGGAATTGCTCCCTTCTTGGTGGTAGTGATGGCTCCACAGGCATTTGCAAATTTCAATATCTCCCGCAACCTTGTTTCATCCTGGAGAAAAAAAAAATCAATAGTAGATAAATAAGCTTAAAATTAAAATCAAGATTAATAAATAGCAATTGTTATAATAATTATGAGAACAAGTTACCTCAAGAACAGATTGGTCATCAACAAGCTTCCCTAAAAGAGCACCAACAAATGCATCACCGGCGCCGGTTGTATCTACTGTGTTCACATGAAAAGCATCCACTGCTCCTTTGAAACTCTATCAGAAAAAAAAATGAAGAATAATTAGGTTACAGTTTCCCCCTCCATACCAACAGGTAATAATACTGTTTGATTATTAGAATTTAACATGCTGATGTGAAGTGAACCTACAGATGAAACATATGCGTTGGGATTATTAAAACTTAAAGGTGGGGTTAAAATTCTACCTACCAGCCCTTAATATTATTAAAATAAAAATAAAAATATTTCACCAAACTTCAAGTTGGAGGGTGGGGACTCGTCACTTGCACAAGCAGATTCGTTCCAAGGAAACAAAAACTTGAATAACAACAGGCCTTGTCCTTTAACATCAAGCCAAGAGACAACATCACCTATTGCCAATGGCTCTTCAACCAATAAACACTTTTAACCAAAACTTCAAATTTCCCCATCACCTCACTAGACCTTTTTTTTTCTGAGAATTAAAATTTTCAAATACTTGCAATTTAAAAACAGCCCACAAAATTATAAATCACAACTGAATACCCAGCTGGGTGCAAGTGGGCCTACTCCATTTTTATCAACACAAATCACACCCACCACCATACCAACTGTTTACTGCTAAAAGTCTAAAATTTAAGCAACCTTCGTCTATTCAACTAACAATCCAACTAAATAAAGAAATTGAATTCAGCTTAGCTGGCAAGTTTTCTATATATATATATATATTTTACCTTGGTGTAGTATCTACAGCCATGCTCACCAAGGGTGACCAAAAGGAGTTTCAAGTTGGGATGCCAAAGCGACAATGCTGATTCATCATCAATCTTGTCACTCCCGGTGAGGAATTCAAGCTCCACATCACTGACTTTGATTACCTCCGCCTTGTCCCAGATGCTCATTATCTGCTCACGCGCCTCCTCCGGCGAGGGCCACAACGGTAGCCGGAGGTTGGGGTCGTATGAGAGCAGAGCTCCTGCTTCCTTGGCTGCTTTCATTGCAGCTAAGTGAGCTGATCGGCATGGCTCCACTATCAGGCTTATTGATCCGTAGTGGAAAACTTTGGCCTGCACGCAGACCAAACTAAAATTAAGATAAACAATAAACACAGGTAAAATCGAAAAATAAAATTAAAAAACCTGTGAAACGTGATTGCAAGGCGCGTGAGGATTTTAGTCAAAAAGTAGCTACTATTTAAGACAATTATGGCACTGAACAGAAATATTTCATGAGTGTTTTAACCTTATCGAATTAACTAATATTTTTTGGGACATTAATAATTAATTTCGGAAATGTAAATGGTAGGCGCGTGGTAAAGAGACAACAATTAAAAAGAATCCGTAGGAAGGGTCCACGGTACGATAATGGAATCCAGGTGGTGGGTAAAAACTACACGATTAGATCTGAGTGCCGAACGCATGGGGGTCCCACATCAAATAAGTCTGACGTGTCGAGATTTTTAATTTTTTGCTCTGGCGCACGTGAGAGTGCGTGACGTTAACACCTAAGCCGCTATACTCCTCATCCCAAAAAGGAATAATGATCACAGTCAGCTTTTCTATTTAGAAATTCAACAAGGGCCGCTTGATGCCATGATTCACGCCTCAAGTGGGACCCGCCTGCTATGATATAAGCTGGATCAACAGAAAATTACATAAGACGTGTCTAAAGATTTAAGTCGTTGCTGTGACTCCATCAACCAACGGGCCGGCCGGTGATTTAGCGCTGCCGTTGCAAAAATCCATTAGTGAATTTTTTTTTATTTTAATTTTTTTTTTGTTTAGCTCGAACTCGAACGAGAAAATCTAGCGAGAGAAATTGGGAGTGAAAAGGCGGGTAAGTGGGACCCGCTGTCCCGGTAAGTGGCAAGATCCCGCAGACCGCGCGTGAGATTCATGAAAAAGGATCACAAAAGTAAAAACAAAATTAAAAAAAATTAACATACAGATCTGATCAGCTCAAGATTAAGCTCGTCGGGTCTCAAGAGCATATCAGCGCTGGGGTTTCTGTAAAACATGAACTCGCGCTCGCCGTCAGCCCGCAGGGTCACGAATGCAAGGGCAGTTCTGGCACCCTGGTCAAAGTTGATGCCGTCAGCGCTGACTCCGTTCTCCTTCAAGATCCCAGCGAGCATGTGACCGAACTCGTCGTCGCCGAGCTTGCCGACGAACGCTGCCTTGCCGCCGAGGCGAGCTACGGCTATGGCGACGTTGGCGGGGGCTCCGCCGGGGGCCTTGAGGAATCCGGGGGCCTCGGCGAGGGAGACGCCGGAGACCGTCGGGACGAAGTCGATGAGCATCTCGCCGAAGGACACGATCAGGCTTGAGGAGGATGAAACGGCGCCGTTTGTAGCCATTTGTACAAAAATCGAAACGTTGTGTACTGAATAGAGAGAGAGAGTTTATGAAGAGAAATAATACCAATAGAGAGAGAGAGAGATTAAGAAGTACGTGGGAAGGGGTATTTATCGAGAGGAGCTGGTGGGTGTCGTTAGAAATTGGATTAAATTTAATTAATAATTAAAAAGAAAAAAGAGTAAGCGTAATTTATGGGTAAGTGACATTAATTGGAGATCTTTTTCCTTCCGGAATTTCTTTTCTTATCTTCGATTGCAATTGCAATTGGTTTGGATGATAATTTGTTTTAGATATTTATTTGTGGGTTCATGCAATATTTATTATTTATTTATTATTATAATTTTGTTTCTCATTTTAGATTTAAGTTTAAGTAGGGACTTAGGAGACTTTCACACTTGAAAAGGACTGGAAATGATTTTGTATTTAATTTCTTAATGTAGGAATTAGGAAGGGAGGGAATTAGGTGAAATTTTCATCTTTTTATTTTAAACTTATTAAAAAATAAATAATCAAATTGAAATTGTAAAATAATATTTATTCAAACAATATAAATATTAACTAAGATAAGAATTGTAATGTAATTTAGATTTAACTACAACTCAAAGCACAATCCACAGTAAGAGGAGTAAGAGTTAAGAGCTTTTATTAAGAGTATTAATTTAAGTACCTATATCTATTTTATTATTGACATTAAAGTAATTTTTTTATTATAAAATTATGAAAATTGACTAAAATAATGATTATGATGATTTATATTTTATAGTATAACTTTTGTAATGGATTAATGTTAATGTAAGATATATTATTAAATTTTATTTTTATTTAAATTTTTTTAATATGATTAAATTAAATTTAAAAATTAAAAATGTATCAATTATTCGAGAATCATGGATTTCATTTCCTCTCCTCAAGCAATTGTAATAAGGGTATAAAAGAGACAGAGACATATACAGAACATTGAGACTGAGTATGAAAATATAGGTCCCCTCTCCTTCTCTATCCATTATCATCTCTAAGTTTAACTACTTACAAAGTATAGCTTTGTGAGTTTCTTTTGAATTAATAGTTACGATTGAAAATCTGATTCCTAATGGATTGGATCTATTTTAAAAACCTCCAATCTCCTACACAATGCACATTGAATAATTCGAAGTGGCTTGATATGATGTTTATATTAATAAAACAAAATAAAATAAATAAATTTATTTATTATTCATTTAACGAATTTATTAATAAAAAAATAACGAAGATTAATAATTTTATCTACAAAAATATACCCAAAAAAATTGGAATTAATGAAGTTAAATAATCCAAAATTTTTTGAAGAAAGCATGATGGAAGTGAGGGGATGGGTTACAAGTTTACGCAGCTCGTTAATAGAGAGAATCACGTTGCCCGGTGGGCAATGGGTGTTATTTATTGAACAAATAATACAATACGACACATTCATCTTCTTCTTTTTATTAAAAAAAAGTTTAATAATCAAATACTGTCTAATCTTACCGTGGTTTTTCTTTATTTTAATTTATTTTTTTAAACATTAGTCGGTGTTTAATTAATTAATTAACAACACAAAATCACCCACTCCAATGACAAATCCAACTTGTATTCAAGAATGTTCTACTCATCCGTGACTTTTTCTTTTTCTTTTTTTTTCTTTAATTTGTAATTTTGACAGAAATTTACTGGAACCTACCTTGATCAAACGCAATGACAGATAAATACAATTCAAATGTTGAAAATAAATAAAAACAGAGTCTTTAACATAGTCGAAAACAATGCACTCAACTTGTTGGTCTCATGTCTCGAATGTTTTGTTAGTCATTCATACAATATGTTATTAATTATTTATCAAATAAAGGTTTAAAATAATTATTTTTCCCTTTTTTATCTAGTAACTTTATTTTTAAAATAGTAAAATAAATATAATAATAATGATTGTAAATGTCATTTATTTTTAGACAGAATCTTCATCATTAAGTTTTTTTTTTTCTTTACGAGCTAGAAAGATTGCTAGATTAGGATAATCCCTTAATAGGAAAATCAATGTATGGAGTAATAAATTAAAAACAAAAATCCTATTTTCCTTTAGAGATAATCTCTTTTAGTTAAATTTACTTCAAAGAAAGAAAGTGAATCCGTTCAAAAGGATTAGAATGGTATCAGCAATCCTCTATTAATTAAACTTCTGATTCTTGAGGTTTCTTATTCCATTAAACTTGTTATCTTATGTGAAAGATTCAATTGGATTTGGATCATATTCTTGCATTTTTCTTATGAATAATATTTTAGATTAGTTGAGAACACCTTTATCAAGTGATTTATTCAAGTCTATCTATCAAATTAGGAGGACTAGTCAGAAATTGATTTGGATTTTGGATAAAACAAATTCATCCAACAATTGATCCAACTAAATGTCTAATCGAACTTGAAAAACCAGAGTATTTTGTTGAGACATTTTTCGAATTTTAAAAATTCATTTTAAGACTCTCTTGGAATCTTCAGAATTATCATAAATTTTGTTATTAAACAAATTATAAACATTTAGTAGAATTTATAAATATTATCACCGAATACAAAGACCTTTAAAATTATTTAAACAGCTCAATAACTTGAAATTAAAAATCCATTGGCCCTAGCCCCTAATCCTAGTCTATTAAGAAAGACATTTTGGATAATGTTGATAACAAAATTATGAGAAAATTTTAAAACCGTATGGTTTTAAAAGTTTAAAATTATAAATCTTTAAAACCGTGAGGTTTTAAAAAATTTTCACATTTTAAAATCTTTGATCAGAAAACTATTATATATATATATATATAATGAATGAAATACATAGCTTATGTATTCATTGTTATTTTTTAAAATTATCCCTACTGAGTAAGTTACCCCTTTCCAATCGTTACTCTTTTTTTTAATACCTTAATTCGTAATTTTTATTAGACTCAAACTCAAACCCTAACATTTTATCATATATTCAATATCTTCAATTTCATCTATCTCTTTAGATACTTTAGGTTTAAATTTTACATTTTACGGTTACCCAATCAGGTTCTCTCAAAAATAAATAAATAAATAATTGTTTTTCAGTGGGTTGATTTTGATCCCACAACCTCAGATGACATAAAAACCCACATTTTTAGACAAAGTCTGTGTTGATGAAAATGGTGGGTCACCGTCACCCATAGTTTTTATAAGTTTAATTTTTATTTTCTTGTTATGTTAACGTTGAAAATCAAAATTATAAAACCATTCAAGTGGCTGCCCACTTGCTTGTTGTGCACATTACAGTGGTCGGTGAAGATCAATTATTATTTTTATCAGAAATTTCTCGGCAGACAAGTCTTTTTGTTGTCACAGCTCAGAACCAAGTCCCAAGTCCCCACCACTCCACAACACTCTCCCCACACCAAATTCATTGGGAACTTTCTTTATAATTTTTTTTCTAAACTTTAAATGGGTTATTTTTATTTTTTAAAATTTATTGCTAAGATGAGTCCAATTATTAAGCTATATCAAAAATTTAAATTGCATACTACGAGCAACATTCAAATTACATTACAGTATATATTTTATTTGTATATATAAACCATATAAAATCTCTTTCAAAATTTGATAAGTCATTGCTTTCCGATTGGTTGTAGCCATGCTTGATTGAGTTTACTTTTGAATTTATTTATTAACTAAATTTCTGAATGTGGGTAGTGAGTCAAGTAGTAGTTGTCGTGTTTGATGAGTTAGATTATTACTCTCTTCTACAACAACATGTGCATCATTTTTTTTTCAAACAGTTTTTTTATTATTTGTAATTAGGTTTAGCTATGTTGCAACTGTAGTATGATACTATAGTTGCTTTCAGCCCTTAAATCCAACTAATGTAACCATGTAAATATAAATCTAAGGGCTGAAAGTAAATGTGATATCATACCACAGTTGCAACATAATTTTACTCTTATAATTATTATATGTCGTGTTTATTGCATTTTGTTTTGCAAACTCGCAACTTGCCAAATCGGCAGGTCCCATGTTGCTTGCAAGAAACCCCCCCCCCCCTCTTTTTTTAAAGTAGTTTCAATTGATTTATTCTCATGCAAATCAAATTTATTTGGAACTTTATTTTAAAGAAATCTATTATGTAATATTAAAAAAAAATACGAACTTCATTTTCCAATTTTTTTTCCTTCCAAGTTATTACCTTGAAAAACAATAAAAGAAAATGATGGATTTGTTTGAAATGGGAGACAACAATAGCCATGCTCCAAAAGACAACAATTATAGACATAGAAACATGCTGCAACACTTTGAAAAAGAAAAAGAAAAATCCTACATAAATGCCAATTTGGTGGAGACAAAATCTTTGCTATTTCAGTTTTTGAAGTAAAATAAGGATAGTACATGAAGACAATTTACTTATTAAAGAAAATATGGTTCAAAACAACTATATCTAATTTGACGCCCGTATATTTAACTTATATCTGAAGACAAATATTTGATTATATATTTTTGATTTTATCCCAATTTTATATGTGTATTATTCGGTTACTGTATTTTGTTTCATTAGAAACCAATTACGGATTTTGTAGCCACCTAAAATCAAATTTAGAGATCTAGAGATAGGGCCTGATATAGAAACTTATTTAATTAACAATACAAATTAATAATTTATAAAATTAATTCTGATACCCTTTTTTCATAAATTTACTCCCACTTAAACAAAATTTTAAAAAATAATATAAAAATTGAGTCGAGTCAATTACCCATAGTTGCTTCTACGTACTTCCGCCCAATTTTAGAGAATCCTCCCTCTTTACCCAATTTTAGTCAATTACTGAAATAAAAATTAATATCTCGTTTTCACAAAATTTTATCGATAAGATGTCGAGATGTTTAAATATAGATTACGTGTGACAAGACTCTCCAAGTGGTCATAATTTTCGAGAGCTTAGTGCCTCACGTACCCTCAAAGATTCAAAGCTTTGTCTTTAGCAAGCACTTGGTGAGTTTGGATGACGATACGGAAAGCACTTCCGAATAAACACTTCCTCCGAAGTTCGTTTGACATTTTGTAGCTCATATGATCCAAAGAAGGAAACCCTTTGCCTGCCTTTGATTTGATGTGAAGCTATTCACTTCCGCAAATACACTCCCGGAACTGAAGATTCATTAAAGTCAACGCATTCACGAAAAGAGAAAAAAAAAACAATTTTTTCATAATTTATATGTCGATTGGAATTGTAATTAATAAATTTGACCCACCATGTCTCCTTAGCCTTAGGAAGACAATATTATCCTATTCTTTTACCATAAAGATATTTGATTATCATATCTAAAATACACGAGGCATGTGACACGCCTTCCCTACCCCCCCCCCCCCCCCGCCCCCCAAAAAAAAAACACCACCCCAGACTCCATCTATAAGGATCAGAAATTAGAATAATACTGTATCTTATTGAAATATAAGTTCTGTATATTATAAATTTTTTAAAATTTATGTTATATTTCTCAAGTTTTTGATTGTATGTTCGATTTTTTTTTTCATATTTATGCACTTAATTGTTATAAGATGCAATAATATGTCAAAACGAAAAGATTCCATCATATGACAAGACCTTCATAGTTAAATGCCAACTCACTAGCAATAAGTACATAAAAAAAAAAATTAGGTTCATAATCACTCTAGTGGATAATTTTGGTAGAATTTGTTAGAAGATAGATAATCTTTTTTATTTTATTCTTACCTTAATTCCTTATTTGCAAATTAGAGGGGAAAAACGGGTATTATAAATTCGTACCATCACCCAAATAGTCAAATGTTGCTTCCCAAAATGTATACTGAATATTATAATTCTCAATATAAAATAAAACGGGCAACTTTAGGTTCATTTTCTCTTCAAAGATTCACAATTATCTCCATCATTTTCAGAATATCAACTCATGTCAACTTGTGCTACATTATATAATTCAATAAAGAATTCAATAAAAAAAAGGTATACAGTTTATTTACGATAAGACTACATTAGTAAAATTAGAATACAAAAATAGTACCACATAAAAAAATTTAGGCAGAGCAAACGAGGCCTACTAGGCAAGTAAAATGAGTTTTTGAATTAAATTTTGACGTCTCTATTTCGTCTCTGTGAAATTTTTTATCGCTAGAATCAAATAACCTTATTTGATATCGATGATGATCCAGACATCGTAAAGGAGAGCGATCACAATCTATGAGAGCTTACTTGGCTTTCCTTTAGGGTCAAAATCAGATAAGCTGCCGTCTTGAGAATCTGATTCGCTTGCGGATAAGCCCTCATCTTCAATATCATCCCGAAGTTCGGATAGTGATTGATCAGTGGAATCACTTTCTGCCTCTGTGGCACCTGGAGAAAAAAGAATCATAGGTGGATTCTAGGCTTTTCCTTCCCACCGTTTTGAATTTCCGTCATTCCTGGGTTACTTTAGACGGATTGGCCATGATTGACATGGGATTCCGATTATTTGGGTCACCATAAAGTGCTATGTTCCTGTAATAGAGCTCCAATTCTTTCCTCCGCCATGGTAATAAAGCGCCCAGCAGACTCCAGTGACTGCTCGTATTTTGATTTTTCCAGCCCCTCCAAATGAAATGAAATGCTTACGATTTGTTCTATTACTGTTTAACTCGTAAGCAAGAAAAGCCAGTCTAAACAGACCACTAATGAGGGGAGTTCTTGAAACCAAAAAAAAAAAGGTCAATATTGACACGAATAATCGGGGCAAGTTTCAACTGGCCATATTCTGATAGTTAAATTGAGGAACTAAAAGTTTCCCAGAAAATTTCATCACTCATATGGCCACCTCCGGTCTGTTCTAACAGTTTGTGTGAATGCTTTTCTTTTTCATTCTCGTCCATATTCAGGAGTTAATGACTTTCACATGTAATTCTCAAGATATGTTTGAAAATAACAGAAAACACTTTGAAAGTTGTCCACTGGAGAGACAAATATGTTTGAAAATAAACAGAAAACACTTTGAAAGTTGTCCCTGGAGAGACAAACTCCAATCAGAGAGGGAATCCTTTATACGTGTACCTGTTGCTGTTGGATACTTAGACTATTTTAGAGTTGCTTGAGTTGTGACAAGTTTCTGCTTATTATTTATTTGCTTAACTGGTTTTGAGATATTATTATTTATTTACTACATGCTGGTATCTGTTTCCATGTGAAAATTGTTTAACAGTTTCTCTGTGCCTTGTGAATTGAGCTTGGAGGGAAGCAAGGAACCATGGGCAGAGATGGTTCTGGCTTAAATGCAATCAAAGCAGGCAAAATGCAAGCCAACTCGGAGGACTTTGCGGATGAAGGTAAATGAAGCTCCCTACTAACGAATAAATTTGCATGGAAAATTTTGCATTTTTCATGTTGCTAGCCTTGAAACAAAGCAATCAAGGGCGGTGAAAATATAAAATATGACTAAATATTACAGATAAAAACGATTGTAAGAAAAAAGTAACGCAAACACCACAGGGTCTTATCTCATTAGAATGAATGAAAATTATTCTTAAAAAATAAAAAGGATAAGATTAACCACTTCAAAGATTTGATTCAAAAGAGGGCTTCAGCAGAAAGAAAAATTATTTCTTTGGATTGCTGGGAAATGTAAAGTAACAGCAATGATTTTGCCTATGCCATTTAGCATTTGCATCCAAGAAGAGAGCTCCCTAATCCCCACTTGATCACACAAGGGATAAATGGACTATAAAATTGAAACAAGAAGGCTGTTTAAAGCAACACAAGATGTTTCAACACACCATCTTAAAGTACGTTTCATCTTTGAAGCTTTTCATTGAAAATATTTCAAATCTCATTTTTAATGGACATTTTTCCCTCTTCAATATCATGTTTCCCACTTAGGTCGTCCTTTTATGGGAAGTGGGAAACGAGCGAAGAAAACTAAGGCAGCTCCTTAAATGATGGCTGCAAGCCCTTTTGATGAGATGGCAATCATGAGAAACGATATGCTTATTCACTAAAGCAGAGCAGAAGCCTTGGAGCTCAAGTCTTCCATCATTACAAACAGGGAAAGACAAGTAACCCAAACATTGAAACAAAGAACCCAAAAAAATAAAAATAAAAAGACTGTAAAACAAGAAGTGGCAGAGAAATTTTGATAGCTCTAGAAGAAGCCCTTTCTTTCATTGAATTTCAAAGCAACTTATATAGAAACGAAAAGAAAATTCAAAACACAAACCAAAAAAAAATCCAACTCATAATTTTGTCTACTATTGTGCTCCTTTTGAGTAAGGCGATAGCTTCAGACTCTGTGGGTAGAGCTGGAATTGCTCCCTTCTTGGTGGTACTGAGGGCTCCACAGGCATTTGCAAATTTCAATATCTCCCTCAACCTTGGTTCATCCTGGAGTTTAAAAAAAAAAAAAACCAAAAGTGGATAAATTACCTTAAAATTAAAATCAATATTAATAAATAGCAATTGTTATAATAATTATGAGAATAATCACTCGGCCTTGCCCGAGTGGCTAGACCCACTCTCTCACAAGTGTGAAGACTGTGGTTTGAATCACTAAAAGTATTGTGAGAATTTAATTTTAATTTTCTTCTTTAAAATTTAAGTAAAAATAATATTTTCTCTCTCGAAATGTGAGTGGAGTTGAAATCCTTTAAATATTAGAAATGGTTTATGGAAATTAATTTTAATAATTGTTTGATTGTAAATATGAGTTATAGTAACATGTAATGTATTAATGTTAGTGGAGTTGAGTCCTTTAAATATTAGAAATGGTTGATATAAATTAATTTCAATAATTGTCTGATTGTAAATATGAGTTATAATATCATGTAATATATTGTAAGTTGAGCAATAGTCTTGTATAATTAAAAAATATATATATGAGAACAAGTTACCTCAATAACAGATTGGTCATCAACAATCTTGCACAGAAGAGCACCAACAAATGCATCACCGGCGCCAGTTGTATCTACTGTTTTCACACGAAAAGCATCCACTGCTCCTTTGAAAGTCTACAATTTTCACAAAAGCCAAGAAGACTAATTATACCTTCCCACTCCACACTAAGAGGTAGTAACATAAGGTTATAATACTGTTTTATTATTAGAATTGAATATGCTAATAGTGAAGTGAACCTATCTATGGTCGAAACAAAACCATTTCAATTATTAAAACTTCAAGGGGGGGGTTAAAATTCTACCCACACACCCTTAATATTATTAAAATAAAGATAAAATATTTCACCAAAGTTCAAGTTGGAGGGTGGGGGCTCCGCATTCCCACAAGCAGATTCGGTTCCAAGGAAAAAGAACTTGAAAAACAACAACAGGACTTGTCCTTTTAACATCAGCCAAGAGACAACATCACCTACTGCTAATGGCTCTTCGACCAATAAACACTTTTAACCAAAACTTCAAATTTCCCCAGCACCTCATTAGTCTACTTTTTTCCGAGAATTAAACTTTTCTAGTACTTGCAACTTAAAATCAGCCCACAAAATCATAAATTCACAAGTGACTACCCAGCAGGGTGCAAGTGGGTCTACTCCATTTTTATCAACACATGCCACCATACCAACTGTTTACAGCCAAATGTCTAAAATTTAAGCAACCTTCATCTATTCAACTAACAATCCAACTAAATAAAGAAATTGAATTCAGCTTAGCTGGCAAGTTTTATGTTTTTTTTTTACCTTAGTGTAGTATCTACAGCCATGATCACCAAGGGTGACCAAAAGGAGTTTCAAGTTCGGGTGCCACAGCGACAACGCTGATTCATCATCAATCTTGTCACTCCCGGTGAGGAATTCAAGCTCCACATCACTGACTTTGATCACCTCCGCCTTGTCCCAGATGCTCATTATCTGCTCACGCGCCTCCTCCGGCGAGGGCCACAACGGCAGCCGGAGGTTGGGGTCGTATGAGAGCAGGGCTCCTGCTTCCTTGGCTGCTTTCATTGCCTCCAAGTGCGCTGATCGGCATGGCTCCACTATCAAGCTTATCGATCCATAGTGGAAAACTTTGGCCTGCTCGCAGACGAAAAATAAAATTAAAATAAACAATAAACACAGACAAAAGTGAAAAATAAAATTACAAAATCGTGTGAAACGCGAATGCAAGGTGGCCGGTGAGGATTTTAGTCAAAAAGTAGCTCCCTGCTGAAGTCAATATCGGCATTGAAACACAAATATTTCATGAATATTTTAAGGCAATTCCTAAGTTATCGGCTGATTAATCCGAAACCGTTAGATACCTTGAATTTGAATCCCAGACGATGTTAAGTGAATAAGTGATGGGCTATTGGATGAGACGGTTTGAAAATGATTTGTAAAACGAAAAATGTTGAAAATGAAGAGCGAATGATCTAGGGTTTATTAAACTGGAAAATTAAAAATTTTCCTTCAAATTAACAAAAAAATAATAATATATTTAGTTAACAATACATCTTCTACGCCCTATTGGACAGAATCAATATCCACCCGGCCGAGGGTTTGATTTATTACGAATATAATAATTTTAATTAGAAATGAAAACATAATATAACTCGAACAATAATATAAATCACTGAATGACTAATTAAATTTGATTATGTTTTTATTTAATAAAACTTCCCTCCTCCCATTGAGATTCATAAAACAAAAAACAAGGAAAGAAAATTGTATATAACGATTGGAACCAGCATACATTCATTAATAAAATAATTTGAACTCAATTTGAAATTGGATTTAAAGTTATAGAACCAATTATAGTAAAATAAATTAAAATCTTTTCAATAGAATAAGGTAGTAATTGGACAAACTTTAATTTTTTTTTAAATTCGATTCCTCGGAGTACATTAACACTTTTGATAGCAACAAATAGAATCCGAATATTTTTGAAATATAGTATACATTATAGGATTTAACTACATTGAATTTAGTTTCATTAAAAGAATACGTTATATTGTAAATCGATTACACTTAAGCGATATTTGAAGTATAGCTGCATATTCAATTGAAATTGTTAGTAAATTTACAATGATGAAAAATAATATAACTAATAATCCAAAATCAATATAATTAAATTGGAATAAATTAAACGTTGGTAGACTTTTTGTTATTGTACTCAGTCGTTCAAAAAAAATATATTATAGTATGAAATGCTTACAATTAACATTAGGATATATTGGATTGTAAGCACTATAGATGCATTTGGCATATTGTTTTATATTGTGTTGTATTGGCTGTATTACATTATGGTATATTGTATTAAGGTATATCGTTGTTTGGTGTAATAAGGATTGTATTATATAAAGTAATGTTATTTTATTTAATGTTAAAATTAAATTAATATGATTTAATTCATTCACGTTTTAGGGGTTTATTATTAATTTTTGAAATCCAAGTATAAAATAATTATTAATTTTATACATTAAGTTTTATAATAAAAATGATTTAATAATAAACTTTATTAAACAATAAAATATTACAATTATGTTATTTATTAATATTATTATATTATAATATAATTTATTTTTATATGTTAGTTATTATAATATAAGAGAATTATGTCGAATATAATTGTTTGATTTAAATTTATTTTTGGATTTAGTGCGTTTGTAAATAATAAATGATTAAAAAATCTACAAATTTATTTTTACTTAGTATAACAATAATAAAATGATTTTATGTAATGAAAATAAAATAAAGTACTATCATTTGTTCATTAGATATTTCGGTTTATTACTATCTTATATTATTAAATTCGTATATTTATTTAAATATAAATATAAACTAATATTTAACAAATTTAGAATTTATTAAGTAATAAAAGTTAAATGATTATATTTAAAATATGACTAGGATTTGAATGCAATACAACCTAGACCCCATCTTTCATGAGTTAAACATTATCTAGTACATTAGACAAGCAGTGATGAGCATAAGTTAAGTTATGTAATATTCATCACCTTTAACATATCACTCTTAGGTCCCTTAACTGGTAATAAAATTTTTATATAGTAACTAATTCTAATTAGTATGTATTTTAGTGTTTTATGTAATAGAAAATAATATGCATTAGGGGGGGTCAATTTCGAAATAAAAGTGGTACTTACAATTGCACATAATATACACTATGTAATAACGCAATCCAGGTGGTGGGTAAAAACTACGAGATTAGATCTCAACGCAGGACCCATGTCGGGTCCCACACTAATAATTCTGACGTGTCAAGATTTTGTAGTTTTTCGCTCAGGCGCACGTGACGTTAACGCCTAAACCGCAGTACTCCTCATCCGAAGAAAGAATAGTGATCACGGTCAGCTTTTTATATTTAGAAATTCAACAACGGCCGCTTGATGTCGTGATCTACTCCTCAAGTGGGACCCGCCTGCGGTGACGTTAGCGGGATCAACAGAAAATTAACTGAAGATGTGTCTTTTTAAGTCATTGCCTGTGACACCATCAACTGACAGGCCAACCGGTGATTTTAGCGCCGCCGTTGCAAAAATCCAAAATTCAGTATTTATTTATTTATTTACTTTTTGTTCAGCTCGGACCCGAGGGAGAAAATCCAGCCCCAGCGAGAGAAATTGGGAGTGAAAAAAGAAATTAAGTGGGATCCACTATCACGGTGAGTGACTGGATTCCTCGTACGGCGCGCGAGTGATCGAAAGAAAAAGATCACAAAAGTAAAAACAGAATTGAAAAGAATTAATGAAAAAAAATAACGTACAGATGTGATCAGCTCGAGATTAAGCTCGTCGGGTCTCAGGAGCATATCAGCGCTGGGGTTTCTGTAAAACATGAACTCACGCTCGCCGTCAGCCCGCAGGGTCACGAATGCAAGGGCAGTCCTGGCACCCTGGTCAAAGTTGATGCCGTCAGCGCTGACTCCATTGTCCTCCAAGATCCCAGCGAGCATCCGACCGAACTCGTCGTCGCCGAGCTTGCCGACGAACGCTGCCTTGCCCCCGAGGCGATCCACGGCTACGGCGACGTTGGCGGGGGCGCCGCCCGGGGCCTTGAGGAAGCCGGGGGCCTCGGCGAGGGAGACGCCGGAGACCGTCGGGACGAAGTCGATGAGCATCTCGCCGAAGGAGACGATCAGCCCTGAGGAGGATGAAACGGCGCCGTCTGTCGGCATTTGTACGAAAATCGAAACGGTGTATATATTGAATGGAGAGAGTTTACGAAGGGAGATAATAATGACAGAGATAGACGAAGAAGCAAGTGGGAAGCGGTATTTATAATTTTAGCCAATCACTGTTCACAGGATAATAAATAATTTTTTTAAATTTATAGACCAATATTCTTCCTCTAATTGTTGATGATATTCTTGTTATGTTTACGACGAGGAATTTAAGTTTAGAAATTATAATATGTTAACTATAAAAAAAATAATAAGGAAAGATTTTGTATTTTTTTAATAAATTCACTAATGATTATTGATTTAATTAGATTATATTTCATGTCATTTTAAGTTAATTTTAATAAATTAATATATAAAAAAATATTATTAATTACTAGCCAATCCCACGTCATATCAAACAAAAAATATGATTATTTATAGTTTAGTCTAATGTTGCACCAAACACAACATAATATTATAAATAATTTAATATTATCTAATTTAATTTTATCTTTTTCAATTCAATTCAATCCAATCAAATCAAATCCGTCATACCAAACAAGCCCTATATCTCATGATTAGTACATTCTATATTGCAAACTTGCAACTTGCCAAATCGGCAGATACCATGTTGCTTGCGAGAAACTTTTTTTCTCTTTTAAATTAGTTTCAATTAATTTATTCTGATGCAATTCAAATCTATTTGGAACTTTATTTTTTTAAATTACTATGTAATATTTAAAAAAAAACTATGAAGTCTTCTTTTCAATTTTTTTGCCCAAGTTATTACCTTGTAAAACAATAAAAGAAAATGACGAGTTTGTTTGAAATAGAAACAGTACTTTGAAAAAAAAAAGGAAAAATCGTACGTAAATGAGTACTTGGTGGAGACAAAATCTTTGCTACTTTAGTTTTTGAAATAAAATAATAATAGTACGTAAAGACAATTTAGTTATTAAAGAATGAAGGCAATTTACTTAACTCTATCAAATTTGACGCGTGCCCCGTGTTACTATGAAGACAAATATTTTATTAAAGTTTTTTCTAAGGAGGTGAGTTCCTTTCTTGGGATGTAACGTGATAAATGATATAATTATAAATTTTTGTATAAATTTATTTTATATAAATTGATGTGATATGATAAGATTAATTGAATTAAATATTATTTAGCCCACATAATTTATTTTTATTAATTTATATTTTTATTTAATCAATAAATTAATGCCACAGCAGTTTGTACAAAATAAATTTATTTAAGAATTTATGGTTATATTATTACTCACGTAACATTTAGAATTTTCTTTTAATGAATGCAAAAGGACATCAATTCTCTTTTAATTTGATAAATGGTCACACATGCCGCCTTTTAGATCGATAGGGGCTGATATGAAAAATTATTTCATTAACAATACAAATTAATAGTTTATAAAAATGATTCCAATACTTTTTTTTCATAAATTTACTCATACTTAAGCAGAATTTTCAAAAAAAAAATATATAAAAATAACCCCAATTAGCTTCCACGTACTTCCATCCAATTTTGAAGAATCCCTCATCTTTATGTATCTCAAACCTGAAAGTTTTGCATCCCAGTTCACGTTCAAATAAGGGTTGCATTAAAAAAAAACAAAAAAATCACACAAGGAGTGGACCCTTCATTTGTCAATTTGTATCAAAGAGGTGCCTACCTACTTTTAAAATAACCAAATTACCCTGGCGTTTAAAATTCAATTATAAATGAGAGCGTGTAACTTGACACTAAACAATATCTTAATCATTTCAATAGCAATGGGACCTCTTCATCTTAATATTCGGATTGAGGGTTCAAGTCTTGTTAAGTGTGTTAAAAGGATACAATTTATCTTTTATTTTTTTAATAATAGATTTTTTTAACTGTGTTTCAATTATGATACGCACAGACGAATTTCAATAAAGTTCTTTAACAAAATGTACTATGGAATATAATAATAAAAGAAAATAAAAGTGAGTAGAATTAGGTCCTCACTTACCCTCTAAGAATCGAAGCTTTATCTTTAACAAGCAATTAATTAGTGAGTTTTGGCGACGCTATCAAAAAGCACTTTAGAATAAGCACTCCCTCCTAAATTCGTTTGATTGATTTGATGCGAAGCTATTCACTTTTGCAAACACACACCAATCTTCCCGGAATTGGAGCTACATTAAAGTCAATGCACTCACGAAAAGAGATGCATGAAGAGAAACAAAATCTTCTTAATTTATATTTCTATTAGATGTGTATTTTTAATAAATTTGACCCACCGACCACCGTTACCTCCTTAACCTTAGGAAGACAGTATTATCCAATTCTTTTACCATTAAGATATTTGATTATTATATCTTAAAACACGAGGCGGAAATTAGAATAATACTATACCTTATCAAGATATAAGTTTTGTATATTATAAATTTTTTAAAATTTATGTTACATTTCTCAAGTTTTTCATTGTACATTCGAATTTTTTTTCATATTTATAAATTTATTTATTATAAGATGCAATAATACGTTAAAAAGTACCTTTGAATGCCCAACATTGATATGCAAAATTTTTTAAATACCTTGTATTAAAATGAAAATGTTAAATTGGAAAAATAGCTAGGGTTTGGACTTTTTTTTTAATACCTAAACTCTAAATAATTCTAACTTACAAAATCAAGCAAACTTCATATATTTGGTCCTAATAAAATAATACTAAGTAGTAACTAAAAAAAAAAACTTTGAACAATAAAAAGATTAAAAATTAGAAAAAATAACTTGAAATATTCTTTAAGGCCTTAAACGAAGAAATTTGATAAATTTTTTATGGCATCATAGTCTTAATAGTGCGTTTTGATCCTCTTAACATGAAATGTCACCTCTTGAAGGAATAAGAAAAGGAAAAGTTCGTTATCACATGACAAAACATTTATAGTTAAATGCCAAGTCATTAGCAATAAGTACATAAAAAAATTAGGTCCATAATCACTTGGAGGATAATTTTGGAGAATTTGTGATAAGATAGATATTCTTTTTTATTTTATTTTATTCTTACAGTAATTCCTTATTTGCAAATTAGAGGGAAAAAATTGGGTATAAATTCCTACGAGCACTCAAATATTGTTTCCCAATATGTGTACTGAATATTATAATTCTCAATATAAAATGAAATGGGCAACTTTAGGTTCATTTTCTTTTTAACGGTTCACAATTATCTCCATCATTTTCAGAATATCAACTCTTGTAAATCTGTGTTGCATTATAAAATTCCATAAAGATTATTGTATCATTTTATTTAAAATCGATTTATGTGATTAGAAAAAGTGTTGTGGAACAATAAAATCTTAGATAAATAAAGCATACTCAAAAGAGAGAGAGAGAGAGAGAGCAAAACAATTAATTAAGAAAACAGGAAAGTTAAAAGAGAGGTTTTGTTGTAGAGGTCAAAAAGCAGCTACAAACAAACAACTTGCAAATGAGACACTCTGTCATCATCCACAGAGAATATAGGAGGACAAAAAGAAAATCAAGAGCAATATCAAACAAGATACAACAAGTACACTGATGAGGCTGCCACGCACAATCTTTTAAAGAAAAGAAAAAGGAATAAAATGAAAATGAAAATGAAATACTTTTGAAAAGAAAAATAATTAACCTTATAAAGTTAAAAATTAAAATCTTAGGCCTTAACAAAAAGATCCCATAATAGTTGAAAAGGGCACAATTCTTATTCAAAATTAATATGAGTAGGCAATTTGTTTGATTCAAATCAGCAGTCATGTAATTGACGGCACCCTATTATATGAGTACTTATCTGGTCCAAGATTATGAACTAGATAACTTCTACCCATCATATATGTAGACAATGAACAAAAACATCATATGAAGACAATCTGCTATTTACAATAATACTCCATTAGTAGAATTAGAATACAAAAATACTAACAAACAAAAATTTAGGGTAGAGCATACCAACCTAGGCTAGTAAAATGAGTTTTTGAATTAAATTTTGATGTCTCTATTTCGTCCTATGAAATTTTGATTATTAGAATCATATAAGGTTTTAGACATAGATGATGAACCTGACATTGTAAAGGAGAGCTCTTGCATTCTAGAAGAGCTTACTTGGCTTTCCTTAGAGTCAAAATCAGACGAGCTGTCATCTTGAGAATCTGATTCACTTGTGGATAAGCCCTCGTCTTCAATATAATCATCAGGTTCTGATAGTGCTTGATCAGTGGAATCACTTTCTGCCTCTGCGGCACCTGGAGATAAAGCATCATAGGTGGAGTCTAGGCTTTTCCTTTCCGCCATTTTGAATTTCCATGATTCCTGGGTAACTTTAGATGGGTTGTCCATGATTGACATGGGATTCCGATTATTTGGGTCACCATAAAGTGCTATGTGCCTGTAATAGAGCTCCAATTCTTTCTCCACCATGGCAATAAAGCGCCTAACAGACTCCAGTGACTGCTCATATTTTGATTTTTCCAGTGCCTAAAAAGAAAAGGCAAACTTAAATTTAGAGCAAAACTGCTCCTATATTGATTCCAACGTTCACCAAATAAACCCATACCACACACCAAAGGAAAATGAAAGATGCTAACACCGGAAAGCATAAAATAGAATTAGGCATTAGCAGTGCAGGAATTGGGAGAAAAATGAAAGATAAAACTGAAAAGGAACTCATTTTCAATTTTAGGGGATAATCCTTACATTGTATGTTGTGCATGGAAGCATTGGCTTGCCAACCAAAGCAGAGATCAAGGGGAAAAAAAGGAAAAATAAATCAAAGCACTCCTGAATCCTAATACCTCCACTTTCTTTTTTGCCACTCCTCTTTTTTCCAGTATCCTTCATCACATTAGGGATATGACATAATGCTGAATCTTGCATCTCTCAATTGGAGTTTTAACAAATAAAATAAAATAAAGGATTGCCAAGGATTTTTTCATGGCAAAGCGGGGGTCAAACCATGAATTTATTAGTTCATCCAACTCAACCTCGTGAATCAACAAGCTCTTACTCACAGAGCTCATTTGCACCTCCCCACCGTACCATGTGCTCCAATCTGAAGACTGCATTAAAAGAACTGAGATTCTACCAGCACAATCACTATTTTTAGAACAAAAAGGCTCATCTATATTGATGCATTTTGCAATTATCTTGCAAATTAACATCAATTTTGCCACATCAGTCCACAGGTCACAGCCTTTCTGCTAATTACTTGGATGATGGTGACTGAGTTGGCAAAAAAGGAAATAGAAATTTGTGCTGGGACTTTTGTTGGGCTGTGCTTTTCCTTTTTCAATCATTTTTTTTTGGGACTAGTCCATTAAGTTCCACAAAATAAGGACTGTAATATTTTGATATTATTGATTACTCTCCTTTGTTCTATTGCCGTTTAAATTACGAGCAAGAAAACCTAGTCTAAACAGACCACTAATGAGGGGAGTTCTTTTTTTTTTGTTGGGGGGGGGGGGGGGTGTCAATGTTTAAACCGATAAAGGCGGGTTCTAGAAAAAACTTATCTAAGCTAATGGGGGGCAAGTTGCCACTGGCCATACTCTAATAGTTAAATTGAGGAACAAAAAGTTTCCCAGAAAGTTTCATCACTCATCTGGTGACCTCCGGTGTGTTCTAACAGTTTCTGTGAATGTTTTTCTTTTTCATTCTCGTTCAGATTAAGGATTTAATGACTTTCACATGTAATTCTCAAGATAAGTTTGAAAATAAACAGAAAACACTAAGAAAGTTTTCCATTGGAGAGACAAACTCCAATCAGAGAGGGTGAATTGATCTGGATTTGCTAAGAGCAATGATGCTAGTGCACACTCACCTAATCCAAAACAAGCTGAGGAAAGTACTCTCAGCTATATTACCCAATGGATTAGTGTTTCCAGCTTGAGAATTCCATTACAAAGCATGAAAGGTAACTTGTGTATTCCATTTACTAAGATCTGTTTCACTTATATTTCGTCAAATGTACAGAGGAGTTCAGTTTCCAAAGATAATGCGGTACTTATTTGGCTTTCTTTTATGACTAATAATAGTTTACAATGGTTTTTTTTTGGGTTGGGGGGGGGGGGGGGCGAATGTATGTCTAGTTATGAAGAACTATATGTTCCTTTGGAAGGGAGGAAAAGGATGGAAACTAAGTACTAATAACAATTAAACAAACCCATCTATTGCAAATAATTAACCAAACAGTTTTCTGCCAAAATTGAACAACCAGCCAAGCAAAATCATCTGCATCACTTGGCAACCTAAGTGCTCGAACGAAATCAGCAGGCCAACATAAACATGTAGTAAAACTGAACAAACACTTTAATTTGGGGTCAAGGATGGTCTAAAACCAATAAGCATAGGACATTTCACGAGTTGGAATTATGGCAGTGAAATTTCTTCCTCTCATCCTCATTGTTTGGTCAGAAATTAAAATGAAATTTTATTCATCATATTAACATGCAAGTAAAATTAGAGTATGCTGAAGTTGGAAAATGCACCTTTTTCTTGGACAATGTATCAATAGGTGACATTATTTCCGGCTGCACATAGTTCTTCCCTCGGTAAAAGATTACAGTATCATCTCCAATTATCTGTATGGGGATTCCACCACTCAATCTGGCAATTTCCTCGGCGAATTCATGAATCTGGCCAGGTTTAGAAGGCTTGCAGAAGACCTTAACAGTTTCATGTTTCTTCCAATGCATATGCATGTTAAGAATAACACCCCCAAATACTCCTCTCCTGCCAATTGGCACATAGTTAGACCTTTTCTGGGCCATCTTTTTGAAATAGAAACGTTCCTCACCCATCAACTCGTGTGGTTTAACCACAGGACCCTGTACTTTTGGAACTTCATACCGCTTAAGTCTTTCAATCAGCAAGGCTTCCTTAATTTTGGCCTGAAATTATATATATATATATATATTTTAAAAAGTGCCATATAAACATGTATAAGGATCAACTACCAATGACTCAGAACAAGATTGTGGTCCATGAATCAAAAATCTATAACAGAGCATGCTGTGTATGAAAGTCTGAGGAATATCCGCATTCGGAAAAAATAAATTTTTTTCTCCACTTTTATATCATAAACATGCAACGGAATTTTGATTTTGAAACAATTTTGGGATGCGACAAGCTAAAGAAGGAAATGAATTAAGACACAGAGATTAATACACAAATTCACACAACAAAGACAACTAAACCTCAGTAAACAATTTTGTCATGAGGTGGTGACTGTCGTGGCTGGATAGAATCACAGGGTGGTGACTCACCCCCCGTAAATACATAGACTATCATGGAACTCTTTTTCAATGTAATTGAAAAGATTGAACACACCGGTTGCATCCCAAAATTGTTTAGTTGATCCTCCAACAATGAGAATAAATTGTAAAATGAATTTAATGTAAACAAGAAAAATAATTGCATAATAGGATCTGAAACTAGTATTTTCCATGCTTCAGCCAGAAATTTCATGGCATTTGTCTTTAGATTAACCAGACAAAATTGATTAAACTCAAACAAACAAATCAGACCAACAACATAAAATTGGAATATTTGCTCTTGCACTCAATTTCAAGAATTTAGTTTGCAACCAGGCAAGCTCATCCATTCTACCTAATTAACCCCCTAACCTTTCTTTTAATTGTGATGGAAATGAGATGACCCTCTTTAGTGTCTCATTTCAACCCATACGACCAAACTCCTTTTTCAAGAGAACTCTCAAGCTGATAACTCCTACCCAGGGAAATAGCATCAAAATAATTAAATAACTAATGTCTAAAACACTGCACTTTTGTTATTGTAAGAAGCTCAATTAGTTTTCAAAAGAGGCTAATACTTTTACCTTCCTTAGCTCCTCTAATCTACCATCAACTAAGCCATAAACAGTAATCTTGAAGAAAAACAAAGCAACTTATGAAAATGCTTTCTACTAAAGCACCCTGTAAGTATTCCTCCAAAAGCATTTTAAGTGCCATTACTAAAATAAATAAAATAAAATTCTAGAAAAAAGTGCTTCACCAAAACACCTTTGTATACAACCAAACATAATTAACTAGAAGCAAGAGCGGTTTTGGTTATGTAAACTCAATGTAAATCAGGTTAATTATGGGATAGATATTATTAAAAATACCTAATGTAGCTTAGATAAGCTCAAGCTTTCAAACAAAATACAGTTTCTCCGAAAAGGTACACTGACCTTTTCAAGCTTGTATTTTATTCTCTCCTCTGCATTGGCAAACTTCTGCTTCTTCTTCTTCCCTTTGACAGTAAGCCGACGAGGGTCCCTCTTATTTGCATCTTTTCTCTTCTGCTTCTCTCTCTTCTTCTTCAACTTGAACCTCTTTTTGGTCTGCCACTTCTCCTTCTTAGGAGGGTCGACTTCATGTGTTTCAAACTTAGGCTTTCCTTCCGAAATCACCAGGTTCACTGTTCCATGACTCACATTTCTCCAAACCCACGAAGGATTTATCGGTTTTGGTGGACCTAAGTGACTATATGGACACAAAACTGATTCCGGGGCTCGTAAAATCGACCTAGTGGATACAGAAAATCACACCGCACAGATGAAATCAGTAAATACTACATGTACAGAACGTATCGCTCAATACAATTGCACAAACGCAAAGCAAGCATACGAATCCTTACATCCGTAATCCATACAAATTTTTCCAAATCCAGAAACGCATTAATTAACGATAATTGACAACCCATAAATGTATGATAAAATGAGAGAACTTCAGTGCTTCAACGGACAGAAAAAATGGGGTTTCGGTTCGGATGAACTAGCCGAATTCGAGGAAAAAAAAAAAAGAAGAAGAAGAAAAGAAACCAAACAAATTTATACACACTAGTATATGATCAAATTTAAATAAAAAAAATTTGAGAGCAAGAGAGTACCTGAGAGAGAGGAATTTGTTAAGAGCGGAAGCTTTTCGAAGATTATGAAATAATAACGCCTCTGCCATTCCAATAAATTAACAGTGTGCCAAGAGTATGTGAACAGATGTTTAAAAAGTAAAAATTGTCTAAACCCAGGCAGCCAGGCCACACCTTTTGGTCCCGATTTATAGTCTCCAAAGTCAAAGCAGCAGCGGTCACCTCTTTGATAAAAATTTGAATAATGATAACTTTATTTAATAAAACAGTGAAAACAAGGGACTTATGTGATAAAGCACATCCCACCCTGATAAATTCGAAACATAGTACGATTTGCAAGCCGTCGGTTGCAAATAATTTTTAGCTTTTATTTGGAACGAATTACATTTATGATACACAGCATGAAATTATTATGGCTTTATAATTAAACACTAAAACAAATTTCATTTGCAATTTTAGATCGCATCAGTCTAGTTATCAATTGTGTTACAAAGAACAAATAAAATGAAATTGAAGAGTTGTTATTTAAATAAGAAAAAATTCAATATACGACGCAAACAACCAAAATTTTCAACATCTATTATATACAAGTTTTTGACCAATTTGGCCCAATCACGTGCAATTACATATACATAAATTTAATTCCTCAATAATAATTCATGACGTCCCTCAGCTTGGCTTTGCCAACAATTTCCATACGCCCAACATCCCAGCTCCATCACCGGTGAAAACTAGATTATCAGGTCCGATCTCAATTACTCTAACTTCGTGCTTTGAAAATATCCTGCCTCTCTCCATAAACCTGGCACATAAGAGTTCAATTTCGTTAAACAGCAGCAAAGAGAGACAAACTTCAGCCAAATGGATAATGGATTTCACTTTCAGCACAGAGATGAGACTCACGATGGCAGCACGTATAGGTGAACGGTGTTGTCATTACAAGCGCAAATCAGAACTGGCTTACCATCTGGATCGTTCAGCCCAGCAAGTGCAAGCACACCCTGGAACAAGAAAATAGAAATAATCAATGAAACAGTAGAACCCATAAACAGGTGAGATGTGTCCGTGCACTTTCACAGCAGGAAGTTGAAGCAATAAAAAATTAAAAAATGGCATTCGATGAAGCAAATATAAAGAAAATATTTTTCAAAGGAGCTGATGCATTTTCACATCCGATCATGCAGCAACAGAAAAAGAGTAATAATAGAGTCACAAACTCTTGTATAAATTTATTTCGTACAAACTGATATGCCATGATACAATTATTTGAATTAAATATCTCTGGACCGATATGATTTATTTTTATTATTTTGTATTTTCATTCAACCAATGAATTAATATCAAATCAGTTTGTATAAGAATTTGTGGTTATTATCATTCACAGAAAAATGCATACATACAATGAACAGAAGGGCATGAAATTAATACTGTAAATAACGCTGCATCAGCCAAGCAAATAAACATTTGAAACAATATATAGATATATAGCAAAAGAAACTCAACATACATGATCTTCTTTATGTGTATCGGCAGCTTCCAGGTTGCCCCCTCCAGTAGCGAACCAAACTTTTATTGTGTGGTCCAACGAACATGATAGCAAAAACTGATCCCAACAAAGAAGAGACATTGGTGCATTGGCATGATCATTCAATGTCATTACAGGCTCCAAAGTGTCAAGTTCCCAAACCTGGAGGAGAGCGAGAAGAAAACAATGGAAGGGTTCAGATTGATCACCCATATAAAAGAAGTTCCAGTAAAAGCTACCAACCATTTGCAAGAATAGAATTTAAAAATAAAAGGTGCGAAAGCAATGACAAAGCAAACCAAAATAATTCTATGATACTACATATTCAGTGAGCCAACAGGCCAGTGCCACATAATATGAACGTGTCTTTGGATATCCAAGACTCCCCGACAAACACTATCCTAAACAGCAGGAAGAAAAGAATAGTTGGTAAATCTCTGTATAAGACCAACTTACCCTTATCGTATTATCCATGGAACCAGAATATAGCCTACTGCATCCAACAGCTAAGCATGCCATAGGATGAGTGTGGCCTCTCAAGGATGTAGCCAGTTGAAAAGGATTCTGGGTGTTGGGACTGCCTTTCCAGACCAGAATATTACCATCCTGCCATGTCCAACAAAACAATTAAACATTTCTGAGCAGTGAACGACCAAACAGATGATGTAGGGGATGGTGTAAACATCTAATTTCAAAGTGATATCGTCAGCTGTGATTTCAAAATGTTATCATTAAGATATTCATCATAAATGACGAATGTAACCAAGTTACACTGACAAGTGCCAATACTTTGCAATGACATATCAAACCATAAGGACGAAACCATGTCAGTTCCAAATGATAATCAAATATGCTCTAGTTACCTGTGCCCCAGCGAAGAGCATTTCATTAGCAACAACCATGGAATAGACTTCACCAACTGGTCCATCAAGGCTAAATTCAGCCAATGACTCAATGTTCCACGCCTGCAAAATCACCAACACATAGAAAATGAGCTTTTGAGCACAAAATTAACTAGATAGAGAGAAAAAGAAGGTCATTGTCAATTGAAGACAAAATATACTAAGTTATATTCTAACCTTAACAACATTAGGCATGCCTGTAAACACCCATGGGCCCTCGCAAATCAAAGATCCAACCCCAGCACCAAGATTGATCACACTAGCACATTGACCAGTACTACAATCCCAAAGTCGTACTGTTCCATCTCTGCTGCCTGAAAGAAGCCTGTCAGGCCTTAAAGGAAGAGCAATTCCACTCACAGCCTGTCAATGAAAGACCAAAAAGTCATCAATGAATAATGAATTATATTACTACATATAACAATTAACAAAAAAAAAAAAAAATCAAAACACAAGCAATACCTTTTCATGCCCCTCCAGCTTTGTCAGCATTGTTAACCCCTCCCCGCAAAACCATGAATGCAAAAACCGGCATTCATCACCTCCTACACAATTACCCAACAGCCAATGACAACACACATTTTTCAGGGTAGTCTTCTTAGAAGTACTATTATCTCCAGACTCATCACTTACAGTAGAAGAAGCCGATGATGAGTTCTTAGGACCAGTATAACCCGGGTTTTCTCTATTTCGAACATGGGGAATTCTATCTTCTGATCCACTGGAAACCCATAAGTTATTCTTAAGACGATTATGGCTGGGTGGGCTCTTCTTAGCAAGCTTAGGGTTACTAAGAAGCAGGGATGATGATTCAGTGTGGGCAAATCTACAGGGGTTTCGATTGCATCTTCCTTCTAGAAAGTAAACACATACAACTTTGTTGGTGGGCCGTCCTCCTCCTACCCTGCCTCCTGCTCGTCCATTAATTGGAGTAAAGAATGATCGTTCTCTTTGATCTGTGAGTCTGCTGGATGCCTTAACGTCCATATTATAGATCATGAAAAGACAGAGACAGAGATGAAATTAATTGACAAGACATACAACGATTCCTTCAAAGAATATCGACGATCCCATCGCAGAAGATCCAAAATCAGAACAAAAAGTGAAGATGAAGAACAAAGCACGGTCCACCTTTCGATCCTCTGATCTTCCATTCCAATTAGAAAATCCAAATATAAGTGATTGCAAGGTAAACCCTAACAGGAATTCCAAAATCTAAATACAGAATGGGCCGGCCGACGGCCACAAGAATCGGACTCTTGATGATCTTGAAATTCGACCATTATCTGACCCAAAAATCCTCCGCAAAAAACCATAACCCCAACCTAAATGAAAGAATGAAAACCTAACGCTTCATACATGTCGAATCATAACCACAATCAAATTCTTGGTAAGCTTAAAAATCGTTCATTATCTGACAGCAAAATCCTCAGCAAAAAACCCTAAGCCTAACCGTAACCGTAAAATAATGAATGATATCAGAAGAAACCTAACGCTAACACATGTCGAGTCATAACCGCAGTCAGATCTGATCATCATTCCAGATGATGATAAAGAAACCCTGATTACAAGACATAAGCTTCATTGATTGATTGATAGAGACACTGCTGCAAACCTGAGATTTTTCCAACACGACGAACTCTAATTTTCAAATTTGTTTTAGATTCAGGAACCAAATTGATATCGTCGAAGTTTGAACAACGAAAGAAATAAGGAATGATTGAAATTGAGGAGAGACTATGTGAATTATTATAAAACTTCAATGGCTCTGTTAGTTGCGGTCTGTTCCTGGTCTTTGCCAGGACATATATAGTGTTGCAAATCCCGCATTTTCTTAAACGAAGTAGGCATTGGGCGAATGCCGCGTTTCTTGGCGGTAAGTAAGTTGTCAACGGCTATAAATTAATTTTTCCAACCAGTATATTTATGTCGATTACGTTTGTATTCGGGGAAAAAAGGTCAATTCGGTCTTTGTTATTTATTTTGTGGGTGGGTTTATTGAAACCAACTAAATACTTATTAAACTAATTTACTTAATAAACTCGCTAAATTTAAAACTTTCCATTTTACTTTGCAACCGGATTTTAATACCCGTTATACTTTTATGTGAAATTAATATAGTTCTTGCATCTTTCTTCTTGTCTCTCTCTAATTTTTTATTGTTCACAATTTCATAAGCACATCTTTCTCTAAAATTGTAAAGATAATATATGAAATCGCCAAAAATTGTGAAATATTATATTTGAGAAAACAACAATTTGTAATCAGCAATTTACTTTCATTCATGGCTAATTTCTTTTATGCATAACGAAAGATTGATTAGGGAGAGAGAATTTTAGTCAATCCTCAGCATTACATTGCATTGTATAATCAACAAAATTTTCTATTTTGCCAAGCAAATAAACATATGAAACAATATATAGATATATAGCAAAAGAAACTCAACATACATGATCTTCTTTATGTGTATAGGCAGCTTCCAGGTTGCCCCCTCCGGTAGCGAACCAAACTTTTATGGTGTGGTCCAACGAACATTATAACAAAAACTGATCCCAACAAAGAAGCGACATTGGTGCATTGGTATGATCATTCAATGTCATTACAGGCCCCAAAGTGTCAAGTTCCCAAACCTGGAGGAGAGCGAGAAGAAAACAATGGAAGGGTTCAGATTGATCACCCATATAAAAGAAATTCCAGTAAAAGATACCAACCATTTGCAAGAATAGAATTTATAAATAAAAGGTGCGAAAGCAATGACAAAGCAAACCAAAATAATTATATGATACTACATATTCAGTGAGCCAACAGGCCAGTGCCACATAATATGAACGTATCTTCAGATATCCAAGACTCCCCGACAAACACTATCCTAAACAGCAGGAAGAAAAGAATAGTTGGTAAATCTCTGTATAAGACCAACTTACCCTTATCGTATTATCCATGGAACCAGAATATAGTCTACTGCATCCAACAGCTAAGCATGTCACAGGATGAGTGTGGCCTCTCAAGGATGTAGCCAGTTGAAAAGGATTCTGGGTGTTGGGACTGCTTTCCAGACCAGAATATTACCATCCTGCCATGTCCAACAAAACAATTAAACATTTCTGAGCAATGAACGACCAAACAGATGATGCAGGGGATGGTGTAAACATCTAAATTTCAAAGTGATATCCTCAGCTGTGATTTCAAAATGTTATCATTAAGATATTCATCATAAATGACGAATGTAACCAAGTTACACTGACAAATGCCAATACTTGCAATGACATATCAAACCATAAGGACGAAACCATGTCAGTTCCAAATGATAATCAAATATGCTCTAGTTACCTGTGCCCCAGCGAAGAGCATTTCATTAGCAACAACCATGGAATAGACTTCACCAACTGGTCCATCAAGGCTAAATTCAGCCAATGACTCAATGTTCCACGCCTGCAAAATCACCAACACATAGAAAATGAGCTTTTGAGCACAAAATTAACTAGATAGAGAGAAAAAGAAGGTCTTTGTCAATTGAAGACAAAATATACTAAGTTATATTCTAACCTTAACAACATTAGGCATGCCTGTAAACACCCATGGGCCCTCGCAAATCAAAGATCCAACCCCAGCACCAAGATTGATCACACTGGCACATTGACCAGTATTACAGTCCCAAAGTCGTACTGTTCCATCTCTGCTGCCTGAAAGAAGCTTGTCAGACCTTAAAGGAAGAGCAATTCCACTCACAGCCTGTCAATGAAAGGACCAAAAGTCATCAATGAATAATGAATTACATTACTACATATAACAATTAACAAAAAAAAAAAAAAATTCAAAACAAAAGCAATACCTTTTCATGCCCCTCCAGCTTTGTCAGCATTGTTAACCCCTCCCCGCGAAACCATGAATGCAAAAACCGGCATTCATCACCTCTTACACAATTACCCAACAGCCAATGATAACACACATTTTTCAGGGTAGTCTTCTTAGAAGTACTTTTATCTCCAGACTCATCACTTACAGTAGAAGGAGCCGATGATGAGTTCTTAGGACCAGTATAACCCGGGTTTTCTCTATTTCGAACATGGGGAATTCTATCTTCTGATCCACTGGAAACCCATAAGTTATTCTTAAGACGATTATGGCTGGGTGGGCTCTTCTTAGCAAGCTTAGGGTTACTAAGAAGCAGGGATGATGATTCAGTGTGGGCAAATCTACAGGGGTTTCGATTGCATCTTCCTTCTAGAAAGTAAACACATAAAACTTTGTTGGTGGGCCGTCCTCCTCCTACCCTGCCTCCTGCTCGTCCATTAATTGGAGTAAAGAAAATCGTTCTCTTTGATCTGTGAGTCTGCTGGATGCCTTAACGTCCATACTATAGATCATGAAAAGACAGAGACAGAGATGAAATTAATTGACAAGACATACAACGATTCCTTCAAAGAATATCAACGATCCCATTGCAGAAGATCCAAAATCAGAACAAAAAGTGAAGATGAAGAACAAAGCACGGTCCGCCTTTCGGTCCTTTGATCTTCCATTCCAATTAGAAAATCCAAATATAAGTGATTGCAAGGTAAACCCTAACAGGAATTCCAAAATCTAAATACAGAATGGGCCGGCCGACGGCCACAAGAATCGGACTCTTGATGATCTTGAAATTCGACTATTATCTGACCCAAAAATCCTCCGCAAAAAACCATAACCCTAACCTAAATGAAAGAATGAAAACCTAACGCTTCATACATGTCGAATCATAACCACAATCAAATTCTTGTTAAGCTTAAAAATCGTTCATTATCTGACAGCAAAATCCTCAGCGAAAAACCCTAAGCCTAACCGTAACCGTAAAATAATGAATGATATCAGAAGAACCCTAACGCTAACACATGTCGAGTCATAACCGCAGTCAGATCTGATCATCATTCCAGATGATGATAAAGAAACCCTGATTACAAAGACATAAGCTTCATTGATTGATTGATAGAGACACTGCTGCAAATCTGAGGTTTTTCCAACACGACGAACTCTAGTTTTCAAATTTGTTTTAGATTCAGGAACCAAATTGATATCGTCGAAGTTTGAACAAGGAAAGAAATAAGGAATGATTGAAATTGAGGAGAGACTATGTGAAGGGAGGCGTGTTTGTGAATTATTATTATTTTTTTTCCCGCCTCGAAGATTAAAGTAAAACTTCAATGGCTCTGTTAGTTGCGGTCTGTTTCTGGTCTTTGCCAGGACATATATAGTGTTGCAAATCCCGCGTTTTCCTAAACGAAGTAAGCATTGGGCGAATGCCGCGTGGCTTCCATTTCTTGGCGGTAAGTAAGTTGTCAATGGCTCTAAATTAATTTTTCCAACCAGTATATTTATGTCAATTACGTTTGTATTCGGGGAAAAAAGGTCAATTCGGTCTTTGTCATTTATTTTCTGGGTGGGTTTATTGAAACCAACTAAAATACTTATTAAACTAATTTACTTAATAAACTCACTAAATTTAAAAATTTATATTTTACTTTGCAACCCCATTTTAATACCCGTTATATTTTTATGTGAAATTAATATAGTTCTTGCATCTTTCTTCTTGTCTCTCTCTAATTTTTTATTGTTCACAATTTCATAAGCACATCTTTCTTTAAAATTGTAAAGATAATATATGAAATCGCCAAAAATTGTGAAATATTATATTCGAGAAAACAACAATTTGTAATCAGCATTTTACTTTCATTCATGGCTAATTTCTTTTATGCATAACGAAAGATTGATTAGGAAGAGGGAATTTTAGTCAATCCCAAAAGATTTGATAAGAAAAAATTATTGGTTGAATTCAAGCTTTACCAGTGAGAAATTTTTGGCCAAATCGATATATCTAATGACTTCGTACAATCTTATTTTAGTTAAAAAGGATGGAGTGGTAGGGATTTTTATTTTTTTTTAATTTAGGCTATGTTTGGGGAGAAAGAGAAAAAATTGTTGTAGAACGCCACGTGTCGATGAGACACCATAACTCTAAGTGATCATTGTATGCACCTAAGGCACCCGACCTACACCATAAACTCGATATTAGACCTGTATCATAAACTCGATACTCAAGGTACCCTACTTTCATCGTAATTTCAATACCCGAGATACCTAACCTACACCATTTGTTCGAATACCCTAGATACCTAACAAATCATATGCGAAATGATTAAAGAAAAGTCTCTAAAAAGTCTATCATGAGAGACATCTCCATCGCCTAAATGGTGATATTTGATTTTTTGAAAATCAAATATTAGAATACCATGCTGAAAAAGTGGCGCCAGCCGACTGTCACTTTAGTCAAAAAGTGAAGGACACTGCACCAAAGACATGCTAAGGTATTTTGGACCACTCTCTAGCATATGCCGCGTACCCAGAAGGATAAATTACATCATGAATATCTTCTTGGTCCCCAAGCATGCTCCCAAAAGCCCAAATATCATAAAAAGGTAAAAGGACAACCAATCACCATGGAAATACGCCATGTGATAGCTGAGGTACTCCATAGATAAAAGCATCCATGTTTTATTTCATTATTCTGCATTACACACACATTCCACGAAAAAAAAGGCTAATGTCCTTTTTAACCTTAAGCCATTATTTTCAAAGGGCTAGCAAGCTCCCGCCATTTTAAAAGCTTGAGTTGTTGACTTGAGTGTTGAAGTGTGGACGCACGAGCCGTCCTGACTCTACATCTAATCCCTTTTTCATTATTTTACAGGTTTAAAGCTCATCTCAAAGGACCTCCTTTCCATATTCAGACCTCTCGTCGTCATCGGCCTCTCACTCTCATTACCTCATTCAAATATTAGAAGCATCACACACAACAACCTAATGTGGTACCCCATTTATCCTAAAAAATAAATATGTTGTTCTAAATAGATTTTTCCCTTTTCCTTTCCTACAAAATATGCCTGAAACAGGGTACAATAGTAATTTACGTTATGATTGTTTTAATAATAAAAAATAAATCGAATGAGCATAGTTTATTTTGTTTACCACATAATGCGGTTCTTTACTTTTTTTCCTATTGATATCTTAAACTAACAGATTTAAAAGTTAAACAAATTTCTAGAAACCACAAGACTTTTTGCATATATAATTTCTAGAAACCAAGTTAAGAATCGGTGCTGTTCATGAGAAGCTCTGTATATCGTTTGAGAGGCTGCGTTTTTTTTTTCCCCCTTGGGTTTTCCTTTTAGTTTCTTCTAATTTGAGAGGCTGAAGGCTGGGCTTTGATCTACTTTTCTTTTATTTAGACTTTTCTTTTGTTTGTTGAGTTTTAGCATTTAAATTTATGCTAAGAGGGAAGATGAGAGTTAAAAATTTTTCTAAGTGTTCGATTTGTATTAACCAAATTTTAAGACAAAGAAGATGTTGTTTGGATTTGGAGGAATTAAAAATAAATAAATAAAAACATGTATGTTGGTATGGTCGAAGGCTATGAAACTATAGTATCAATATCTATTGACACTTATTTATTAAAAGCACTAAAAATTAATTATGTCATCAAATACTTATACTTTTATTATATAGGATTAGCCATTTAATATTAACATTTCTCTTTTTTTTTTTTAACTAGTGTCATTTGTGTGATTTTTTTTTTATTTTTTTAAACATTGATATGTATACATAATTATCAAAATGTACTAATATTTACATTCAGAAATTCGGTATGATTAACTTTAATCAAATATAAAATCATATGTAGGAAATAAATAAATTACTTTACTTAATTACTCACCACATGCAAAATAAGTAGGGTAAGGTGCATATTTACCAATACCACACCCACACCTGCAAAATTAGTAAATTATCAACCACACCATGCCCATTATGGGTTTCATTTAATAAAAAAAAAATCTACCATGAGTGTGAGCAATTACCAAGCCAGCACTAATATTCAATGATAGGATCCCAAACTTAAAAATGTAAATTACAATATTCAAATTATAAATTTATAAAATTTACCTAATAATACACATAAAATACTCCATTCTAATTCCTATCGAGTAAATGTGAGTTTAAAATTTAAATATTAAAACAAATACATAAAATTTATTAATCCAACATAAATTCTTCAATTTAAGTACTAAATATGCGAGTCGATCTTAAGTAATTTTAATGAGGATTAGGTCTAAGACATCGATTATTTAACCGAACAAGGCTACAAAGCTTACCGCCGTCACCTGCCCTCTTTGATTACTGTTAGAATGGCTGAGCGTTAGATATATACGTACTCCCGCAAACCCGAAATGGAGAGAACATAATTGCGACACAAACTGGGATGAAAAGAATCATACAAATTCGGCGACAGACTGAAGGCTAATTGTGGAGGTAAATGAGCCACCATGTAACAGGGAGCAACATCATGTTCCAGCTGTGCTACAATTGTGCTTCAATAGCGACCTGCGGTTTATAATTTTGCTCCTGTAATATTAATTTTAACTTGTATATTACATGCTTAAATATTAAAAATTCAGTAATTTAAAAAATAAAAAATATTAATCCTATTAGTGGATACTTGCACTGATATCCATCGAATTTTTTTAATTTACCAAATTCGTCTATTACTTGACATTCAATTTTGATTTGTATTACCAAAATTGGTTTATTATTCTACAAAATTATCCACAGTAAATAAATTTTAATAGATGAATAATTGCAGAAAAAATTACTATTTATAATCTTATGATATAATCTAAATTTCTACTTCCACTATTAAGAGAATAGTCTGCCTTCATCCGATCGAACTGCCGGGGAAGGAAATTGAACCGCTACCCCTCACTCATGTTATGGCAGCGACTGCCGGCTCGACCTTTATTTGATATTTAAAAACAATTAATTAGTTAAAAAATTTATAATAGAAAAAAGAAAAAAAAATAAACCAGCTCTTCATTATTCAACGCTCAAAGCGGGACAAATACGGTGGACAAACGCCAAAAGTTGGGTCCCACAGCTTGCGTACTTCTCGTGACGTTGATTTGATAATCGTAACGCTCAAGCTGAACCGGTCCGGGTTCAGTAAACGGGTCAAACAATAAACCGGATCATTTTAAAGCAGTCACTTGACCAGACGATTTCCAATTTTCCATATCGATGACGACGTGTCAATAATTTATTAAATCCTGTTAAAAAGTTGACTTCTATTGTTTTTAAACGAATCATGTTGCGCCATGTCACCCTACCCCCGCGTCCCTATAATGGGTTGCCCTGAACCCTCACCTCATTTTTTTCCCCTATCGGCGAACCAAATTTGATCGTCGAGCTTGATAAGCAACAAAATTTTCAAGTAAGTTTTTTTTTTAAGAAAAAAAGCTTTGTATTCTTTATTTATGTTTACTTTCCTTTTATTGATTATGGTTAAGGTTTTTTATAATTTAATTTAATTTTTGATATAATACAGAGCGATTTGTCAAATTTTATTTGTTTTTAGTTTACAATTAATGAATTTGATTTTTTTTAGCTGTAGAGAATCTGTGAGTGAATGTAAAAATGTTAAGTTAGAATATCTTTAATTTTTAAAAAATAAATTAGAAATCGGACTTCTTCTTCTTCTTCTTTTTTTTTTAATGAAGAATTTCATGTGGTTATCAAGAACAATTGAGTTTGGACTTGTTTGTTTGCCAAGGAACTGCCCAAAAAGAAAATGAGAAGCAAATTTAAAATTTTATGTTAGCATCAGTCAGTTCTTCTAAGAAGTATAAATATTTTTTTTTTTGTTTTGTTTTTGGGGGCTATTTGGATTTTTTTTTTTTTGGGGATTGACAATGAAGTTAAGACTGAAAGATTTTTATTCAGTTTTAATTTTCTTGGATTTATTTGTAATTAAATAAGGGGTTTGCTTTATCTGATAGCTGTTTGTGAGCAGCCAAAAATGTTTAAGTATTTAAAATTTTCTGATTTCAATGTGTTTGGGGGTTCATAAATTTCAATGTAATGAGCTGCTTTATTTGGTTAAAGGGAAACGAGTGGAAGAGAATATGGGTGACAAAGATCTCAGCTTTTATTTTCTTTTAATGTTGCAAAGTTCAATTAACTAAAAAAAATAAAAAAGAGAAAAGAAAAAAGAAAAAAGAAAAAGAAGAAATAAAAATAGATAGCAACTGTGGTGAGACTCTTACAAGTGTTATACCTTGTGAATTTGAGCTTTATATCTTCCACGTTTGGGCTTGAAAGTACAAAATAGGACGTTAGAGTTTGCTTATGCAATTTCCATTTTTCCTTTTGTTTTTTACCAATGAAGAGAGGGATGCTAATTTTGTGTTATAGTTAATATTAACCGTGTGGGTTTGGATATGATAATAAATTTGGTTGTTATTACAGTGGATTACAGGATTGACAGCAATGTCAATGGTGAATTGGTGGGAAATTCTGTTGACGTGGGCGATAGGGTGGGGAATGAAGATGAAATTTATAGAACTTCTGTTGAAGTAACATTGCATCAAGATCAAGACAATAAAGTGGATCCAGATTCTTTGGCACTGGAAACAATCCCAGAGGGGATACCATCTGTAGCGTCAGTTCAGGCAGATGAGCCGTATGTGGGACAGCAGTTTGAATCTGAAGCAGCTGCTCATGCATTTTATAATGCCTATGCTACACGTGTAGGATTTGTTATCCGGGTAAGCAAGCTCTCTCGATCAAGGCGTGATGGATCTGCTATTGGCCGTGCACTTGTTTGTAACAAAGAGGGTTACAGACTGCCTGACAAACGTGAGAAGATTGTAAGACAAAGGGCTGAGACAAGGGTTGGTTGCAGGGCAATGATTTTGGTGAGGAAAGTAAATTCTGGTCAATGGGTCGTTACGAAGTTTGTGAGGGAGCACACTCATCCCCTGACTCCTGGTAAAGGTCGAAAAGACTGCATTTATGATCAATATCCGGTTAGTTTTTGCTCTTTTCATCAATACCTGTTAGCAGTTGTAGCCCTCAAGACATTTTGCTTATATAATTTCTAGAAACCAAGTTATCATTGGTAATGTTTATGAGAAACAAGAGAATCTTGTTTAACTTAGTTGTTTATGTGTGTGCAATAGAATATTTTCTTTTAGTGGGAAGGTAATAATGTGAGTCCTGGACTTTTGAGAGCATAGGCTATATTTGATGCTAGACATTTTGGTTCTATGCAACTTTAGGCTAAATAAAAATGGTTCAGTCTTTGGGTGTTGCTTATCATCTAAAGGGAAGATGACTTACGATGGAGGGAAGGTGCTATATAAACTTTGGATGCCTTTATCAGATTGCTGATATACTTTCTTGTATTGATGGCTGATTTGTAAATCACTGTTATGCACGTAACATTAAATCCGGGAAATTATTACGTTATTATTAACTGCATTATAATAGAATGGAACTTATACATGAGTATTATGATGCTTATACTCTTAATTGAACTTCAATCCCATATCAGTGGGAGTGAGATTGAGTATAAAAAATATCTTGTAGTATTTTTATGGATTGCTTGAGATTTTATGGTGTCTCATCTATAAACTTTAGAGCGGTGGTAGATTCAGTTGCCACAGACTCTTTCACCAGATAGATTTGCCATTCTAATTTCTCCAATTTATCCAGAAACATTTTGGAGGAACCAAGAAAAAGATGACTATACATTGAAATATGGACCTAGGTAGTCATCATTGCATATCTGTTGGTGCTTGTGTACTGCTGGATTAGGTTCTTGCATGCAGGGATGAAGCTGGAGAAATTCCTTTCTGAAGGGGCAAAAAAAATTTCAACTGAAAAAAAAAAAGGTTGGGGTGGGTGTTGAAGAGGAAAAATAATGCAATAAGATATATGATAGAGATAGATAAACAGTATCAAATATGATCTAACTGAATAAGATAAACATGTTGATTAGTTGATTGATTTGACTTGTTTATATGATAAGATTACATTTGCTACTTAAATGTTTTTATTTATAAGCATGTGGATACACATTAGTTGAACCCATGACTTGTTTCTCTGAGAATATGGGGGCAATATGAGACTCAATGATGTGTGTAAACATGGACAAGAAATTGAGGAGGGGAAAAGTTGCAAAATATAATACCATATCCGCTGCATCCATTAGACATTTAGTGGAAATGAAAATTGAGAACAGGCACCTGCCTCTTCTCATACAACCATTGTTCAATCCCTATTTGCATGGTTCTATTGGTTTCTGTTAGTCCTTGAGGTTTTTGCAATAATTACCATTATACAAGCACTTTGTATATATGTAGCATTTGGCATATTTAACCCCGTCGGGGTGCTGTGGGTTTTCGGACTTCAGTTTATTGTTCTCTTGTAGGTTTCTTTGGAATTTAGTTAAATAAATTGCACCTCTCTTTCTCGGTTAGATAGGTCATTTTCCTTGTGGTGCTATTAGGTGGTCTATTGACCCTTACGTTGTACGTACATTTATTTTTTGCAACTACACTGTATATCTCTTACATTAGGATTCTCTGGGTGTCCTTTGGGATTCAAACAGTTACTTTATTTTCATGGTTCTTTGTTACTGCATCCATTTGATTCCTTGCTGGTATATTATCAAGTGTATCTTTTCTAACATGGCATTGGAGTTTTAAAGCAATGTATTTTGTGTAATATATTCTTTGTTTATATGAGTTCTTTCCCCACGGTACAATCATATTTATTATTATGAAGTTGTAATAACTGGTGTGGTCTTTCAATTCTCTGTCTCACTCTCCCTCCCTTCTGAGACTCTAATCTTGGTGACTAAAATGGTTCATGTGAATCATCAACCATGAAGACTTCGAAGAGACCTAGTAGCATTATATAATCCTAAAATGAGTTGACAGGTTCAGAATCCTGTTCATTTGAAATTTAACATGTGTTTCTTTTCTGGTATGTTAATTTAAGTATGTAGTGTGTATCAATTTAGTTATGTAGTCAAACTCCAGAAGTTTTTTATTTCATTTTCTTGTTGCACTTGAAGTTTTAGAGCCACAAAGTTGGCCAGATTTCTCTGAATATTGGAAACTTGATGAACTTCTATTAATAGTGACAGATAATATAGTTGTGTAGAATGATTTTATTCTTGGGACATGACTTTTGTCTTGAAGTCATTAAAATTATTGATAGAAACCAGGTTCTTATTGCAACTAACCTCTTTTAATCTATATTTTGTAGAATGAGCACGATAAGATTCGAGAACTATCACAGCAGCTGGCACTTGAGAAAAAGAGGGCTGCAAATTATAAAAGGCATCTGGAATTGATAGTTGAGCAAATTGAGGAGCACAATGAGAGTTTGGCAAAGAAGATCCAACACGTAGTTGACAGTGTGAAGAACATAGAAGACGAAGAGCAGAAGAGCTGTACATAGTATCTGCAGTTTTAGTTCTTCCCATTTTGTTGGAAAACTAAACCAAACTGGTATAGGGACTTCTGTTGCGTAAAGCAGTCAGTATTATGTTTTAGGATTCGCTTAGAAATCTCATGCTGACTTTTTCTTAGCTTTTTAGGTGTTCTTTCAGAATCATCAAATGGAAATAATTGGGGGTATTCATTGTAAAACTTGTATAATTTTGCTCCGTTTTTTGGAGCATCAGGTTTACGGAAGAAATTAGGGTCTCATTGTACAGTTTTTCGAGCCCTTCTTTGTGCAGTTGTGCTAAAAATGCCAAAAGTTTAGGGCATTGGGTTGATCCTAGAGGAAGTTATAAAATTATTTCCAGTGTTCTGTTAGTACTTGTTGAGTTTGATGTGTCTTGTATAGCATTCAAATGATAACTAGAGTGTTCATTTTCTTTTTCTTAGCCTTAATGGTTTATTGGGACAAGGTTGCTTAAAGAATTTGAGTAAATAGCATTGATTTATTATCAATGTATTCGAGAGTGGATTCCTTCATTAGTTTGATTTGAACATCAACATTGTCCGAACCTAATGAAAAATATTGATTTGATTGTCAACATCAAAATTTACAATTCAATCTAGAACATTCATTAAACTAGAAGAGGCTAGGAGAAAAAAAACAAAATTAAGAGAGAATCCTCATTCTTTTTCATTCGGGATGGGATTCTTTTCTAATGGGACAAGATTCAGGAAATTTTATTATGTCTCAACTTAAAGTCAGGATGAGAGCAGGATATAAAATTATCCTCCCGTTTTTTATTGCCAGATGTTAATTATTTGGACGATTGCAAAAATCTCATCCCATCACTTTTATACGTACACCTGTGTACAGTATTTATTTAGGAATGGTTTCCGCGTTTTATTAATGTGTGGAAACACTGTTATGTCATGTGGTGTAACAATGCATAAGACATTACATTATTACACCATTTGTGTGTGTGTGTGTGTGTATATATATATATATATGCATGTATATGACGTTCTCATTGAATCAGGTTGGTATTAATAAGTTTTTTTTCTCGAAATGGACAGGAACTTGTAGTTTCGGGATTTGTAACAGAAACTATGATGATCACTTGTCTGTGCTACTCCGTCCCTCTTATTTCTTTCTTTTTAGCGATGTTGCCAGTAATAATATGCACGAAGAATAAGTAGTCCTGTGAAAGTTATAATATTGAATCTGGACGCAATTGAATACTAGATTGGGCACAAGGAATAAGAAACAAGTGTGTGCAAAAGGCATGGGCAAAAATCATCGGCACAGATTAAAAAAAATTGATTCTCAGAACTTGATCTTACCTACCCAGCATTCTGACTAGATACACATATCATTAACTTTCGCTTGAGCGTAAGTATTTGTCTCATCCAGTCATCTTCAAAGTTCTATGGTCCCCTTTGCCTGTTTGCCAAAGCCACGCGTGGCTGGCAGTTTCTGAGGTGCACGTGAATCAGTAACATGTGTGTGTACAGAACCCTGGCTTCACTATAAATAACGAGGACTGCACCACTAAGTAATCAGAAACCAATTAAGAGGCAAAAGAGTCGGTTGGTTCCTGGAGTTCCTCCGAGCACTTCATTGGGGTCATTCAGAGAAAAGTCGTCACCCTACTGAAGTGTTTGGGGGAACTCTGGTTGCCACCTGACATTACAGTTTTATCCTTTTTTTTTTTCACTTTTCTTTTGAATTGCTACAATCTCTCCCCCCCCCCCCACCCTCTCTCTCTCTCTCTATATATATAGGCAAGTTGAAATTGTTCATAGCATCATTTCTACCATAAAACGAATCACTCTGCTTACTTGTGACTAGTCTGGCATTTGGTCAAAAATGATACTGCTTCCAATATCTTCCGCGAAAAGTTTCAAAAAGTTTTATTAGTTATTTTTCATTTGTTTGATATTTAGTAGGAGTGAAATAATGTGATCATAAATAGTAAATGTATATAGGGGGTCTTTGGCGTCCATCATAACATGAGTGCAATGCAATCTCATATTCTCATGTTTGGTGCAGAAAAAACCCCATTCTCAGTCGGGTTTAGCGTATGTGGCAATTAGCCACATTAGTTTTTTTTTTTTCTTTATTATAATAATAAATAAATATAACTTTTTAATTTAAAATGATATTATATTATTTTATATTAATTTCTATATTATCATATAAAAAATATAACTAAATATTGTATTATTTAATTATATTATAATAATTAATATATAAAATTGATTGTTATTTAACAATTTAATATAACTAATAATGAATACTTAAATAATATGTTAAAATAAAAATATAATATAATATTACATTACATTATTTTAATTATATTACAATAAATTAGATATTAGAATTAATTATTTTTAAATAATTTAATATAGCTAGTAATAAATACTTTTAACTACTAATAATATGAATAATAGTAATTTAAAATTAATAGTGATATACTACAATTTATATTGCAACAAGCATCATTGCATTGTAACTTAATTGCATTATAACTTAATACAAATTAATCTAATACAGTGTACTAAGACTGTGTTTGTTGCATGTGATTATGGTGTATTATAATACTATTCACATTTATATAAAATCAAGCCCATGTTTGGAAAAGAATTGCATTGGAATAAGGGTATGAGGTAACGCGTCAGTTGAGGCATTAGCTCTGCTTTTTTTTTTTTTTTATGCTTTTGGTTTTGACTTTTCCTTTTGTTTATTATTATAATAATAAATATAATTTAATATAATATTATATAATATTTTTATTTTTTTTGTTTTATATTATAATTATTAATATAAATCAATAAACAAATATTTTATTATTCAATAATATTATATTATTTTTTATTTTTACATTATAATTTATTAATAAATTTATAACTTATTATAACTAATAAAAAATATTTAAATATGAATAAAATTCAATAATATTAATTTAAAATTAATAATAATATAAAATATTAATACAATTTAAATATATTAATATAATATAAAAATATTAATATAATATAAAAATATTAATAAAATATAATATTTAATTTAAATTAATTATAAAAAAATATAGTACAGTGTAACATCAAACATTGTACAAAATTATTATAATACAATGCTAATACAATACAACATAATATAATATATTAGCATTAAAATAATGCAATACAACATAATACAATATAGTATGCCAAACGCACCCTAGATGCACCCATATACTATAATATACACACACCTAACGTAATATTATAAAAGAATAAGGTGTAAACTTAATATTGGATCCAAATTCTATTTTAAATCTTTTTTGTAGCCATAATCTCCACCCTATCTTATTCACTTACATTCAAATCCTTATCCTTTTGTTTCCATGGCTAGAGGCCAATCAATTTGACTATCATTTGGGATATATTAGTATTTATTAATTTATACATGCAAGGTTAACTTTCATATAACTTGGATGCCGTTTTATGCCTAAACCAGCATTTGGCATACAAATTTCAGAAAACAAAGAGTAAAAATGCAACCTCAAATTCTTCTAGGCCTCAAACTATTCCTCTTCAAATCATTTCCAAGAAGATGATAAAATCAGCAACACCAACTCCTCATAAGCTTCGCTGCTTGAGAATCTCATCCAATTGACCAGTTTCATCCTCCATTATATGTCTCTGAAATCTTTTTTTTTCCAAGCTGAAAACAGAAATGGAAGGAGAGCCAAAATTCCAGGAAGAAGTAAGCAGTTGGAGAAGTTTCTATCAGAAATTTTAACCCTGTTTTATCATTTAGCTGGAAGGTATATTAAGGAGAATCCCTCAATCGATCTTAATGATCTTGGGTTCGAATATCTAGAAGCCAAAGTAGCTAGCTCTCTAGCTCCATTTCTTGACAGAAATGTTGATAACAAGCAGCTAATCGATTTTATTCCGTATCAAACAGAGTCAATCACTAGTCCATTACTAGCAATTCAATGCAACATGTTCGTTTGCGGTGGAATGGTTATTGGCTTGTGCATTTCACATAGGATTGTTGATGCAACTGTATTGCATAAATTCTCAGATGAATGGGCTAAAGCTAGCCGAATTGGGATTCATAGAGTGGATAATATTGAACTCAGTTTCAGTTTGGCTATGCTTTTACCCACAAGAGAAATGGTGCCTGAAAGCACGTACGTGCTTCCTCTGAAGCCAGGATTGAAGGCTGCATCAAAGACTTTTGTTTTCTATCGTTCCAGTCTCTGGACAAATGCGGATAATAAAGGGCTAAAGCGTTTGCCTTCTCGGCTGCAGTTCGTGACAACAGTTATATGGAAAGCTCTTAAACATGGGAAATTAAGGCCGTCTCTCATCGCTCACATGCTAAATCTGAGGGGGAGGACTCTTTTGCCGATATCAGATGATTGTAGCCGGAACCCGATCAAGCCGATTTTCATCAGGTTTTTTAGGAAACGAGCAAGAGCATTCAGCTTCAGGATTTGGTATCTCTGGTTGGTGATGCTACAACAAAAACTATTAACGAATGTGGGAAAATAGATAAGGGAGATGATCTTTTCTTGATGGTGAACTATTCCTGTAGAGAAGCTGGCGAAGAATTCGAAAGAGGTGGATTAGATGCTTATTTTTTCACAAGTAATTGTGAGATGCCATTTTATCCGAATTTTAGCTGGGGAGAGGCTGTTAGAGATAGCCATGTTCAATCGCAAGGTGGGATGATTGTGCTGATTGGTACTAAAGTTGGGGGTGGAATTGAATCAAGGACATGGCTGGATGAATATGATATGAAACTTTGTCAACAAGAGCCTGACATTATAGCCTTCACTTACACACAGCAGGAAGAGCAGTATGACTGTCCAATTTTTTTGCGCTGAAGATGTTAACTGAAATTTTGTTTTGTTCTGGGTGATAATTGAAGCAAACTTCTGGTGTTCTAACCTCGATAATCACATGGTTTCTTCGTGCAATAATTTTTTAATTCTTGAAACTGGTAATTAATTCCTCATCCTAATTTCAGGAATTATAACAGAAACTAGTAGCGACCATTTGCTGTACTACTTCATTCCTTCTATGTCTTTCGTTTTGGTATGTCGTTGGTGATAATATGCCTGAAAAATAAGTAATCCTGAGAAAGTTGTAAATATATCGTAACATTGCAAAAATAATGAGTCAAACATCCACCAGAATAGTGAACCTGGATGCAATTGGATAGTAGATTGGATAAAAGGAATAATAAGCGCAAAAGGCAGGGGCAAACATTATCGGCACAGGCCAAAAAATTGATTCTCAAAACTAGATCTTACCTACCCAGCATTCTATGGTCCCCTTTGCCAAAATGGCTGGCTATTTCTGAAATGCATATATGAATTATTGACGTGTATACAGAGCCCCACCTTCAGTATAAATAATGAGGATTGCACCGCTAAGTAATCAGAAACAAATTTAAGAAGCAAGAAAGTCTGTTGTCTTCCGGAGTTTGGGCACTTCATTGGGGTCATTTAGAGAAGATTTGTCAGCCCTACTGAAGTGTTTGGGGGAACTCTGGGTGCCGTTAAGGTTGTTGATATTTTCCCACCTGAATTATTATATTTTATAGTTTTTACGTCATGATATACTTAACTTTAAATGTTTCTTCAGTTTGGTCCATACAAACTCCCAAGGGACGTCACAAATGAAAAGACAAAATTTTGGAAAATGTAGAGTTTAATCCTGCAAGACAGCTTCTGTTCACACTGACAGCGCTTCACATGCAATTAATTTCGGAAATCCCATGCAATTAATTTCGGATAGCGCAACCTTATCAGTGCTTCGGTCCAGCAAGACCACTCTTCTTCAGCCCAACACATTTAGCGTCGGTATTAAGAGGCTGGAAAAATTAATTCGAATTTTATCCACCACTACCTTTTAGAAGAATAAAAGAAATCAAATTTGATGACCACCCTATCAATTGTCAATTGATAATAATTAACAAACAAGTTTCTCTTTTTTTCTTCTTAAAGGATTTGGACACAGTGCAACTTTGTATTGAGTTTCTTTATAAAGTATAATATGGGATTGGTAGTTATGGGACAAAAAAATAATATGTAATTAAATTTTAACTATATATTAGTATAAATTAATGCACGGTCATTAAAGATTATAAGAGATAAGCACAACTCATCATTGTATCCAAATACCTTTTTAAATCTTGAACTCACTTTAAATCAAATTTATTCACTTAGATTTAAAGTGGCAACAAGAGGTATGAGATTGAAATCCCACGCATATGGGTGGAGATAAAATTGGGTTGCCTTAAACTATAGCTTAAAAATAAAAAATAAAAATAAAAACTTTAACCTCTTCCTTGCTCAGCTGGAGGCCAATTGATTTGGGATATATTAATACTTTTTTGATTACGTGAGACTATTGTTCAGATTACAACTCATATTACATGATATTATAATTGATATTTACAAATCAGACTATTACTGGGACCAACTAATATCAGTGTTAATGGAGCTCTGCCCAGATTTAAACCCTCACAAATATTCGAGGGATGTCCACCTCTCACTCATGGGTAAGGAAGATGACTGCCTTCACTCAAATTAATTGAGGAAGGAAATACTCCCACAATACTTTTGTGGGGGTTCGAACTGCTGCCCTCCAAGATGGAGGGCAGCAGCCCTGGGTGAAAGTCGAGTGGTTGGGATATATTAATACTTATTAATTAATAAATTGCTAACATTCATATAACTTGGCTATCATTTAAATTATAAGTTCAAATCCCCACATCTGACATACAAATTTCAGAAAACAAAGAGTAAAAGGTGCAGCGTCAAAGTCCTCTTCAAATGCTTTCCAAGAAGTTGGTAAAACCAGCAACCCCAACTCCTCGTAACCTTCGCAGCTGCTTGAAAATATATTATGCATTTACCAGTTTCATCCTCCATTATGTACTTTGTCAATAAGATCCTGACATTATAGACTTCGCTTCCATGTCAAAACAGCAGTATGATGATCGTCTAATTGTTTTGCGTTCAAGATGCATGTTGAATGGTGTGATAGATAGTTTAATTAGTAAAATCACTTGAGTATTCGAATCTCGCATTCATTTATGGGGAGGTTTTAGAACGATGAAACAAGCATACACATTGGAACTATAAATAATTTCTTCATACGTAAGTTTTTTAAAATGCAATTGGTAATTAATTATTCATCCAACAAAGCAGCGCAGGACACCAACGAACTCCACTTACTAAAATTTGGAAATTCAAGGTATTTTTTTACTTATATTTTTATTTTTTTTACTAATAACCTACCCCTAAAATAAATTTTATAGTACAGGAATTATCATAGAAAAGTTTTCCATGCAGAGATAAAATTCATCTTTTAAGTTCTTCTTTTAACTCAATAGTGGGTTAAAACCGGCATTGGCATAGTTAAGATTGGCTTTGTGTTCTTCTTCAGCTTCAGCGATCATACTTGTTTAGTTGTTTATGAGTTTACAAGGTCATGGTAAAATAAAATAAGGATTAAATTAAAAGATTAAAAAAATACACTTATTAAATTTACATAATATTTTATTTTTTAGTGGACTGAGTTCATGTTTTCTTGTCTTTCCAGCTTGGTCCTCGTCAGTTTGTGATTAAAATGAGCGTTACTCATCATAAGATAATGACTTAAGCAATTAAGTAAACTGATGTTATTCTCAAACGTTAACCATCCCAGAATTAGTAAATTACAGCTTTACTTAGAAGACATATACGTGAAGGGATAATATGTTGAATAGTGAATCTGTACGCTTTTCAGTGGTAGACATATTTGACGTGAGGCATAATATTGAAGTCCACATGCTATGCATGCCGCTATTCGATCTGCCCTCATATCCATCACAGTATCAGGGGGTTTGTCCTTGATTGATTAATTAATTAATTATCCATGTTATGAAGATTTCGTTCCTTTATCTAGGTAATTAATGTACTTCGAGTGTGGATTAAAATTCGTAAAGCTTAAATAATTTCGTATCTACATCATCAAACTCCCCTCTCGTGCCTTCGAGGTTAGCCAAAAAAGAAAATTATTCGTATCTACAAGAAAAGATATATAGAAAAGGGTAGAACCTAGAATTGAAGGCGCCGATGAAAAATACAAAAGGCATTGGGCCAAAAAATTATTCTCGAAGTTTAACTTTCCCAGCATTCTGACTAGATTCATATATTATCAGTAACTTCCCTTGAGTGGATTTTTCTTCATCTTCAATGCTCTATGGTCCCTGTTGCAACATGCATGGAGGTAATAACATGTATACGGAACCCTTCACTATAAATAGTGAGCGCCTCACCACTAAATAATCAGAAACCAAGAAGAAAGTCAGTTGCCTCCTAGAGTTCCTCTAAACACTTCTTTGGGGTCATTTGGAGAAAAAGCCGTTGCCCTACTGAAGTGTTTGGGGGAACTCCGGGTGCCAACTGACATTACAATGTTGATTGGGCATTACTATTGCTTTGTTTGGGCTTTGGCTAGCGTGACATTGCGATAGTAGCTGGATTAAATCAGGATCATGATCTCTTCTCATGATTTGATCAGTTTTTTAGCAAAATTCACTAAAGTGATTGCTGATTAATAAATTAAAAATAAAAATAGTTAAATCTTAGTTATATATCAATAATTACACTATATTAGTAAGTACAAAATGGTTCTTGCATAACTAATTATTTTTTTATTATCTTTTGCTTTAATTCAGTTAATATTTTATGTCACATCATTTTGTGAAAATTAACCCCACCATTGCTCTGTACTCTTTCTTCTCCTCCCATAGGCAATGTTGGTTGAAAAAGACCAATTATCCTGTTAACGAAGAAGTTGCGGCCCATGCAAACTCCCAAGCGACGTCACAAAAATTCAAACAATAATTTCGGACAGTGCAGAGTTTTATTCGATTTCGGAGGAATGATAATTGGCTCGCGCATTTCACGCAGGACTGTTGGCGGAGCCATATTGCGGAAATTCTTAGATGAATTGGCCAAAGCTAGCCGAATTGGGATTCATCGAGTCGATAATTGAAAGAAAAGTAAAATGAAGCTGTTTGGTTACTAAGAAAAATGGACTGATAATTCTGGAATTATTTCTTATTTTGCTTAACAATTGATTACTGAGCATCAGCTATTTATATAGAATGCAATTACGATGACATCATTTATCTAATCTAAAAACTAATTGTAATCAAGCTAACTAACTTCAGTACAATGCACAACATGCTTGCAACCATCTTTAACTAATCTGCTGAGCTGTCAGCAGAGCTGGCACTGCTAACACACTTGCTCTGTATTTTCTTTATCTTAGCCTTCAACTTCTTCTGTTCAGCATAGTGAGCTGCTCTTAACAATAAAATTCATCCCAGTTTCGGTCTGGCTATGCTTTCACCCACACGGGATAAGGTGCCTGAAAGCAGATACGTGCCTCCTCTGAAGCCAGGATTGATGAAGACTGAAGACGTTTAATTGTTATCGATCATTTGGCACTACCCACTTAATCTCATATCAATTGCGGATAATAAAAGGACTAAAACGCTTGCCTCCGGGGACAGTGAGTGACAGCAGTTAATATGGAAAGCTCCTAACAGTGTGGCTGAAGCAAAACATGATAACTTAAGGCTGTCCCTCGTAGTTCACGTCCTGAATACTCATTTGCCTATATCTGATAATTGTTGCGGAAACCCGCACAGGCCGGTTACTTTCATTCATCATTTTTCATTTTGTAAAAATGAAAAACAGAAAATTTTGTTTGGCGATGCTTGTTTCCTATTAGATTTTTTATATGTGTGAAAATAACTACTAATTCTCGAAAGCTAACAAGAAAACAAGAAAATAAAAAAATTGCAGTGGTTATGTATGAGTCTCACACTTGGTTTTTCACTTCCCAACATCTAACGACAGTAATTTTTTTATGGGGCCCAACTGGACAACACACAAATTAAAATCTTAAGTTGTTGTGACTTTTGTTAATTTATATGGGCAATTGCTTTTCTTCTAATTATTTTTTTTTAATTATTTTGTAATATAATAATTTTTTAACACGGTAACTTTAAAATTTTCCATTTAATCTGATTTAACCACTTTTTTAATTACAATTTTAAAAAGTTTTAAAAACATTTTTAAGCTAGTTAATCTAATATTCGGTTATAATTATTTTGTTTTACCAGGTTTACATTTCGTTTTTGAAAAAAAAATTGCATAAATTGACGCCGCTAGAAAATAATCATAACTAAAAAAGTTAAATTTCTATAGATAAATACACTTTAAATAAAGAATATATAAAATTTAAAAATAACCAATATATTTTAATTAACTTTTAATTATTAAGAATATACTAATATTCTAAATTTCTAATGGAGACCAATAATACTCTTTTTATTATATTCCTTCTTTTCTGATTCTTTTTCATTGTCTCCATTTTTCCATACAAATAACCAACACATCTCACTTTTTTTTTAAATACAATTTTTAAAAACAAACTTCCAAACACGTTTTCACATTTACTAGAAACTAATCATTCTTCTATACTATAAAAAAAAAACTTTTGAAAAACAATACCAAATGCACCTTAATTTTTTATGAGTAATTGTGGGATAACATTTTATTCGAATTTTGGTTGGTGAAAGGTCGTTCGGAGTTAGCCTACCTTTATAACCTCTAATGAAACAAACACATAAATATAATGTCTTTGAAAGCTCAAGGTTTTTAATTCATGAAACTGGTTAATTAATTAATTCGTCATGCTAATTATCATGCCAAGTTGAAAATCAAAGCCACAAACTCGAATTATTAAAAGAACTTTAGGAAATTGAAGCGACACAGAACACCAATTCTGTTATCTCATAAACTAAATTTGTTGAAATTTAGGAATATAATTTTTTTTTACAGTGCAAATAATCTCATCATGAAAGAAATTGTATAAATTCAATAATATATGAATTACCGATATCGTAAGATAAGTTTTCCAACAAAGATAAAATCCATCTTTAGTTCTTCTTTAATTTGATTCAATAGTGTTGGTTTGGGGAGGAATTTGGATGCTGACATGGACAAATGACTTCATGACACATGGCAAAGCTGGAGGCCAATTGACTCAACAAACATTTGGGATATATTTACACGTATTGATTAATAATGGTCAACATTCATATACCTCGGGTATCATTTCAATTATGAATTAAAATGCAGCCTCAAAGTTCTCTTCAAATCCTTTTCAAGAAGTTGGTAAAACCAGCAAACCCATCCCCTCGTAACCTTCGAAGTTGCTTGAAACTTCATTCTCCATTATGTACTTTTTCAACAAGATCCTGACATTACAGACTTCGCTTCCATGTCAAATGATCGTCTAATTATTTTGCGTTCAAGATGCATGTTTTGTGTTATAAATAGTTTAGTTGGTAAAATATCTTCAATTCAATTGGAGGTGTTAGAATGATGAAACAAACATACACATTAGCATTATCAATAATTTCTTCATACTTTAGGATTTAAAAATACAATTGGTAATTAATTATTCATCCTATAAAGCAACACAGAACGCCAACTGCACTTATTAAAAATTGGAAATTCAAAGTATTATTATTATTATTATTATTATTGTGCAAATAACCTCACTGTAAAATAAATTTTACAGTACATGATTATCATAGAGAAGTTTTCCATGCACTGATAAAATTCATCTTTAAGTTCTTCTTGTAATTCGATGGTGTGTTAAAACAGGCATTGGCATAATAATGATTGACTTTGCGTTCTTCTTTAGCTTCTGCGATACTTGCCTAGTTTTTATGATTTTACAAGGCCGTGGTAAAATAAAATGAGGACTAAATTAAAATAATATAAAAAATACATATTTTAATGTAATATTTTACTTTTTTAGTAGATTGAGTTAATTTTTTTTTTCATCGTTCTAGCTTAATTGAGCATAAATGATGTTCATGGAACTCTCCTCTCGGACATTCGAGGTTAGCCAAGAAAGAAAATTCGTATACACCAAAAAAGATATATCGAAAAGGATAGGCCTTAGAATTGGAGGTGACGATGAGAAAGTGCAAAAGGCATTCGGCCAAGAAATTATTCTCGAAATTTAACTTTTCCAGCATTCTGGCTAGATACATATATGATCAGTAACTTCCCTCGAATGGATTTCTCTCTTCTTCAAAGATCTATGGTCCCTATTGCCAAATGCATGGCTGTCTAGCTATTTCTGAACTCTCTCTCTCTCTCTCTTTCTCTCTCTCTCTCTCTCTTCTCTCTCTCTCTCTCTCTCTACACACTCGCACACGAAGTAATAATATGCATACGGAAGCCTTCACTATAAATAGTGAGATTTTCGCATCTAAATAATCAGAAACCAAGAAGAAAAAGGTCAGCTGCTCCCTAGAGTTCCTCTAAACGCTTCATTGGGGTCATTTGGAGAATAAGTTGTCGCCCTACTGAAGTGTTTGGGAGAACTCCGGGTGCCACCTGACATTACAATGTTGATTGGGCATTACTATTGCTTTGTTTTGGGCTCTGGCTAGTGTGACTTTGCAATAATAGCTGGTCTAAATCAGGATCAAGATCTCCTCTCATGATTTGATAAATCATCAGCTTGTTAGCAAAATTCACTCAAGTGAGTGTGGATTAATAAATTAAAAATAAAAGCAATTAAATCTTAATTATACATTAACACTAAAAAATAAGTGGCACAAAATCTTTAAAAGTTTAGAAGAGCTGAGATCATGATAAGATCTTAATCTAAACATTAAAATATCATAAGGCCCACAATATAGAGTTATACAAACTAATGCGCAATAAATGCATCAAGTGGTGGATGAAAATGAAATGGCTCATATGATTAAAGTTTTATTATTTTGTGTCTTCATCTAACCAGAACAAATAATTGTACCATAATAGTTAATTAAAATGATTTATAACTCTACTATTGCCATTTATTTTTTTATCATTTTAATTTATGTTTTCCTTTAATTAATATTTTATGTTTTATCATTTTGTTCAAATTAACCCTATCATTACTATTTGTTCTTCCGCAATAGGTAATGATGGTTGAAAAAGACCAATTACCTTGTAAATGAAGAAGTTGCTGGCCACGCAAACTAGCGACGTCACAAAAATTCAAACAACAATTTCGGACAATGCAGAGTTTTATTCGATTGCGGAGGAATGATAATTGGCTTGCGCATTTCACACAGGATTCTTGAGGCAGCCGTATTGCAGAAATTCTTAGATGAATGGGTTAAAGCTAGCCTAATTGGGATTCATGGAGTCGATAATATTCATCCCAGATTCGTTTTGGCAACGCTTTTACCCACAAGAGATATGGTGCCTGAAAGCAGATATGCGCCTCCTCTGAAGCCAGGATTGATGAAGAGTGAAGACGTTCGTTATCGATTATTTGGCACTACCCAATTAATCTCAGATCAATTGCGGATAATAAAGGGCTAAAACGTTTTCCTTCGGGGACAGTTGGTGACAGCAGTTATACGGAAAGCTCTGAACAGAATGGCTGAATCTAAACATGAGAAATTAAGGCCGCCCCTCGTAGTTCACGTGCTAAATACTCATTTGCACATATCAGATATTTGTTGCGGAAATCTGCACAGGCCATTTACTGTCAGGTTTTTTCAGGAAAAGAACAATGGGAACATGAAGTTTCAGGATTAATTTGGTATCTTGCAATAACAAAAACTATGAGTGTGAGAAACTAGAAAAGTGATAGTGACTTTTCTTGATGGTGAACAATTCCAGGAGAGGAGTTAGACACCGGTGAATTCGAAAAATAGAAAAACTTGTTTAGTAAGGCTTATTTATTGCAGCATTTTTTGTATGTGTGAAAACAAGAACAGCTTGTTCTCTAAAGTTTACAAGAAAATAAGAAAGTGATTAGTGTTTGGGTCCTACACTTACTGTGGGCAATTTGACAGTACATAAATCTTGTTTATCTCTATGTTCTCTTTTAGTAAAATTACAGTTAAATCTTTATTTGTTGTGACTTTTGTTAATTTTTATGGTCAATTGCTTTCTTTCATTTTTTTTGTTTTTATTTATTTTTTGTACTATAATAATTTATTTTAACATGGTAACTTTAAAATTCTTCATTTAATCTGATTCGGCCTCGTTTCTTTTTAATTTCAATTTTTTAAATTTTAAGCTAGTTACACTAATATTCAGTTACTATTATTTTGTTCCATCAAGTTTTCATGTATCATCTGAAAAAAGATCACATACATTGACGCCACTAAAAATAATTATAATTAAAAAAATAAATTTCTATAGATAAATGCATTTCAGATAAAGAATACATAAAATTTAAATAAACAATATATTTTAAAATAATTTTTTTACTAAGAATATACTAATTTTTAAATTTCTAATAAAGACAATTAATACTTGTCTTCTATAATATTCTGTCTTTTCTCATTCTCTTTACTGTCTCCATTTTTTCAGACAAACAACCAAACACATTCGCACTTCTGATTTTCAGATATAATTTTAAAAATAATTACCAAACGGCTTTTCAAATTCACTAGAAACTAATCATTCCTCTATATTATAAAATAAATTAAAAAAACACACATTTTGAAAAACAATACCAAATGCACCCTAGTCTTTTACAAGTAATTGTGGAATAAAATTTTATCCAAATTTTAGTTGGGTAATGGTTGTTCCAAGTTAGCCATGTTCAATCTTAAGTTGAGATGATTGTGCTGATTGATATTAAATATTGAGTGGAGAGATATGTTTTACTTATAAACCTAAGCAACTCTCCTTTACAAACCAATATGGAGGCATAACTCAACATTAAAGATGGGGATGGAATTGAAGCAAGGATGTGCTTTGATGAAAATAATTTGCAACTTCTTCAAGAAAAGAGTCTGCGATCATAGCACTCTGTCACGGGCCGCTCAAATATCCCGCAATCGAAAGTTAATTTTGCGCACACGGGTTCGCTTAGCAAAAGTCTGCCTCAAAGTGAAGTGCGCTTAGCACTAAAGGCATGATGCACTTAGAAGAGGGATGCGCTTATAAATGGGCCACCAACATAACAAGCCAACCGTGGTGTGCTTAGCGACCATCCAAGCCTAGCCCGAATTCTAAATTTCTCTATAATTGTAAATAAGCTAGAAGTTTATAGAACTCTTCACTTAGACCGCTAAGATATTTATGCAAGTTGCATAGAACTCTCTAAACCTAGCATTCCAACACCTATAAATAGAGGTGAGCCCCCTCATTTGCCCACCAACCGCACCACACACACAAACACACCAACACACACACAAGCTCTCTTGTATATTATTTTTAGTGTGTAATAAAATATATTTTGGCCACAATGCTCTACTTCTCTCTAGCATTTTCCGCAAGCGTTCTTACTTCGCTAATTTGAGAAGTGTTTTAGGTTTACTTAGCGACTTGAGTGCTAGAAGTTGCCTAAGTGCTGCACAGGTTGCTGCGCAACGAAACTCATCTCATGACAACTTGCTTCCATGCAACTTCTTCAACAAGATCTTGTAATGGAGCGAGGCATAGCAAAAGTAGAAATTGATAGGGTAGGAAAACTAGATATTGTTTTGGTACTAGACCGAGTCAACGTGATTAGGTTATGCTTTAATCGAAGCATGATTAGATCTCATTCTAACCCAAACAACTCAATGAGATTTTTAAATATGTGTAATCCGAGATTCGATGATGCTCTAATCCAAATGACTCTATAAGAGAGATTTTGATAAATAATCTCACAAGAAATTATAAAATGGGAGTTTTATTGAATAACTGAATCTAAAGTTATCAAAACAATGACAAGACCTCTTTATTTATAATAGAGGAAACCCACTTCCCTTAACTTAAAAAGGAAAACTAAATAACAATCATAATGGAAATAAAATACACCTTATCTAAGTTAACTAAATCTCATATCTTAATTGACTCTAATAAAAATAGAAAATTCTAAAATAATAAACTACCATAATTGACTCCAATTAAAATAAAAAGTTTTAAAATAATAAAATTCTAAAATCTTAAAATTCCTAAATTAACCTAAATTAACTTCCTACATCATCTTGACATCATAATATGATTATCTTTTCTTTCTTTTCTTTTCTTTTCTTTTTTCAGGTCAAGATGTTGAATGCAATTTCGTTTGTTGTGGGTGATAAAATAATTGAATTACAACATCTCTTGAGTCGAAACGAAACTATGGTGTTCGAACCTCGCAAATCACATGAGTGAAAGCCTATAAAACCACCCTACCTCTATAAGCTCTGATGAAACAAACTTACAAATAGTTTCTTCATGTGCTCAAGGTTTTTAATTCATGAAACTGTTAAGTAATTAATTCTTCATCCTAATTATAATGCCAAGTTGAAACTGAAAGCTACAAACTCGAATTAGAATAACTATAGGAAATTGAAGCAACGCAGAACACCAATTCTATTATCTTATAAATTAAATTTGTTAAAAAAATTTCTTTAGTCGAATCACCCTAAAAAAAATCATTAAATTCAACAGTACGTGAATTAACAATATCATAAGATTAACTTTGTGATCGTCGGCTTCTGCGATGGTACTTATTTATGATTTTATTTTCCAAGACCATGGTAAATTGCTGGAAACTCGAATATGGTGGTATGAACAACATAGCCAGTTTAAAGACAGATACATGAAAGGAAAATATTTTGAATAGTGAATCTGGACGCAATTCAATGCTAGATTGGACGTAAGGAATAATATTGAAGTCCTCATGCATGCTTGTAATCTGCCCTTTTGCGAGCTCCCCTAATCAGGGTTTACCATTGATTGATTAATTATCGATGTTGTAAAGATTTCATTTCTTTAGCCATTAATTTACTAATTGATTATGAGAGTGTGGGTTAAATTCATAAAGCTTAATTAATTACTTATCTTTAAAAAAAAAAAAGAGAGAGAAAAAGATAAAAAAGGATATCCTTGGAATTGGAGGTGATGAGAAAAAACGAAAGGCATAAGAATGGGCCAAAAAATTATTCTCCAGACTTGATCTTTCCCAGCATTCTGACTAGATACATATATCAGTGACTTAGTTCCCTTGAGTGGATTTCTATCATCTTCAAAGTTCTATCATCCGTGGTCCCTTAATTGCCAAATGCATGGCTGGCTATAGCTGAACTCTTCATATGAATGTAGAATCCTTCACTATAAATAGTGAGGGCTGCAGCAGCAAGTAATCAGAAATTAACTGTGAGAAAAAAATTCAGTCAGTTGTCTCCGGGAGTTCCTCCGATCACTTCATTGGGGCTATATGATCATTTAGAGAAAATTTGTCACCCCACTGAAGTGTTTGGGGGAACTCTGGGTGCCATCTGACATTACATTGTTCAATTGGGTTTTACTATTTCTTTGTTTGGATTTTGAGAGTGATTTTAGTAAGGTTAATGTTATCTTCCCATCTCAATTTATTAATAAATTGTTTTGTAGGGTAAATATGCTTATTTAGTTAATAGGGTTTGATTCAATTATTGTTAATTTTTTTATATATTTTTGAAAATTACCCTAATGTCTTAGTTTTATATCTATTTTCATTAAATCCACTTAATTATTATCTGTTTTTTACTGTTATATTAAGTTAGGTTTCTTTCAATCTTAAGTTGTAAAGAAAAGAAAAATTTATCCTAAAAAAGTTAGATCAAGTACTCAACATATATGAAACTAGCAACAAGGACATTCTACGTAATTTTTTAAATGCATAGACTAATTAGGTAATTAATTGGGTCAAATCCTAAGCACTAAAGGCAAATTTATCTTTTTTTTTTTTGAGTAATGTTTCAACCCAAAATTTTTAAAATAGTACTTCACATTTCAAATTTTTTATCCCAAATAACTATCCCAAATGATATAGTATTCATTAATCATTGGTGAGATAATACACTTAATTCATTTAAATTTTGTAAAGAATTATCAACTAACTAATGAATGTCAAATGATTTAAGACAGTTATTCAGCTTGTTGAGCCGAGATTGCAGTGGCGTCTCCTCATTCAGCTCATGGCTGATAGAGCTCATCATCTTACCCCAAGCAGTGCTCATTCCAACAGAAGTGACAACTGACAAGCACGAAGCCATAGCCATCGGTCACTTTCCCTAGTCGTGCTACACTCATCAAGCTTCAAGGAATGGCCATTCAAGAACAACCCGTCAGCCGGAATTTGATCGCCAGTCTTCAAACAAACAACTTCACCAACAACAACATCAAAGATTGACAAACCCCGGCGCCTGCCTTCTCTCACAACTTACAACTCTTATATCACTCCTCTCATTAGCAAGAGCCTGGAATTGTCTACTCTGCTTGAAATTACTGACAGCAGAGACAATGACAACTAAAAGCACAGCAAATATAACTCTCTCAAGCCCTCTTGTTTAAGGAAAAGATTAGTGGAAACCAAACATCAACAATCAGTTTTCGTGTGTGTGTCGGTATTTTTCTTTTTCAGTCATCATATGACCGCATTCAATTAAATTAATTTCATATTATTAAATAATGATTTTTTTTAAATGTAAGAATTGAATTGTTTATTACACTTCAACACGTATAGTTGTAATTGAATTAATTTAATTACAATAAGAAGTTCTTAGATGTTCAAATTAATTCAACTACATTTTAATTTATATTCTAAATGAAACGTACGATTATGTCACTAGTTCTCATGGGTTGGGTCAAGCCATCATTGCCAACTCGATAATTGAACTAGCCACCCATGCCCAACAAAAAACATTTCAATGCTTTTTAATAAAACAATTCTTAGATCCCAAATGACACAAGTATGTAACTTGCATTGGTGGTAATGTTTATCATCTTCAAGAGTGTTTGATCCCTTTATGTTCACTTAATCACTGGTTGATAGTTGATTGTATTTGATATAATACAATGCAATTAATTTACTCCTTGCGTAATTATAGGCCATTGTCTTGAGTTGGGTGTATGTGGAATAAAGCCCAAGTTGTGTTGGGTAATTTGTATGTTAGGCTTTTAAAAGCCCATGATGTATATAAAGATTTAGAGCCCCTTAATGACTTCCAAACTTCCGAGTCAAGCTAAGCGAAGATGCAAAAAGTTAGCCGTGTACAAATTGGACGGAACACGGAAGTAGTACAAAGTGACTATGCTTTATAATTATCGCAATATTTTATATATATATATATATATATATATATATTAACCACACACCGTCTTTCATTCCACTCTAAATTAATTAAATGTATGCTTTAATCTTGATCCTTTGATTATTTACTCTAATTAGGCTATCGTTTGAAAATAAAAACTGCAAGATAGGATCGAATAGAATCAACATCTACCAAATTCAATATATATTTGAATCCATTTAAATTTGACAAAAAATAGTTGGTTTTTTGATCTAATGCACACGCAAAACAACCAGTACAACATTATATATTTAATTTAAAAAATGATTGGTCCGATCGAACGCCATGAGTCGGATCATTCGATTTCTTTGTTCGAACATGTAACGTAAGAGTCTAAGAGGAATCAAATGATCCCACTCATGGGGACCCGCCAAACTTTCTGGCAATTGAAAAGCAGGAAAATAAAAGGATCCTTGACGAAAGCAACTGTCTCGGTCTCGGTCCCGGATATATCCGATTGACAGTTGGGCTTTTTGGCTATACTTAAATACAAAATTTATTTAATTTCATTAACTATTACTTTTTGCGAATGTTCTTACACAACATATAAAATCTAGACTATATAAATTATTAACTATTACTATATCATTCATATTATAAGGACTTATTATTCAACAATTATTTTAGTTAAATTTGTTCTTCGATATTCTGAATTTTTATGTTGATAAGAAAATTATCGAAATCTTTTATCTTTAGAATATATTACCCCTTCTATCCAAAAAAAAAAAACGAAGAAATGATAATAAGGCAACGTTGTGGAATAACTCAATATTCGATCCGAGAGTTCGATAATTGGGAACAAAGGCGTGCCAACTGCCAATCTTAATGGGTTACTGGAGTTTGAAAAATTGGGAACAAAGACTGCCTCGCCCTTTTCCTCCCTTTTGTTATTATTCTTTTAATAGAAGATGAGTAGGAAGCAGCGTCATTCCACTTCTCTCATGAAATCGAACTCATTCGGTATCCGAAATTTCCCCCAATAATCAACATTGACAAATCATTCTAAAGTTAAAAAGGCCACACAATCACATAGGAAATTAGGAATGCGGCCACTAGGCGGTCAAATAGGAAGTGACACTCAATAAATGGTTCAAACTCTAGTCCGAAGAAGATCCGACTACGTCTCACTCTATATAAAGCCAAATCATCACATGGCTCAGTCACAGCATTTACAAAACTAATTAATACCCAATTTTTCACTAAATCAAGCCCACCAAAACCAAAACCCAAACCCTCCATGGACGAAGAAGCCAATAATCAAGTCTTCGAATGGCAGAACGTGATCATGGCGTTCTGCTTTTCATCAGCCCTCCAGATCGCTACCCTGTCTGCTGAAACTAAGAAAGAACTGTCCCCTTCTTTCTGCGTGCTCTCGTTTGCCATCTTCCTGACCTTCCTTTTTCTCTTTGTTTCTAAGCTTATTGCCCACAAGTTTGCTGCTGCATCCCAAGCTCTAGAGAAAGCTGCCATCGTCGTTGCTGCCACTACATTGGTTTTGGCCACTACAATTCCATATGTCGCGAATTCCGCAAAGCTTAAGTACGCAGCCTGGGCTCTCTACGCCTTCTCCTTGCTTACCATCTTCGTCTGCAATTTCATTGATGAAATTGTCAAGCTCATCAGAAAGGTTTCTGACTCCAACAGGCTCTTCTCCTGTCTCCTCCTTTCTTAATAAGTATGTTTCTTCCAGTCAATCCTGATACGACTATCTATCCATACGAGTTTAAGCTTCCATGTAAGGTTGAGGCAATTATACCGTTTGTGTTTGATGAGTATATTTTATGTTTGTTGTTGCTGAGGAGCTTATCAGTGCAGCACCACCCCAAATGCGTGCGTGTCAAGCTTCCATTGAAGTGGGGAGGCCACCCTTCATTGTTGTTGTATAACTTGTGTTACTTTAAATACGCTGTACTTATTTCATTAATATGTGAATTTTGTGTTATTGTGTTTGATCTTAAGTGCTTTAATATTTCAATTCAATTTGCTGCTGCTTGTGTTATCTCAAAGCTAGCAGCTAGCCCACATGAATCAAAGCCAGCGAATATCCGATTTGACTTCCCTGATATATTAAAGTTAGTTGCTATATATTCGGAAAAATTTTGGGTCACTGGCTAAGAAGACTCGAAGACAAAAAGCCAAAAACGATAAATAATAATAATATAATGAATATGAAATTCGTATTACGTGTTTTTGATTTCGAGACGACACGTTTATCTTGGACTCGGATATCCGCGACGAGCTTTGGTAAAGTAGGGTTCTCGTATTGACTAAAGAAATGTAATTAGATTCTAGGTTTCTTTTTTTTAAAAAAAAATAAAATTATTTTTATCTCAATTGAAACCTGATTTTTATTTTATTTTAAACAATTTTAGAAGCAAAGACGACATCACATCCTCGCGTTTCTGGTGCATTTGATGGGGTTCTCAAGCTTGCACTCGGAAGTAAGTAGTTGGCTATCCAAAGGATAATAATATTTAATTCCACAAATTAGTCGTGTCATTCTGTTTATGAGAAATAGAGTTTTTAGGGAAAAAATGAAAATACATCCCCCCCCCCAGCGGCCAAAAAAAAGTTATTTTTAATTTTCCAAAATTATTTTTTTCAACAATAAAATTATACTAATAAGCATCTAATCTTGGTCTGGGCTTATAAGATCATCGGTCACGGTTAAATCAGAAAAGGCAGAAGCGAGTCAGCTGAGACACATAATTACTCGAGAAAGCATTGCCGATTCAACATGATTTTGAAGGCAGATTATCAGAAAATCAGATCGAAAAAAAATTTGGACCATTTCTCGATTTGTGCGTGTCATCCTTGCGCAGGGGCCATGCTAATCTTCTCTGTATCGTTCCAATTTTATCGGATGTCTCCGAAGAGACAATAGCGCTTGCTGCTCCTGCAGATATTAAGACTCGGAGGAAAGGGTAACTAAACAATGTGGGATTTAGTTCGATTTGGATGAGACACTTGAATAGTTGACGTCACGCTGATTAGATCCAACGTTGGGCCCTTGGGTGCTAATAAGCATCTAATCTTGGTCTGGGCTTATAGCCTCGAATTTCTGAATTTCTAAGAGCAGCAAAATTGACTGTGAGCTGAAATTGAAGGAATTTCTGAATGTTGTTGTTGACACATCTGCCCCATCTCTGATCTGTCACCACAGAGGTGAAGTTATCATCCATAATGATGATATCTGAACCCTACTTTGCCAACTCAGTTCCTTGAATTCCCATCCAGGGTCCAATATCTGCTACCTTTGGAGCAGGAGCATCATTTGTGCCATCGCTAGTCACTGCTACAACATGGCCTTTCGGCTTCAAGCTTTGTACCATCAGAAGCTTGTCTGGTACGGAAGACCTTGCCGTTACTCTGATATTTTCAATCTTTGCCACTCTTTCTTCAGCTGAGAGATTTCTAAATTGCACACCTTCGATTACTTCATCATCAGCTTCTGCAACTTTGGTGCGAGCAAAAGCAATGCATCGCAAGCTCTTGGCTGCAAAGTCCTTGATAACTATCTAAATTTACTCTCTTGTTTGACCATCCAAGACTCTGATTGTCCCACTTTTGACATAATAATGAGAACAGATGGCTAGTATCATCTCTGCAGCTCCCTTCCAGTGTGTGTGTGAACAGCCATTTTATTGATCCTCTTCATCGACACTCCACTTCTCTTTTTCTCTGAATTGAAGGTCTCCACGTTGATTACTTTACAGTATTGTTTCGGCTCATCCCCAAATCAAACACAGCCCAAGAAAGAATTGCCTTCTCAGTTGGGCTACCAGTAATCTCAGTAGTCGATTCAGAATTCGATTTGTAAACATTACAAATGGTGTTTAAACCAACTGCTTCTTGCAGCAACTCGTACAGATTATGTGCTAATTCGAGGAACTAGCATCGCCCTTCCTTGCTTTTTTTCCAATCCAAAACTCTGTAACCTTCATATAATTTCAAGTGAGAGTGCCTGTTTTGTTAGTACAAATGGTTGTCGTGGAGCACAGTCTCACAAGCAGAGAGCTTTTTTTTTTTTTTTGATTCAATAGGGGCTCTGTTAAAAGAGCTACAAGGACACTATTCGGGGGTGAGCCACCCCATACATATCATGAAGAAGAAAAGGAATGACAGAGAGCAGAAAGCAGAGAGCTACAAGGACACTATTGGCCTTCACAATTCAAGCAGAGAGCTTTCTTATGATAGCATATGATCATTCATCATTTTTTCTTTTTTTTATCGAACAAGCCAGCATAAGAGTAACAGCAAGAGGCAGGCCTTCAGGAATTGCCACAACAATAATGGTGACAGCAGCAGCAATAATGTAGATCACATCATCGACCTTCGTGTTCGTCCCAAGAAATTCTCTTGTTTCCCATCTCATCTCTTGAGCTTCATGTGAAGTACCTAATCAACAAAGCCGCAAGCAAAAGCACAGCCACAGTTAATCCAATCTTCCCAACGCAAGAAGTCAGCTTGTTGAGCCGAGCTTGCAGTGGCGTCTCCTCATTCAGCTCATGGCTAATAGAGCTCATCATCTTACCCCAAGCTGTGCTCATTCCAACAGAAGTGACGAGCACGAAGCCATAGCCATCGGTCACTTTCCCCTGTCATGCTACACTCATCAACCTTCAAGGAATGGCCATTCAAGAACAACCCGTTGGCCGGAATTTGATCGCCAGTATTCAAACAAACAACTTCACCAATAACAACATCAAAGATTGACAAACCCCGGCGTCTGCCAATCTCTCACAACTTACAACTCTTATGTCACTGCTCTCATTAGCAAGAGCCTGGAATTGTCTACTCTGCTTAAAATTACTGACAGCAGAGACAATGACACTAAAAGCACAGCAAATATAACGCCATCGCCATCGAACCAGGCCCTCTTTTTTTAAGGATACGATAGTGGAAACCCAATATCAACAATCAGTTTGCGTGTATATGTATTTTTCTTTTATAGTTATCACATGAGCCACATTCAATTAAATTAATTTTATATTATTAAATAATGTTTTGTTATTTTTAAAAATATAAAATTGAATTATTTATTACATTTCAACATATATGGTTGTAATTGAATTAATTTAATTACTTTTTCTTTGGAATATATTACCGTTTTATTCCAAAAAAGAAATGATAATAGGAAAATGTTAGGGAGCGAGAGGAACGAGAGAATCACGAGAGAAACGGCAGCAACTGCTACCGTTTCGCCTCTCCTTCCTCTCGCCCCTTTAAAAGAAGAAAATAATTAAAAAATTGAATGAAGAAAATGGCACGTGCAGATTGAAATAAAGAATTAAATAAAGAAATGGCGCCAGCATGAAATCCAAACCTTATCTCCTCTCTCACGTTTTCCTCTTCCATTTTCCTCTCATCTCACGCAAATCACCAGCAACTGCTCACGGCAGCAACCAGTCACGGCTTCATCTACTCCCAGCCAGCCTTTATCTACTCACGCAATTTGTTTCGATTATTGTTACTATCATTTCACTTAGATTTGTGTTAATTTTTACAAATATTGTCTCATTTTGATTTTAGAGCATTGTTTTGGCTTGAATCCACGGCTTGCCTGTACAAACTTTCATGGTTGGTTCGATTTAGATTTTATCAAAGATATCAGTTTGGCACAATTGTGGAATTCAGTAGCCATTTCAAAATTTCCTTTTTAATAAAAGGGAACAAAAATAGTGTAATATATGTGTAGATATCCAATTGTAAAATAAAAAATAAAAAACCTAATTTATTGGTTAATTGCTGCATGCAACAGAAACAAATGTGTGAATAATGGCAAAATAGCGCCATAACTTTTCCACAACTTTTCCACAACCTAATTTATAAGAACGATGAAATTTTATATATAAGAATTTATAGCTCAAATATTTTGGAATAAGTATTAGGAAAAAAAGAATCTCTGGACTGCAACTGCTCATCAGATACTTAAAAAATTAATTTAGCAGCAGTTCAATGTCTTTTAGAACGAGAAACAAGCTTTGTATATATTAGAAATCGTAACCATATAGTGGTTTATAAACAAACATACACTCAAGCTTGCACCATCCACAACAAATAAGAAGCTGTTGATGCAGAATTCTGGTCGTGTTCTTCTGAGACCAGGCTTCCTGCTCGTTCAACTTTACCTCGACCAGAACTTCTCCTCGCCCAGTCGCTTTTATGGATTTCATGCACTCACAGAACAGGTCAGAGTGCGCCGGGTGTTTTCCCGGCGTAAACCCTCCGACGCTCAAGTCAGATAAGAAGGTTTTGGGAAAGATTGGCCGTAAATCTCTTGGCCTTAGGTTCTTTATCGGCTCTGAATTATTTGCCTTTTAAACCCCCTTAGAGTGATAAAAAGTCCAACCCTTTTACCTTCGTCGGCTGCCTTTTTATAGGCCTCCTGAGGATCCTGCCCCTCTCTCCGTGGCAGGTGGTTGCGTGTGCCTTCATCACTGCCGTGGCAGGTGGTTGCGTGTACCTTCATCACTGCTGTGGCAAGTGGTCGCGTGTATCTTCATCACTGCCATGGCAGGTGGTTGCGTGTATCTTCATTACTGCAGTGGTAGGTAGTGGCGTATTTTGCGTGGTCTCATGTCTCGAGTTGGTGGGCGTGTCACTTCAACTAGAGTTGGCCGGGTTTTCTCACTGCGAGGTCTTAGGGAACGGCCTCGTGCCTTCAACAGCAAATTAGCTTTGCAGATAATACGCTTGGTTGGGAGCAGGATGGTTATGCTCCTGCTACATGCTACGGGCTCCATTTCCCTCTGCTCGTCGTCGTCCAAGCAAGCCCTACTTCCAGCTGCCTGCTCGTCTAGCCCTGCTCGTTCTTTCTGGTCTCGTCGAAATACCCCCAAACACAGGTCCCCCAGTTTCTAGTGTTGAGAGTGAAACGAATCAAAACTGGAAACTTTGGTGGTTTGCTTATCTTCGCTTAGTTGAGCAGATCCTGGCAGGCTTGGCTTCTTGTCTCGCCATAAATAGGCTTTGAGACTTGGTGAGCCTTTGCATGCCTTAGAAAAAATTTTGAAGCTGAGGATTCTGCTCGCCTTTGCTCGGTCAAGCAAAATTTAGTATGCTTGGCTTCGGTCTCGCCATAAGACAGGCTTTGAGACTTGAGCCTTTACACGCCTTAAACAAATTTTTGAAGCTGAGGATTCTGCTCGCCTTGATGCCGAAATCTGAATGAGTTGATCAGGTCTCAGATCCTTGCATCATTATTAAATTTGTTTGGTGGGAAGCTGATGAGCAGATTTTCTATTAGCAGATGTTTTGTGAGCAGAAAACCCATGAGCAGACAATCTATGAGCAGACGATCCATGAGTAGAGAACCTGTGAGCCTGTGAACACAACCAACAGTCAGGAGGTGCCGAAAGTTTTTCCGGCGAGAACCCTCCGACGCTTAAGTCAGCAATTCAGGCCTTACTTGGAAAAACCCATACCACAATTCATGTGGCTTAACTTTGATTGCTTTAAACAAAAAGCTTTTAAGTAAATTTAAAGGAAAAGAATATGAAATAATTAATCTTAAAGAAATCACAGGCGATAGAGAAATATCTCAGCGATGAGAGAGAAAAAAAAATCCAATGGGTTCAGTTGCTTCCCTAGAGAGAGAGAGAGAGAAGAATCCCCTCTTCCCGTTTTTATAGAAAACTATAGCGGTTTTTATCCTTTCCCCTAAAATTCTCAAGAAAACTACTAATTTTCAGCCCACTAAGAATATGGTCCCTAATATTTTGGAGAAAATGTTTTGACTAAATCGTGCTTTCTGGTAACTTCCTGGTCGAGGTGACCAATAATATCCTGGTCGATGTGATCTGCTCGAGGTGACCCCATATTATTCTGGTCGAGGTGACCAATAATATCCTGGTCGAAGTGAGGTGCTCGAGGTCACCACATATTATTCTGGTCGAGGTGACCAATAATATCCTGGTCGAGGTGATCTGCTCGAGGTGACCCCATATTATTCTGGTCGAGGTGACCAATAATATCCTGGTCGAAGTGATGTGCTCGAGGTCACCACATATTATTCTGGTCGAGGTGACCAATAATATCCTGGTCGAGGTGACCAATAATATCCTGGTCGAGGTGACCAATAATATCCTGGTCGAGGTGACCAACAATATCCTGGTCGAGGTGATCTGCTCGAGGTGACCCCATATTATTCTGGTCGAGGTGACCGATAATATCCTGGTCGAGGTGACCGATAATATCCTGGTCGAAGTGATGTGCTCGAGGTCACCACATATTATTCTGGTCGAGGTTACCAATAATATCCTGGTCGAAGTGATCTGCTCAACCATTTGCTCGCTTTTACTCTGGAGGAGAGCACGATAATGTATGAGCAAACATCTTTATCTTGGTCACCTTATTTAATTCCCTAAACACCAATCCCCCATCCTGGCATGCTTGGCTTCGGTCTCGCCATAAAACAGGCTTTGAGACTTGAGCCTTTACACGCCTTAGAGAAATTTTGGAGCTTAGGATTCTGCTCGCCTTCGCCTGGTCGAGCAGATCCTGGTATGCTTGGCTTCTGGTCTCGCCATAGACAAGCTTTGAGACTTGGTGAGCCTTTGCATGCCTTAGAGAAATTTTGGAGCTTAGAATTCTGCTCGCCTTCGCCTGGTCGAGCAGATCCTGGCATACTTGGCTTCGGTCTCGCCATAAAACAGGCTTTGAAACTTGAGCCTTTGCATGCTTTAATAAAATCTTGGATGCTTAGGATCCTACTCGCCTTCGCTTGGTCGAGCAGATCCTGGCACGCTTGGCTTCTGGTCTCGCCATAGACAGGCTTTGAGACTTGGTGAGCCTTTGCATGCCTTAGTAAAATCTTGGATGCTTAGGATCCTGCTCGCCTTCGCTTGGTCGAGCAGATCCTGGCACGCTTAGCTTCTGGTCTCGCCATAGACAGGCTTTGAGACTTGGTGAGCCTTTGCATGCCTTAGTAAAATCTTGGATGCTTAGGATCCTGCTCCCCTTCGCTTGGTTGAGCAGATCCTGGCACGCTTGGCTTCTGGTCTCGCCATAGACAGGCTTTGAGACTTGAGCCTTTACACGCTTTATTGAATTTTTTCGAAATTTGGGATTCTGCTCGCCTTCTCTTGGTCGAGCAGATCCTGGCATGCTTGGCTTCGGCCTCGGCCTCGCCATAGAACAGGCTTTGAGACGTGAGCCTTTACACGCTTTATTGAATTTTTTCGAAATTTGGGATTCTGCTCGCCTTCTCTTGGTCGAGCAGATCCTGGCATGCTTGGCTTCGGCCTCGCCATAGAACAGGCTTTGAGACTTGAGCCTTTACACGCTTTATTAAATTTTTTCGAAATTTGGGATTCTGCTCGCCTTCTCTTGGTCGAGCAGATCCTGGCATGTTTGGCTTCGGCCTCGCCATAGAACAAGGTTTGAGACGTGAGCCTTTACACGCTTTATTGAATTTTTTCGAAATTTGGGATTCTGCTCGCCTTCTCTTGGTCGAGCAGATCCTGACATGTTTGGCTTCGGCCTCGCCATAGAACAGGCTTTGAGACGTGAGCCTTTACACGCTTTAGAAAATTCTTGAAGCTTAGGACTATGCCTATCAATTCTCATCATCAATACGCATTTGTTTTGTTTTAAAACAATTATTAAAGTTAGCCAAATTACCAATACTCGGCCTCATCCAGATTATGCTAATTATACTTCTTCCAACACTTATTAACGATTATGAGAATTTGTGCAATGTGGATGACAACTATTATTTATAGACAGCTATATATGCACAATTTCTAATGTTCTCTCATGCAAAGGTATAATAGAGCTATGATTAAAAATTAATTTATGCTCTCAATTAGTTTGATGAGTATATTTGAATAAACAGAATCAGAACCTGGAATTTAGTCCTTGGCTCCTAGACAGTATTCTTTCGAGCGTCACTCCCTTCAATTCCAATCGCTGCCTTTGCTTTCCAATCCAATCACCATTATGAATGTTCTTCTGCAGATTCTTGAGCATGTTCCTTAGAATTTGAGGCAGCGAAACTTTTCCGATTCTCTCAGTTTCGTCGAACATTTGTTGGGCGTGATCTTGTATCACCACTTTTAACAAATATCCTTTGACACCGATCTCAAGCTCATGAATGTCAACATTAGTTTAATATTTACTGATTCGATTCATTTCTTTTTCATGTGAATCCAGAAATAAAAGAGAGCTTGCTGCGATTTGTGCATGATTAGAGACAAAAGGTTGGCTTTTTGTATCCGTCCCCACAGGCGGCGCCAAAATGTTGATGCAGAATTCTGGTCGTGTTCTTTTGAGACCAGGCTTCCTGCTCGTTCAACTTTACCTCGACCAGAACTTCTCCTCGCCCAGTCGCTTTTATGGGTTTCCTGCACTCACAGAACAGGTCAGAGTGCGCCAGGTGTTTTCCCGGCGTAAACCCTCCGACGCTCAAGTCAGATAAGAAGGTTTTGGGAAAGATTGGCCGTAAATCTCTTGGCCTTAGGTTCTTTATCGGCTCTGAATTATTTGCCTTTTAAACCCCCTTAGAGTGATAAAAAGTCCAACCCTTTACCTTCGTCGGCTGCCTTTTTATAGGCCTCCTGAGGATCCTGCCCCTCTCTCCGTGGCAGGTGGTTACGTGTGCCTTCATCACTGCCGTGGCAGGTGGTTGCGTGTACCTTCATCACTGCTGTGGCAGGTGGTCGCGTGTATCTTCATCACTACCATGGCAGGTGGTTGCGTGTATCTTCATTACTGCAGTGGTAGGTAGTGGCGTATTTTGCGTGGTCTCATGTCTCGAGTTGGTGGGCGTGTCACTTCAACTAGAGTTGGCCGGGTTTTCTCACTGCGAGGTCTTAGGGAACGGCCTCGTGCCTTCAACAGCTCTGCTCAACCATTTGCTCGCTTTTACTCTGGAGGAGAGCACGATAATGTATGAGCAAACATCTTTATCTTGGTCACCTTATTTAATTCCCTAAACACCAATCCCCCATCCTGGCATGCTTGGCTTCGGTCTCGCCATAAAACAGGCTTTGAGACTTGAGCCTTTACACGCCTTAGAGAAATTTTGGAGCTTAGGATTCTGCTCGCCTTCGCCTGGTCGAGCAGATCCTGGTATGCTTGGCTTCTGGTCTCGCCATAGACAAGCTTTGAGACTTGGTGAGCCTTTGCATGCCTTAGAGAAATTTTGGAGCTTAGAATTCTGCTCGCCTTCGCCTGGTCGAGCAGATCCTGGCATACTTGGCTTCGGTCTCGCCATAAAACAGGCTTTGAAACTTGAGCCTTTGCATGCTTTAATAAAATCTTGGATGCTTAGGATCCTACTCGCCTTCGCTTGGTCGAGCAGATCCTGGCACGCTTGGCTTCTGGTCTCGCCATAGACAGGCTTTGAGACTTGGTGAGCCTTTGCATGCCTTAGTAAAATCTTGGATGCTTAGGATCCTGCTCGCCTTCGCTTGGTCGAGCAGATCCTGGCACGCTTAGCTTCTGGTCTCGCCATAGACAGGCTTTGAGACTTGGTGAGCCTTTGCATGCCTTAGTAAAATCTTGGATGCTTAGGATCCTGCTCCCCTTCGCTTGGTTGAGCAGATCCTGGCACGCTTGGCTTCTGGTCTCGCCATAGACAGGCTTTGAGACTTGAGCCTTTACACGCTTTATTGAATTTTTTCGAAATTTGGGATTCTGCTCGCCTTCTCTTGGTCGAGCAGATCCTGGCATGCTTGGCTTCGGCCTCGGCCTCGCCATAGAACAGGCTTTGAGACGTGAGCCTTTACACGCTTTATTGAATTTTTTCGAAATTTGGGATTCTGCTCGCCTTCTCTTGGTCGAGCAGATCCTGGCATGCTTGGCTTCGGCCTCGCCATAGAACAGGCTTTGAGACTTGAGCCTTTACACGCTTTATTAAATTTTTTCGAAATTTGGGATTCTGCTCGCCTTCTCTTGGTCGAGCAGATCCTGGCATGTTTGGCTTCGGCCTCGCCATAGAACAAGGTTTGAGACGTGAGCCTTTACACGCTTTATTGAATTTTTTCGAAATTTGGGATTCTGCTCGCCTTCTCTTGGTCGAGCAGATCCTGACATGTTTGGCTTCGGCCTCGCCATAGAACAGGCTTTGAGACGTGAGCCTTTACACGCTTTAGAAAATTCTTGAAGCTTAGGACTATGCCTATCAATTCTCATCATCAATACGCATTTGTTTTGTTTTAAAACAATTATTAAAGTTAGCCAAATTACCAATACTCGGCCTCATCCAGATTATGCTAATTATACTTCTTCCAACACTTATTAACGATTATGAGAATTTGTGCAATGTGGATGACAACTATTATTTATAGACAGCTATATATGCACAATTTCTAATGTTCTCTCATGCAAAGGTATAATAGAGCTATGATTAAAAATTAATTTATGCTCTCAATTAGTTTGATGAGTATATTTGAATAAACAGAATCAGAACCTGGAATTTAGTCCTTGGCTCCTAGACAGTATTCTTTCGAGCGTCACTCCCTTCAATTCCAATCGCTGCCTTTGCTTTCCAATCCAATCACCATTATGAATGTTCTTCTGCAGATTCTTGAGCATGTTCCTTAGAATTTGAGGCAGCGAAACTTTTCCGATTCTCTCAGTTTCGTCGAACATTTGTTGGGCGTGATCTTGTATCACCACTTTTAACAAATATCCTTTGACACCGATCTCAAGCTCATGAATGTCAACATTAGTTTAATATTTACTGATTCGATTCATTTCTTTTTCATGTGAATCCAGAAATAAAAGAGAGCTTGCTGCGATTTGTGCATGATTAGAGACAAAAGGTTGGCTTTTTGTATCCGTCCCCACAGGCGGCGCCAAAATGTTGATGCAGAATTCTGGTCGTGTTCTTTTGAGACCAGGCTTCCTGCTCGTTCAACTTTACCTCGACCAGAACTTCTCCTCGCCCAGTCGCTTTTATGGGTTTCCTGCACTCACAGAACAGGTCAGAGTGCGCCAGGTGTTTTCCCGGCGTAAACCCTCCGACGCTCAAGTCAGATAAGAAGGTTTTGGGAAAGATTGGCCGTAAATCTCTTGGCCTTAGGTTCTTTATCGGCTCTGAATTATTTGCCTTTTAAACCCCCTTAGAGTGATAAAAAGTCCAACCCTTTACCTTCGTCGGCTGCCTTTTTATAGGCCTCCTGAGGATCCTGCCCCTCTCTCCGTGGCAGGTGGTTACGTGTGCCTTCATCACTGCCGTGGCAGGTGGTTGCGTGTACCTTCATCACTGCTGTGGCAGGTGGTCGCGTGTATCTTCATCACTACCATGGCAGGTGGTTGCGTGTATCTTCATTACTGCAGTGGTAGGTAGTGGCGTATTTTGCGTGGTCTCATGTCTCGAGTTGGTGGGCGTGTCACTTCAACTAGAGTTGGCCGGGTTTTCTCACTGCGAGGTCTTAGGGAACGGCCTCGTGCCTTCAACAGCAAATTAGCTTTGCAGATAATACGCTTGGTTGGGAGCAGGATGGTTATGCTCCTGCTACATGCTACGGGCTCCATTTCCCTCTGCTCGTTGTCGTCCAAGCAAGCCCTACTTCCAGCTGCCTGCTCGTCTAGCCCTGCTCATTCTTTCTGGTCTCGTCGAAATACCCCCAAACAGAAGCCATAAAACTCACAAAAGCAACAACAACAGAATTGCTTCCACCATAACTAGAGATCCCAGATGTAGTTGGAATATTAGCTGAAGGCTTATTGCTCTTTGAAGAAGGCTGTACAGGAAGAGGAGTACCAGTGGCCGATGGCTGTGCTTGAGGCGACCCAATTGGTGAAGCCACTTCATCTGCAGGAACATGCACATGAAGCTTCATTCCTCCAAAGCAATATAACCTGTTACCGCTAACGAAATACCGGTCACCTGGAGCCAATAACGTAACAGTCGTGAACGGTTGCTGGTGCGTCGCCGTGAGCAGTTTGCTGCTGTGAACGATGATGGTGATTTAGGTGATTTGCGTTTCAGATCGTGAACAGTTGCTGCCGTGAGGAGATGAACAGTTGCTGCCATGAGGAGATGATGGTGATTTGCGCGATAGAGAGACAAGAGTGGAAGAGGAAAGGCTAGCTGGAAGTAGACAAAGCCGTGACCGGTTGCTGGTGATTTGCGTGAAAGAGGAGAGGAAGCGTGAGAGAGGAGACGAAAGTCAGGCTGGAGATGGGTAGATAAGGTTTGGATTTCCCTAGACATTTATTTCTTTATTAATTCTTTTTGGATGTCATTCAATTTTTTTATTGTTTTCTTCTTTTAAAGGGACGAGAGGAATGAGAGGCGAAACGGCAGCAACTGCTGCCGTTTCTCTCGTGATTCTCTCGTTCCTCTCGCTCCCTGGCACTACTCATGATAATAAGGCAACATTGTATAATGACTCAATATTCGATGTGAAAGTTCGATAGTTGGGAACAGAGGCATGCCAATTTTGATGGGTTACTGGAACTGGAGTTTGAAAGATTGGGCTTCCATTCCAAGATATTGTCAGGTAATCACTCATTTATTTTTATTTTATTTATTATTTATTTTTAATTTTTTGGTAGAAGGTGAGTACGAAGAAACGTCATTTCACTGCTCTCATAGAATCGAACTCGGGATCCAAAACATTTCTTCCCATGCTCAACCCTCAACATTTAAACATCTAATGATTATTTTTAATATTATATTAGTGATTGTTAAATTTAATACAATCAAATAAAGTAATAAATAATTAAACATTTAATTTTATCGATTAATTATTAAATATACAAATAATGAAAATTTAGGATCATTTTATGATACCGTGATTAAAATTACGACATCAATACCGTAATTAAATGTAAATTATGTAAATGAAACATAAAACTTATAAATCAACATTAACTGTAAAATAAAAAGTAAATTTTAGAAATTAACTTGTAAATTGGTGTCCTATTAGTAAATAAAACAAAAACTTACAAATATAAAATAAAACTCATAAATTAACATTAAGTGTAAAACAAAACATTAATTTTAGAAATTAAACATAAGATTTTTAAATAAAAAATAAAACTAGTAAATTGATGTATTATTAGTAAACAAAATAAAAACTTGCAAATATAACTTAAAACTAGTAAATTAACATTAATTGTAAAATAAAACACAAATTTTGAAAATGAAACAAAATACTTGTAAATAGAAGGTAAAACAAGTAATTACTATAAAACTCGTAAATTGATGCGTTACTAGTAAACAAAATAAAAACTCATAAATATAACATAAAACTAATAAACAACGTTAAATACAAAATAAAACATAAAGTTTGTGGATTATGCCTAAAACTTATGAATAAAAAGTAAAATAAGTAAATTAATATACAAGTTACTACAAAAAGAAAATTACAATTGTAAAACAAAAATTCATTATAAGGTTTATTACCTTATATATTTATTAATTTTTTTATTTAAATTGAATAATGTTAGTTTTGCATTTATATAGTACATGTGATGTTTTATTAAGGATGAAATATTATTTCACAGTTGTTTTAAGAAATGAGGTTATTTTGTGTCTTTCTACACTTCCTCAACACCAACCTTAAGTGGTCCCTAAACACAAGCAAAAAATTTAAAACTACATAAAGTATACGTAAGACTCAAAATTAAATATAATTTTATTGATATATCATAAATGTGTATGGTAATATAAGAATATTTTTTTTATGAGTGATGATACAGCCACAAACTCTTGTACAAACTGATGTGATATTAATTCATTGGTTGAATGAAAATACAAAATAATAAAAATAAATCATATGGGCCAAGAAAAATTTAATTCAACTAATTTTATCACGCCACATCAGTTTGTACAAGAGTTTGTGTCTATATCATTACTTTTTTTTATTTTGTTTTTAGTAGATCCACGTCAAGATAAATAATTGTACTTAATTTAAATGTGTAATAAATAAATATCATTATAGAAAATGGGGCAAAAAGTATATGAATGTCCTAGAATAAAAATATAGTTTACGGTAACCAATTTAATAAAACTTATTCCAATATTTTCAATATAATTTTTTTAATTAAAGAAAATATTTTTTTTATAAATGAATAGAATATTTTTCACTAAAATTTTGTAGAAAACAATGTTAATTATTTAAACAATTCATAATCTTGTATGAATTTACTGGTTTTACTTTATATTTATTAGTTTTATGTGTAATTTATAATATTTATGTTTACATAGTATTGATGCCGTAATTCTCATTACGACATTATACAATTTTCTAAAAATTTAATCTCAAGAGTTGGTAGAAGTAACAGTACCAATTTAATTAGATCATAGACAATAAATAAAAATAAATTTTAAGTAAATTATAATAAAAAATTAATTAATTAATTAATCGATCAATATTGGGGCATAAATAAAAAAAATGATGCAAATAAAAATCTCATTAACATGTTTTTGTGTCACTTACCAAGGGGTAGACAATTTTTTTTTTAATTGTATCCCAACTAAATTTATGTGCAAATTAAGATTATTAATCCCATAATTTTAGGATTAAATTTGAATTTAATCCTCCTTAATCCAATCCAACTAAACTTGCCAAACATGGGATAAAATTTTTTTCCTAAAATTAACTCAATCACATACTTAATCCTATCATCCAAACATGTCCCCCTCTAAACTTTCTCAACACAAACTAAGCAAAAATGCTGTAAGTTAGCTCGTGGTCAAGCATCTTAGTCGGAACACGAAAATAGTACAAATTGACCATACTTTATAATTATTACTATTTTTTTTAACTATATACTGTCTTCATTCCAGTCTAAATTAATTAGACGTATCTTTTAATCTTGATCCTTTTATCATTTGCTCTAATTAGATTTTCTTTTGCAAATAAAAACTATAAGATTGGATAGAATTGAATCAACGGCTACCAAATTTATTTATTTTTTACGAGAAATTCAATTTATTTTTGGATCCATTTAAATTCGACAAAACTTAGTCAATCTGAACTAATGCACACGCAAAACAACAATTACATCATTATATATTTAATGTAAAAGCGATTCGTCCGATCTAACGCCATGAGTCGGATCATTCGATTTCTTTCTTCGAAATGTCATGTATGAGAATTTTCAATCAAATGCTCTGTGGCTAGGACCCACCAAGCCAACAATCTTTTGCCAATTGAAGGAAGCTATTGTCTCTGTGTCGGATATGTCCGATCGATTTTGGGCCTTTGGCTGTATCTTACAAGATTTATTTAATTTCATTCAAATTTATTAAATTCCCCTAGCTATTAATTTCTTTCACAACATATATAAATCGATACTGGGGAGAAGGTCATGGCTTTGAGTGTTGCTCAATGGATTTTTCTAATGACATTGCTACTATTGAGTCTCACGCGTTAGGTTTCGCCATGCATTTCACCAATAAGATTTCTTTATTTCCATTGGTGGTGGAGTCGGATTCATTACAAATGGTTCAACTTATGTTACAATAAAATCTATACACAGCAATGAAATTTCTTGGTCTGTTTCAAAGATTCAGGTTCTGCATATTCCGAGACATAATTTCGGAATCCAACTTATTGCGAGGGCTTGTTATTTTACCTCTGATATTTTAATTAAGTTTGCTCTTTTGATGTCTTGAATTTTTATGCTGATAGGAGGATTATCAAAACCCTTTTTCTTTTACTTTATCCCCGAAATAAATTACCCCGTTTTATTCCAAAAAAGAAACAATAAAAAGTCAACATTGTGGAATAATAATTCACTATCCGATCCGCAAGTTCGATAGTTGGGCACTGTTTATAAGTTCGAAGAAAATCCGACTCCACGTCATCCCAATTTTCTGCCAATTGAAAAGCATGAAAAGAAAGAGAAAATTTAAGAAAGCAATCGTCTTCGTACCGGACATCCGAAAATCGGATGTATCCGATTGTTTCAATAACTATACAGTTTAACTATTCAAAAACAAAACTATAAAGTTTAAGAAAGCAAGCGGATATATCCGATAAATCACTATAAATTAAAGCAAGCAGCAACATCATCTTATAACTTACTTAGTCTGGCATTTACAACACAATCAATACCCAGTTTTTCACTAAATCAAGCCCGCCATGGCCGAAGAAGCCAAAAAAGTGTTTGAATGGCAAAATGTGATCATGGGGTTTTGCTTTTCATCAGCCCTCGAGATCGCTATCCTGTCTGCTGAAACTCAAAAAGAATTGTCCCCTTCATTCTGTGTGCTTTCATTTGCCATCCTTCTGACCTTCCTTTCTCTCTTCGTTTCAAAACTTATTGCCCACAAGTTTCCCGCTGCATCCAAAGCGATAGACAAAGCTGCTATCTTCGTTGCTGCCACTACGTTCGCTTTGGCCACTACAATTCCACTTATCGCGAAATTCAGGAAGCTCAAGTACGCTGTCTGGGCTCTATACGCTCTCTCGCTGCTTATCATCGTCGTCTGCAACTTCATTGATGGAATTGTTAAGCTCATCCAAAAGGTTTTGACTCCAATAGGCTCTTCTCCTGTCATCTCCTTTCTTAATAAATATGTTTGCTTCAATCAATCTTGACACAACTATCTACTGATACAAGTTTCCACGTAAGGCCTAGGCATTGATACCATTTGTGTTTGGTCAGTATATATATAGTTCTTGGGAAGCTGATCGACGTAACAGCACCCGCAACTGCACGCATGTCAAGTTTCCATTGAAGTGGGGAGACCACTCTTCATTGTTGTTGTATAACTTGTGTTACTTTAAATACGGTGTACTTCTTTCATTAATATGTGAATTTTGTTTCATTGTGTTGTATTATGAAACTGAAATACTTAAATAGTATTATCGATCTTGTGTGCTTTAAAATTTTTAATTTAATTGTTGCTGCTTATGTTATCTCGAAGCTAGCAGTTAGCCCACATGACTCAAGGCTGGCGAATATCCAATTCGATTTCCTTAACGTATTAAAGTTAATCGCTTTATGTTCGGAAAAATTTTGGGTCACTGGCAAAGAAGACTCAAGACAAGAAGTTTAAAGGCAAAAACGACTCCGACAAAAGCTTGGATTTAAAATTTGCATGACTTCTTTAAATTTGTGAATACGTGAATTTAAAAATCACACGTGTGTCTTGGATTTAAAATTCACTTCTTTCATTAATATGTGAATTTGTGTTACCGTGTTTGTATTATGAAACTGAATTACTTAATAATGTTATCAATCTTGTGCGCTTTAAAATTTTAATTTGATTTGTGGCTGCTTGTGTTATCTCAAAGCTAGCAGACGGGCCCACATGACTCAAAGCTATCGAATATCCGGTTTAATTTCTCTAGTATATTAAAGTGGGTTGCTTTTTGTTCGGAAAAATTTTGGGTCATGGGCTAAGAAGACTCAAGACAAGAATCCAAATTCAATAAATAATATAATGCAAATAAAATTTGTATTTCTTGTTTTCGATTTTGGGACGACACGTGCATCTTGAACTCGGATATCCGCAATGAGCTTCGACAACACGCGTTTTTTATTGACTAAAGACGCAAGGTCAGATTTCAGGTTTTTTTTTTTAGTATTTATATCTCAATCGAAACCTGATTTTTTATTTTTAAAAATTTTAGAAGCGAAAACGACATTACATCCTCGCGTTTCTGCTGCCGTTTAATGGGTTCTCAAGCTTTCACCCCGGAAGTAGTTGGTTGTCCAAAAGAAAATAATCTTTAATTTCACAAATTAGTGATGTTATTCCGTGTATAAGAAGTGGAGTTTTTATGAAAATAATTTTAAAAGAGTTGCAATACTGATAAAATAATATTTTTTAGTTAAAAATTCTATAGATGTTCTTTGCCTGAACATATAGAGGAAGCAATCTACCTCTACTCTTTTGACATTTGGAAGAACCAAACTAGGCTAAAAAACGGAAGGGCATCCAATCTTGGTTTGGGCTTATTGGCTTTGTTTGGATCCAAGAACAAAATCCACACAAACTCAGACCCGATCCGGAACCGTATTTGAAATACAGTGGCGTGTCGCTATCTCGAGAAAAGAAAAGTGGCATCAAATGATTGGAAGTCCGCCAAAATCTTTCTTACACCCTGCTCCACTTTCTCATATTCTTGAAACTCCCAAAATGTGATGGTGTACTTCTCACTTACGTTTGTTTTTTTTTTTTTTTTTTTGGGATGCATAATGTAATGAGTGTAAGAGAAATCGAATGATCCGACTCATGCGGAACCACCAACTTTGTGGCAATTGAAAAGCATGAAAAGAAAAAGAAAATTGAAGAAAGCAAAGCAATTGTCTCGGTCTCGGTCTCGAATATATCCGATCGATAGTTGGACTTTTGGCTATCATTTTTTGCGAATGTTGACTTACACAACATATAAATCTAGACAATATATATCATAAAGTAACTTGATTTTGGCAACTTGTTAATGATAAGACAACTTTTCGTGGCGTTTTGATGTGGAACGTGTTGCGATGGTTCTTTTGGTGCTGTGACTTGTATTAGGGAGAGAAGAAGGCCGCGCCAATTTTGATGGTTTAGTGGAGCTTGAAAAATTGGGCTTCCAAGATGTTGAGAGGTAACATTCATTTCTTTTTTCTTTTTTTATTGACAGAAGGCTGCATTCATTTTGAGTCTCGTAAGAAACTTCTTCGTTTCACGACGATTTTTTCTCCAATTAAAAATTAAAATTGGTGGAACCCATTGTTCACTACTCTCATTAAATCGAACTTATTTTGTATCCGGACATTTCTCCCAATAATCAACATCGACAAATCATTCTAAAGTTGAAAAACACACGCGCATGGCATAGGTAGGAACACAAATTGTTCAAACTCAGTCCGAAGAAGATCCGACTACGTGTCATTCTATAAATAAAGCAAAATCATCACATGGCTCAGTCACGGCATTTACAAAACCAATTAACACCCCATTTTTCACTAAATCAACCCCACCAAAACCAAAACCCAAACCCGCCATATGAACGTGTTGTTGTATAACTTGTGTTACTTTAAATACGCTGTACTTCTTTCATTAACATGTGAATTTTGTGCCACTGTGTTGTATTATGAAACTGAGTTAATATTATTATACTATTATTGATCTTGTGTGCTTTTAAATGTCAATTTAATTTGCTGCTGCTAATGTTATCTCAAAACTAGCAGATAGCCCACATGACCCAAAGCTAGCGAAAATCCGATTTGATTTCCCTGATATATTAAAGTTAGTTGCTTTATGTTCGGAAAAATTTTGGGTCACTGGCTAAGAAGAAGACAAAAAGCCAAAAACGATAAATAATAGTAATGTAACAATATAATGCACACAAAATTCATATCTCAGGTTTTTGATTTTGAGACGACACGTGTATCTTAAACTCGGAAATCTGCTGTGAGCATTGACGAAACGCACTAAATAAGCATAATTAGAGCACAGGGATTTTTTTTTAAAACTATTTTTATCTCAATGGAAACCTGATTTTTTATTTTTCAAAAGTTTTAGAAGCTGAAACGACATTACATCCTCGCGTTTCCGGTGCCACCTAATTCCACAAATTAGTCATGAGAAATAGAGTTTTTAGGGGAAAAAGAAAAATTAAAGGAATGAAAGTACTAATAAAATAAGATTTCCCCGGAAAGGTTCTGTTTAGTTTTTCAAAATTAACTTTTTCCTAGAATAAAAATATATTAATAAGCATCCAATCTTGGTTTGGGCTTGTAGGCTTGTTTGGATCCAAGGCCGAAATCCAGAAAATCCCAAACCCGATCCCGAACCATACTTCAATTATAGCTAGGGGTGGGCACAGTTCGGTTCGGTTCAAAATTAAGTAGAACCGATTTAAATCGGTTATTTTATTAAAAAAATCAAATAAGAACCGAACTCAAACGGTTCTTTTCGAATCGATTCGGTTCGGTTTTTTCAGTTCTGGACCTATTTTAGATTTTTAAATTTTTAGCCCATTGGGAATCATGAATGTAATAATTTTTTAACAATTAATTTATCCTAATTTTATTACAAATATTAACAATAAATACAAAGTATTCAAAATACATTTTATCACTAATATTTTACTAACTATTAATAAGATACTCCCAAAATATGAAATAAGAGAGAGAAGTCGTGAACAGTTGCTCTGGCTGGAGAGAGAAGCCATGAGCAGTTGCTAAGTTGAGAAGATAGTGATTTACGTGAGTCAAAAGGCTGGCTGATCAAAAGTCATGAGTAAACGATAATGGTGATTTGCGTGAGAGAGAAAAGTGAAAGCCTGTTAGATTTCACGTGGCATTTCTTTATTCAATTTTTTTTAATGTTTTAACGAGTAAGAGGAACGAGAGGCGAAACGGCAGCAATTACTGCCATTTCTCTCATCATTCTCTGGTCCCTTTCGCTACCTAGCAGCACTCATAATAGTAAAGGTGACGTTGTGGAATAACTCAATATTCGATCCGAAAGTTCGATGGTTTGAAACAAAGGCCTGCCAATTTTGATGGGTTACTGGAGCTTGAAAAATTGGGCTTCAAGATGCTGACAGGTTACATTATTTTCTTTTTATTTTTTTCTTCGGCTCTGGACTTGGACCTGGACTAAGACTAAAATGAATAGTTGATTTGTTTGTTGCTGTGCAAGTGGAAATTACCAAGAAGTACTATTACTTAGAATTTTATTTTTATCTTTTAAAATAAACTTATTTCGATCTGAAATTTACTAGACTCTAGCTAGATTTAAATATTTTACATTATTGTATATTCTTTGACTTTAAATTTCTCCATCAGCTGAGGTTTATCTTTACACATTTTGAGATTTGAATTCATATGATTCTTTTTCTTTTGTTTTTTTTCCTCAAATGCACTATCATCAAGATGCAGCCTTTAGTAGTGATTCGTTTTTTCAGCTTAGAAGTTATTCAAGCTTATGATTGGTTGAAAAAAAAAACAAAAAAGCTTATGATTGGTTGTATTTAAATTTCCATCTCATAATTGATAAAATGGATTATAACTAAAATGAAATGTGTTGAAAATTTTGATGATTTATTTAATAAGATCAACTATTTTTTTCTATTATTTATCTTATTCTAATGACAATGTGGGAGTGCAATAGGTAAAGTTTTATCTTATTTATTTTTCTTGGCTTTATAAATTTAATTATTATTCCTTAACAATACTACAAATTTGCTATATATTTGATATTTTGAAATCTAACAGTGACTATTATTAGTATTGTAGCATGTTAATATCATTTTATTTTCTTTTGGTGTAGGATTCTTATTTTGAAGGCAACAAAGACAAAATGAAGATAATTAAAGAAATTATCTTGGTTTATAACTTGATTTTAATTACTGTTATTTGTATTGTTAAGAATTCATAATTTGGTATTTGAATAACTGTATATTTAATTTTAGAATATGGTTGGATTAATTGTATTTTTTAGGATAATTTGTGGCTTTTTTATATTTTATTTTGCTTAATTTTGTTTATTAATTATATTTTTCTAAATGAATTTAGATTCAATTCGATTCGTTATGGGTTTATAATATGATAAACGAATAATAAATAAATTCGAATTCAATTTAATTCAATTGATTTATTATTTCTATTAAATGAATTAAACAAATCAAACCGAATATTTGTTTAAGAATTGAATCCAAATCCTGAGATTTTGATTCGATAAATGAATCGAATCCGAATCAATAGAACTCTGACCCAATTTATTTACAATTTGATTCAAAATTTTGCTTTGTCACCCCTGATTCTTCCTCCCCAAACGTTCTATTTAATTTTTCAAAATTTTTTTTTTCAAGAATAAAATATACTGGTAAGCATCTAATCTTGATCTGGACTTATTGGCTTGTTTGGATCGAAGACCAAAATCCAGACAAACCCAAAACCCGACCCCGAACCGTATTTAAAATATAGTGGCGTGTCGCTATATCCAGAAAAGAAAAGTGGCATCAAATGAGTGGACATCCACTATAAACAATTTTACACCCTGATCCACTTTATCACTATTCTTAAAACTCCCAAAATGCCCCCATAAAAACAAAATTAAATTAACAAAGTTCCTTCAAATTTTTTGAATTTACGCCAAATTTCAATTTTTAGAGCCAATATCTGTAAATTACGAAGAAGATCTGCAACAAGGTTCCTTAATTCTGATTCTTCAATCCAGTAAGTCACAGTTCTTTGGACAACTTTAACGCGTACCCATTAAATTTTGTTTCTTTTTCATTTAACCCCTTGTCGTTGAAATTGCTTTTCTGAATATGCTTTGTTTGGTGTATTGTTTTAGATGGAAACTAAGAGACTAGAGTAAAGAGAGCTTGAATTGAAATGGATTCATTTTATATTGAGTTGTTTGGCTTTGTTTTGAGATAAAAGAGTGTACTTTTAGCTGCATATGAAATGCTTTGCTGCTTTACAATTAGAGTGATTGAATAAGTTTTTCAAAACTAATTATTTATTTGGGTTTCTATTTTATCTATTTTAACTGTTATTCGATATTATGGTGTACTTCTCACTTATGTTTTGTTATTATTATTATTATTATTTTTGAATGCATGATGCTGTTTGTGACTCTAATTATTCATAAAATTGTTTAGAAGGGAGTTTATTTTTCTTTTTTGGCCTTTGATAATTGTCATATCTGTACATCTCTGCTCGCCATCTAATTGCTGAAAAACCATTTCTGCTTCTTTGGTGCAATTTTATGTTTGAAATAGATTTTTATCAAGGTTTTCAACATTTGAAACTTTTTGTACTTTTTCCCCTATTTTTAGCTCCTAGCTTTGATTGATAACGCTTTTCAGTTGTCTGGTAAATGAGTTCAGTGGTTTTTACTTCTTTAAAAATAAAAAGAAGAGAAGAAGAGAACCTGCTCTCCTAATTGGGATACACACACGCGCTCAAAAACTCATGTATATAAGTTTAGTTTTGGAATCTGAATAAAAGTTACAGCTGATGTTATTGTGTGGCAGTGGATTCAGATGAGGGAGCTGGAGCAGTAGAGGGCTCTGCTGGAAGACAGTTGATTATATTCGAAGGAGATTCAATTAGAGAGCCATGTGAGGGAATGGAATTTGATTCAGAAGAGGCTGCCAAGATATTCTATGATGAATATGCACGGAGAGTAGGGTTTGTCATGCGTGTGATGTCTTGCCGCCGTTCAGAAAGAGATGGTAGGATTCTTGCACGTAGACTTGGATGTAATAAAGAGGGTTATTGTGTTAGCATCCGAGGGAAATTTGGGCCAGTTCGAAAGCCTAGACCGAGCACAAGAGAAGGTTGTAAGGCGATGATTCATGTAAAGTTTGATAAATCTGGAAAGTGGGTGATAACTAAATTTGTAAAGGAACACAATCATCCACTTGTGGTGGCGCCGCGTGAAGCTCGTCAGACTATGGTAATGCCTTTTGTTTATAACTCTTAACAGTAATTCATTGTGACATTGTTATTTTCTTAATTCATTTGATGTATGGCTCAGTGCATCATTCGGTTCTCCAAATTCAGTAATTTTAGGAGTAATGTATTCATGGGTGTTTGTATCATTATTATTCCGAATTTCTCAAGTTTTGATCTTTGGCTTGTATTATTGAATTCATTGTGATATACCGTTTACTTTGTACAAAGAATAAAAAAAAAAGTTTAATGCATGTAAATGGATAAATTTGTGTGTAAATGAATAAATGACAACCTGTTGTAATAAATAATGTGTCTTAGAGAGGCATAGGTGCATTTTCTTGGGTCTCATTGGGTTTCGGAAGTTCAAGGGGGTTTCTTTCTTCATTATTTATCAAACTTGGAAAACTGCTGTCTAATGATGTTTATGTTTTGGGTTCTCTTCCTGTTTTTTTAATATTTTGTGGACTGCTGGTACAACTTTTTGTAATTTCCTTTTTTATTAATATGTTTTCTTTTATCTTATTTAAAAAGAAAAAGAAAAAAGCAAGGGAAAGGCATAGATTCGGTGCAATTGAAAATTTGAGTCTGGTGTGGGATAATTAGTATGCAGAGATCGATTACTATAAGGATGTTAGCCCAAAGTAGATTAATGGTGTGTGAAAAGTATTTGTATAAACAATAAAATGAGAAGTCTCTTCAGAATCTGCATTGTCTTATTGAACTAATTGACTGTTTTCAGTTCAGATTGACCAAAATTTTCTTTAGAGGTTACTGATTATCACAGTTATTTATGTTGTGTGGATTTGCCAACTAGTTCATTGGGTACTGAATGAGCAGCTGATAAATAGATGCTTCTCAATTAGCTGAGAATGAAGCCTATAGATAAATAAGATAGAATTCCGGCAACAACATTTACTTAAAGCTTGAGTTGTCTACTTTGATAATTTAAGCACATTGTGCACTTTTTATAGGTACATAAGTATCTGTACCAGTTGCTGGAGTTGAGTGATGTATTTTCATGTTGAGGGTCTTAGCTAAGACTTCGCTAGTACCAAAACTAGAAGTTGTTGACAGAGTTTTATTGTGCTGCCATTAGTCATGTCGATGCTGGTTATCAGTTGTTTAGAAGCTATTAGAAGTTATTAACAGTAATTTGCTGTAATTTTCTATTTTTGTTACAAATTTGATGTTTAAATATGTTAGTCTTACTCTTTCTGAGTTGTCTGATTCTTCATGCTGGGGTATTGATAGTCTTTTAAGAAGTAACGTGTCTATTCAGTGTAGTATTTGTATTAAATCCTTATTTTCTATTTCTTGGATATTTCTTTTATTTGGCTGGAATTATTGAATCCATTATGATTAAAAAAAAAAATTTGATACAAGGATAAAAACCAAAGAATTGGGATGCATATATGCATGGCTAGTCCAGAATCAGTTTGATAAATTTATTTTGCTTAAAAGACAAAACAAAACTAGAAGTCTCTTTAAACCTGCTCGGTCTTATTAAATTGAACAACTTTTTTAAACTCAAATTGACTAAAATTTTCTTTTAGAATTGCTGCTTTTCATGGTTATCTTTGTCATATGATTTTACTAGGAAGTCGGTAGAGTATTGATTGAACAATAGATATGTAGATATTTCTCTATAATAAAAAATGAAGCCTGTAAAGACAAAAGAAGAATCCAAGAAAATACAGTTAGCATAAGTCTGAATGGTATGTGTAAGTGATAATGTCAACAGTTTTTAAGTTTCTTAAAAAAAAAATGTAAACAGGTTTCCACTCTTTGATAGGTAAGGAGTTTGTAAGCGGTAGAAGTTGATTAATAGATTTTTATGTCGAGGTCTTTGCCAAGGTTTCACTAATACTGTAATTCAGAAGTTGTTTGAAATCTACTGGGCAATGCAGATGCCAGTTCCTAGTCACCAATGTTCTCTTCACTCTAGGAGAAAAAATATTTAATGTTTAATCTGTTTTGATAAACTTTTTTAATTATTTAATTTTTATTTTATTTAGTGGCACATGATGAATATCACATGCAACACATGTCAACATTGTCATGTGACTGTTGTGTGGACTAAGTCAGGTTTTAGACATTTCTTTGGTAATCACTTTATACAAAACCAATTCACCATGATTTCCTGGAAAATCTTGACGACTAAACAAATTTTCACATACCCAGCTACAAAAACGAGAAATTTACGTGTCAAAGAGTTGAAACAGTAATGATAGAGCTACAAACACTTTGTACAAATAAGTGTGTACAACTGACATCGTATGAGGAGCATGATGAGATTGGTGGTAAAAAACAATTATAGGGCACATATAATTGAAAAAAGTAACTGTTATTACTTTTTAGCCAATCTCTTCATGCCACATTAGTTTGTAAACAATTTTGTACAAAATGGTTTGCAGCTTTATCATTTTTGGAGTTGAAGATATTGAAACTTGCAACGATTTAGTCATCTCAAGAAGTGAAAACTCATCATAAGGTAAGGGGTGTGGCAGTATTTGTGTTCAAAAAATGGGACTTTAGTGTAGTAATTTTTTTTTGTTTAATAGTCCAAGAAAATAATTTGATAGACAACCATAAGGTTAACAATGAGCAAAATAAAAATTGTGGTACGTCTTAGTGTCTGGTAGATACAGATTGTGTCCAGTTACCTGGTTTTACTTCAGTGCAGTTAACTTTCAGCAGAAGAAGTAACAGAAAAGGGTTTATCTGTCACGTATTTTGCCCACAGGTCTGCATCTGATACAATCATCAAACGTTGGGGGTCCATGTGTCATTTACCTTATTGTTTGTCTGTTATATAGATAACTTTTGATGTATAAGCATTTTTTCCTGTTCTCTTAATAGAATGACAACCTCGTCTGCATTTGAGAAGCCTTGACTTCACTATTTGTTTTCTCCACCTTTTTTGTTTTAGTTTTGCCTTTTCTAGTCTTTCAGACACTCATGAACATACAAATACAGTGCATTTACTTTCCCATTGATGGAATCAAGTCATCAATTGGTCATGCATAGTGTTTTCTTTTACATGCATCTATGTGCTTTTCTCCAAACAAACGGTGCATAGCTTTTTACTTGTCAAATTTGGTTTTAATTGTTTGTTTTGCTTAAACTTTTATAGGATGAAAAAGATAAGAAGATTCAGGAATTGACAGTAGAGCTTCGAAATAAGAAACGGCTTTGTGCACTGTATCAAGAACAGCTAACAACTTTTATGAAGGTTGTGGAAGTGCATAGTGACCACCTATCAAAGAAAGTTCAGAATGTAATCAACAATCTCAAGGAATTTGAATCTATAGAGAAGGAGCTTTCGCGCAACAGATAGCCACGAACTCCTGAATTGGCTACTCCAGCGCCACATAAAGTTGGTAGTACATTTTTTTTTTCCCTTGTACCATTTCAGGTCTATATATATATATATTTTTTACGAAGTTGTGTCTAGTAGAGATTTAGGTGTTAGTAGGTTACTCTAGATGATCTGATATAAAAATGTACAATATGGTAGGCAGCTTTGAAGATTTGCTTTGGCAATTGTTGCATAAGCACCCATTTATTTTCTTTTACCATTAGAATGTTCCTCCCTGACCATATTCTGAAGTGATGTAACAAAAGGCAGTTGGTGCCGTGTAGGCAGCTGCTTCAGCTGGACAGGATCTTCTGTAACAAATGACTTTGTAATCATTTCTGGTAATGTTAGCTACGCGAAGAGCTCCCTTGCAATTGTTGTTTTAGCATATGTGGTTCTTCTCTCTTTGTTTTTCCTTTAAATTAGTTTTTGCGAAATTCCATCTTTAACTACTTCCTTTTCATAGACTCTGTTACGGATGTGTTCTGATAGCGTTTTCATACCTAAGGGCGTGTTTCTGGTTGTAGAAGAAATAGAGTTTCAACGCCGTGTTGATCCAAAATTCATGTTCAAGTTTCAGCAGAAGGTTGGTGTTTTGGCTTCATGAGAGTTTATTTCAAGAGTGCAGAGAAAGAAAGGAATTTGATAAACTGCTTTGATTTAAAGTATTATGTTACATGATAGTGGTATAAATGTATAAGACAAAAAATTCCTAGACATGAAAATTAAGAACAGTAATCAAGTAATTTGAAACGTAAAATGCAAGACGTGTTACTTGAACATCAAACATCAAATGGGTAATATGTGGAACTTCAAATTAACAAATAATAATGCCAAAGCATGAAAGCTGTGTTACGATGATTAACACAGGAACCACGGCCATTCTCCAATGTGCTTTAATCTCAATAGATAATTAGACTCTCCTTGTTCTAGAAATAGATATCCAAATTTCTTTCAGAATTCTATTAATGAATTTCGTCTAATTTGATAGAAACAAGAGTGTTATTATTATATCAAATGTCCATCAAGATGATGTACAATGATGTATATTTCCATCTAAATATACGTATATCTCAATCGAAAATAGTTTGAATATCAATTTTTAAAAGAGTCCCTTTGCTCTTAAATCAAATATTTAACGTTTTGGGCAATTCCTTTTTCTCTTTCATGATTTGTTACTGATTAGAGGGGCCATAATTCTTTTCACTACTAAAACTCCCAAGAAGATATGATTATGAAGTATGAATTCTCTCATCTTCTAGCCATGGCCTTCAACTCATGTGAAAAGGACGCAGTTTTAATCAAAGGAGGGCAATAGGGTAAAATCGTTGCTATTATTATTAAAAATACGTACATGTATATTTGAGAGTCCGTGATAACGTGGTGAGGGCGCCCTCACAGTAAAAACATCACCACCTTCTTCATCATCCTCATTTAAGTACTGAAAACAGCGAGTTAGCAGTTAAGTCACCTCTCTCAATTCCATCATCACAATCCGCAGTGTCTCGCTCTATTTATAATAAAGGTAAGCAAAAATTTCTTTTTTTTTTTGGGTTAAAAAAATTGAATTGGTATGAAATACTTGTTATTTTAGATACCGCAGGATTTTTGTTGTCCATCTGCAGTTTCTGCTATTTTTATTTTTTATTATTGAAAGAAAAAAAAACTCTCATTTCGTTCTATGCACAAGGTTACCATTAAACCTTAGGCTCTATATTGGAAATGGGCGGCAAAAAGAATCAAAATTTTATATTAAAAACCTGTAAAATGACTTGAATTGGTTAACTCTTTTAGTAATTAGGGTTTAGGTTTTTAATTATCTGCAGTTTCCCATTATTGATTAATATATATTTTTTTTAATTCAGGTTTTAGACATTAGTGTGACAAAACATCTTTCTAGAGCCAGTGATTTTCATTTCTATGAAGTTAACTAGTTTTGGCTGTTATTTACATATCTATTTGAGCTAAGTTTCTTTCATTAATTTGAGAGATGCAGATGGTTGCCTAGTTCATTAATGTTGACATATTAGCATGCTACCCATTTGAGAATTGAATCAGGTTTTTGAAGTTCATTATTGTTGTTCATTGGATTCAGAAGTGGCTGAGTAACGGGCGTTCCTCTGGTCTATGATGATTCATTTACGAGCACAAAAGTTGTTGATTCTGCTGTATATACTGGTTTTTTTCAGCAGCAGCGTAACTTTGAGTCAAGGAGACATGTCAGTAACTCAGTAAATAAAAATTGCAAAATGTCAACGTCTTGAGTAGCTGGTGCTTTAACTGGATGGTTGATGAGATTACTTTCTTTTTGTTTTTATAGGTTTGAAGGAAAGATTCTCAAGGTAGGGGAGGAGCTATGGAAGGAAACTTTACCATTACATATGGGTTCTCGATTGTACCAGCTCCAAGGGCTGAAATCTTTCAATTGGTACGAAGTGAAGATCTCATATCCAGCTTCTGTATGTAATTTTCTATGTGTTTGCGTTGTTACTTGTTGCAGCATTCTCTAGCTGAATGCTTATTTGCTCGCCTTTTTGTTTTTGGGGGTGTAAATTACAGATACCTGCTAGCTTTACGTTACAATTGAAGAAAGGCAATTTAGACATAGGGCTGAACCAGAACAGAAGGTTACTTAATACTGAAAAGTTGATTTTCAAGACTGAGAATCTTGATGTTCTTAATGATCAGGTTCGAAAATATCCCTAAACTTTTAGATATAACGTTTCGTATTTGTTGAGTTCAAGTTTGGTGATCTGCACAGGGTGGAATCCATGTTTTAGTTACTGTGGAGCCTGAGGGAGTTGTTGCAATGCCGAATGTACAGGAGAGAGAGTTCATCATCTTTAATATTGGTAATTTGGGTTCATATAATCTTTCAGATCATCAATTCATATAAATTCCATCTTGCACTTGAAAATATTGGTTTCATGGTTCCACAGTGGAGGCAGTTTTTGGCTACCTAATTATTTGTGAAATGTACAGGTTCTGTATTTCCTCAATCATTTCTCCAGTCTGAGTTCTTTTCTTCTATATGTAATGTTCATTATGGGATTCTTTCAGCAGCATATAACTTGTAACTAATCAATCTTGTCGGTCCTTGACAGCTTGTGATGAACTATTGTTGGGCATCCCGTACAAAGCTTGGTGGGTTGTCTTCTTTGTGGTGTTATGTTTGGGATTGGCGTTGATCACCCCTTATTTTCTTCCATCTTATTTGCTGCCGAAGAGTGGGGGCTTACCCTTGGATCTACAGAATGTTTCAAAGGAATCTTGATAGTTAATTTAGAAGTTAAACTTTGCTGCTGATGTTGTTGAGGATATGGCGCTTTTTGGACTTGGTTTGTACTGTACAGAAATTCTTTGGTTGTTTCAATTCAATAGAATTAGAATCAAATGTCTTTTAACCATTTTACAATTTCTTAGGACCTGATTCTTGATATTTGGGAATTTGAAATGGAAATGTTCAGAAGTTATTCGAAGATCTCCATTTCTGATTCTTTAATCGCATTTTTCCTTTTTCAGAAATTTATGATTTTTCTTTTTGTTGGGAAATCAAAATTTAAGTATAATTTTTCAATTATGTCAAAAATATTTAATTGTGTAACAATAAATTGATGTTATCTATTAACACCTTTTGTATCTACAGCCGCGAACTCTAGTTTGTTATACTTAAAAGCTGTTTAGATAGTCCTATAGAAGTTTAATTTTCTTTCAAATATTTAAAAGTAAAATATGTTGCCCTATTTCGATGGGTAAAAGAATCCGCAACTCAAATTGTGTGGGTTATTTGGGTTAAGAAAACTTTAGCCACAAATGACAAAACCCCGCTCAAATTTATAAAAGTATTTTTATACATAAAAGAATCGCACATGTTGAAAAAAAAAATTGGATTCTAAATACTCTACTCTTCACCTTTAAAACTTGTTCTACTTTGTGCTTAATGATTATTATTCCACAATATATATATATATACACACATATATATATATATATATAAAATGATTTTTTTATCTGAAATCATAACGTATACAAAAAATATTTGATAAAATTTTAAAATCGTGAAATTTTAAAAATTTAAAATTTAAAATATTTAAACTATATAATTTATGTATTTTTTTGAATATTTTTATATTTTATAAAATTCTGAATTAAAACTATACACGTAATGTACAACTCTTAATTAGTCATTCTTTTCATAGATTTAAGCTAATAAAATGACCAAATTTAAAAAAAAAACAAAGGAATCTAACGGCTCATATGGACCTTGGAAGTTTTGTACAATAGCTGAAAAGTGGGACCCATCTGTTAATGAATCACAGCCTTTTGCTGTTATTTTTTTTTTTGAAAAATTCCTTTCCGTTGCTTGTTTCTTCTTGAACGGCTGCGACCCTGCGACTAACCACCACGGGTAACAGCATCAGACGCGACCCAAGAAGATTAATTTCGCAAATAATTTCTTTTTTTTTTCTTTTTACGTAAAAGAAAGCAACAAGTAAGTCCCTTTATTATTCAATTTTTGTTTTTTTTTCAATTATTGAATGTATATTTTTTTTATATTTACCGTCGCAAAAATCGACAAACTGTTTGGTTCCCCGAAGGATTAGGGAAAATAAGAGAAAATTTAAAAAAATGATTTTTTTTGTTTATTTTCTGTTTAGTTGAGCTCAGTAGTTCATTCTTTTGTTTGGATCTACGGAATCTGTTTATTTATTTATGTAGGATTGGGATTTAGTTTTATGCTATCAATTTTTTAGGGCTTAGAACAATAATGATAATAATTCACTATTTTAAGTACTCATACTTCCATATAGGCCATGCCTTGATCAATGTAAAAAGTTTTCATGAATTTCTGTAATTTACTAGCAAGGGTACTGAGTCAAAGAGAATTCGGATAGCAGTAGCTATTTAGCTTAGGCATATTATTGATCCTATTAGGATAGGATTGTGATTTGATGACATTGGAAGCCTCATAATCTTTTGTGTTAATGCATAAATGACTGCTATAGGTTTACATTCTTACAGGGTACTTTTCAGGTGTGAAGCTTTTTTTCAAGTTGTTATATGTTGTTTTTAGCTCATATTATTGCTTTTCAGTGGATTTGGAAGCCCCTGCAGAAGAAACCCTTGCTGAAGAGAAAACTGTGATAACAGAAAGTCCTACAGGCGGTGAATCTGATGTTTGTGAAATTGACACAAGACGGGAACCATATGAGGGTATGGTGTTTGAGTCAGAAGATGCTGCCAAAATATTCTATGATGAGTATGCCAGACGCGCAGGATTTTCAACACGAATTATTTCATCGCGTAAGTCAGAGCGTGATGGATCGATCATCTCCCGCCATCTTGCATGTAATAAAGAGGGATTTAATGCTAACCGTCGGAAGTCCGGACGGGTTCAGATTCGAAAGCGAGAGAGCATACGGGAAGGTTGCAGGGCAATGATATTGGTGAAAAGAGAGAAGCCAGGGAGGTGGGTTGTGACGAAATTTGAGAAGGAGCATAATCACCTACTATTAAGTTCTGGAAAGGATGGGCCATCTCCAGTAAGTACTCTTCATGTTCATTAAACCTGTTAATTTTATTAAACTACCAATCTCTCTGCTACACTCATGAATTTTGCACATCAAGAAATTGAGATCGATGGTTACTTTTTATGCCATAGGACATCCCTTTTGTGAAAAAAAGTAGAAAGAATGGAATGCCAAAAATTTCCAAAAGTTTTAAGTGGTGATCCTCCTTTTAATATATTGAGGGTCTCTTAAACCCATAGATTGTTCTTGAAGACAGGGGAAACTACCATCTAGCCTTAGTCAATTTAGAGGCAGTTCACAAAAGCACTTAAGAGTATGTGAGAACACCATTCCATTTTGGAAACTGCAAGAGACCTTGCTTTTTACCTTTGGAGTATTTTATTAGATGCTGTTTATTTTATCCATATGAATTGCAATTTTGATGACTATGTTGACTTGTTATATTAATTTAAAAGTATTTGAAAGGTTGATGGTGATCCAGTGGATCAATTATGACCATAGGTGGAGAATAAAACTTGAGCTTGACTGGGCTGTTAAAGAAAATTTATCTTCCAATCAATCTAGTAAACTTGGAAGGCGTTTCTCTTAATTAAAGGGGATTGATGCAATCTAAGTTATTAATGTTACTTTCAGTAATTTCTCAACCGGGTCTGGGTGCATTGTAATTTGTTTACTGTACCTGATGGGAAGTAGTTCTATCTTCACATGGGTAAAAAGAATCAGGGAGCTTCTCATCTGTACCTTCTGGGTGGAATGCGGTCGCAGGCCTAGCTACATTAAAACCTTATACAACATATGAAGTTGTTTAGGGTTATGACTGTGAATTTCAAAATGTAATTAGTTACTTCTCAATTATAGAGAAATTGTAAGATATTTAGACCTTTTCAGTGTTTGCAAAATCCTCAACTGCCGCAGACCCAGATAGCTAGTGAAATTTTTTAACCTTGTGAATAGCCTTTTAAGACTGTTCTTAAAGTGAACCAGGTAATGTACTAATGAATATTTCTCAGCATCAGCAAAATCATGCCATATTTGAATTGTCAGACTTTGGGTGAAGGGAAAATAAGTATTCATTTATTACTTTATTACCGGGGTAATTATAGCTGGCTCTTTTAGTTTAGATGAATACCTGAAATTGAAAATTTACACATATGTTGTACCAAGGACTGCCTTACTGTATGGTACCGTTGTATTGATACATATTGTATACTAAATTTTAAGTTCTTTAAATCCTGAAGAATCTTCAGCCAGCTTCTGCTATGTGAAGCAATTGGTTGTTTTGGTGAAACTTTCCCTGTAGATGTTAGGAAAAACGGTATAGCCTCTGTGATATTTAACTCCAATGCGAGACTTGTTCTGCATTTTCTGATTAGGTTAATTTATGGACATGCATTTCTTAACACCATGCAGCTCCTGGTGTGACAAAAGCAAATGTTTGATGATTAGATCTTGTGCTGAACCCTGCAATTTTGAAATGCCCATTACAGGTTAATAATCAAAATCAATGAATAAGTAGCATTTCATGTGGATTCGATGTGTAGCGTTATCATATTTTTGGCTTCTATCTATATTCCAATGCCTAACCAAAAAACTTTAGAACACTGTGTACATTTGGATCTTCACAACTAAATCATCTGTATATTGATGTCTTAGGATGAGAAAGATAGAAAAATTCGAGAGCTATCTATGGAGTTGCATCGTGCAAATCAAAAGTTGGAAGCATGCCAAGAACAGCTGCAAATAGTTATGTCGTATATCGAGGAACACGCTAAGTGTCTGTCGAAAACAGTTGAAGAGGCCGTTAAGGATATCCAAAAGGTCGAATCTGGAAAAAAAAAGGAACCCTAGGTAAGCTGTGGCATTCCTGTAACTGATTTTATGCCTAGAATTGTTAACCATTTTCAATTTCTAGAAGAGTACTGTGTATAGTAGTGTGACAAAAGCGTTTTGTTAATTTTAGCTGAGCTGTAACAATTTACAAAGTATCTACATTCTATTATTATATTTGAGGAGGGATTATAAATATTAGCTGTGCATTGAATTTGACGGTTGTATTAACTAAAATCATATGATTTTACTATCCTAATACATTTTGGACAATGATTGATGCTTATATTCTGATCATTGAGGACGGTTACTTAATCCATGTTTCTAAAGGTTCCCAATGACTTGACATCAATAAATGATGGTGGATAGATGAAATTTATTTTTCTAAAGAAATTTTCGCATTCAGATATTCATTTTCAATTATTGGAATAGAACTGTGACCAGCAAAATAAAGCTGCTAAAAGTTTTTTTATCATTCAGATACCTGGATTTTATCTTACATTACATGAAGATAAGTTTGATAAAGTTCAGTAACTGGATATGTAATAGAAATTAGATCAGTTGAAAATCAGGTTCGTAAGTATTTCAGCCATTTTTCTGAACATATACCTTGAAATTATTTTCCTTGATAATCTAAATCCAAGAGTTTTAAACACGTTTTATTACGGGAATTACCATTTTAATATTGATTTTTACCATCACAATTCGACAACATGCAGTTAATGGGTGAGGTTTGTCGTCGAATGTAAGATTTAAAGTATAGAAATATTTGGACTATAAAACTTGAAAATTGAAATTTTATCATTTATGTTTTGTGCATGTTAAATAAGAACAAAAATAATAAATTTAACCAATTTTATTAAATAGATCTCTAAAATTAATGGAATTACTCCTTTTAGCATTTGGGTTTGCCTACGTCAAAAATCAAGAGTCAAACCAGGTTACCATACTATCCATACCACTAGCCGACGGCGACGAGCGGCTAATTTGATAAAACTGACGAATTATGACGTTATTTTATAAATCATTACAAATCAGGGACCTAAACGATAAAAATCCAAAAGGCGTTTTTTATTTTTTGGTTCTAATAGCAAATCAGTTACAGCGCCGCTGCGTCGCTTTCATTTTTGGGCCTTTGGCTCTTGTCAGTCTTGTGTCCCCGATGCGAAGCGCAGAAACAGTTTAGAAAACACACAAGAATTCAGAAACAATTCCAGTAACATACAATAAAATAGGTAAAGCTCTGCTCAAATATCTGAAAAAGATCCAGCGTTTTTCTGGGTTTTAAATTTTCATTTTTATCCTTTTCTGCTGTTGTTTTAGACAGCACATTTCAGCTTCAGATGCATTCTGGAACGAGCATATAATTTAGTTCAATTAATCTGTTTTGTTTTTTCTGTATGATTTTGCTTTCTGGGTTGTTTTCTTTTTCTGTTCATTGAAATGTTTGTGGTGTTGAATTTCATAAATTAAGCTCGCTTAAGTGAATTCTGAGAAAAATAAAACTTGTAAAATTTGATACTTCATCGTTAGGTAATCCAGTTATGCGTAGTAATTAAAAGAGCTTCCATATTAAAGTCATGTACATAAATTTGACATAATCTAACAAACATTGCCAATGGTGATTATTGATTAATGATTAATAATTATATCTTAAGGGTAATCACAAATTTGAATTTTTGTCATCTACTGTATGCCTGCAGTTTTGTTGTGTGATCATGTCTAAGTTTATGTCTTGACATTTTTTAATGTTGTGATAGGGTTGTGATGGGAAGCACCTCTGGTGAACAATTTGATTTGGGCAGAAATTATAGAGAATGGTTAGCTGAAACTTTTGATGGTCATGAAACAGGAGATGATGAATTATCGGATCATTTTAATGGAAGTGATAATTTCATCCAACCACCCGATGGGATGTTTCCGTTAACTTCTGTATCTACAGAGCCGTATATTGGTATGGAGTTTGACTCAGCAGAGGATGCAAGGGAATTTTACGAGATGTATGGAAGGCATGTGGGGTTTACGATACGAAATAATCGTACACGTCGGTCTCTAAAAGATAATTCAATAATTGGTCGAGAATATGTTTGCTCTAAAGAAGGATTTCATACAGGAAAGTGCACAAATAGAGGTAGCAGAGTTCTCCTGCCGCGGCCTGCCACCAGGGAGGGATGCAATGCCATGCTGAGAATAGCTGCAAAGGATGGAGGGAAGTGGGTTATCTATTGTTTTGTAAAAGAACACAATCACGAGCTGAATCCAAGTAAAATACTGCCTCGACGATCTCATAGAATTGCATTCTCTGAGGTATGGTAGGAGATTGTGTTTTTATGACATGATGCTATTTGAGTGCTTATTATCTTAATGGTTTCTTTAGAATTTGGAAATATGAGAAAAAGGATATGCTTGTTCAATTGACATGACCTAAGAACCAAGTGGTTTAATGGAACTTAAAGAACTAAAGTTGAGTTATAGATTCAATGACCGTCATGCATCGGTGCCATAGATGGAAACCTTTTTAAAATGTATATTTGGGAGACTTTTATTGGCAAGCAACAAAAAGAGCAAGAGGAGGACCTGAAAGTTACTTAGCTAATTTAGCTAGGATTTGAGGTTTGAAGGACATACATTTTCAGCTTGATTACAGAAACCATTTCCATCTTTGTGTTTACAGCTTCAGAGAGATTGGTGTCTACTAAAAATCATGTATGACTAGAAGCTGTCAGAACTTTGGGTGCAGGAGCCCAAAAAATATACCAGTGATGAGCCATGAGTGATCAAGAGTGATATGTATAGAACCTTTTATTAGCACAATTGAGTGATCAAGAGTCATATGTATAGAACCTGGTCTTAGCACAATTTAGGAGAGGGGGGTGGGCATACATAATTTGATGATTTAACCAGAAATTATCCTAAGGAATAACATGATTCAGGAACTTTCCACTAGCATGTAGGAACAAGAAGAAAATGCACTGATATGGCAAGTAAATTATCACAGGAGTTTTGATATAGCTAAACCCCAAATGGTGAAGAAAAAAGTTCTTTGCATTGAGCTGAGTTTATTTTAGAATCGAAGTCTTGAGAATAATAAATTGACATGTTTGTGTTTTATGGTTAGAATAAGTGAATATGGAACAGAAAATTTGAACAATAAAGCACGCTAAATCTCTTGACAATATTAAGTTCATTAATAGATGGGTCCCTCTTCCATTATTGTAATGGGTTGGTTGGTTTTATTAAGAGTTACGGGTGCGAGTTATATGTTTTGTGCTTTATATCCAAGCAGGTTGCTCCAAAATAACTTGTACTTAAATGCAGCATTAGCTGTAGCAATGGCATCGAAGAACAGCTAGGACTTGAATTAACCATAAATTAAGCCATTGTTTTCTTGAATTGCTTTAAGCCAGTTTAGTTTAGTTTCTTCATATGCAAATTCTGTGGCCTATTTTACTCTTTGCCGACACTTACCAAGCAGTTTAACGTGAATAAATAGACATCTTTTTACCTCTATAAACTGGTGCAAAGCTGTTACAGCTGTATAATTGATGTTTGATAATGCAAGTGAATGTTTTGAATTGAGGTACAAGGAAAGAGTTTCATGAATCACAAGATTGACTTGGGTAAGCTGTATTATAAGGTCAATTAGGAATTTGTGTGACTGGAGTTATTCAATGTCTATGAACATCTTTTGCTATCAGTGTAGAATATATGAGGTTTGATAAGAAGAGATTCTGGTTGTCCGCTTTGCATCATTGTGGTGTTTCAGCTGCTTTTTTGCTTTTGTATTTGGTCAGAAAATCACAATGTCACATTTGAAAAGTGCAATTATTGCACTTTCAAGTGCACAAGCACCTCTAGGAGCTTGCTACGGAAATGGAGGGTGGAGTAGCTGTGCCTAGTTTCACCCTAAAACATGTCATATTTTTGTTTATTTTATGGTTAAATTTCTAACCACCTCTCTTGTAAAATGACAATCTTTAAAATACTCCAAACTATTGTAAACCTCAAGTTGCCCTAATTTTTGTTCAAAAGATAAGGGAAAAATGGGGGCGGAAAATTTTTTTATCTTAAAAAAAATGGGGGTAAGTTGAGGTTTACAATAGTTTGGGGGGTAGTTGAAGATTAATCCTTATTTTATTTTATTCTCTTTCACCATTCAATCTAACATTTGGAAAATTTCTTAACTATGTATTATTATCCAAGCGGAAAGCTGTTTTTTTGGGACTATTGTTATCATGTTCTTGTCTTATTCAAGTGCTGGGTTGCTTTGGGGTTTAAGATTGTACACTCTACTTTGTACAACTTTTCATATACATTTTGATCGATAGAAATTCCCCGCCTCACCATTTTGGATGCATAGAGACCTGGTTGGATGACCAGAATAGTTCTCTCACTATGGGCCTTTTGTCTAAGATTTCGCCCATTTCCCCAAAAATAGTTGGAAGTAACCATGTTTTGAGAACAAACCTTGCGAGTTATGCCCACATTTGGCTATGAGCCAACAAGGCGACATGGGCTTACATTTTCTTACTTCAACATTCCTATAACGCTTTTATTTTAACGATTGCATGCAGGATGTGAAGGATCTTAAAATTCGAGAACTATCCACGGAGCTACATCATGAAAAAAAGAAATCTGCAGCTTATCAAGAACAATTATGCATGGTCTTGAAATTTATTGAGGAACACACTCAGCGGATGTCTTTGAAAGTTCAAGTAGTGACTAATAATATGCAAGAACTGGAATCTGAAGAGCGAGAAAGTTCGTACCCTGACTAGAGTGAGTTTTTCTTGGATCATCTTTGTTTAGTATAAAATGCCAGATGCTTTATATATTTGAATAACCTCATCCACCAACATTGGCTTTGAAGGTGATTTAGTGAATGCGACTTCGATAAAAATTGTCCAATCCAATTAGATAAACATCGAAAGGAGTATGGAATTTTCAAAAACTCTGGCTAGACGCCACGTGATCACTGTGAAAAACTTGTTATGATTAGATAAACATCGAAAGGAGTATGGAATTTTCAAAAACTCTGGCTAGACGCCACGTGATCACTGTGAAAAACTTGTTATGATTAGATTTAGATCCTGAATTTTCAATTAGGTAACATGTGTTGATCAGATCCTCTTTCACCAGTGAAGTGCAATGTCGTCTGGGCATTGATACCGGGATATCCATTTCCTGCATTGTTGAGCTTCTATTTGTGGAACTTGAGACAGTGCAAGACCTTCGACATTACCAGATGGAAGCACCAAAGACAACATGGCCTCACAGCTAAGTAAGAAGGAAGCAGCTATCACCAAGGAGTGGCTCTGCAAGCTTGCCATAATGGTTATATGTATAAGATGAGAAGTGGTTGATTATGAAATTTCAAAATGTAATGCGTGTTGCGTCTTTGTCTCTTCCATTTGGCATCTATAAAAGTTAATTTAATCTGAACCAATGCATTTGAATTTAATCTATGGTTATTTTTAAATTACAACTTTGTTCAAATATTTAACGCTTCCAATGTATGTGGAAGCTGCTGTGGTTAATGACATAATCTGATTCACAATTTATTAGACGTGACAGTGACTGATATGTTGTCAAATGAGTCCAATATAAATTATTTATGAGAATGTGAAACCTACTAAAACTAAACAATATTATTATCGTTGTTATTATTAGTTCCCGCAAGACACCCCTAATTCAAGTCCCCCAGAAAGCAAAGAGAGCCAGAACAGTAGCAAACTGAACGTCCCCACATTATCGTCATCCTGCATAGCGGTCGTTGGTCTGTTCGGTCGCGTGGCTACATACCAGCCCTTCGATCTAGAACAAAAACTCAACTCGTAGATCTGTGATCTGACACGGATCTCCCTTCAGTCAGCTCCTTCTCCGTACTCACTACTCACGAGTGACGAGCCCTGACTGTAACATAAAACAGTTCAAATTTCAGAAGCTCAAAATCAGGTCAGCTAAGCTGCAGCTGCAGCTGCTTTTATTCACTTCATATCTTTAATTTCAGTTTTTTTTTTAATATTTCTTTTGGTGGGGGGGTCGAATTTATTTATTATTTATTTATCTTTTCACTATCGGTGAACTAGGTTTCTTGTGAATTTTGTAAAGGAAATGAAAAGATGATGTTAAGTTAATACCAAGTGCATTTTTGGAATTATGTTCAAAACAAAACCCTGCAAAAATAATTCATGTCTTTGTTTGGGAGTTCTTGCATCAGTGTGAATGTAACTGCAATGTGGGATAAATTAGGGAGTGTGTGTTTATTAAATTTGGATATTATTGGATTATCAATATTTAGAACTTATACAGATGCATGATGGAAATGTTAGATTCTATGACTACAAAATGTACAATGATTAGAGGAACTGGCAATAATTTTTGGACGTCGCTCTATCTGTAGGAACATCATAATGGCCTGCTCTGCTGGACATGAATTTATAGATGGTGAAGGCTGCTCGGATAACGATACATTGGAAAGCTTTGATGAACATGATACCACAGAAGATGGGCTGTTGCAGCATTATGATTCGCACGATGTTATAAATGATGAATTGAATGTGGTGATCCCTTCAATGGAAGGATTCTCAGCTGACAGCTCAGAAAGTTTAGAACCATACATGGGAATGACTTTTCCATCACTAGAAGATGCGAGGGATTTCTATTACGAATACGCCAAGCGTACAGGTTTCACCATACGAACAAACCGAATCCGTCACTCGCTAAAGAATATGGCTATTATTGGCCGGGACTTTGTTTGTTCTAGGGAAGGTTTTCGTGCTGCGAAGCATGCGCTTAGAAAAGACAGGGTTCTTCCTCCAAGACCAGTTACCAGAGAAGGCTGCAAAGCGATGATAAGGCTGGCAGGAAGGGATGGAGGTAAATGGGCTGTTACCAAATTTGTCCGAGAGCACAACCACAAATTGCTGACTCATTGTAAATTCCCTGGGGAGCTTCCAATTGTCAATATACTCAGTGAGGTAAGTCTGGGGTTACTTCTTGATAAAATGGTAATATGGATCAATTTTCATTGTTTGTTTATAAATATCTAGTGTTACACCTCTTATCTTTTAGTACTATCTTATTTTTAAATTTTTTTTTTTTTTTGAAAAGCTAACTTTTATTATTTAATGGAACTGTTAAGGTGTCTGAGTGCAAAATTTGAATTGAACATCATTATTAATCATAAACTTATTAGAAGATCCTCTGGAGAAGTTTAGACCATTGCTAACAGAGCTCATTCTGTCTTTGGATCTTGGGATGACCTAGCTTTAAATTTATATGGATTGCATACAAAGTTTGATTGATTTTTAACCAATACCCTTTCTTATTGGCTGGAAAGTGGTTAATGGTCCTATGGGTTCCACATTCCTAAGCAGTCTGAACAAAGTAAGTGTGCTTACTCAATTTGTGGTAAGATATCCCTACTACAAAGCATGTACCTCTACCTTTTCAATGCATGCTACTGCCATTAACATAGCACTTCTAACATAGGTCTTACGACAAAATTTACATACCACATGGCAATTGGCTGAGAAAGAGATTTGTGCATATCTTGAAAGTCTTTATTGTAGGAATTGTTAATGAAAGTTCTATGAACTCAGTTTTATTATCATTTGAATTTAAAAATGTTTGTTTTCGTGAAATTGCAGGAAGAAAAGGACAAGAAAATACGGGATCTCTACAATGAACTTCAGTGTGAAAGAGAGCGATCTGCAGCAATTCAACAACAACTACGGTTGATTCTCAAAGATCTAGAAGAGCATGCTGAGATCATGTCTATAAGAGTTGAAGACATTGTTAACAGCTTGAGAGAAATTGAACTTGATGAGTTGTAGTTTCTCAGAACGTGGAAGTAGGAGTATAAGTTTTTGTAGCAAATGGGTTATTCAATCCTAATTTCCTGACAACAAAATTAGAACATCAGACCACCATGTCAGGTGTTCTGTAAAGCTGAATTTATCAGTAGCAATTGGCACTAGTTGACTGCAAATGCACCTTCAGATACCCCATAGTTGAAAAAATGTATGTTGGGTTTGTCCCTAGGGTTTCTCCTCCAGTAGAGTTCAACACTTGTTAGTGGCAAAGGTGATTTCGTTTCCAAAAACTGTAACAAAAGAGTTAGTCTGTTTAAAGCTGTTCAATTGCAGTGGGCGGTTGGGCATGCAAGCTTTGGAAATGTTTGTGGTTCTCTAATCCATTGATGTTAAGTTTTTCTTACACACCAAGGCAATTAATTCTGTTAGCAAACTGCAGCAAAGGTGATCCATACAAGCAGAGATTGCCCATTTATCTTTAGGAGACTTGAGTCAGCTTAAAGTCCCTAAATCTCGGATATTTATGTTGCTGCTGGTGTTGACCAATAAGACTGCCTGCAACCTTAAGGTTGGTTTTTGTTGTTTGAAGACATTTTCCCTTATTAACTGCATCGCTTGTAGACTCCTTGAACTTCCATTTAATGCCATCAAATTCAGTGTGTTCATGTTAATAGTATCCAAGTGATACTACCATAATTTGTAGCTTTTAGATACATTCGATAAAATTTCGTTAGGCCGATAACTCTTAGTATTTAAAGATATGAGTAACAATTTGATTTGCAGTTCTGGGTTTATTAATTATGCTTCCGAAATTCTCACAACATTGCCATTTTTTTTTTTTCTGTCATTGCAAATTCTTCTACTCATTGCAAATGGGAAAGGAACTCCAGCGAGAGCTCGCCACACGGGCGGTCGTTCACCATAAGGAGAGTGACGTCCCGATGAAAACCCGTAGTTTATGTAGTCCATATCAATTTACATCACCAGTAACCTCAGGGAAAAAAAAAAAAAGAGGAACGATGACAACGTGGAAAACAAAATCAAAGAATACTAAAAACAATAAATCCAAATAATCTTAATTCTTAAATTACATGAATGAAGAATATAAAAATTAAAATCGCTTTTCTTTTGTTCCCCCCTGCACGCCCTTAACCAGAAGACCAACATCATCATCACCACGGACATCCGACACGTGTTCACAACCCCAGAGCATTGCATGTCTCCCTAGTCCGTCCACTTGTCTAATAAAATTTCGTCGCATATACATTCAACTTCTATAAATGATTTTGTTTCAAAAATATGTATATCGTAGTATACATGACATGATTTTAATAGATAGTTGTAAATATTACCCGACTGACTCGTCACACGACACGACACGACACGACGTCTCCCTTGACATGCGGCGAAAGCCATTGGCGTTACGGCGTTCGGATCATCAATCATCGTCGTCATCATCATCACCACCACCCAAATCGTATGATTGTAAGTTTCGGAAATTTTATATTTACAACAACAAATTGATTTCATTGATTATGATGGAATTAAAAAAAAAAGACAAAATCCTCTCTAAATTGAATCAAGTCAAAGCACTGAACCCACCGCCTTTCATCATCTGCTTGAACTCCTTGTAATCGACCATGCCGTCACCGTCCACGTCGACCTTCATGATCATCCGCTTGCAATCCTCTACGGTCCGGCCTTGCTTGAGCCCCAGGGACCCCAACACGGATTTCAACTCGTCAAACGTGATGAACCCGTCGCCGTTCTGGTCAAACACGTTGAACGCTTCCTTCATGTCTTCCTCCTCGTCTTTCTCTTCCATGATGGACTTGTACAGCGCCCCGAACTCGTCGATGTCGACGCAGCCGTCTCCGTTGACGTCGATCCGCTCGATCATCTGGGTCAGCTCCACGTCCGGAATGTATATTCCCAGGTTCTCCAACGAGTCGTTCAGCTCCTTCTTCGATATCCGCCCGTCTCCGTTGTGGTCGAACATTTGGAAAACCCGGTCCAGCTCTGCCTGGTCCATTGTCGATCGCGTCGTGTTCGTGTTGGACAGTGACGACAAGCTGGGGCCCAGAGCGGGGGCGGGGAACCAGGAACGGGGGAGGAAGCGACGGAGCTTCTTTGGGAGCAAATGAAGGATGAAAGTGTAAAGAAGGAAGATTCTCAACAAAATGGAGCGCATTTGAGGAACAAAATGTACGATGAGAGCTTAAATTAGGGGCGCTGCGGGGGAGGACGCTATTGATATTGATGGTTCAGAAAATTGTGGGGGGGTGACAGTGTGTAGCGTATGGCTTAATATAGACAATGGAACCGTTACGAAAAAGATTTCATGGGATTTGAGATTTGTAATTTGTAAAATTATCACAATCACAGCAAAATTGAAAAAAAAAGAAAAAGAAAAAAGAACAACACTTCGATTGATCATTGTTTCCGTTTGTGGATGGCCTTTTAGAGCTGGCAATTGTGGGGGGACCCGGTCTATCAATTTTACGCGTATTCCAGACTGTGAGTTAATTTGATTAATTAGCATTTATAATAACATTTATAATAATAGGGGAGAGAGAGAGAGAGAGAGAGAGAGAGAGGGGTAGGTATTTCCGGTATGTACACGTGTACTTGTCAATCAATGTATTAGTCAGTAGTTATATGCGTGCAAAAGAATCCAGCGAGTGTGTAATTATTAAGCGGGGCTATAGCTAATACGTACCAACAAGTATTGATTGTTCACATGTGATTAGTTTGACTTTCATCGTTTTTTTTTTAATTTTTGGGTTAGCATAACTAATAATTAAATTTCATTACGCCTACGTGAGTGACATTTGAAATTCAATTTTTTTTTTATATCAGCTCAAGAGATTTTAATCTCTACCTCATAAAATAATTACTGCGTAATATATCTTTGTATGTAGATTTCTACATAGTATACAGTAATTTACGGTTGAATTTTTTTTTACAATGATGTATAAGTTTGTATTTTATGAATTACAGATAACCCCACTCGATGAACATAATGGCATATCAATATTTCAAATTAAAATGCATAAAAAAAATTAAATATTCGATGATGTACAATTAATAAGTATATAGGCGACCTCTTTTTTTTTAATTGAGGATTATTGTAACGATAATTGTAGTACTAGTAGGACCTTTTATTATTATAATTGTTATCATTTTTTTTTCAAAGACGCGTTGTTATTATTGTTGTTGTTTGGTGCGTGTTTGGTCTATTTTTATTTTATTTTATTTAAGTTACAACTTTACTTTATTTGAACTTTTCTTCTTTTTCATTTAAAATAAATGGACCGTTGATAACGGATCTGAAACAAGAGAGACGTTGGGGACTGCAACGCGCCAAAAGATCAGGCCGGCTGATGACGACCGTTGGATTGTTCTTAACGGCTACTTCCGCGTGATTGGTGGAGTTCCGACACGTGGCGGGTGTTTGATAAAATTGTGGTGCTGTCGGTATCTTGTTGCGTCAATTTCTTCTTGGAATTTTTTTTGGTGAAGTCCCGGACGGCTTTAAATGTGACTCAATGGTGACATAGTTACTTTTAACCGTTGAATCTATAATTATATAATTATGTTAATTAAATTTAATAGCTAAAAATAATTATGGTATCATATCACAGTTGCAATATAGCTGAACCCTTGAAAATGACCATTAATGATTCAATGGTGAGAAAATTCTCATTTTCCAAAAACAATGATAAAGAAAATATGAACTATGTAATTAAAGTAGTTTTGCATTAAGAAAATGATTCCATTTAATGTTAACATCCAGTCAACAGTTATTGTATTGAATTCTCAATTAAGACATCAACACTTAAAAACTTTTAATTTGGAAATAGAAAATGACCATCAAATGATTCAATGGTGAGGAAGTTTTTATTTTTATAAAATAAGAATCAAACTGGAAGGTAAAGAAAATATGAATTGTATAATTAAGTATTTTGAATTAAAAAAATAATTTAATTTAATGTTAATATTTGGTCAACAATTATTGTACTGAATTCCGGTTAAGACATCAACACTTAAATTTATAAGTTTGAAAATGAAACTTTTTATTCACTCTCATTAGCACCATAGATTTAAAATCATGAGAAAGACAAGGGGGCAGTATGTAGTTATCCTTTAAAACAATATATTTTGACTATATTGAGCAATTATCCTACGATAATATGATTATTATATTAAACATTTATCGTTTCAAACATTTTGGATTACAGTATTGGAATGTGAAAAATTCAAATGATTATCCATCATGACCTCCACACTAATACAGTAGAGTACCAGAGAAGAAATCTAGTTGAGGTCTGCGCCAAACACCTGAGTTGGGACACAGCAGAAGCAAAGCAGTTGAGTACAGTTGGCTTCATTGGACGTCAGTAATTAAACTGTCTCCAACTTACACTCCACTAGATTAATGAGGCCAACTGTAAACCCAAATCTGCCTAAAATTGGACTAAAAGTTCAATATGGGAGAAATTGCGTTAAAGCCCTTGATCTTGGAACTTCCCTTTTAGAGTACGTCGGCAAAGAAAAGAAATGTACAGTGTTTTTTCAAGTATAGCTTGATTAAGGACCAATGCTCATTTAATGTTTTTGCTGATTTTTAAAATGTATGAGTGGTAGTTATTAGATAAGAATATATAGATAATTAAATCTCGACCGTACAATATAAAAATGTACGTATGATTGAAGATTATAAAAAAATTAGTATAGAAAAGATCATCATTTATGTAAATTCATCTTTAAGAGATTGAATTTTATTCGGATCAAGGCTAATTAGAGATGTGTGCTTGAGTTTTATTTTTTAACTTTTTTTTAAAGATGTGTTTTTTATACTGAAAAGTGGGAAAAAAGGAAAAGAAGAAGATAAATCATGTGTTTAAATGCATCAATTAACCGACATTAATGTTTAACACATACAACTCGTTGTTTGGCCTAACTAGGTAGCTCAAAATACTTTTCCGATTAAAGCATAAACAATTATTGAAGATGGAACGACACAAAGTCCACAAATCACTAGTAGTTATGCTGCCTTCACATAGATTGTTGTTGCAAAGGTCAACACCCTCAATTTTATAAATAATACATGCTTTCCATCACACCCAAAAATAAATCACCCAAAAATTCTCTACTTTTTCATTAACACTAATAAAATAAATCAATTCTCACTCGTTCCTACGTGTAATTGGTTTGAAATTATGATAGGCTTTTTTATTTCATTGTTTGACCCGAAAGTTTAGGTAATGATAAATATTGTGTTAACTAGTTCTAGTTGGATTAGATTATGTTGATTATCAATAAAATTAAGAAAAAAAAGATAAAGTATTAGAATCTGTCAGTTCTCCAACTTATGTATAGATTATTTATTTATTTATTTTTGCAGATAAAGTTCTTAGTTCATCAAGAAGAATCTGATTGCTAGAAATATAATTATTGTCGATAATTTATGAATTTGACTAAAATATTCTACAGGGAAGAGACAAAATATGCTTTTTATTAGCCATTTAAATTACAAGTTTCCATGTATTCATGTATTTAGAAAACATATCTGTCTTCGTGTATTTTTGAGAAAGCTTCAATCAATTCAACCGAGAGAAGAGCACAAAGTATTTTTCATCGTTAAATAATTAAATTTTCTTTTTAAATGGAAAGATAAAGAATTTAATGATTTGTTAAAAAAATAATAATTGATGAATTGGTTAGACAATATTATAATTATAGTCCTCTAATATTAAGATTATTAAATATAGAATTTATATAAAAGTATCTTTACTGTAGGATAATTATTACTTTCGAACTATATGTAATTTTAAAACATTATTAATTCAAGTATTATTATGAAAAATTGAAAATAATAAAAAAATGAAGCTTTTCAATGATATGAGACATAAGGTGGCTGACTAGTTTGTGAATACTTAAAGACGGTCCTATTTCCTAATCGGATTAAATTCTATTAATTATAAATAAAATTAACCAAAAAAAAGTATTAAATATGTCAGTTGTGCAAAACTAACACTTTTAAGAAGAAGATAATTGATGAATTTGATGACTTCAGAAACTGAAATGTTCGCACGGAGAAGACAAAGTCAACTTATTGTTAGCCATTTAAACTACAAGTTTCATGTATATAGGAAACTATCCGTCTTTAAAATGATTTTCTTTTTCTTTTTCTCTTTTTTTGCTAACCATTCATAAATTAAATAATTCATAATGATTTATATCGTTAATTTGAATTATCCACATTTATCATGTATAAAATCTGTCAAATTGAGCCAAAAAAATTGAAAAGCAAAGATGTACTAATGAGATATTTTACAAACTATATAATGTAGTGAACATTTACCGTCTGTATAATATAAATAGGAATAACGTTGTACAAATGCAAAGGCAGTCACAAATAACCGTTAATTTTCAGGGCTACTCAAAATTCCTTTTAACAATAGCAAAGGCGTTGTTATCTCGGCTAAGTCATATATGTCGCACAGCTGCTCAAGCAAGGCATTCATGGCAGCGTCATCATCAAAAGGTGATTTGAATGCTAAGTAATCACGAGCCATTCTTGCGAGGGTCGGATAGAATGGAGCATTGCCACGCCACCAAGCTAGTATGTTAAACTGTTCGACTGCTGGCACTTTAAGCTCTTTCATGTACAGATCAAGTTCTGATTTTCGTGATGAGGTGGCGTCTAGCATTTCATATGACTTTGGACGGCTGGGGTCGGTTGCTGCATATGCATCATAAACGTCTCTAAAATCTTTTTTCACTTTCTTAATGTATGTATCAGCATCACTGCCATAAATCTTTTTGTAATGAAGTCGCACACCATCCATTTTGAGCCGTGGGTCGAGAATTACTGCAGTGACTCTAACCGAATAGTGTTTGCTAAAAAATAGATCAATAGCTCCCTTCATCACTTTTTGGCAAAAAAGACAATCTTCAATTGTGTGGTTGCATCGATCCTTTAATATCTTATGCACGTACGGAAGATCTACAATTATTGGAATATCACGTGCTTCCCACCACCACAAGAAGCTGGCACGAACATTGAGCAAGAATTTCAAATGCTCGAACGTGGCAGTTACCTCATCCCATTTTTGTTTACTTAAATTAATTGACCGAAACTCGGAATCGAATAGCTCCAGCCCTAAAAATTCTTCTTTCACGCGCACTGCACTCCTAAAGTAACAAAAGAAACCCCTGACAGAAGGACCAGCTTCGAGCACGGAAATCGCTTTTTTTACGGAAGTGTCCAACTGAATTAGTCGTATAGCTGATGTTGACTTGTTTTGCACATAAGCAGCACACTCCTTTAAGGACCGTATCCCATCCCCCACGTAATCTTCGGATTTCAACACGCTATCAATATAACCCCGAAAATAATCCGTATGATACATATGAAGTAGGCACCCGCCAAAAGGAAGTGAACGTCGTGGACTAAACAAACTTTCCAACTTTCTAATTTCGTTTCCAATTTCGTTACACACACCTTCTCCTGCATCAATTGGAGGAGAAAGAAATAATATATTCGTGTCCATCTTCCAATCCATACATGATTTTTTCACAGCTTCTGTCAAATTATTGATACCATCACGAGGACGTTCCCAAAAATTCATAATCGTGCTCTGCCGTTCCCAACTATCATCAATATAGTTTACTTCCAAGAAACAATCAGAATAGTCGAAGAACGGTTTTGTAAGCCCATCATATTTTTTTTTTAAAAAAATGTAAATGCTCAAACATAATTTAAAGGTTTGAGATTACATTTAAATGCTCAAACATAATTTTGAGAATTTAAAGGTTTAATTTTAATATTTAGTAAAAAAACCTTATAAATCAGTCCATACTACAGTTTTAAAAAATAGAAAAGGAGTAAATTTTTAAAATTTTATTTTATCTTTTTAATATAATTTCATAAATATCTTTACAATTATTAAATAAATCCAAAACTATCCTATTCAAATTGAAAACAAAATAAATATTTCAATAAAATTTTATTATAATTTCTTCTAATTCAATAATTTTTTACCCTATTTTTTCTTCATATTTTTCATTCCATGGTAGGTTTTTAAATCTATTCTATTGGAATAATCCGAAATTCCACTTAGAAATTTGTAAGATCCATTCAATTAGTTAGGCGGAATTTAATAGTTATAGTACATTCTCACCTTGAACTCAAAATTATTACTCCTTAAATTTTACTGTTTATCTCAAAACTCTAACTTGGTCATAAAGTGCTTTTGTTTTTGTTTATTTTAAAAAAATGGCGCTGTCGGCAATTGATGGATTTTCATGTTTTACTTATTAATTTAAGATGCGAGAAAATTTCAGACTTTGGATTTTCATGTTTTACTTATTAAACCTTTCTTTTTTTTTTTAATGTAAAAAAATTTTAAAATTAATATGAAGTAAGAATCGGTGCACTCGAGTTCGGCTTCACAGCTTAACTCAATGTAAAACGCGGGGTTTTAACTTTTACAGTTTTACTATGTTTTAAATTTCTCTTATTTTTTCTTTAAAGCAGGAGGGTGTCAGGGCATTACAAGAGTGGCTGGTGATATTTCCGCACCACAAGTTTTGTAAGCCCATCATATTTTTTTTAAAAAAAAAAATTAGAAGAATTAATTAATTAATTTTGTGATTTAACCCTTGATTGACATGTTTGACCATCTGGGTATTTGTATTTTTCTAGTTATTTATTCTTCTTATTTGTGCATTTCTCATTTAATAGAATGCAAGAATGATGATTTTTTTTTTTTTCAGGGGCTTGATGGTGAGCATCAGCAAAATCAAGTTACGTAGTTGAATCAAAGATATCACAGCTATTGGTTAGCTGGGAGCTGTTTTTATCTAATCGACCTATAAGCTCATAATCCAAATCCATTACGATTCATTGTTTTTATCTATACGTGGATTAATGCATTGGAGCATCAGTTAGTTGCTGTAAATTAGTTTATGAATTATTTATTGATTGGTGGATGTGGTACAATTCAGTATGTTGGTGCTTAACAAAATTGAAAGCAAGTGATAATACTGCATGTGAGGATCAAAGCAAAACACTCTAATATTGCCAGTGAAGCCTAACCACATAATCCATAAAGCTGTCTACTGTCGTTGTGCATCATGGGGAGTGCAGACTTAATCCTTGTATAAGCACAGACCTCAATACGAGAAGTAATTTTCAATCTTTGCTGTTATCTTCGACGCACTAGATTAGTAGATTATGATATGCAACTACCTAATCCAGCCATATGCTTCAATGTATATGACGCACCAGGTCATGATCTGCAACTGCCTAATCCAGCCATATGCTTCAATGTATATACAATGAACTTAATCAAACAGAAAATGCAAAGTTAGCCACTGGCGGTGACTATGTCCCATTCGCCTCGACCTCCTAAGTTCATGTAAGCACGCTTTCTCCATGTCTTGATAGATAGAATGTGCTGCAACATCAACATGCTTTTGATGGTTCAAAGCACTTGAACGAATCCTATCCTTCAAATAGTTGAAATTGTAAGTGATAAGTTCGATAACAATGCGTGCCCTCTCAGTATCCAAATGAAAGTTGATCTAAACAATATAAATAGACAATTTAGTAGCTCCTCCAATTAACTCCACTGCATGTATCTTGTCCATCTTCAACCCTGAATGCTTAAGATCACAGAGCTCTTCGAACTTTTGACAAGCAATGCCGCCCTTAAAACAAACCCCAGCCTATACACCTGTAAATATATTTGGATTTATCATCTGTATGCAGCAAAACAAATTTTGCACCAAAATTGATAAGTAAATTATATATATACTAGCAGCGTGAATAAAAAAAAAAAGAAAATAAGTCAATATAATTGATTTTTGTGCGTGTGTGTGTGTGATAGTTTTCCAAATGAAAGCACCACTAGTAAATTTGAAAAAGAAAAAAAAAAGGAAAAAGGAATTTCATGCAAGAATTGGAATTCAAAATGTAATGGCTCAGTCAGTCTGGAGTCATTTTATTGTCAGTGTCTTATAGTGCCGTATTAAAGAACAAAGCACTTGTAAGAGAAAAAGCATCCCTCACACAACGAACTCCATTTGTCATGTTCTATAGTTCCTCACCCATTTAAACAACACATAAATTGATATAATAAACCTAAAACGTGCCTTAAAGAGTAAAATCTGCACTTAAACTCCACCTACCTGTAGTCCCTATGATCATAGAGAGATTTAACTGATATTGGTTCCATTATGTTTGCAGACTTCCTCAAGTCTCCCCATTATCAATTTGTTTATTGAACTCATCTGCAAAGTATTCAAGCAACAATAATTCCATGTTCTGACTGCCAAGTTCTGCATCTCATCTAATACCCTTAACCTGCAAAATTGTCAAATATCAGCTAGCATCTAAAAGTAATTAGATATGCATAACATAACAAGTGGCACATAAAGATTGTATAGAGCATGGATGAAGTGAAGAAAAAATAATGCTCCGGGAATAATGACCACTCAACTCATATTGCATGCTTATATCCCAAAATTATTTAGTCAGAGAGTACAAATACTTACAAATAGCTTATGAATCCATCATACTGGCTATGTTTCTTACAATAATACATGTTTCTTAGGGAAATTTAATTTTTTTATTTTAAAAGTAAAACATTTAAATTAAATTTATGTTAAAATAACTTTAAAGTAAAAGATTATTAAAAGATCTAAGGCAGAAAAAGAAAAAAACAATTATAAGCATAATTGCATTAATTATCTGCTGGGAATTCACCCAACCATAAGACAGAACCTGAGCTTCTCAACGCTCTTTTAGCAAGAGAGTAGTAAGCAACAACATTACATTGTCTTGGTGCATATTGGACTACTAGGGATTGAAATTCTTGAATGCTTCTTTTGAATCTCTGAGATCGTCCACCAAATTTTCTGTTCTATTGCTGGTTTTTTTGTGGACCACATCAGCCACTCCACTGCAGTCTATTTCAATGATCAAATCTGTGAGGCTAGCCACTTTGGCCATCTCCATCCCCCATTTGAGAGCTCGAGCTTCTACAAAAGAGATAATCCCTCGAAATTTTGTGCTGTTGGCTGCTGCAGCTATCACTTGACCTGAATAATTCCTTATGACAGCCCCTAAGGCTGCAGCTATCACTGATCTTTATAGACAGCAGCATCAGCATTAACTGTAAAGTAGTTGATTGGTGGTGGCTTCCATTCGTGATGTTTTCTAACTTCTTTGCTTCTCGTGAATTCTTGCACCTTTCCCCGCATTTTTCGGTAGGCATCCATGACAGCTTTAGCCTTGGCCGCTAAGAACATGACAGCTTTAGCATTTTGCTTTACATCAGCGCTTGGAATTGACTAAGAACTTTCTCCTTCATTCTATGTGCTTTCATTTGCTATCTCATCACCCTTCTTTCCCTCTTTGTTTCAAAACTTATTGTCCACAAGCTTCCCTTTGCATCCAAAATGCTGGAGAAAGTTGTGTTCGTCTTGGCCACTACAATCCCATACTCTGAGAAGCTTTAGTTTGCAATTTGAGCATCCGTAATTTCAGTGAAGAAATCGTCGAGCTCATCAAAATTTTGTGTCCTCCAACACCTGGATCTGCTGTCGTTTCCTTTCTTAACAAATATGTTTGCTTCTGTGGATCTTCATACGTACGATTAAGATCAAAGTTTCAAAATAAGGCGGCCGTGTTATCACTTGGGTTTGGTAAATGTTCCAGTTATGTATAGTTGTTGTGTCACAAATTAAGTGTTAGTTGTGTTACCTCAAATTTCATTTATATGAGCGTTTGTGCTATTATTGTAAATTGGCCAGGCAGTGCAAAGCTCGCTGGTGCGAGTGGCACGATTCAAGAAGGGGAACCAAGAACGGGGGAGGAAGCGACGGAGCTTCTTTGGGAGCAAATGAAAGATGAAAGTGTAAAGAAGGAAAATTCTCAACAAAATGGAGCGCATTTGGGGGGAAAAAATATACGATGAACACGTAAATTAGGGGTGCCGTGGGGGAGGACGTTATTGATGGTTCAGAAAATTTTGGGGGGTGACAGTGTGTAGTGTGTGGCTTAATATAGACAACGGAGCCGTCACGAAAAAGATTTGATGGGATTTGAGATTTGTAATTTGTAAATTATCACAATCACAGCAAATAAAAATGAAAAGCCAACAACACTTCGATTGATCATTGTTGTTTCTGCTTGTGGAGGATGGCCTTTTGGAGCTGGCAATTGTGGGTTAATACTAAAAACATTATGATCAAATAATTGATCATTGTAATTAATGCTAATAACATTTATAAAATAATTACTGCATAATATATCTTTATACATTACGGATATTTGTGTGTAAATTTTTGCATAATATATCTTTATACATTAAGGATATTTATAAAATTTTTGCATAAATTTTTTTATTATCATTTACGGTTGAATTTTTTGCAATGATGTATAAGTTTGTATTTTCTGAATTACATATAACCTCAATCGATGAAGATAATGGCATGTAAATATCACAAATTAAAATGATTCTATAAAATTAAATATTCGATGATGTTCAATTAATAAGTATACAAACAACCTTTTTTTATGGGGGATTATTGTAAAGATAGTTGTAGTACTAGTAGTACATTTTATTATTATAATTTTTTTTGAAGAGAATTATTGCTCATGCTATTTACACCATATAAATTACTAAGACATATCTACATCAACTCTGATATAGCACTGTTCAGATTTTTTAACTCTCTTAAATATTCAAGGGACACCCAACTTCACTATTAAAAGAAAAATTGTCTTCACCTAAGCTCTGAGACTCAAACCCCTTCCCTCACATTTGTAAGGGAGTGGTTCTAACTTAGCCCAAGTAGTTTTTATTATTATAATTGTTATTAATAATAATTTATCAATTTTTTGTTTTCCAAAGGCGTATTGTTATTATTGTTGTTGTTTGGTGTGTGTTTGGTCTGATTTTTTAATTTTAATCAAGTTACAACTTTACTTTATTGAACTTTTTTCCTTTTTCATTTAAAATAAATGGACCGTTGATAACGGATCCGAAACAAGAGCAACGTTGCGGACTCTAACGCGCCAAAAGATTGGGCCGGCTGATGATGACCGTTGGATTGTTCTTAATGGCTACTGCCGCGACTGGTGGAGTTGCGACAGGTGGCAGGTGTTTGATAAAATGTTGGCGCTGTCAGTACATTGTTGCGTCAATTTCTTCTGGGAATTTTTTTTGGTCAAGTCCTGGAGGGCCTTGAAAATGACCATTAAATGAATGGTGAGAAAGTTCTTATTTTCGTAAAATAAGGATCAAATCCGAAGATAAAAAAAATATAAAGTATGTAATTAAGTATTTTTAATTAAGAAAATAATTCAGTTTAATGTTAATATCTGGTCAATAATTATTGTACTGAATTTTTTATTAAGACGTCAACACTTAAATTTGTAAATTTGAAAATACAACTTTTATTCACTCTTATTAGTACATAGATTTAAAATCAAAAGAAAGATAAGGGGCATTATGTAGTTATCCTTGAAAAAAAAAAAATCTTTTGATTATATTGAGGAATTATCCTACCATGATATAATTTTTGTATTAAACATTTATCCATTTGCACATTTTGAGTTACAATTTTGGAATGTGAAAAATTCAAATGATTATCCATCATGACCTCCATTAATACAGTAGAGTACCAGCGAAGAAATCTAGTTTGCACCAAACACCTGAGTTGCAACAGAACAGAAGCAAAGCAGTTGAGTACAGTTGGCTTCATTGAACTTCAATAATCAAATTGCCTCCAGCTACACTCCACTAGATTTATGAGGCCAACTGTAAACTCAAATCTGCCTAAAATTGGACTAAAGTTCAATACGATTGAAATTGTGTGTAAAGCCCTTGGTTATGGGACTTCACTTTGAGAGATGCGTTACCAAAGAAAAGAAATTTACAGTATTTTCTCAAGTATAGCTTGATTAATTTAATTATTATTAAGGGATAAAGAATTAAAAACCAATGCTCATAATGTTTTTGCTGACTTTTAAAAGGTATGAGCGGTAATTATTAGATAAAAATGTATAGGTAATTAAATCTCAACCATACATTGTAAAAATGCACATATGACTCGAAATTATAAAAGAATTAATACAAAAAAGATCAATCAGCACTTATCTAAATTCATTCCCAAAAAATTAAATTTTATTCGGGTTTAGGCTAATTAGGGATATATATGTGTGTGTGTGTGTGAGAGAGAGTTTTATTTTTTTATTTCCTTTAACATGTGTTTTTTATACTGACATAGTGACATTAATGTTTAACACGTACAACTCATTGTTAAGTCTAATTAGATAGCTCGAATGTATAAAGCTACTAAATTACTTTTCCAATTAAAGCATAAAATAGATAGTAGAGATGGAATGATACAAAGTCGACGAGTCACCAGTAGATAGGCTAGGCCGCCTTCACATAGATTGTTCATTGTTGTTGCAAGGTCAATCATGCCCTCGCACACGCTGCAAACTTAAAGATGATAAGATAAGCACATTGGTTAAGCAACACACAGATGGTTTGCTTTCATTTGCCTTTCCTTTTTTCTTTTTTTTTTCTCCCAATTTTTTTGATATTATAAAATATAAAAATCTATATATTTTTATCCAATAAACCAGGTGTGTAGACAGCATACTCATTGGTTTAGGCTTTATTCAACAATAATATGAAAAAAATTTCAAACAATAATAAATATATAAATTTAAAAAATTTATCATACTTCAACATATCATAACAAATATTGGTGGGCTATATTCAAGTTTGCAAAGCCCAATTCTTTAAATTTGCATTTCAAAATTTTGGATATGAGAAAAGTGTAAATCTACAGGGGGCCTGACTCCTGAGTAGAGTTCCTCGGGGACCTTGATGAACACTTAACTAAACTTAAATGTTTGTTTTTCATCACTTAAAGAGTTCTCCTCCAGTCACAATGTTAATCAGCCCCTCCACTCCAGTAATCAATAGCCACTGGCCCAGTATACCAATATTCAATTAAATAAACTTAAAAATCTAATTTCTTCCTTCATTAAAAAAATTAATTTAATTTGTCTTCTCAATTTATCTTCACAAATTTACATAATCAAACTTAATCTAAATTTACAAATTAGCTTGAATCCTAACTCATAGACACTTAATTAATCCAATCATTAAATTTGATTTCATAAATACCTAATCAAAACTAACTAGTAGTCTTAGAGCCTCCACTGCCTCTGCAGCTTCAGCCAAACTCATCGATAGCTACAACCACCACAAGAATCCTCAATGGCCGGTCTTCAGTGGTTGAAGGTTGTTGTGATGGAGGATACTAGTGATGAAGGATTTGAACAAAAGTTTGGGGGGTTTTGATTCTTTTAATTTAATTTTTTTATTTTATGATGTAAAGTGAAAAAAAAAACCCTTAAATTGTAGAGTGAAATTGTTGTTTAACTCAAAACTTGTTAAATATTTCAACAGTATTAACGTTTTTGTGGATGGTTGATACAAATTATAAATAAATTCAAACTTTTGTGATATTTTGTTAATAGGGTAAATTTAAGATGGATAAATGATAATTTTCTACTTTATTATTTATGGTACAGAGTAAAAAAATACCCTTGAATTCAAGGATGCAAAAGTCATTTTACTTAAATCCTGCTAAATATTTTAACTTTTTAACGTTTTAATGGACGGTTGATATAAATTGCAAACTTAGCAAAGAAAATCAAACAAATTTAATCTTTTATACTATTTTTAATAATATCGTAAACTTAGGTGGATAACTAATAATCTTCCAAAAATAAACTAATTAAAAGAGAATAACATAAAGATACGTATATATTAAAATGTTAATTTAATATAATGTGATTTCATTATACCGAACAAGTTTCCTTTAAAAAAAATTGTTTAAAAAAATAATTAATGAACTGATTAGACAATATTTAAGATTATTAAATATAGAATTTGTATAAAAATATATTTATTGTCGGATAATTATTACTTTCGAACTGTAGGTAACTTAAAAAAATTTATTAATTCAAATATTATTATACAAATACTAAGAAATGAAGCCTTTTAATGATATGAAATATAAGGCAACTGTCTAATTTATCAATACTTAAGCGTTAATATTTTACAAACTATATGATGTAGAGAACATTTACGGCATGTATAATATAAATAGGAATAATGTTGTACAAATACAAATGCAGTCACAAATAACCGCTAATTTTCAGCGCTACTCAAAATTCCTTTTAAGCATAGCAAAGGCGTTATTATCTCGGGTATTTTCTTTATGCTATTTTCTTTTATGCTATTTTCTTTTCCTTTTATGTGGTACATAGCATCCCCATTGTGTTGGCATTTCTGTTTTTTCACAACATATATCTGTTACATTTCTGCTCTTTTTAATTAGATTTCTTTGCATGCATATTTCACTTAGTCTTGTATTTAAAAAGCTTATTCTAGTTCCTAGAGTATCAGCTCTATCTCTTTTATCATATTTTTCATATTCATTAATAAAATAACTATTCCATGGGTATGGTAATTTAGAATAATATAAAGTTTTATATACTTCTTGGTCTTCAAGACTTACGTATTGTTCATAATAATATTTTGTAAACTCACACGTATATTCTTTAACATAACACATATTATAAATTGTCAAATTTGTTAATTTTAGTCTTGCATTTAACTTTGCTTTATTTGCTTCCCTTGTAGAATTTTCTGACCAATCTTCTCCTAAAAATTCATTTGCTATATATTCTACTAATCGTTCTATGCATTGTGCTCTATTTCTTCTAAAAGCTATTTTTACATAATCCATTATGATCCTTTGGGTGTCATCACTTAGTCCTTTCCACCAGTTAAATACATTTCCTATCATACTAGCTATAAGAATTTCAACAAATATATTTATTTTTTCTTCTTCTGTTCCTACATTCCAATCATCATTTGTTCCATTATATGTAAAAAATAATCTCATTTGCATTGCCCACTCTATTAATGTTTTACGAGGGTTTATTTTACAATCGAGATCTAGTAATGTTCCAGCATTATTTATAGGAATTAATGAGTCTTGATTAGGTAGATACTCTTTTTCTCCAAGGTGCATTTTTAGTTTGGGGTATGTATTCATAAAAAGGTTTGGTTTTCTTTTTTTCTTCTATCCATATATCTATGGCTAGGTTCTGCTACATTAGGTTTCATTTCTGGTCCTCCAGATGTATTCATTTTTATATGATATTCTTTCTCAAATGTTTCTAAGTCGCTTAAATTTATATCACTAAATTTTTCAGTTAAATTATCTAATTCTTCCATTATTCAGAACTTGATTCATTTGGTACTGCTTCTTTTATTTCTATTTTTTCCTTTCCTTTTTCTTTCTTCTTTATTTCCTCTGTTAAATCTTCTGCTTCTTTTAATATTTTAGGATATTCCGTTTTCATAAACCAGTCGTCATAACTGCCTGGTTGTGGTTTATATGTAGGTTTATTTGAACTTATTCCTAAAAATCTTGTATTTAATATATTAAATCGTTCTAATTTTTTATGTTTCTTTTGACTTTTTGTGGCTAATTCTATTTTTATTTTTCCTATTTCAAATTTTATTTCTTTTATTTCCTCCTTAAGGCTTAAAAGTATTTCTTTTAATTCTACTAGTGAGATTTCCATCAATCCAGGGGTTAAAATAAGGATGTATATGATTAAGTTTTTAAGATTTATCTGAGTTTTGTAATTTTACTTTTTCAAAACTCACAGTTTTGTGCAAACGTTTGTGTAATTCGATGTGAGGATGTCTTTTTCCAATAAAATAATCAGGAAATGAAAGTCAGGGCCACGTTTGGAACCCAGGTGAAGTGCGAAGAAGTCATTCAATTCAACTGAGAGAAGAGCACAAATTATTTTTCATCGTTACATAATTAAATTTTTTTTTTAAATGGAAAGATAAAGAATTTAATGATTTGTTAAAAAAATAATAATTGATAAACTGGTTAGACAATATTATAATTATAGTCCTCTAATATTAAGATTATTAAATATAGAATTTATATAAAAGTATCTTTATAGGATAATTATTACTTTTCGAACTGTATGTAATTTAAAAAAATTATTAATTCAAGTATTATTATGAAAAATTGAAAATAATAAAAAATGAAGCTTTTCAATGATATGAGACATAAGGTGGCTGACTAGTTTGTGAATACTTAAAGATGGTTCTATTTCTTAATTGGATTAAATTATATTAAATTATATTAAATTATATTAATTATAAATAAAATTAACCAAAAAAAGTATTAAATATGTCAGTTGTGCAAAACTAACACTATTAAGAAGAAGATAATTGATGAATTTGATGACTTAAGAAACTGAAATGTTCGCAGGGAGAAGACAAAGTAAACTTATTGTTAGCCATTTAAACTACAAGTTTCATGTATATAGGAAACTATCCGTCTTTAAAATGATTTTCTTTTTCTTTTTTTTTCTTTTTTTTGCTAATCATTCATAATAATTCAAAATGATTTATACCGTTTATTTGAATTATCCACATTTATCATGGATAAAATCTGTCAAATTGAGCCAAAAAAATTGAAAAATAAAGATGTACTAATGAGATATTTTACAAACTATATGATGTAGAAAACATTTACCGCCTGTATAATATAAATAAGAATAATGTTGTACAAATGCAAACACAGTCACAAAAAACCGCTAATTTTCAGCGTTACTCAAAATTCCTTTTAAGCATGCCAAAGGCGTTATTATCTCGGTTATTATCTCGGGTAAGTCACAAAATTTAAACTTATCATTCATATAGTCTATGTCGCACAGCAGGTCAATCAAGGCACCCTCGTCAAACGCATCATAAGTAAAAGGTTCTTCTAATGCCAAGTAATCACGAGCCATTCTTGCGAGGGTAGGATAGAATGGAGCATTGCCACGCCACCAAGCTAGTATGTTAAACTGTAGGACTGCTGGCACTTTAAGCTCTTTCATATACAGATCAAGTTCTGATTTTGGTGATGAAGTGGCGTCTAGCATTTCATATGACTTTGAACTGCTGGAGTCGGTTGCTGCATATGCATCATAAACGTCTCTAAAATCTTTATTCACTTTCTCAATGTATCTATCAGCATCACTGCCATAAATCTCTTTGTAACGAAGTTGCAGACCATCCATTTTGAGCCGTGGGTCAAGAATTACTGCAATGACTCTAACCGAATAGTGTTTGCTAAAAAATAGATCAATAGCCCCCTTCATCACTTTTTGGCAAAAAAGACAATCTTCAATTGTGTGGTTGCATCGATCCTTTAATATCTTATGCACGTACGGAAGATCTACAATTATTGGAATTTCACCTCTCCCCCACAAGAAGCTGACACGAACATCATTCAAGAATTTCAAATGCTCGAACGTGGCAGTTACCTCATCCCATTTTTGTTTACTTAAATTAATTGACCTAAACTCGGAATCGAATTGTTCCAGCGCTGAAAATACTTCTTTCACGCCCACTGCAGCCTCAAAATACCCCAAAAAACTCCCGAGAGAAGAAGGACCATATTTGAGATGGAAAATCGATAGTTCTACAGCACTGTCCAACTGAATTAGTTTATCTGATGTTGACTTGTTTTGCACATAAGCAGCACACTCCTTTAAGGACCGTATCCCATCCCCCACGTAATCTTCGGAGCGCAATACGGATTTAACATAATGCCATAAATCAAGTATATTAAGTAGGCACCCGGCAAAAGGAAGTGAACGTCGTTGACTAAACAAACTTTCCATCTTTCCAATTTCGGTATACAGACCGTCTGCTGTATTAAAATTAAGAGAGAGAACTACAGAGCATATATTCGTGTCGATCTTCCAATCCGTACATGATTGTTTCACAGATTCTGTGGAATACTTGATATAATCAAGAGGGCTATGCCAAAAACCAATAATCTTGCTCTGCCGTTCCCAACTATCATCAATATAGTTTACTTCCAAGAGACATTCAGGATCCATACCTCTGTTGCGGCACACAAGTTGTAAAGTGAAACAACAAGAGAGGCTATTAAGAAATTGGGAAAGCTTTTCCTTCTCTTCTTGGTAGAGTTGGAGTATTTCATCCTTTCTCGAGTTTAACACCCATGGATCCAAATCGTCATCACTAGTATCTCCTTCTGTACCGTAGAAGTGTTTGGTCAGACCACGAACAGAGTTTTCTTTAATAAGACGGGCTAACTCTTTTGTTTTGATTGATGGGGACAGTGATTGATGTTGATCATCCCTATCACGACCATCAGATCCACTTTTTCTCTTAGCTGGGCATCTCTGTAAATGATTCTTGAGATGTGTGGTTCCTTTCTTGCTGTCAGCGTCAAACGTCTTCTTACAACGTATGCATTTGGCCCTCAGTTTTCCCTCTGCGTCTCTGTACTTTATCATCTCCTCCCAAACCGGTGAAGTCCTTTTTCTTTTCTTAATAGCTGATGATGATGAGCTTCCTACATTCGGATGAAATTTAACCTTTGAAGTCTTTGTTCTTTTCTTAATAGCTGATGATGATGAGCTTCCTGCATTCGGAACTCCCTACATAGTTTAACAATTCTCAAATAAGATAAGGATCCATTGCATTAACATTAATTAATCGCTTAAGCTTACCAATTTAATTATCTGATACATGGACGTACAGAGACAAAAAAAAAAAAAAACACATCAATTAATCTGCACTTGAGATTTTAATTAGTGATTTGTCAAAGATACATACAACTAATTGGATAATTTTGAATCAATTGTACGCAAAGACACCACCGAAATGAAATTGAATATATAAATTATTATTAGATTTCTGAGCAAAGTTTTGTGAAAAATCTAAATTTAACGACTGATCCAAACGATAAATTCGCGTGCCCGCAAACAAAAATCTTATAATCCACTGCTCAAAATTCAAATTTATAATTTGTTCAGGGAATGAAAAACAGAGCAAAATTTTGATTTAGATTTCGTTCTCAATTTTTCTCACGATGCTAATGCCGTTAAGTTTTCCACACCAACAAACAAATAAATAAATAAAGGTATGAAAGAAAATAAGATATATATAAGCTGAAATTAGATTTAATTAAGCATTCTCTGTTTACTTACTTTTATTTCTATAATTAATCAATTAATTTTGTTAGTAATCTATAGAGAGCAAGACATACGTACCTCCATGGCCAGTAGAGTAGCAGTTACCAGTTAAAAACTTGAATTCACAGCCTGCAAAACAAACAGAAAACATACCCGTTACCACATTAAATTCACTCTTTTTTGTTTCAATTAACAAAACAAATTAAAGTGTGTGTTTATAACTCAATAATAATAATAATTTAATAATAATAATAATAATAACAAAACAATTAACGTATGACAAAATGATACAAAATTAAAACAAAATGCTAACTTTAAAATACTTGGTTGCCGACAAAATTGAATAAGAGCTGCAGACCCTGCTCTATTAATTCTCTTTCTCCTTCCAAGCTCCAACCTCTCTCTCTTCTATCAGAGAACTGGTTTTATTCTATCTTATGAACTCTCAGTGTGTATGTATATATATATAAGTCTTCGAATCTCCGAAAAAATTAATAGATATTTGTTTATCAACTAGCTCACCATAGTATTCTTTGTAATGAACATCTAAGGGGGAGTATTATACATTTATTAAAATAAATGTGGGTAGTCATAATATATATCTCTTAGTCTCCTCACTGTCTCCTATTAGCAACTTTTAGCTTCCCTACAACTCCCACTATCTCACAAGAAATTATGATTCATAATTTTTCATTAATTTCATGGAGTGATTATGTAACTATAAAAGAAGAGCTCATCTTTTTATTTTGTACACACACAATTGGAATGAATAAAATCACTCTATAATATATTCTTTAATTTTATTATTTATCTTGCGTTGCTTCTTTATTTGTATTGCTAACTAATAGTTTTTTTATTTTTTATAAAGTTGCCTCATCTTAAAAAAAATTAATTCATATTTTTTTATCAGTTTTATCAAGTGTAAAATAAAAAAAAAAGATAATACTATTACTCCTCAAATTTTCCTTTTTATCTCAAGATTCTCTTAAAAATTTGGCCCAAATAAACTCTAACTTGACCCTGAAGTGTTTTTTTTGGGCCCAAACGAACTCTAACAGGAGCACAAAGTGCGTGTGGCCTTAAAGTTAGGAATATAATTTTGTGCAGATTCTTAAAGTTATAGGAATCATACCATTTAAATAAATTTTAGAGATGTTGGCTTCATATGATTTTTCTTCTAAAAAGGTTTTTAAAATTTAGTGGAGCATCATCTATTAGTCTTTTTAAGCATGCCATATAAACAGAATAAAATACGAATTCAATGAAACAAAGTTTTAGAGTCATTACCAAACTCAATGGAAACGGAACAAAAAGTCCTTCGGATTTTCAACATCCGTTGGACCATATATTATACATAATGCTAAATTAAAAAGTACACAAGATACATAAACACACAGCTGGCACAAAAGTTTTCTACTTTTAGACATGAGAAAAAAATCCGAAAATATAGAGTGACGCGGCTTAGTTGGATCAGATTTTTTTCTTATTCTGAGTGAGACTTTGTTATGTTCTAAGTTGTATTATAAGCGATAGAGAAGGAAAAAAAATACGGTTGTTCGAGATAACCATTCTCTCAAGAAAAAAAACATTAATTTAGTGAATAACCTCCTCTATTCATTCACTTTTCCAGTTTAAATACAACACAAGTTACGTGATAATGTAACTTATAATAACTGAATGAAATTGTTAGAAGATAGTAACTAAAATACAAATCAACTTCCATTACAACTCACTAATATGATTCACTAACTCAACTAATAAAACTCAACACTAATGGAACGCCTAGCCAATTCTTACGTAAACAACATGCATAAATAAATTAAGCTCACATCATTCTACCCCCCTTGGAATGAACCTTGTCCTCAAGGTTGAATCACTAGCAACGTTTTTAAGTGCCTTTTGGCTTTCTTCTCCTAAAACCTCATCATCTTAATGAGATGCTTTAATCATAAATAGGCGAGGAGTACGACATCTATGTGCAGGAACAAACTTGTTATCACAGTAGTAACATAATCCACGTTCTCGCAGATCCTTTGCCTCACTTGGAGTCAAATGTTTAAAAGTTGATGGTGGTGTGGCATTAAGCTAAATTTCCAACAACCTTGTACTCGAAGTACCCTTTTCAGGAGAATTAGGAGATAGAGAACAAGGCATGAAATTATTTTTACGGAGGTTGTACTTTTCCTCAACAAGCTTGCAAGACCTATAGCAGTGGACAACGAACAAGGTTGTTGCATCTTCACTTCCAATCATATCTCATCTTTTAGTCCCCCAACAAATGAGCCTACTAAAAAGGGCTCAGGCAAATCATTCACCAAGTGGGAAAGTTTTTCAAACTCTTCTTGATAAGCAATAACACTTGTTCGTTGTCTTAAATGGGATAAAGCCTCTGCTGCATCATCAAATTCTGTTGGTCCGAATCTTTTGAGAAGAGCGCTCGAAAACTCAGTCCAGGTGACTGGGCCCTTAGTTTTTGTCATCCATTGATACCATCGAAGCACTACTCCTTTAAGATGGAAAAATGCAAGTTGCACTTGCTACTCCTCTGCATATTTTGATACTCAAAATATTGTTCAGCGCGACAAATCCATCCATATGGGTCCATGCCATTACAATTTATAAAGTACAACTTCAGCTGTCGCACAAGGTTATTGTCAACAAATTTAATAGAAGAGCTAGATGGTTCAGCAGTTTGTGAGTGATCTCTTGGCATTGAATGGTAGCCAACGTTTGTGCTGACTTGAGCATATTGAACACTCAATTTATCATACATAGATGTCAAATTTTGAAGTTTGCTAAGGACCTCCTGCATGATTGCATCTTGGTTCTCAATCTTCTCAATAATAAAAGCTTTACCAAATGTTATGTTCTAAGTTGTATTATAAGCAATAAAGAAGGAATAAAAAATACGATTGTTCGAGAGAACCGTTCTCTCCAGAAAAGAAGCATTAATTCAATGAATAACCTCCTCTATTAATTCACTTTTCTAGTGTAAATACAACACATGTTACATGATAATGTAACTTACAATAACTAAATGAAACCGCTAGAAGATAGTAATTAAAATATAAATTAACTTCTATTACAACTCACTAATATGACTCACTGACTCAACTAATAAAACTCAACACTAATGGAACGCCTAGCCAATTCTTACATAAACAACATGCATAAATAAATTAAGCTCACGCCAGACTTTTTAATCAAGACAAACTTGAATCGGATAAGAAAAGTTTCGGGTGCTCTAAGAACATTATGTGTCTATTTAGTATTGTTTATTTAATGATCATAAATATTTATTAAATTTCATAAGTTTTTATCAAAAATTTTGTTGCTATTTTGTTATTTTTTTTAATAGAGCTTTTGAAGGTTAAATAAGCTATTTTACTTTTACTAGTAAAATCTCAATTTTTATGTTTTCGAAGTAGAATTTGAAAAGTTTTTTTTAAATATTAAAATATCTTCTATTTATTTGACAACTTTATTTTATTTCATTTATTTCATAACATAATTTTAAAAAACGTACCTATTAAAGCGATTTTATAATTTTGATAAAAGTTCTCATTAACAACCAATTTAATAAAAAATTTGGGTAAAACATCTACTAATAAATAAATTCCATTTGAAAATTTGTATTAAATTGAGCCTGAATTTATTGATAATAATATTCATACATATACATGAAAAGTAGTAAATTTAAGTCCAGGGGCACAAACGACATCAATTCGAACATGGTGATCAAATGATCAAATCCAAAAACATAAAGGTTAAGAGCTTAAAATATTCTTTCCTTTAGACAAAGTCCATCGGATCATCATTATCTTGTCCCATGCATTAACTAATGAGTTAATTAAAATTTAAAATAAATATACATCTACCTAAATGACTAAAACACCCTTGCATCAATAAAACTATTTTAATAACCAACTGGAGCCGATTTTTTTTTTATCTCAAACTTATTAACTGAAAATATAGAGAGATTCAGAGATATAACAGCTTGAAAGTACAGACCACAAAGCAAAATTTTGTTCGAATGATAATGATCATAATCCAGATTACAGACGCAGAGAAATCATCAAATGAAAATAAGAACACAATACATAATTACACAAATATCAATCTTAACTAATTATTTAGATATACCACATCACACAGCTTCCTTATCTGCAGTCTTCTTGTATCTCATACAAATATCAATCTTCTTGTCAACATCAATGAATTCCTCGTGGGAATTGAGAGAATCATGATGATTAGCAAAGAGGCTCCACACCAAATACATGGTAAACGGCAGTAAGCGAACTGCACCCAACGTCGACAAGCGAAGCGACGACGACGCTAAAAATGACCTTGGTCCAGTCTTAGAGAGAGGAGAAGTCGTACTTGAAGGGCAAAACACGGCGTTTTGGCTCGTGGATGCTGCTCCTAATCGTCGTAGATTGAAGGGAAGAGCGGTCGGCCGAGGAGGATTAGGAGACAGTGGAGGGTCAATTGGTCAATTTCGGTGAAGACTGACGAATCCCATGGGGCTTGAGGGTTTGATTTGCATAAATGAAAGATAAGAGCATTGTTTTGATTTTGGTGAAAAAAAAAATGTATATTAGCATGCTTTTGTTATTAGGGAAATTTACGAAAATAATCATAAAATTTTTGATATATTCACAGTTAATCCTCTTAATGTTTTTTTTAATATTAACCAAACACACGTTTTTGTTCCAAAATTATCCTTCTTTACAAACCACAAGCAATTTTTTTCTACCATTTTGTCAAACTAAAGGCAATTTTCCATTCTTGAATCATTAACCAACGACGATGGCAAAAGGCAATGATAAAAGCAAAATCCGATCATAATCTATCTGGATCCAACACTAATCGGCATCACATAGTGATATACGCTATTTTCTGAACTTGTTTAAGAATTTTAGTGAACTGCGAGTCATGAGTGAATCTGACGACATGCAACCTGTCGCACCAAAACTGTAACATATGCACTTTGATTTTCGTAATTAAGTGTACGATTTAATTTTTCCGCTTCAAATCAAGATAAATTGAGCGCAATTAAAAGCTCGAATGGTTGGATTTATTTTTCGTTACGGGTCCGATATAAGGCTAATCTGTATTAAGCTTGTTTAAAAAAAAAAGAGCCGGTTTATATTTTGGTCGGGGGGGAGTGTTTGGAATTTTAGAAAAGAGAGAGAAAGAGACAGAAGAGAGAGAGAAAGAGAATTTGACCCGGTTGACCCGAAAACCCGACCCGGACCCGCGAGCTTGACCCGATCGTTTCTTCCGATTCCGGCCTCCGTTCCGGCCGAGATTGGTACCGTTTTGAAGCTTGAGAGACGAGCAACGTATCCCTGCCATCCTCGTCGCCGGAAACCGCCTGAAACGCCGCCGGTTGAAGCCCGAAACTCGCAGCCAAACCCGTTTTCGTCGCCGTCAATTTCGCCGGATTTTTGACACGCCACCTCTTGAATCTTGTTCCTCAGCTCACCAACGTCATTTTCCGACCAACCCCATCACCTGAATCGGCCGGATTGTCGCCGATTTGCTCTTGGAAAACTCGCGGTTTTGAGAGCTCGATCCGCCGCCGTCGCCGCGCGTGGGAGGTCACCGCTGCCACCATTGAACTTAGCGTGGCCGGAGCTATCAGACCTAAGCTCCCCGTCGCCGTTGACTGAAGTCCAGTCACCGTTGACCGGCATGGGCAATTCGGTAATTTCACAAAACTTTGGGGGTGATTTTGTAATTTGTGAAACCAGTGGGTAAATTGGTAATTTGAGGTTAGGGCAGTAAGGTAATTTGTGATTTCGAGGATATTTTGGTAATTTAAGTTATTAAGGGCATTTAGGTAATTTTACGCTCCGAGGGTAATTTCGTAATTTCGGACATTATGATTATTTCTGTGATCCGAATTGAGAACGATTTAGTAATTGAAGATTCTACGAATATTTCGGTAAAATAATGATGTTGAGGGCATTTTGGTAATTTTGGCATGTAGGGGTATTTTGGTAATTATTTACATGCGGGAATAATTATTGTTGTCATATATTCATTTCGAGAAGTATCGGAGAATGATTATGTCGTTTTCTTGATTAGGAGGATCCGCAAACGAGAATCAACTTGCGGATGTTGTTGATACTGAGTCTAGTCATCGTCACTGTGAGTGGAATATACAACACTTATATTTATAAGTATATGCCGATTTTATTAGAAATAGCAGTATATTTGAAAAATAAGAATTTGATGCTTTAATTTAATATTTTCTAGAAAATTGAGATTTATCTATGTGTTGAAATTTATTGTTATTAAGAATGAGTTTAATTAACAATTTTTATTGTTTTTGAGTAAATGCATGATATTAGAATTGAGTGGATTTGAAATATGTTGAAGAAAGAGAAAATGAGATTTCAGATATGAGTATATGTTTACGAACACGTGTATTAAATGTTATTTGAAAAATCATTAAATAGTACCCTTCCCTCCAGATACAGAGATACAAATACAGATACAGATGAGATGAGATAGAGGCCTTTGGGGCCCGTCTAAATACACACAGAGGTTTTGGGCCGTGTGTTTGGGCGCTTTTGCCTTTTGGGGGCTTATACATGCAGTATGATGATTACAGAGATACAGATATGAGATATGAGATGAGATTTTTCCCATCTATCCGTTGTAGCTCCGGGGCGTGGCGGTACCCAGATAGTACGTCATTGCCTGTCCGTCGAGGTCCGGATATGATGAGATCATTCCTCTGGGTACTTGTTTGATAATGGTTTTTGATATTCAGTATTTGATATGATAAGTGTTATGATTCCATCGATTTTACGCAGATTTATGTACAATCGTATTTCAGTGACTGATTTGAATTAAATATGTTTAAATAAGTTCTTACGATATTTTCATGAAATTGATTTGAGAAAGAGAAATTAGTTTAAATAAATTTATTTTTTGTAAACTAGTATCCACTCACTGAGTTTTATACTCACCACGTTTTATTATATTTTATTCCCCCACAGGAGATTTGCAGGTACATCAGTCGACCCAGCATCGATAGTTAGATTTGTAATTGTGGTCATGTGATGGTGCTAGGAGTCGTAGATTTAATATTTTGATATTTGGGATTTGTGAGTTGTATTATGATTATGTTTTTGTATTAAGGATAACCATTGTATTTGTATTTATATTGGAGTGATTTGTGTGATATTTGAGATGATGATTGGAAAGTTGGATTTGAAGTTTGGATGGTTATTGAGATATTATTGGGAGTGTTGTTTTGTAAATTGTAGTTTTAGAAATGTTGTATTTATAGGGGAGGTTCTGCCGAATTTTCGGTAGAATCTTGAGATATTATTATATTATTCGATCCGATTTTACGTGATTAGATAGACTCGCCCTGGGTGTGCGGGGCGGATCGTTTCAAAAACTTTGTGCGACAGGCACCAAAAATGGTTGTCCTGTCAGGCAATGTGTACCAGATGCTTAAGGATCACGATCTCCAGGTTGAAGAAGCTGTTAGACGAGGACATGTTGACAAGGCAAAGGTCAGAAAATTGACATGGAAGGAAACCAATTAGCGACAAATTTATTATTTGTTTCTAGCTGTTACGCTGGCTCAAGTAGCCCAATGAGGCCCAGCCTTGTCAAGGTTTTTGTAGAGGTGGTGTTTTTGAAAGATGGCCAGTGCTCACAATTAGCTATGTTTATAGCTTACTGAAAAATCTATTTGCAATTCATCACTTGTATTTTTCTTTCCACTCGGCAACTGTAATTTCTAAGTTATGGGTCATTCTTGTGGAGCTCACTATTAGCCATAAATTATTTTGGAGAAACGACAGTATCTTATTATGTGATTTATAGGAGGAATGTGTTGGATATCCCTTGCTGAAGTTGCCAAGTATCGTGTTGATCCCTACGATCCTTTAAGTTTGATACATACTTTATCATGCTGACAATTTTAGTTCTGGTGTTCTCTTGCCATTCAAAACGTATTTAATTGTCTACTGGTCAACTTTCATTTCTTCCCATGCAGCAGCCAAGTTAGAAACTGGGGCAAATGGGGCCTTACCTCTCTAGTTTGGGATTTAATGATTGAAGAAAATTTCGATCTGTTGCTGCAGCAGCAGCAGCTATATATTGCCAGGCTGCAAGCCAACTTAGAATTGCAGAGCTGTTTAGCTGAAAATGAACTTCGGCAAACTGCTACTCTTGTTTCTGACCATAGGCTTGGTTGAGTCAACCGGTGCTTTAAAGTTTGCCTTCGATGGCTTCAACACTTCAAAACTGTTGCTTTATGGGAGCTCAAAACTGGATTCCGGTGCCATTTCACTCACCCAAGATACCACCTTCTCCATCGGAAGAGCTCTCTATCATGCTAAGATCCCCTTAAAACATACAAACTCATCAACCGTTAGATCATTTGAAACCTCTTTTACCTTCTCCATCACCCTATACAAGGGCCAGCGTCCAGGCCATGGTCTGGTCTTCATCTTCGTGCCTTCCGCAGGCATCCAAGGATCACGATCTCCAGGTTGAGGCCAAGCCTTGTTAGGAAGATCACTGCTGTTGCCCAGCGACGGCCGCCGATGATGGGAGGTTCTTTGGTTTGGGAGAGATGGGAGAAAGAGAGATTGTTGGGGGAGAGATTGTGGAACCCTAAGTGAGGTGAGGTTGTGGAACCCCAAATCGAAGAATAATTTACAGATGTTTGGGCCTTCAATCTTTAGTGTCGTGACTTTGGGGGGGAAACCAACTTCCTCAGGAATGGATGCTATTCGTGGACAATCTCGTATTTCCAAACGTTGAAGAGAAGAGAGATTGTACATGCCGTTGGGCAGGGCCGTTAGATCTGGACAACCGTTAAGTCTGAGCTCGCTCAGATTTGTGGGCAACCCTCCTTCAGCAAACGAAGCCAAATGAGAACCAACCATCGAAATCTTTGCAATATGGCTAAGTTTGTGCAGGCCATCTGGTAGTGATTGTAGTCTAGAGATCGAAATATGCTGGGCCGGAAATTCCGCTCTTGACTCCTCCAGCTCTGAATTTGAAGAATCAGAAACAACTGCTTCAACTGCAAGACTTATCCAAGCCACCTCACTACATCCATCAATTTCTAGTTCACAGAGTGGGGGGAGGGCCGTATATGACACCAACAATCGCTCACAACTCATAATGACCATCCTTTCAAGCGAAGAAAAGTGTTGGGGCAATCTACCATTCAGTTTTGAACAATTTATTATAGAAAGCTCCGCAAGCGAGGAAACCCTTTAGCAGCTTGTTGGTCACCACCAGCAGTACCTGCATGAGAAATCCATTCCTCCCATTCTTGCATATCCTCGAAACAAAGAGTCTCTAGTGATCGGAAAGGCTCAGAGCAGTACTTTCCACAAAACTCCAGACCAACACTCTTTACTTTGGCCATGCCTTTGATAACAAGATTCTTAAGCGAGGGCAAATGCCCAACTGATGGCAAGGAGGTACATTGGTTACAATTTCTAAACCTTAGTACCACTAAATTTTCAAATGAGGACTGTCCTAACCAAGCTGGAAATTTTGTACCACCATAACCCTGTACTTTTAGCTCCTTCAGTCCATAATGAGGTTTTAGCATCTCAAGACACGAGTTTGGATTTCTGCTACCTCCCTTGAATCGCTACTAGTAGTACTGTTACCCCATTTCAGCGATAGCGCTTCAAGTTTCTCTTTGCCATTTAATTGAACTTCCTTGGCATCTTCAGCATCATTCACATTCTCCAAGCCTGAGATTGTAAGTTTCTCTTGAAGAAGCGTCAAAGATCTCAACTCTCTTAACCCAGAGCAATTGCTTTTACCCACAGCAAATTTGGCCAGTGTTCGGAGACTCGTCAATTTACCGATTCTCAAAGGCATCTCTTCCAACAAACTAGAATGAGAATTTTTGAGATGCCGCAAGTTGATAAGGTTCCCTATGTCTGTAAACAACTTCTTTAAACGGTAACAATGCTCTACAATGAGTGTCTGTAAATTATAAAGAGAACTGACCGATTGAGGTAAAACTTCAATTGCAGAGTGGGAAAAGTCAAGATACCGTAAATGCTTCAACTCTGCAATGTCATTCGGAAGCTGAAAGATCCAATAGCCACACAAGGATACGGCTCTCAACCGCCGTAGTCTTGGTAGGACATGAAAAACAAGGTTTTTAGTCACGTACAGCTCCTTCCTGGTGCTCAGTGGCAGTGCTAAGAAAGTTCGCAGATGTTCAACTTCATGGATCCCCTCAAACCTTTTAATTCCGTCAAATCTGCTACTGAGATAAGATAAATGACGAAGATTTCTGGAAAATCTACGTTGATTTTTTCTGTCCTACGTACTCTCCATGCTAGAGCATATTTCTCCAGAAGCCCAACATGCAAGTTCATGAATAAGGTCGTGCATAAGAAACCGTGACGCATCTATCTTTGGCCGTTGGAAAAATGACCTTGAATGGAGCACTTGAAAAGACTTGCGGCCTAATTCTTCCATTTCCATCTCTTCAGTCTTATGTTGTAACAAACCCTCTGCCATCCATAGTAAAACTATTTGCCTCTCATCAAATTCATAGCCCTTGGGTAGCAACGAACAATGTGCAAACTGCAAAGCATCGTTTTACACGTGAAGGAAGATAGTAATAGCTAACCCTTAGAGCACGCATAATATCGCTTTTATCTTCACCCAAATCCCATATTTTGCTAGTTAGCACATCTTCCCAATCTTTAGGGCCATATTTGCCTCGTAAAAGACCCCCAAAGTCTTTTGCTGCTAGAGGTGAACTGTAACACCCCAAATCTAACACGTGCGGAGCACATGAAGAAAGAAGTTACTCATAAGTTTTAAACTAAAATACCTTCAATTCTTATTCAAATAAAACCACATATCCAAACGTCTAGTACTAAATAATCTCTTCCGAGAACATTAAAAAATAATAACAAAAGTCTCAAACTCCAAATTACACGTTCATAATAGAAATAACTAAATAGCAACCCGAGTTTATTCCTCCTCTTATTCAAATAGCAAACGGAAACGGAAAATTACTAACTCCAAAGCTAAGTGAACCTCTCGAAAGAAACTTAATCTGCAAAAAGTAATGACGAGGGGTGAGCCATCAACTTAGTAATTAAAATCATTCCTAACACACTATGTTTATCGATACTAAAATATTGCAAGCCTTATTTTGTTTAAAACATATATCATAACCCATAAATTTCATAAAACGATATACCACGATAACATAACATAAATTCTTAATAATTCAGAATATCGAAAAGCATATTTACTTACGAAGTAAATCATATAATGCGTATACAGAAAACAAAAAGGTTAGTTCATGTCACATAGTGTCACCTATAGTCCCGGTGACCCGGCCAGAAACATAATCAGAATATCGTGTGCACACTCAAACAGAAACCCAGTACTGGTCCAGACAGATATATCGTATATTACGATCAGAATCAGAATAACCACGGACAATGAGCCAAAACATAATGACTTATACGCGGCATTTTGCACTCTATGTGGTACTTTGCGACGTTTTGGCCTTCAAGAGGTGGCCCCCATATAGTCCCAAGAGGTGACCCCCGTAAAATCATATATAATTGAAATCATACATGGGCACAAAACATTTGTATCGGATTCATAAAAGTTCATAATAATAATTTAGGGTGCATAACATTTTAAAGATAAAATCATAAAAGGTTGTCATAAAATCATTTACATATTAAAAAGCATTTATAAAATACTTTGCTAAAAAGAATTTAAGTTTGAAAACATTTACATAAAACTAATTTTGTTATCAAAATCAATTAATCCTTTTAGTAGTATAAAAATATTTATACTTATAATAATAATATCAAAATACTTATACATATCCAGTATACTAGGAATGAAGTTACTTACCTCCACAAATGAATTTGAATTAACACACCTCTAAGCTTCTAAGATCCTCAATTACCTTCAATACCTTAAACAAATACAAGATATGACAATTAATAACTTATTCTAAGAATCTGATTTTCTAATCCATATCCGTACAGGTCTGATTCTCAGAATTTTAACTCTTAATCTAAAACTCAGAATGATATAATATTCTATGGAACTATTCTAGACATCCATGAGTACCCCATATAAAATTTACAAGAGGATCCGACATCAAAAACATTTTAAAAACTATTTAATTCTCAGCAAATTCGAAGCTGTTTTCACATAACCTAAACCAAACAGAACGGGTTCCATGATTTTTATAAAATAAAATACTAATCAGAAAATTATGAAATTAAAACTGGGAATCCTAGACACATATATTAACCTGCATGTAAACTTTCAGAATTTTCCGAGTTCATTTGATGGTACAAATAGTCTTGTGAATCCGATCGCAATGCTGGAATCGTAGTTTTCCAGTGCAGTGGTTTCTACTTCGAAAATACATATAAAATTGAAAACGAAGTTGAATTTAATGAAATAAAATTTAGTCGAGAAGCCCTACATGTCTAGTTTCCAGAAATACAAATTTTATAAGAAAATTCGTTTAGAAAATATAGGTTTAAAATCGAGATACTCATGCTGTCCAGAATAATCCTGTGCTTAATGCGTCAATGATTGATTAACTAAACTCATAATAAATCAAAACCCTAAATAACGCCTAAATATATTCTAAATCATGCATTAAGATATATAAACATCTAGAATCGTGCCAATATAAACCCTAGATAGAGGGATTAGAAATCCGTTAAGAATAGGGAGAATAACTTACTTGTCGCTTTGATTCTCTCCTAAACCAAAGTTTGAATTCTAAGATTTGGGTAGGAGCGTAAAGAGCAGTAGAGGAAAAGAATAACTGTTGTGAACTTAGGGTTATGAAACGAGAAAAATATACATTTATAGGGAATCTTAAGAAACCCTATTTATTAAGAAAAAATAACTCATTTTTTTAAAAACTATTTCATAAATAACCTCTATTTTATTATTATTATCCCTTCCTTAATAAGGGTTATAGCCACCCATAAATATCAATGAAAGCCCAATTTCCATAATGGAAATTTGTGGTGTTACACGAACCGTTGCATCTGTCCACTATCTTCTCACCTATGTCGCTCAAGTATTGATGAGCAGTTGAGCACTAAAATCTGTTCTTCCCAAGGAGTGTCGAACAAATATAGTCAAGCAATCATCACGCAACAAGTTTTCTAATGAGTACGCCGCATCAGGAGTGGTCACCATTGACGAAACATCTTCATTCCGAGTTGTAACGATAATTTTACTGCCTGGTAAGCCAGCTTTAACCTATAGTGTTTGAAAAAAAATTAAGATACTAAATAGAATATAAAAAATTAGTGTAAAAAGTCTATATTGGCCTTGTACAATTAATGTATGAACTTTAAATATTGGATAATAAAGTAATTTAAGAGTTCCCACTAAGGCGCACTAACGTACGATAGCCTATTTCCTTTGAGGCTTAGAAATTTTACATCGGTAGTGAGGTGAGAACTCTTGCTTTCTAACTATTTTCCTTCATAAATTATAAAGACAATTTTTTTTTCGGTTTGGTATTGACATTAAATAATAATTTTTTTATGATTTAATTTGATAGTTATTTATTATTTTTAAGAATTTAAAAATTAAAAATTCAAATGAGATCTCCTTAGACTTTTCCTTTGAGCCCCCGCCATTTTACGTATTTACTTCAACAAATCATAATAATATTCATACACATGCATAAAAAGTAGTAAATTTATAAGGAGCAGTACTTAAGTCCGAGTAGAAATGACATTAATTCGAACATGGTGATCAAATCCGAAAATATAAACGTTAAAAGCTTAAAATATTCTTTCCTCTAGGCAAAGTCCACCGGATCATAATTTTTCGTTCAATAGGTCACGTCCATCTCAAGAAATCAAACCGAAACTAGAATCTGAAACTTTTTGTCCCAAATAGACAAAATTGATAAATAACATTATCTACCGTTAATTAATAAGTTAATTAAAAATTGATAAATAACATCATCTCAGACAGAGCACTTGACTCTGAAACTTTTTGTCCCAAATAGTCAAAATCGATAAATAGCATTATCTAACGATAATTAATGTTAATTAATTAACATTATCTGCCGTTAATTAATAAGTCAAAATTGAGATGTAATATACGCTTATTTGGTAATTTTAGATTGAAAATTATCGTGAATATTATACAAATTAATCAATCCTAGTACTGTACTTTTTTTTTTTTCAATTCTTGGATTGATCAAATCTGAAGCATTATCTCAGACAGAGCACTTGACTACAAATGTGGGAAAATATATTACAAGTCTAGTTTCACACTTAAAACTACAAATGTTGGGAAATATTACAAGTCTAATTCCACACTTAAACTGTGTACAAGCATTAGTAAAGAGCAAATATCAGAGCCTTCGATTTTTTGCTGAATTTTTCTTCATTCGGTTTGTCAAACTCTCTGCCCGACTTTGAGGTTGATCTGACATTATCATCACAAAGAACCAGAAGATGATATGTGCGTACAGTCAACTGCAACAAAGGGGGAAAAATAATACATGACGAAATTGTTCGGACCATTGAAAAAAAAAAAGAGCAAATTGACAAAATTAGGTATAAGATTTAAACAAGAACGTAAAAGGAGTTCATGTGTACTTCTGAAACTGGCATACCTCTTGGTTATGAAAATAAACATAGTTCAAGAGAATTCACGGGGATCAAAGACGAGTTTGTGATTCAGTTGGACAAAAGGTATGTGGGCTACCAAGTGCCAATATTCTCCTTCGTCCTTTTTGCACCTTTCCTCTAAATAAGGACATAAATAGATAGTTAGATACACAACTGAAGGAGGCAGGCCATTCTCTGGAAAAGATTTTAGATTTGGACATCTGGAGAGCTCAAGTCTTTCCAGAGAAGTAAGGTTGCGTACAAAGGACAGGGATTCCAGCCGACGAAATTCTCTTATATCCAGTTCGACTAGAGAAGTAGGAAGCTGTTGGAAGGACACCTCGTTTTCCCATCCTTTTGCAATGAAGAGTTCTCGAACTGAGTTGAGGTTATGGAACCCCAAATTGAAGAATAATGTACAGATGTTTGGGCCTTGAAGCTGTAGTGTTGTGACTTTGGGGGGGAAACCAACTTCCTCGGGAATGGATGCTATGCGTGGACAATCTCGTATTTCCAAACGTTGAAGAGAAGAGAGATTGTACATGCCGTTGGGCAGGGCCGTTAGATATGGACAACCGAAAAGCATGAGCTGGCTCAGATTTGTGGGCAACCCTCCTTCAGCAAACGAAACCAAATGAGAACCAACCATCGAAATCCTTGTAATATGGCCAAGTTTGTGCAGACCATCCGGTAGTGATTCTTGATTAGGGATCGTAATTTCCTGGGGCAGAAATTCCGCTCTTGACTCCTCCAGCCCTGAATTTGAAGAATCAGAAACAACTGCTTCAACAGGATGACTTATCCAAGCCACCTCACTAAATCCATCAATTTCTAGTTCACAGAGTGGGGGGAGCGCCGTATATGACACCAACAATTGCTCACAACTCCTGATGACAATCCTTTCAAGTGAAGAAAAACGCTGGGGCAATCTACCTTTAAGGTTGGAACAACTTACAATAGAAAGTTCTCGCAGGCAAGGAAACCCTTTAGCAGCTTCTTGGTCACCACCAGCAGTACCTGCATGAGAAATCCATTCCTCCCATTCTTGCATATCCTCGAAACAAAGAGTCTCTAGTGATGGAAAAGGCTCTGAGCAATCATTTCCACAAAACTCCAGACCAACACTCTTCACTTTGGCCATGCCTTTGATAAAGAGATTCTTAAGGGAGGGCAAGTGCCCAACTGATGGCAAGGAGGTACACTGGTTACAATTTTTAAACCTTAGTACCACCAAATTATCAAATGAGGACTGTCGTAACCAAGTTGGAAATTTTGTACCACCATAACCCTGCACTTTCAGCTCTTTCAGTCCATAATGAGGTTTTAGCATCTCAAGAACCCGAGTTTGGGTTTGGATTTCTACTACCTCACTTGAATCGCTACTAGTATTACTGTCACCCCATTTCAGCGATAGCGCTTCAAGTTTCTCCTTGCCAGTTAATTGAACTTCCCTGGCATCTTCAGCATCATTCACATTCTCCAAGCCTGAAATAGTCAGTTTCTCTTGAAGAAGCGCCAAAGATCTCAACTCTCTTAAACCAGAGCAATTGCCCTTACCCACAGCGAATTTGGCCAGTGTTCGGAGACTCGTCAATTGACCAATTCTCAAAGGCATCTCTTCCAATAGATTTGAATGAGAATTTTTGAGATGCCGCAAGTTGACAAGGTTCCCTATGTCCGGAAACAACTTCTTTAGACGGTAACAATGCTCTACAATGAGTGTCTGTAAATTATAAAGAGAACTGACCGATTGAGGCAAAACTTCAATTGCAGAGTGGGAAAAGTCAAGATACCGTAAAAGCTTCAACTCCCCAATGTTATCCGGAAGCTCAAAGATCCAATAGCGACACAAGGATACGGCTCTCAACCGCCGTAGTCTTGGTATGACATGAAAAACAAGGTTATTAGTCACGTACCACGCCTTCCTTGTGCTAAGTGGCAATGCTAAGAAAGTTCGCAGATGTTCAACTTCATGGAGCCCCTCAAACCTTTTAATTCCGTCAAATCTGCTACTGAGATAAGACAAATGACGAAGATTTCTGGAAAATCTCCGTTGATTTTTTCTGTCCCACGTACTCTCCATGCTAGAGCATATTTCTCCAGAAGCCCAACATGCAAGATCATGAATAAGGTCGTGCATAAGAAACCGCGACGCATCTATCTTTGACCGTTGGAAAAATGACCTTGAATGGAGCATTTGAAAAGACTTGCGGCCTAATTCTTCCATTTCCATCTCATCAGTCTTATGTTGTAACAAACCCTCTGCCATCCATAGTAAAACTATTTGCCTCTCATCAAATTCATAGCCCTTGGGTAGCAACGAACAATGTGCAAAGCATCGTTTTGCATGTGAAGGAAGGTAGTAATAGCTAACCCTTAGGGCACGCATAATACCGCTTTTGTCATCACCCAATTCCCAGATTTTGCTATTTAGCACATCTTCCCAATCTTTAGGGTCATATTTGCCTCGTAAAAGACCCCCCAGAGTCTTTGCTGCTAGAGGCGAACCGTTGCACTTGTCCACTATCTTCTCACCGATTTCGCTCAAGTATTGATGAGCACTAAAATCTGTTCTTCCCAAGGAGTGTCGAACAAATATACTCAAGCAATCATCACGCAACAAGTTTTCTAATGAGTACGCCGCACCAGGAGTGGTCACCATTGACGAAACATCTTCATTCCGAGTTGTAACGATAATTTTACTGCCTGGTAAGCCAGCTTTAAATGGTTTGCATAAGTTTGTCCAGACATCATAATTCTCGGTCCACATATCATCCAAAACAAGTAAAAATTTCTTGTCTTTCAGTTGATTCTCCAGTTGCAGTTGAAGCAAGTTTAAATCATTGACATCAACACTTCCAACAGCTGCTTGTAGTATCACTTTTGTTATCCCAACAGCATCAAAACCTTCGGAAACATAAGCCCAGGCTCTGAAACTAAAATATTCTTCCACTCTGCCGTCGTTGTAAACAAATTGAGCAAGAGTGGTCTTCCCCTGACCCCCCATACCTTTTATAGGAATAACCGATAATCCACGGTCACCACTTAAATCATCCCTCAGCAACAGTTCAACGAGTGCCTCCTTATCTCTGTGTCTGACGAAAACTTCGTCTTGATCCACCAAAGATGTTGTTGACAGTGGCCTTTCCTGGACTCTGCCGTACCTGAACCCTCCGGAAATTTCTTTCAAATCCAGTTGATCTTTCTCTGCTGCAATTTCTTCAAATCTGGCCGTAATCTCCTCTATTTGCTTCGCAATCATGGAATCGAACTTGAAAGATCGCGGACTGAATTTTGTGCAGCAGGAAGGAATGAGCATCCGGAACTTACTTGTAGTACCGGTGGGTTGACGATCAGCTTGTTCAAGCAGCAACAACTTCCTCCGGAAGGCTTCAGTTGCAAACTCATCCAACATGTCTTCTGCATCGTAAGCCAAGTTTTGGAGTTTGCCTAACCACTTCTTCACCAAGGGCTTTGTTATCTGCTTCTCCTCGGCATCATCCAGGACTACCTTGATCGTCACCAATAGCTCCTCCCATTTCTTAAGACCGGCTTCGATTTGTTCTTGGCGTGCAAATAGCTGAATCACCTCCGAAGCCATCTTTTCAACCAACATCTCAACAGTGATTGTTAGAATGGCCTCCCCAATGATAGACATTTTTTCTTTTCTTTTCTGGAGTTGATCAGCAGAATGAAGTAGCAAAATTATGCAGAACAGAGAAAAGGAACAGGTTTTTTTCTCTTTTATTTAATCAGAAAGATAAATTGATTATGAAAATAAGTTGAGAAATTGTATCGATCGGAAATCGGAATACTTATTTTTCACTGGTTTATTTTCCGTTTCAAAAGTAGTTTCAGTTTCTTTTTTAAAATCTATTAAAGGGTAGATGAAAGGAAATTCGGTCAGTCTGTCCACCAACTTGCTCAAACAAATTGCTAACGAAAAAGTTAAAACCAGCTGTCGGTACTCGGTAGAGGAAAACTGTCATTGTATTTAAACCTTGTCGGCCACTCGAGATTTAAAAAAGAAAAAAAATTATCATCTTGTCATTATCGGAATTTTGTCATTATAGGAACGGGTCCAGGAAGATAATTGATAAGAAGAATAATTTTATATAAACTTATCTCTCTGGTAATTACTTGGCAAAGTTCCAAAAATTGAACAATTTTCAGGCTTGTCATCTTGACATAATTAATGAAATTTAAAACAATGTTAGACGATGACAAACACATATTTCACCTCAAAGCTGACGTCTCTTTATTAAAAGACTTGTGGAAATTTCGGGAAAGCAGCCTATATCAATGCAATTATTGGACTCTTTGAAAATCCATCCCTGGTGAATAATTCACCTGCAATCCATTAAAAACTCACTCCCCATAAAAATTGTTATGGGTAATAATGGTTGTCTAGCTATTTTATGTTTACTATTTATCAATAAGATACAAGAAGTTTCATAAGGTATCACTGAATTACCAACAAAATTTTAAAGGTATCATTTAATTATATTTCCGTCGATAAGTATATTGCAATAATATAGTTTGAAAAAGCTGGTATATATATAATAGTAATGCTGTACAAACACAAACGCACTCACAAACAACGCTAATTTGGGGCATTATTTATTTATTAAGCGCTTGACAACAATTCTTACTAAGCATACCAAAGCAATCGTTATCTCGGTTAAAATCTCATCATCAAATTTAAAGGTACAAATATTGTAGAAAGCATCAGGAGAAATGGGCATTACTAAGTAGTCACAAGCCATCCCTGGCAAGTGCCAACATCGGATAAGAAGGGGCATTGCGACGCCAATGTTGACCAATGAGCACGAGTCTATAGTGAACGACAATATGCTCAAAAAGCTAACGAGAAAAGTAGACTAAAATAGGTCTCTTGTCCCGTCCTTGCAATTTCTTGTCTTGTTACTTTTACTTGGTGATTCATGCTAAAAAAACATTATAACAGCAATAATAGTAAAAAATTAAAAAAAAATGGGGACAATGCCTAAATTAATCTAAAAATTCAAATTAAATAAGTAATCAAATAAAATTACTTAAAAATCACTCTACAAACTTCTAATGGTGACAATCACCACCTCTTTAAATAAATTAATGTAACATAAAAATATTAATTAGATAATACTATTACATAATTTATATAATTATTAGTCTTTTAAAGTCCAGTTATATTGTAACCGTTCTAAAATAGAGCATCCCTTCATAATCATACGATCAAAATTATAATGAGTTTTTTGTTATTTATCATTTTGCATGTGTGATTGAGATTTGTGCTTCACTATAGTTATAACTTTATTTTTATTATTTTTTAAATTAATATATAATTTCATGTCATATCAATTTTTATAAATAATTTATAGCTCTGTTGAGAATTTTTCATAATTTTATTGAAAGTTTATGCAAAACTATTAAAGATATACCTGTATCTATATTCTAGACAAATTCAACAAAAATAAAAAATTTAAAAAAAATAAAAATAGAATACTTGCTAAACTAGTCCTACAACATTTGACGTTATGACCTCTCAATGTACATGTATATGTAAACAGCGTCTTCGAAGCTAGGATAGGTTCTTTTCGTACCGTTTTCTATATTTCTTTCTTTTCTTTTCTTCTCTCTCTAATCATGGATGAGTAGAGACTAAAGGAAACACTATATATAGTGATCATAAAGTTAATTAATTTGAAAAGTATAAGATAAAAATAGATTAAAGGAATCACTACCGGATGGCCTACACAAACTTAGCCATACTTGCCCACAATTGGTGCATGTTTACAAAATTATATTTTTAAACCACACGACTTTATATAATATTAAAAATTAATTTTATTGAGCCGACTTCATAATGTGTTCGTATTAAAAAAAAATGAAGGTATTCATATTTGAAAATAATTATATATATTATATATATACATACACACATTTAAAAAATAAATTTTAACAAAAAAAACTCGCATGTCCCTTTAAATTGACTAAGAAAACCGATACACTTTAATTTTCCCTTTTATCTAAATTCTATTGAAAAATTGGCCCAAACAAAGTCTAATTATAACTTCAGTATCAAATTGTACGTTTTTATTGCAACAAGTCTTTATTATCTTATTTTATTTTTAATATGTGAGAGAATTTCAAACTTTGAGTTTTATAGTTTTATTTAATATATTATTCTTTTTAATTTGTTATACTTTTAAAAATTAATATCAATTCAGAATTTGGGTAATCAAGTTAGGTTGGAGCCCAACTCAACATGCAACTTTACAAGCACAACAGACAATCAAGAGTGACACTATTGGCACTGTTCTAAAATTCTCTTAAAACCCCATTCCTCGGTTAGTTATTTTGGTTTAAAATATATGTTTAGTCTCTATATTTTAAAAAATATCTCAAGATACTCCTACTCTTAAATATATTACACTCTTATCTTTATTTTTGCAATAATACCATTATTACAATTTTCTTGATTTTAATAAATTTCCAATTAGAAAAAGTTAATTATTTATTAGCAAATTAACAAAGAAATATCAATATAAAAGAACTAGTATTTTGACTATTTTCCCTGAGATTGCAATATTCTTACTAATTATTATTTATAAATAAATTGATACCAATCAACTTTAAGCAATAATTAATGCACTTACAATAATCTTACTAATCAATTATTTATAAACAAATTAATTTACAAAATTATTCTTAAAAGAAAATTAATAATAATAATTTTCACTAATTTTTATTTTACTTTTAAGGTAGATTTGGTAAATAAATTTTTTATAATATTGACAATAATATTATTGTAAAAGGAAAGAAAAGTAATGATATGAGCGTAAAACAATTAATATCAAGAGCGTGTTGAGACATTTTTTCTTTAAATATAAGGATTAAAAGGCCGTTGAACTTAAAATATGAGAATTAAACAAACATTACACTAAATAAAAGTAAACTCACTTATGTTTTTCTTTCTCTTTAATCTTTTTATTTTTTTAAATGAAATTTGCATGTATAACTTAAACTCAAAGATAACATCTTGCACTACTTACAACCTCTTATGCCAATGTTTAAATATATACCCAGGATAGGTCATTTCTTGTATCTCAAGAAGAAACCAATAAAGCTAAGTTTTACTTCCCTTGCGACCCAAAACCATTTGAATCACATTTGCTTCTCTTTCTCTCTCTCTCTCTCTCTCTCTCTCTCTCTCTCTCTCTCTCTCTCTCTCTCTCTCTCTCTCTCTCTCTCTCTCTCTCTCACATATTTTTTAGTCTCATCCGGATAATTGATTTGCATAAACTTAAAACATCAATATGTCTTCTTCTTTTTTCATATTGATTATTTTGGGAAGTTAGCATTTTTTAGTTTTGTAGAGAGAGAAGGTTTAAAAAAAGTTTTTTTTTAAAAAAAAAGAAAGGATGCTTTTGGTATTAAAAAAATATAACAGGAAAAGGGTTTTAAGAGAATTTTGAAATGGTGCCGATAGTTCAACTCTAAAATTAAAATCCCACAACACCCAAGAATTCATAGTATTTTTTGAGATCTCCTATCTCAATTTACGTTAAAATTTAATTATTTACAAACTTTTATCCACTACTTATAAAAATTATGCATTTTGCTTAAGACAAAAAGAGTGAAGGGGGAAAGTCCTTCATCGTCTGGAGATTACAACAAAAGGCTGTGGTTGAGCTCTTATAGTATTTGCAGTAAGATACATTAGTGCTCAAGTAAACTTATGGTTAGAGAGAGAGAGAGAGAGTAGGAAGTAGAAGAAAAAAAAAACAAGAATATTCTAAAACTTAGTATAATATTTAGAAATGTCTGAGAGTAACAATAATAAATAATTGAATAACGCAATAATTAATGACCATAAATAAAAGCATTTTTAGTAAGAAACTGGATGTAAAATAACCAATTTCTTCTTTTGGCGAACATTGTGAAAGATTCTGTTTAACCGTTACGCATGTCAAGCTCATTTACGGGATCTCTTCGGCCAGGCGTCGTATTGCTAACTACCGGAGCAAGTGGTTATGGAAAATATAGCTTGGGTTATAGCCCAGCCCAAAAATTACGAATATAACTTCATTATTCAATTTTTCTATTTAATTTTTGTCAAATTTTCTCTTCAACTAAATAAATTTAATCCATTACTTAAGAATAAAAATAAATTAAATTGATTACTAATATAATAAAAATAAAAATTCTCCATTTAAACTTAGTAATCAATTTAATTTATTTTTATTCTTGAGCAATGGATTAAATTTATTTAGTTGAAGAGAAAATTTGACAAAAATTAAATGGAAAAATTAGATAATGAAGTTATATTCGTAATTTTATTAATAATATATGAATAAATTGGACAATGAATAATTATTTTTAATATGGTATAATGGTATAATGGTACTTGCGCACACAAATGGGGGTCTGAGTGTCTTTTTTAAAACCTTAGGAGGTTTTGTGTCATTTTTTCAAACGTTGGGGGTCTCTGTGTCCCTTATTCAAATATTGGAGGTCTCTGTGTCATTTTCCCTATAATATAACTATGTCTTTTATGAATCCACTTGTATTTCATGTTTTCTATAAATCTATATAATGATAACATAAATACAAAAATGAATTTTTAGCTATGGATCATGAAAGAGATATGAAAATTATATTTTTGCTTGCGGATTGAATATGCTTGAGCTAGGGTAATTATTGAAAATACATGAAACTAAGTGGATAAATTAACTGACTCAAGTCATAGAATGCAAAGGACAATAAAAATTGAAACATTTGTATGCAAAGACTTGTTCTATATGAAAGTAGTATTGTGTATTTATATTTTTTAGCAGAAGCTTTGTGAAAATCGAAATTACTTTGACAAGATGTAACCTCCTCACCCATTGTGTGCTTCTAATCTAAATGTCTGGTCTATATAAAGCAAAAATTAAGGGATTTGGTGCCTGTGGTTCTGCATAGTCGAGTCCATAAACTATACATAAAATTCCTTAAAAAATAAAAAATAAAATCACCAGTATGTGAATTTGCATTTCGTTTAATTTTACTTATTTAAACTCTACAATATCATAAATTGGAATGTTGTCGTTAGGGATGGCAAAGGGCATCGCCCACAATGGATTTATCATTTCCAAATTCATATACACACAAAATTTAAATTATCAAATCCACACGCAACCCGCTGCGGGTTTTAGTTTTTTTTAAAAATCTCAGCCGCTATTGGTTTTGACAATTACCAAACCTACAATAGTACTCAACCGATTTTTTGCAGGTTTTCACATTTAAAATCACAAATGTTCAATATGTAAATTTATAATAATAACCTAAAATTTCACGTAACATACTCAATTCTAATTTACAACATCAATCCAACACGAACTCTCAAATTTAAGTATAAATTATACAAATCTATTTAAAAAAAGCCAAAAACTAGTGTCTAAATATAACAATTATCATTTCATATTATCATTCAACACAAGTTCCGAGAGAAGATCTTCATTTCATTCACCACCATTACCACACATCCAGCACGATTTCTATAATAATGATTAAGATTAATATTCTTTAAACAATAATACATTTTAGATACTAATATGAAAAGCAAAATTATAATAATGAAATAATCTATATATTAAGTTAAAGAATAATAGTCCACACTCACACACACACACACACACACACACATATATATATCATGTATTAAGTTAAAGAACATTCAATCAGAATTACAATAAGTATATTTTTAGATTTAATATTTTTCTATTAAAATTAAATTAAAAATAATTAAAAAAAGCGCAGGTCGGTAGATATCTATGCGGATATTTGTTAGATATTTGGCTAATATCAAACCCGCTTGCAACCTAGTACGGGTTTCAATTTATAATACCAAACTTGCCCACAAGCCATAAAATTACCCACAACGGATGGGTTTTGACGAACAAATTTAGATAAATTTATGAATTTACGGGTACCATTATCATCCCTAGCTGTCTCCCAAATTTCTAAAGATACGGTCCGTGATTCATTCCAGCTTCCTTTGTTTCAAATTATTATTGTTTGGAAGATTTTATAGCGCCAAGGTTAAATTACATAATATATAACATATGTCACGTACGCACACGCAAAAATTACTCTTAATAACTTAAAATATTTTAACAATAACATATTACTTAAATTTGTTGGGTACTTTTTTTGTGTTGATGCATGTAACTTAGTATAATTTACTGACATCACAAATTTGGATGTTATTCAATATCATCACTACTTTCTTAAGATAAGATTCAGTCCTAGCTTGCTCTCCTTTTATTTGTTACGGGGAAGATCACGTCCCATATCAGTGAATGTATAGGCCTCCGCTACTAGTTCTTCATAATAATTAATAATTGTGCAAATAAAAAAATGCAAGAATACAGGTGGCTTTGATCAGTTTTTGGTGCAACTATGTATATTACTTTCTCATTAATGTCAGCTAAATTAAAGCACCATAATCAATTCGAAATAGTCTCATTTACGGAAGGGTTTAGGATGATGAGATCTCCAGTTAAAATCAGCTTCTTCTTGGGAGTAGTAACCTTATTAGCAGCTCGAATTCATTTCTTCAACTGTTTTCGATTACATTATCTATTTTGATGGATTTTACTATGGTCTATAATTAATGACTCAATGAAAAATTACCTCACAATTGTTAATTGGTGACGGTGGCCAGGATCATATTATAGTGCAAAGCATGGCTGTTCCTATCCGAAGAATGGAAAAACATCTTGCTAATGAAAAATTTCATTCCATTAATCACTTTAAGACAAATGACTTTCATTTTTTTCCCAAAAAAAGGTCTTATTGAACAGTAATCTCTTAAAACTGTGGACAAATAAGAACACTTTCCATTTTAATACTAACAAAATACAGCCAATCCCATGGTGTAGTGGAAGCAATTTTCATCCTTACCAGCTGAAGCTTCAAAACCTACTTGTGTAAGCCTGAATTGCAAGTTAATCCTCAGCAAAGGAGAGGGCTGCAGAGAGAGACAACACATAAAATGTCTTAATTTATAAAAGTATGTAAAATATGTGCGTTTTATAGGAGTCACCGAAACTTTTTTTTTTTTTGGTGGATCATCTCCCCACTAAAACTTTAAATCGTTAAAAAGAAAAGGACCGAGTATTAGAACAAAACTCATTGTTTTGTAACATTTGGAAACTTTAAGTTAGAGGTGAGCTCCTTACCTCATCACTGACAAATTTTACAATTATTTCTCCTGCAAAGACTTTTAGTGCCGTGAGCAATACACAAAATCTAATTCTGATAATCATTACATAAAGGTAATAAAGATTTCAATCGAATTAAGAAAATGGAAAGCTGGTAGAGAAGATGCAATATTAACCAGCTCAGTCATAACTGGCAAGAAGTTATACATTAAAATCGTAAGCTTTTATTAAAAATAGCACCAAACAAACACAAAGCTCTCATTATTGATTTATGCTCTTTCGAAGGTGACTCTAACTTGTCGTCAAATATGACTAATCAATGTCTTTCATTGTGTGTCTCCAGGTGTGGCATGAAAAGAAAAATAATAAAATTTTATTCAGTTAATATTTATATTGTTTAGAATTTCCTTATCTTACATTTAACGTAAGATATTCCCTCATACAAATAAATAATATGTGTGTTCCATATATAAACTGTTTATGTGTGAAGGTATATTTTATATTATGTATAAGATAGGTATTGTCTATTATTTATTGAGTTTAATTGATTTAAAAAGATGCTAACTAGCGCAAGTCAAATCCCACTATTACCATACTCATAAACACAAATCCTAGAGCAAAAAGTAGAATGAATTGATAGTGAAGTGACTAAACGAAACTCTATATGGCTATTAATTAACATGAGTTAAGAAAAGAAAAAGAAAGAAAGAAAGAGAGAGATAAACTTTGAGCTGGAGTAGATCATGAGCTCCTGTTATAGAAAGGATCACAACTGCTTCAGCATCACAAACGTGTTGAAAGCTCCGGAGCTTTCTTAAAAAGTCCTCTTCTCCTCCTTGCGAAAGCAACATGCCTTGCCCTGGGGTTCCTGCATTTGGAGACATAAGCAATCCAGACACAAATCTCATGTCATAGAGGCTTATCCAACCAAATAATATAATATTAAACAATAACTGCACCATCCAAATATATAAAACAATCAGTCTGCAAGCATAAATTACTTTCTAAACTTTTTGTTGCAATGTAAAAAACATGACCATAAATAACTTATTGGTAAAATCAAACAAAAATTTCAAAAACATACAAATTCAAAATTTCTGAGACATTTTAAATAACATGCTAAGTGATACAGACATAAAGTAAACTCACTTTATTCAACAAGTTAAAAACAGCAAATTGTAAATGATTATACCCCAGATCCTAATAAAGGAATGGAAAATAAGCGCATGCACCTCCATTTTGTCGTCATCCTAGTTCTAACACATACAATTGCAAATAATAGCCATCCATTTGCAATAATTTCGTAAGTTTTAAATGTTTTGTGCTCAGATCTTAGTGAGAAGGATTTGTTAGCCTTACCTTAGTTCTTTCCGTCAGTGTGCAAAATCACTATCAACAATAACAAAGAGAGATGAATAGTGGCCAAGTCATTGATCTCACTAATCAACTAAACATGAAGAATCATAACAAAATTCAATAAAATGTTGAAATATTAGAATAACAAAAGATAAGACCATATATTGGAGAACATAATAGCAATGAGAACTGGTGGGTGCTAAGGCTTGTTCAGGCCGCCGGAAAAGGAGTGCTTGCGCTAGTGACTATAAATTTTAAGCCAAAAAAATAGAAATTCAATTAAACACCGCCGGCAGGAGAATGAAGCAGATTTCGGAGAAAAATTTACAAGTTAAACACCGCCGGCAAGCAGCTGGAACATTTCTCAGATATCCTTCACTTAACCATACGATAGTGGCAAATTTGAAGTAAAGCATTTCTCTCGGAGTTCTAATATATATTTCCGCATATGTTTTATGAAAATTAGAACTAGTAATAAGCTACAACTAAGTGGGTCTTCTGGAAGTGAAACTGGAGCTTAAGAAATTGACGAAACAAAGCTAATGGAGAAGTAAGTTCAAGAGGAATATCAACAGAATGACAAGGGGTTTCGAATGAGGAGTTAGGGTTAGGGTTTTCATCTCCTCTCTCCCTCTCTCTTTTCTCATCTTTTTCTGTGTGTCAGCATTTCTGATTGGCCTTTTCCCCCCTTGTCTGCATCAGTTTTACCTTATTTGTGCAAATTCGCTCTTACTTTACAACATCGGCATTATCAAAAATCAAAACTCACCATTTTTTCCCAAGTATTTATTGTCAAATTTGTAACCATCACTATACATTTACGTATTCTCATGTAAAGCGATTATCTTTCTATAATTTTTTTTTCTCCCAAGATTTTAATTAATGACATTAAAGATGAAGAATATTAATATCTTCTTTTGTTTGGTATTATATTCTTAAAGAACTCTATTTTACAAATTGCTACTTTTGTTTTAAACTAAAGATATCATATCAAAAATAGCATGTAAAATAGATAGGTTCGGGTAACATGGTAATGATAATGATTTCGAATGGGTTCAAGTCTTCTTCCCAATAAATCAATAAATGGGTTTGGATATGTGTAATTTAACACAATATGATACGAAACTGCAACGCATGATATGCATACTTCTGCCAAATGCCAAGGCCCTACGCAAATATCCAACTCTTATCATCTCACCATTTCGTATAAATGATACTTCAGTAATGCTATACTTACTCTTGATACTTGTGTACTCAAAATTAAGTAAAGTATTACATTCTTACCTCTCCTGATTTCCTTACTTACCCCCTTCTACTTCCTTTATGATTACGTTTACCAGCATTATATTTTATTTATTGAGCTTTAATTTATCATTGATATTGCCAAAAAATTGAATTTTATTTGCATTCTATACATATATCATTTTAATTGTTTATTTACAGTTGTTAAGAAAATTATGATGATAAAACACACGCAAGAGCAATTTGATTGCACGTGGGCTGCCTACCTCGGTAATATGCTTTTTCATATGAATAAAATTCAAAATATGGAATGGAATGGTGCATAATCTGAAAATTAAGTTTGCAAAAGAACAAGTAAATGATCAAAGTTTGGAATTTAATTAGTCATTATAGTTGCCAAAATCTTTGCCAAATTTACCCATGAGTAAAGAGATGACGGTGAAAATTTTTGTTGAGAATCTTTGAAATTATTTTTATTAAAGACTCCAATTCACCTCCTCTTGGAATGTTTAGGATGGTTTTAACTCCTAACCAATATGTAAATATGTAATCAAATACTTGATCATTTTAGTGAAGATTTATAGACATTTTAGTGAAGATTTATAGTAATTAGTTAGTCTTCCATATTAGTAGTGTTAGTCCTATAATCATAAATTTGGACAATCGGCAACCTATTTAATCTCAAATTAGAAAATAGAATTTTGTGTGTCGCATAAATCATTAATTACCCACATTGATACAACATCACATAGCATATCTCATTAATTACCCACATCTGATACCACATCACATCGCATATGGCACACTGGTCTTGAGAAATTCTAAAACGAACCTAAGATAATACGATACATATATGAGGTGTGTAATTAAATTTAATACAACTACTAGATGTATAGTCTCATAACACTACTTAAAAATCTCTCCACCTATCCACTCCTTCCTCTAACCTACTTCCAAACCCGGAACAAGAGTATCCATATACCTGGTTTTGGTTATTTCTAAATTCCTAAATTACTGTCTTCTTCTTGTTTGCAAAGTTTTTTTTTTTCTCCTCTTTCCCCAAAGATAAGATGTTACTGTTGGCAATGAGCTTAGTTCAATTCCGATATATGGTGGCGAAAATGTCCTCGAATTACTGGGCGAAGTTTTTTTTTTTTAATTTGTAAGTTTTCGGAGATGTTTGATCTCAAATGATTATGCCCACATGACGCATTCACCGTGGAAAGAGTTGCTCCCGATAATCTTTTTAATTTGCAATTGACTAGAAATTAGTTTACTATGGATTAATTTGATATTTTGTCCAGCGTTTTATATGCGACGTGATTAATTCGTTCTGTGCCAACCGCCGATGGTCCGTTTGGTTTAGGCGTTTATATTCACGGAAAAGAATGCCACTACATGTTTCATTAATTACAAAACTACCATTCCACGCTCGCTTCAATAGTTCCAAGCATATCTCCATGACTATCGGGCGACAGAGAACAAAAGTCCAAAGCAGATTTTGAAGTCTGTAGCCGACTTTCCCTGCATTCTCCTTCGCTCTCTCGTTCAACTTTCCCGGAAATTTCTCGATTTGGTAAGAAATGCATACTTCGCTTCTACTTCATTGTGCTCTCGCTATTCTAGAAAGTTTCTTCCGTATGGCTGATGCAAAATGTAAAAAAATAAAGACTCAAGCTCTGAGATTCAAAATTTTTTTGTTCTCCTTTCCTTTTGGTTTCTCAGCTACCAAACAGAAAGAATGGCTCGCTCTTTGCTGTTACACGTTTGTTGTTATATTTGTGTTGTGTAGGTAATTGATTCTGTTATTTGATGTGAAGTATTTATCCAAAATCTTCTCTTGTTTTTCTTTTTTCTTTTTCTTCTCTTTTTTATCCGTTGTTGGTCGTTGAAATGTTGTCTTTCGGAAGATAACAGCTGAACGTAAAATATCTTGATTGTTAGGACTTAGACACAGATGAGGAACAAAGGAGATGAGCAATTCTATAGAAAGCTTTCAAGGAAAGAGCTGCAAGGTCTGTGCAAGAAATATGGTTTGCCTGCCAGGAAATCGAGCTCGGAAATGGCGAAATTGCTCGCCTCTTACTTTGAGGTTGTTTTCTGAGCCCATTGATTTTCCTGCAGTTGTCATCTGTCCAGTTCATTATTTTGTAGTATTTCTTATATCTGTCACTTAAGTGCCTGCTGATTTTTCATGATTGTGTTATCTGCAATATAGGATAGCATTTCTGTATTTTTTTTATTTGCTCTTATTTCTGCATATTAATCACTCAAATAGATTTTTTTTTAATGTGATCTAAGAATTTCTTTTCGAGATGCAAATTTACTACATGTAGAGAGACTAGCTAGTGCAACCGCATAGGAGTAATACGGACATTAGATTGTTAATACCCCGTGCTATAATTGGTGGATCTAGACCAATATCCTAGATTTGCTGATGTAAGCAAAGTGTTATATGGATCTTTCTTGATGGCCTTACTTTACTTGGAAGTTGTTAATTGTTTATTGGAGCAGATCTTCCCCCATTTGATTAGGTTGCATTTATATGCATGAGTTGATTTTTAGAGCGTGGTGTTGTGTTTCAGAATCAAGTGGAGCCTTACAAATCTTTGAGAATTCTAAAAACTTCATCCCATATGAAGGAGACTGGCACTTACTAATTAGCGATGAGTTTCTTTAGGATGTTTTCTCAACACGAATTGAGGTTGTGCTTAAAAGGAAAATCAGTTATGAAAGAGATGTCATTGGAAAGTTTCGGCACTAATTGGCAAGATTTTGGCATGCTTATCTCATAAACCTCAGGATACCTTCAGTTGACTTACAACAGATGGTGGAACATGAAAAAGTCAGCCCATATTAATGCTCATTAAGCTGGATGGCAATGCAACTTCATAGTCATGATATCTTATTACTTGTCTAACAGGAATCCCTAGACACAATTTTGACATTGGAGTTCTTTTATTCACAAGTTTGAATGAGTTTGATTGGAACAAAGTAACACGAATATCTCCGGTAGTAAGTCTATATCCATCAGCTGGCCGGTGGAAGCGAGACGTTTGGGATATGTTGGTATCCCTTTTTTTTTGTGTACGGCTAAAACAGAGAACAACTATAGAAATCTCTCAAGCTTCACGTTACGTTTCACAACTTACCTGTTTCATTTCAATTTCTCAAGTTTCACCCAAGTTTGACACTTATGGCAGCAACCGTGTCTATATAGACATTGTACCATGGCAAAACTTCATTGTACTAGAACTCTCTAAAAATTTTTTCCCTACATGGATAACCCATTTCCAGCCAAGTTTCTTGACTATATTTAAATATCTCCCATTGCTTATGTGACATGCTTCGAGAATGAGATTATTTCTTGAGACTTCTATCGCAGAAGCATGTATTCGAAGTATCTGCAGTGTTATCACATTCACTAGGTGTAAGTATTGTTATTACTTGATACTTTAGTAGGAGTATGATTGAGCCAATGGGAATTGACTGGTGATTTTCTTTCTCAACCTTTTGATTTGTTTAAGGTAGTACAATTTTGGTCTACTCTGCACCAAAAGCTCTGGTTTTATGTGTCCCTGTTTTAAGCTGCTTTACATGGCTTCTAATCTTTCTTCTTCTTCTTCTTTTCAACATCTTTTCTTTACTCTTCGTTTTCCTTTTTCAAAGATGCCCTAGCATGGCATCCAGTGAGCTTGACTTGCTACCTAGGTGCTCAGGCTTAAGTTTGATAGGTTTAATTTGTTGAGGATGAATGAGCTTTCGTTGGGCTTTAATTAATTGTAGCAAATTGAGTTGCTCGGTGTATTACAGTGCTGTACCAGAATTTTTCTATTAATAATTTTGTATAGATTTGATATGCACTAATGTACCCTGTTCATATTTATGCCGTATCTGCAAATCTTATCTTCCTCTGGTTTTGGGACTTTTACGGAGCTATGAGATTGTATTACAAAATTACTTATGTTCAAAGTATGCTATTTGCATGGATATTTTTAGACAGCGGCCGCATCTACTAACCGTCTTTCGTGACAGGATTCACTATTTTGCCTGACCTTTATTTTTGCATTTCATTATATTACCAGAAGCTACAAAGTGACCGTTTCAATAATCCCTGATATTTTAAACATGAAGTTGCTAAATCTGAATGGAAACCAAGCTGGATGTCATATGTACATCTTAGTGAGCACGCTTTACTTGTTTGAGCTGGATGTCATATGTACATCTTAGTGAGCACGCTTTACTTGTTTGTCCAAACTGTATTACTTTTTATGGTAATTTTGTATCTGATTTCATTTTGTAGGCTTGCTTCTTAGGTCAATGTCTTTCTGAACTTTTTTTTTTTCTTTCCTTTTACAATGAGTTGGAAAAACCTTCATTGATACCAATAATCTCACCGTTCTGATATCTGACAAATTTTCAGAATATGAGTTCAAAGACTACCGGAGATCCACTTATGATCACAGGACCGCTGCATGGGGCTCCATTTTGTTCTTCGGTTGTTGCTGGAACAGGTGGGTATTATTTGGCAATAGCCTAGAGAGTCTGTGTTTCAAATTTCGTAAAATTATTTAAAAATCACAGTTATGGTGTTATCATTGATTTGTAGTAGGATTGATGTAGAAAATAAACAAGTTATTGCTTGGTTTTTTTGCAGATAATAATGGATTCCACTCCAAATCTATAGAAGAAGGAAAGATAGGATGTTTTTCTCGTACTGTTAGAAGTAATGAATTGGATCGTTGTATCGAGGATAAAGCTTATGATAAGGTTTAATTGTCTTCCTACACCTTTTTGCCCTTCAAAGTTTATTACCCAAAAGCTCATTGACTGGAATATAGAGTTGCATAGGCCCTGCATGATGCTTCTTTTTTCTCCTTTTAACCTACTGTCAGACTGCTAAAACGCTTTACGTATTTTCCTGTGTTTAATTCATATGTGGGTTATCCTTTTGGTTCTATGAGAAGAATCCATTTTTTTTTGCCCCTTCATTCGGAAACAAGAATAATTGTTCCATTTCCTAACTCAAACACGGAGAAACATTACTTGACCCCGACTGTTTTCGAACTTGACTGCAACTCTTTTCCACTAACTATAGAAAAGACGCTAAGGATTACGTAAAATTCAACTTATCTCTTCTGTAAGAAATAGAGAAAATGTTGCTGACTCTTATTACATGGATTATTTTCATATGAAAAAAGAAGAATTTTCTATCTAGTTGAATTGCTGCTTCGGTGGTTTTCATTAAAATTTTATGCACCTGCCATTACAGGAAGGTGTGGGTTGCTTGATGTTGTTCCCGGATTTGTCAAACTCTCCATTTCCTTTTCAATGTGATAGGAGTAATTTCAATAGTAAGGAGTGTCCTACAACAAAGTTGTGTGAGAATTGTTCAGGAATTGTGGGAGATGGCCGGGTGGAGAATATGTGTGGCATTCAGCATACAGATGTGATTCATTGTCAATTCCCTAGAGAAAATTCTTTGTCTTCCTCTTCATTGGAGTTCTATGTCCGCTCAGAAGAAGGGATTAAACTTTGTGTTGATTTGAGTTCTAGTCCATCAGACTGGATTAATAAGTTGAAAAATGAGGTTAACATTTGTGAAAACACTAGCCATAACAAGGCTCCTAGTTTTCATCAGGAGCTGGGGCGCCTTGGAGAGAGTAATAACCAGAATAAAAGTTCCTTTCTGCGGAATATAGATGCGTGTCAAAGTAAGGACGGTAATGTGCAATCTGAGTCTTCCCCAAGTATATTAATGAAGGAAAATAAAGATGTGGTGCTCAATCATCCAGAGGGGGGAGATGGATCTTTAACTTCTATTGCAATAAAACCAAGTGGCTTGGCTGTGGTTTTGTCAGAGCATCTACAGGAAGATCAAGGAGTTGTGTCATCTGAACCAAATTCTGATGCACGTGACGGTATTCATTCTTGTACTGACGATAATGGATGTGTGACAACTATTGAATCAGATGTTATTTCTCCTAGGAAGGAGTTAGCTGGTAATTCTACTGTAGATACATCAGATTGTCCAATAAGTCTTGCCTCTTTTGAGTATCAGAAGCCCAGTAATGAAAATTGTGAGTACTCAAACCAGGAGAACAGTTGCAATCTTGTGAACTCTCAGTTGGCAATTGCTGGATGTGCAGCAAGCAGTTCCGGAGAGGTGCCACCGTCAGAAACTGAGATACAACAGAATGGATTATCCATTCCTCATAAAAATGGTGAATTCCTGGATTCAGTATTGCCTGGAAATACCGAAACTGAACAAAGTGGATTTGCCAATTCAAGTGAGCCTGATCTTGACATTTGTGGGACTATTTTGCCAACACCTGCTGAAGAGTTGGTATAGCCCTATTTTCTCTACTTCCCTGCTGGAATGCTACTGCTATATATAAATTAAATGCAGTATATTTATTCTAAAGTAGACTTGACAACTAGAGGTTTTCAAATTATTTGCGCGCCTGTAATAAGGTTTCTTACGTATTTGTAGCACAGGTTTTATAAAATTTTTGGAATCATGATATCCTAATGTTACATGGTGTCCTATTCCACATTTTAGATTTCAAGCAATAAAGCTGAACATTACATTAAAGATAAAATCTAAAAATATTTGTCAGATTTTACTGTTTGCAATTTGCAATATTGTTCCTCACATGGAGTTTTGGGGAAATACAATGTTTGAGACAGATATATCATCTGAAAACAGTGGTAACTTCTTCAGGGTTGTGATTTTTGTATGAATAATAATCATGAAAATAAGGATAAAAGCTGGGTTCAGAATCAGCTTTATGTACTTTTCTTCTCATAATATCATTAACTCTTCAGCTCTGGACTTAATTACTTCATTTATTTGCTAAGAGTTATCACCGACCAGACAATAGAGATACTATTGCCTTTCTTCCCTCCCTTTCTTTGAATGAACCCATACTCAAAAGCTGTAAGATCCCATGTGACCGCATAAACCATGATCCAACAGTGTCTGTTGGCCGATGGCCCTGTTTTGTCAGACAACAATATCTTTCTTGTTCTAACGTAATTCATAAAGTGGTCACAGATTGACAGCTCCCAATAACTCAGTAGTTGTAATAGCGTAATGCCTTCTATATTTTCTTTTCAATGTCTTTATGATTGTTGCAAATTGTAACTTTATCATATGAAACTGTTCTCTCTCGTTTTATTAAGAGATTAACTTTATACATGACATCTTTAATTTGCGAAACTTATACAGGACATGCTTCATACAGATGACTTATTGTTTATACAGGACATGCTTCATACAGATGACTTATTGTTTATACAGGACATGCTTCATACAGATGACTTATTGTTTATACAGGACATGCTTCATACAGATGACTTATTGTTTATGATGTTATGTGTAGAAGTTTCATTATCTTGTTATCCTCTATTTTGGATATATTTCCTTTTCATGGTACTGTTTGATGATCTTCAACCCACTTCCCCTCCTAACAAACAAGGAGCAATACATAAAGCAGGTCCACCAATTATTTTTGCCAGAAAGAGATGATTCAATTAAAATTTTATTAGTTTGGTCTGTCTCATTGATTTTGCTTCTAAGATATCTAGATATGTGTCGTATGATACTTGGTATAATCCTCGTGACTGCTGAATTTCATTTATATTTTGTTGTTTGCAGGAAAGGAGCAAACTTATTGATGGAGGAGAGGGCTCAGAGTAATTTTTCTTCTCAATGAAATTCTATACTCTATCGTTTTTTTTTTTTTTTCCTGTAGTGATCGGAGCATCTGGACAAACAACTCCATCTTTATGTACATGTGTTTGTGTCTTTCAGATCCTCACAGTTTGATGATTCATTGGAGAAAACTTGTTCAAGTCTTGATAATATGGAATCTGACAAAGAATTTCTCAAAAAGAGGCCTCGTATAGAGAACAATGATCAAGCTGACCATAGTAGGCCAGATGCAAAGATTTTAAGAAGCATAAAGAATATGGCTACGAAGGTACTTCGTAGAAGGTCCATGCGGCTGGTCTCTAAGGTTCTTTCTTGGACTTCCCTTTAATTGTTCTATTGCTTACATGACCTCGTCTTGATCGGTTTGATAATGTTTAAGATAACAAAGGATGCGTTAAATAGTTTGAGAAGCTGCAGATCGAATGTTACCTTATTTAAATGTTAGCTTTTATAACTAGTAAACTGCTCCCTTAGATAGCGTTTTGGGTCCTGATTAGAGCAAGATAACCATTCTTTGGTTATCTTGAGAGTATGATTGATGAAAAAAACTATGAAGCTAAAACTTAGATTGGCATTGAAGTCTCATGCTTGTAGATGAGGACATCTGAGTTAGCCTGAAGCTGCATTGGAGTTTTCTTTCCACTCAGCAACTAGTTTTTGAGTTGATGCTTTTGTATGTCGGATTTCTGTTTGAGGAGATTGCCACCAAACACCACTTCCCCCCCCCCCCCCCCCCCAAAAAAACCAAAAAAAAAAAAAATTAATATATACTGCTTGCCCCTCACTAGGAGGGTAAATGGCAGATTGTGCTTTCAGTAGGGAGGAAACTGCATTAGAGTTGTGTCTTTCCTCTCAGCAGATAGTTTTGGAATTGATGCTTTTGTATGTCCGATTTCTGTATTTTTTGGATCAAAGACAACGGCTTGGAATATTTCTGTGGTCTTCTGAGCTTCACATTTACATAATGCTCCGATTCAACACTTCAACTGTTTAATTTTAGGCAATTTATATGTTATTTTGTTACCTTTTTCCTTCCTCTCTCTGATATTTTTATGAAAACATGACTAAAGGTTTAATCCCTAATGCTGTTAATCCTGCCTCTCCCTTCTGATACCGCAGTCTAGTCTTGGAGTTAGGTGTCCCTTTGTTAATGCCCTCTGTTTTTGCACCCCTGAGGGATTTGTCGAATGGCCTGGCCTGTAATTAGCTTCCGCATTTGTATGATCTTGGGGTTTGATTCCTCTAGAGTTACCCAATTGAAGACATGCAATGAGTTTTCCTGTTTCCCATAGATAGGCAGGGGCCAAGGTATCAAGTTCAATGAGCAAGTTTAGGCAATTTGTAGATTATGGCAACGAAAAAGATGGTGGGAGGGTTGGGGGGACCTGCTTTTCTACATCTAACCGGCACAAATTATAATAATAGCAAACTGGTTGACTTGGTAGTCGAGGAGTAAGACTTGCTGCTGCATCGGTTGAGATGGTGAAGATTTTGATTGCCTTGAAACGTTGTTCATACGTTGTAACTTTTCCTTTGAGGTCCTATGCATTCTGATCTGTGAAGTTTTCAATTTAACTCTGATTGTATTATGGTTTTGGTTTTAATGATATTATTGTTTATATCTCTATTACTAGATTTTTTTTTTCCAGTGTCTCTTTATGTTTCTCTTTAAGGAGATCTGCTTATGGGATGCATGCTTATATTTTAGTTTCCCGTAATTTCTGAATTATACGCTCGAATTGGCCTACGCGATTTATATTTGCTTGCTTTATATAGTGTCTACGTCTTTATCAACAATTATCCTTTCATTCTCCAGTGAGTCAATGACCTGCATGCGTGCTGCCTTGGGTGACATAATGTCTCAATTATTTAAAAGCTGGGTATATATGGTAAGTGTGAAGTTTTTATGCTTACCCTTTTAATGAAATTAATGTTTGTTTCCATTGTTTCTGTAGAACATTTGAAAAAGTAGGAGTATTAGACTCAGCAGAATAAGGAAAATGACTTGATTTCAAGTACTTGTGGTTGGCTAATTAAGAGATCATGTTTAAAATCATATAAATTCAAAACCATAACAGTTTCTGGGATCTACATTTGATACCAGCTTCATTTCAAGGGTAACTTTCAGGAACTAGGATACAGTATGTGCCTTTAAATTCTATTAATCACATGGGATCATTACGATGTCTTGCTTTTTGTCGCTCCACCCTTATTAAAAACTGTCTTCGAGGCATTCTAATTCGCAATCTTCTTTAATGGTGTCGATATGCTGCAGGTTTATGCAGTCTTTGAAGAGTAGTTACAGTGACAGAGATGATAAAATTACCAGGTTTTTCTTCAAGATGCTTTATTTCCTTAAAACTTTTATATACTCTCCCTCTGCAGTGACAAAACCAATTTATTATAAATTAAGAAAATAATTATAGAAAAAATAGTTTTTCCTTGTAGTTACTTAGTCTTGTTTTGGATTGTTTTGAAACAAAACTACTGTCTTTATGCATTCATCTAGGCTTTATTTTCTATAATTCTTTATTTAATGTATATCTATAACATTACTAAAGCATATTGACGATGGCTACCGTTTATGCTTTGAATTGTTTTTTTGAACATAAATTAATTTATGTAGTATTTATATTTCGGATTAGCAAATGTGTAATTTAAAAGTTGTGAAATTAGAAATACATTGGAGTGTTGGATTGTGTAAAACTAAATATGGCTGAATTTATAAACTTAAATATAAAAAAATTTTTGGGAAAATGGTGAACACTCTCCCCCAGTGTTTTATTAAATTAATAATTTTCTCTCTCATATTTTAATCTGCGAACTTTCTTGCTCTAGGGTAGAGATATGATTAAGACCTTTTTTATAGATCAATTGTTGACCATTACATGAGTGTTTGCCGGCAATTAATCAATTAAAAAAAATTATCGTAAGCGTTTGATTCTTGAGGTGAAATAATGAAAGAAAAGAAATCGAAAGTTAACATAATCTTTGAACTGTGAAGAATCGTTGATGAGTTTTGAAATACCAAAGGGGAAATAATTAATTTTGACAAACAAGGAGAGGTTTTGATTATTATCTGAAATTATTCGGAAAGTATGTGTTGTTAAGATTTTCTCCCATTCCAACTTGAATCTCAAAGAAACACACGTGTAAGGATCATCATTACTTAAATCATTCTTAAAACTTCATAAACAAGTCATTCCTATGGCTCAAACATTGTCTACTATTTTGTTATGAATCTTGAGTAATTATGCAGCAGTGGGTTTTGTGTGTACTTTTACTTTTACACGTCTGAACTTCTATTAGAGTTAAAAATGATCATAATTCAAACCTTCTATTAAGATTATGAACAGCCTTAATGAAAAGTATCCTTACATGAGAGTCCTGCATATATTTTTCCGAAATCAAGCAAAATCGTTTATAATTAGGTGAAATATTTAATTATAAAGTGAATCGTTTTCATTGGACATCATTAATGATGAAAAAAATATGTATGGATTGTTCCAAAGCCGTGTGTCGTCCGGTGACATGTCCAAATGAAACTCGGGCTCCAACAGTCGCAATAATTAGAATTAATAATCACATCATGTCCCTCTTTAGGAAAGAATTCTTATTGGTGTATCATAATTAATGACCTACATTTTTCATATTAATTCTTCGCTTCAAGTTATCCAAAGTCTTAATTCTTTGTGGGGCTCAAGGTCAAAGTTGGTCTTTCCGATTGATTGTCGGCAGAATTAAGCTCAAGTTTTCTCCTCTTGGTTATAACAAATTATGCGTTTCTCAATATATATACGTATATCTGTACGTGTGTTGTTTCAAGAAAATGAAACATAAAGTTGTATTAAAGTACCATTAAAGTTGTGGGTGAAATTTTGTGACTTCTGGGTGATTAGAGTGATTTTTTTTTTTCCATTAACTTATTATCTTTTTAAATTTGAATTTGAATGGACAATTAAATAAAATTGTTTGAAAAATAATAGATTAAAAATTAGAAATTTTAAAAAATAAAATATATAAATTAACTACCTTCTAAAATTGATATATTTAAATTTGAATTCAGGTTCCATGCCGTGCTAATCTCATTTTGTACTAATCCAAAAATTACATTATTGGCCACGGCATCTTGAAAAGCTTTGAATATATATATATTGTAGATACTAGAAGAGTTAAAATAAAACATGTCAAAGAAAGCAATCCCTAAAAAAAATAGTACGTGGGTAGACACCATTCAGAATTAATTGCTTAACTTAGGGAAGTTGTAGTGAGGACCAAAGAGAATGTAATTGGACAAAAACAATGTATAACCCATGTGATTTATCCTTTCTTAAAAATTATTTCTCTCTGCAATATGTTTTAAGGTAAAAGTGACAGTTTGTTTGGATCTGTTATTTTAATTGAAAAAATATGAAGTTTTCACGCCAGTTTTGAGTATAGCTTAATTAATTAATACAAAGATCAGATCAACATAAAATATAAAATCCCAAGAAGCATAGATCACACTCAAGTATAGACCTAGTAAAATGGGTCATCGGGTCGTGTTCGTGTCGTGTTAAATTTAGGTCATCCCAAACTCGACCCATTTAATAATCGTGTCAAAATATTGAGACCCAAACCCGACACGGAAAAATAATCTGGTTATCCACTAACCCGCTTAATATCTATATAATAAATAAAAGTTACATCAAATATTTACACACTATCATACATACATACATATATAATTTATCGATATAATAAAATATACATATCTATTAATATATTACACATTTACACTATTGAGGTTTTAATTATATATAAAAAATATTATATATCAATATTATAAAATATATATGTGTATCAATTTTTACCCATTTACACTATTGAATCCTAAAATCTATTTAAAATTTTATAAATAAAACACTATGTTTATATTCACCCTTTTAAAGAATAAAAAATGAAAATAATCTCTAATATTTGAATTTTAATGATAAGAATATGTAAATTATTTTAAAATAGAAAATATAATTGGGTCATTGATCGGGTAAATGGGTTAAGAATTTTAACCCTAACCTGACACAGAAAAAAAATTATGTTGACCCGGACCCGACCTATTTAATAATCGTGTTAATTTGACAAACCTATTTATTTATGTCGTGTTCGTGTCGAATAATTGGGTCGTGTTAAATTTTGCCAACTTTACTCAAATATATGTGAACAGCATTAAGAAATGGGTTAAAACAAAGATATGTAATAATTAATGTGAAATGTCAGTTTCAAATTTATGAACACCTCAATATGCATTATTGCATTATACAACAAAAGCGGCGGTCCCTCCTATTTTTTAATAGGTACATATTTTTTTTCTATTTTAAGCTTATCTTAGAACATCATTAAAAAATTCTTTGGATAAAATTTTATTTATCATTTGAATAGTTACATAAGGTAAAAAAATAAAAATAAAAATTCAAATGAAATTTTTTAAATGAAATTATCTTTTTTTTCTCTTTTCAATATTGAAGAGAAAGAAGGATAATCTCATTTGAAGAGCCTTTTTATTTATAATTTAATATATATATTTTTGTTCTTGAAGAAAGAAAAGTATTATAATTGTTATTATTTTAATAGATCAAAAAATTTGATTAAAATAATATAAATTTACTTTTATTTAAAGAATATTTTAGGAGAAAGTTTACTTTTTCACACCTCTATTTGTCATATAAATAAATAAATTAATATTTAAAGAGAAAAATTAGAAGAGTCTTTTAGTAATGCTCATACTTATTTAAGACAAAGAAGACAATATTCAAGTTTTTATTTTACAAAAATAGAGTAAAAGTTATTTTATATATATTCTTGTTTTATACATATATATTTCAGAAGGGTTTAATCGGAGTAATTTTTAATTCAAAAGTAGAAGAAAAATTTGTTTAATTGAATTTGAAACTTTTTCAATCAGAAAGTTCACCGTGTGGTAATTAATTGTTCGTATGATGTCAGAAAGAAAAAAGAAAAGAAACGTGTCAACAATTGTGATTTGCCAAAAACAAAATCACATATTTTTAAATATGTAAGGTATAAAGTTATCAAATTAGCCGCATCAACTAATTATTTGTTATTAAATAAATTGTTGAAAAGGTATTTCTTGAACAATTTGTCCTTTCTATTCGTCAAAGGTGATAGTAAGGTTTAACTACTTTTGTGCTGAAATTGTGTTTGTCAATGAGATGGTAAGATTTAATAACTAGTGTATGGTGTATAGCTCTCAATTGGTTAGTAATTTATTGCTAATGGAGTTCTTTTCTTTTGATATTAAGATGGCCTAATTAAGGAACATCAGAGTTAGAAATTCTACACATTTTGTTTAGTATAACTAATTACACAACCATTTAACTTTGAATTATGTCATAACTCTTGGCTATCAAAACATTGTTCTTCCCCCCTTTTTTTTTTTGTTGGTGAGGAAGAAAACCATCAATCTAATAATAAAATAATTGTCTACTTTTTATTTATTTATTTATTTTTGAGTGTTTATCTTTACTTTATATTAGAGTTTTTTTTATATGTGAATTTTATCCTTTTTTTAACTGGATTTTATTCCTACTTTAATTGTAGGAGGTGTTTTTTTTTAATTTTAAAGTGTTTTATAAATAGATTGAAGTGAACGTCTTTTTTTATTAAAGCCAATATTTTCACTATTTAGATCTTTTTTTTTTCAGATAAACATATCTTGTTTTGATAGTTATTTCTTTTTTAATCAGAGTTATTTTAATTAATGAGATGTGCACGGTTACAAATCAAATATTATGACCCCTGCTAATAAAAAAAAAAAATTGTTACCTATAATTCATCTTCTCTAGTCTCTCATTTTGAGGAGTCTGCAGAGAATCCATTTTAATGTGTTTGAAGCTTTATGTGCTATTGAGATAAAGAAAAAAATACGGCTATTATCACCACTTAAAAAGAGCGAGGTCAGTGTGATTTTACTACTCTTTTAACATTATATCAAGTAGTCACTCTAAAAGAAATTTAAAATCAAATTATTGGAAATAAAAGTTCCGAGCTCAAGACAACCATTTTGGTTGTTTTTCTCTTTTTAAATTCATGCATGAAATATATGAAGACATAAGGATGACAAAAAGTTTTAAGTGCATGTAAGAGGAGAAAATAAGTACACAAGAAAGCAAAACAAAAGGACACATGCACATACGTACACACTTTAAATTTCATGCAGATACTAGTAGCCACGCCAGCAAAGAAAGTGGTAATTTTTTTCAAAAAAAATGAAAAAAATTATTATAGGTTGGCCAAAGTTTGCTGTAATACTTCCTTGCAGGCATGAAAACATCAAATTGCATTTACTTCTCATTTAATGTCTTCAACCACACACTGCCCATTTTGAGAAGCTCCACTTCTATGCACATTTATTGCTCCCTCTCTTTCTTCCCCTCTCTTCCTCCCTTTCTCTCTTTCTCTCCATTCTTTTGCTTGCATCAACATTGACATTACACTCCAAGCTTCAACCACCACCACCACCACCACCACCAAGAATCAAAGACTTCTCCATAGGCACTTTCGTTAGAAGTGCTTTTCTGCAACTGCATACAAACCAAGAGAGATGAAACTAAACTTTGATGGCAGAGGTTGCAGTACTTTCTTGATCCAAGGTTGTTGATATCTAAAGTTGTTCTCTTTTGGTGAGAGTGAAAGAAGCATAGCTTTTTCTCAAATGGGTTCCGGAAAAAACGCAGCGAAAACTTTTTGCTTGTGAGACTCTCTGGAGCTTTTTGATCTAGGTTTGGTACGCTTGGCTGTATAAGTAAGCCTTTTTCTTTTTTGGTCCCCCTCATGGTCACATCTTATCATCCACTGCCTTTTTATACATACGAAAGCAGTTGTTCATATTATTTGGTGCAAAGGAGAGCACGTCGATGGAGTTATATTGCTGTTATCGCTTTTAGATGGTAAATTTTCTTCTTGGTTTAAACAGAAAGTATGCAACTTTGGTGCAGTAAAAGAAAATAGTGTGGCTGGAGTGGGTTTTGTATTCTTTAGATAATTAAGAGAGTTTGTGTGATGGGAAATTTCAGTTTTGTGGAAGGTGATTGGGTTTTGAAATTTTTGAAGACTGGATTTGTTGTGCATTTTTTGATGTTATCTAATTTATTGCGCTTAGTGAATGGTCTAGGCTCAATGTCTTCAATTGCTATTTCTTATGGTGAAAATGGTCCTGTATTCTGTGGTTTAAAGTCAGATAGGTCTCATCTTGTCACTTGTTATGGATCCAATTCTGCCATAATCTATGGAACTCCGGCTCATTTCCCGTTTATTGGTCTAACTGCGGGTGATGGCTTTGTTTGTGGACTATTACTGGATTCTAACCAACCTTATTGTTGGGGAAGCAGTGGTTATATTCAAATGGGAGTTCCTCAGCCTATAATCAAAGGAGCCAAGTACGTGGAAATAAGCGCAGGAGACTACCATTTGTGCGGTTTGAGAAAGCCTTTAACTGGAAAGTGGAGAAACTATTCATATGTTGATTGTTGGGGATATAACATGACTAAGAACTATGTATTTGATGGCCAGATTGAATCTATTTCAGCTGGTTCTGAGTTCAATTGTGGATTGTTTTCACAGAACAGAACTGTTTTCTGTTGGGGGGATGAGTCTAGTAGTCGAGTCATTAGCTTAATTCCCAAAGAAATGAAGTTTCAAAAGATTGCAGCTGGTGGTTATCATGTTTGTGGAATTTTAGAGGGACTGGATTCTAGAACCCGTTGTTGGGGGCGGAGCTTGGACCTTGAAGAAGAAATTTCTGTGGCTTATTCACGTCAAGGGAATGTTGATTTGCCTCCAAGTGATCCAATGCTTTCTATTGTAGGAGGAAAGTTTCATGCATGTGGAATTAAGAGCTATGATCGCGGGGTGATTTGTTGGGGTTTTATCATCAAACCAAGCACCCCAGTTCCAACTGGCATTAAGGTCTATGAGATTGCTGCTGGGAATTATTTCACTTGCGGTGTTCTAGCTGAGAAATCAATGCTTCCAGTTTGCTGGGGTACTGGGTTTCCTACTTCCCTCCCTTTAGCTGTCTCTCCCGGGCTTTGCAAAATGACTCCTTGTGCTCCTGGTTATTATGAAGCTAGTCAAGAAAACGCACCTTGCAAGTCCCCAAATGCCCATGTCTGCATTACCTGTAGCAATGGTTGTCCTGTTGAAATGTACCAAACAGCTGAATGCACATTGAAATCAGATCGAGTATGTGAATATAATTGTTCAAGTTGTTTCTCAGCTGAATGCTACAAAAATTGTTCTTCACAATTCTCCGATGGTCTCACCACCAAGAAGAATGAAAAATTTTGGTCAATGCAATTGCCAGTCATTATTGCTGAGATTACCATTGCAGTTTTCTTGATAACTGTTGTGTCTTTAATTTCTATTTTATACGTACGATACAGGTTAAGGAACTGTCAATGCTCTGGTAAAGCGTCAAAGTCCCAGAAAACCAATGGTGCTGGTTCTCCATATCAGAAGGATAATGGCAAAATCCGTCCTGATTTCGATGACCTTAAGATAAGGAGAGCTCAGATGTTTACTTACGAGGAACTTGAGAGAGCCACTGGGGGATTCAAAGAAGAAGTGGGAAAGGGAAGTTTCTCCTGTGTGTATAAAGGGGTAATGAAAGATGGGACGGTTGTTGCGGTTAAAAAAGCCATAGCAACTTCAGACAGGCAAAAGAACTCAAAAGAGTTCCATACGGAGTTAGATCTCTTATCAAGACTAAACCATGCTCATTTGCTCAACTTGCTTGGCTATTGTGAAGAAGGTAGAGAAAGGCTTTTGGTTTATGAGTTCATGGCTCATGGCTCCTTGCATCAACATCTTCATGGAAAGAACAAGGCATTAAAGGAGCAACTGGATTGGGTTAGAAGAGTAACGATTGCAGTTCAAGCAGCTCGTGGTATTGAGTACCTGCACGGTTATGCTTGTCCGCCTGTCATTCATCGAGACATAAAGTCATCAAACATTCTTATTGATGAGGAACACAATGCTCGAGTGGCTGATTTTGGTCTCTCTCTGTTGGGACCTGCAGATAGTAGTTCTCCATTAGCCGAGCTACCAGCTGGTACCCTTGGCTACCTTGATCCCGAGTACTACAGACTTCACTACCTCACAACAAAATCTGATGTCTACAGCTTTGGTGTGCTACTCTTGGAGATCCTTAGTGGTCGAAAAGCCATTGACATGCAATTTGAAGAAGGCAATATAGTTGAATGGGCAGTTCCTTTGATCAAATCAGGAGACATAACTGCAATTTTAGATCCGGCCTTGAAGCTTCCTTCTGATCTTGATGCCTTGAAAAGAATTGCAAATGTTGCTTGCAAATGTGTCAGAATGAGAGGTAAGGAGAGGCCATCAATGGATAAAGTGACAACAGCGCTTGAACGTGCTCTTGCACAACTGATGGGCAGTCCTTGCAGCGAGCAACCAATTTTGCCAACTGAGGTTGTTTTGGGAAGTAACAGAATGCACAAGAAATCCTCACAAAGATCATCGAACCGCTCAACCTCGGAAACTGATGTAGCAGAAGCTGAGGACCAGAGGTTCGAATTTAGGGCTCCATCATGGATAACGTTCCCCAGTGTTACTTCTTCCCAAAGGAGAAAGTCCTCAGTCTCAGATGCAGATGTTGATGGGAAAAATTTGGAAGCAAGAAATATGGGCAATGCCGGAAGCATCGGCGATGGATTAAGGAGTTTGGAGGAAGAAATTGGACCTGCTTCTCCTCAAGAAAACTTGTACTTGCAGCACAATTTCTAGGATGATCTTAAAATGCATTTTGCATTCTTGATTCAACATGATATTGGTGGTTGGTAAATTAACTCAAAAAAAAAATGTAATTCTCTCCGGTATTTGTGCAACTAATGCCATCAGTGATATGACTGCCCATCTTATTTTGTGTTAGCGCACATATTGAGACCAGAATCATGCGAAATATAATTCCATATTTAATTATTTCAAGGAAGATAATAAACAAAAGAAAGAGAAACATAGAAAATTTTAACTCGTGTGATCAAGTGATGGCACATCCATAAACTAGTTGTTCTTTATACACAGTTACGAACTGAAAAACCAAAAAGAGAACTTTATATACAAATATACAACATCTGCAAACACTATGTATCCTATCAATTTATGTAGTGAACTCTGCTAAATCTAGTGGTAAATAAAGATGTCTACAAAAAATCTAAAACTAAAACTCCAAAACTTCATGGCTGGAACTTCGTCTGCCTTTCAAAATGCTTAAACTAACTCTGCTATGAGGGAAAACAGTATAGGCGATCTTGTCCCAGAACTTTAATCTTTTTACTGGATATTTGCTAAGGCAACTCAAGCTACATTATTCTTTCTAATGTGTTGCAGAGTAGCAATTGGAGCTGTGGCTTACTGAAAACTAATCTTTGATATGAAGGCCTAACTCCAAAGGGATGGGTTTCTGAATTGCGTAGCTATTGCATCCAATAGAAACCTGACAAGACTTTCCCTCTGAACTTCCTTCTCCTTCTTAACATCTAGATGACGAACCTGGACATAAAATTCAATTGCTACATTATGATGAACATTAAAATGGCAATCAGGAGGTATTAAATACATAATTCCAGGATGTTTATATTTTCAGGTTCAAATATAAAACTAGAGTATATTAATTGTCATTGTAACATAAAAAAAACAACTATATATGTCATATATTTTCATTGATCTCTTCCCAGCTTTTATCCATAGAGGAGATCTGCCAAGAATATATAAAACCTGCACTGAGTTTCCAAGTCAACTTGGGTGTTTATTGTGATGAAGGTCGAATGAGTATGTCTTATGTTATAAAATTGGTCATAAAAGATTGTTATCTTCTTATGGTCCTCAGGGTAAATTTCTAAAGAACTGCAATAACAACTTCAGAAAAAGATTGCCAAATCAGAATTACCTTAACTAAACCTTTCTGAGCACCCGTGTCTGTAAGTATGACAAGACATTTTATGTCATGCTCGCTTGCATACTCGTACTGCTCTGTAAGGCTTGGATCAGGTACAGGGACAAACTGAGCCTGATAATGATAAGTAAAAGATTTATTAAACCTAGTATTCAGCAAGATGTCCAAAAAAGCAGGAGCACGCTGAAACATCAGAAAGTATAGAGATGAGCTCTAAAAGGTTTAGATCTACAAGATCTACACAAATTATATCATCTCCAAACAAATAGCAAACAATAGAAATTCATAAAACTACCCCCAGGCACCTACCCAATTTAGATGTATGAAGAAGAAACTTAAAGACACTTTTTGAGAAGCTAGCATGGCTTACTTCACCAGACTTCTTAATAACTGACCTTAATATTTTCTTCCCATAGTTCAGCAACTAACTCCATGCGCTCAACCAATAAGCCACCTCCTCCTCTTGAACAAACAAGAACACTGGTGCCAGCTTCATTTCTGTAGCAATAATCAGAAAGATGATAGCCCAACTCTTAAATGAGAACACTAGAAGCTTGAAAAGGTAAGAAAGGAATAGAAATGATAGAAAGTTAAAGAAAATCCACCTGACAGGTTTAAAATCAACTGGATAATGTTGAATTATTGTCTCTAGTGCAAGGCTGGCCCCAACGCCACTTGGAGGATTTGTTCTCTGAAAGAAAGATGAATAAATAAATAAGGAAAAGTTGAAAGAGATATAAAATTCATTTATTTCACATTTAAATTATTTATCTCAATGTGGCCTGTGATTTACTAAATTTTCTGTTCTGAAACTCTGTTTCCATTAGAATCTGGAATTTCCATAAGGTCAAAAACTATGTTCACAGAAAAACAGCAGAATAATCAAAGGACCTTGAAATCCACAATAATAATATCACATAATCAGATAAGCTACAAAAGCAGCCACAAACATTCAGAGAAACATGGAACATTATCTAAGTAAGCTTCAGAGTAATTTTAAAAGAAAGCCACAAATAACATGAATTGATATTCAATTATCCTGTTGATTTCATTCCAAAAACAAAAAACAGAATAAGAATAATGACTGGACATGACCCTGAGTCAGTGAAAGATAAAAGGAACTCAGTATACTTTTTCTTGCACTGGCAGCATACCACATGCATGCAACTATTGCCTTGTCTATTGTTCGAGTGAAGGGTGCTTATTCATTTATTATTAATGCTGATGTAAAAAATAGTAGGAAAGAGAACTCACAGGTGCATAACCTACATACTCGCGATCCCACATTCGATGTAGTAAATAGTCATAGCGACCACCTACAGCAAGCAATGTACCTTCAACAAGTGTTGCAGGATATTTCTCCTTCACTGAAAAAACCTGGACAGCGATAATTGAGTTTGGTTGAGGAAATAAACACGACGGTGAATTATTTCTTTATGTGCTTATAAGATCTACGGAAATAACATACAGAGAACATCTGATATATAACTGATAATAATCAATGTTCAATTACAGCTTGACTGGAATGTTTAAAGGTAACTAAATAGGCTCAATCAGATTACGGATGCAACATATTTACTGATATATATTTTACTTTTTAGCACTTAATATGTTTTGACAAAAGAGTTCCAACAAAGGGATAAGAAGATAAAAGGAAAATCACCAAAAATGGCCAAATACTAGATCCTCAAGTTCCAGACTCGATAAAACTAACACAGAGACACACACACATAGAGGGCACAATCTAGAGATTTAAAAAATAATGTGGTATAGGCAGAATATAATCAAGATCAGGCAACTTCCAGGCCATGCTTAGGACAAGCAAACTCCAAGGTTGTCAAGCTGGGCTCTAATTTCATACACGTACAGTTTAGCAGCAGTTACTATCCTTCAAATATATACTGAAAATAACTATTGCAAACTTTCTGGTTTGCGGCAGTTAAAAAAGAATGAGTCCGATTTTTCAGTATAAGAAAATTTAGGAGAAAGAGGGAGGCAGAATGCAACAAATTTAAGTATTTAACTTACCTGAAAGAATAAATTTCTATGATAACTCTCAATAGGTGGCATTAGTGCATCTATATAAATATTTTTTTCAATCCTCCAAATTCTCAAGTAGCTAAAGAGATCATACAGCTCATCCAGGGCCTTGCGAGTAGGTTTATCTACATTGTGCAAGATAATGGATGATAAGAACAAATTTCCTCACACAACAGTAAGAAAAGTGCACCTTTTTTTTTTTTTTTTTCTGTTGTCAAAGGAAATGAAATGTCTTAAAATAATACAAAAAGTACAAAAGTCAACCAGATATCCAATAAAAACCAAGATCTATCTAAAGAAAGTGGTAGCTAAAGCTAGATGAAGAACTTTATGTATGGACATAAAACATTTTTGTATCTGTGCACCTAAAGTAAGAAAACCCCTGCCCTTCAAGAAGGAAAATTAGAAATGTAAGAGGAAGTGACATCAAAGATTACCAGCTGGTAAAGCACCCCTCAACCTAGGAAGGGCCTGATCTGCAGCTCCACAAAACCTCAGACCAACAGTCTGCAGCCTATTTACAACAGCTTCTGCTAAATTAAGTTCCTGGAGGAATTAAAATATATGAGAGAGCAATAGAATCAATTTAAAGAAAATTATATTAACTGTTAAATGAATCATCTTCTATATTCAGATCTATTTGGACTGGACTCAGTTTACTATAATGGATAATTTTTCCGAACATATTAACATTATTTGTCATTAACGAGACAATACATATTAATATTATTCTCTGACAGACACTTTAATTCACAAATGGACACATCAGATATAGAATTAAACTGGCCATTTCAATTTCCATAGACTCCAAACATCATCAAAGTGTACAATTCTGTCTCCTGCTGTTAGTATGTTGATGCAAAAGTTTTAGGCTACTCAATGTAGAAGATATTCTATATGTTTCTTCAAACCTGCAAAAGCTGACGCCTAATAACCACCCACTTTGACTTCCATTCAGATGATTGAGGACGCAAAGAACCCATCATAGAAAGAAGCTTCATCCAGAAAGAATAAGTGTCAGCAAATCGCATGTTCAATCACGCATATCTCATAAACACAATAATGCATATACCTCAGCCACTTTCTCTCTATGCTCAGCCTTGATTCCTGCCCAGGACCAAATTGCCTCCAGTAGGTCCCCATGATTGAGATGAATATCACATGACTCTGCATGAAAGAAACGAGTAACAATGTCCATTGTCACCTGCCAAAAAGGTTGGGGGGGGGGGGGTGTTTAAGAAGGGGGAGTCATAATAAAGCATTCTAAAAGCCAACAAATTGTTTAACTGAAAATTACTCAATCATAAATCATACACAAACAGTATGCTAGCATGTGCTTGTTATTTTTGAATGTCTGACAATGATAGTTCATATTCAGCCTATAGATGATTCTGACATGGAGTAAAATAAATGTAGAGGCCTAATCTGTTTTTTGTGAATACATAAAATGTTTGCACATCAAGTAGTACAGCCTTTAATTAACCAGGATTTGCTTTTTACCATTAATGCAAATAGGAATTTATGTAGACTCTTAAACAAAAGTCTTGTTGGGAGTCAAGGCAGGAGATCAGTTCAAAATAATCATACTTGAAAGATAAATTTAAATCAATCAAATATTAAAGATACTTGGACCCATGTAAGTTTGGTTCAAACCAATCTTATTTGGAGCAAGGGAAGGAAGCCTTACAAATCAATATTTTACTATCATATTTAAGTAAAATATGAACCAATGAAACAAATCTATAGATGAGACAATTGAAACTGCACCTTGAGAACCTCGGCCTCAGTCAAAGCTGATGCACCACCAATAATGTCAAAATCACCCTATTGACAGTAAACAGACATAGAAAAGGAAATTAACATGCATCAATGTGGCAAGCAGGTAGACCAATTGCAGTACATTTCTTCGAATATTTTCTTTGTAATCACTTCAAATCAGACGAGAAACTCTTATGTTGAATGCAATGTTTAAGGTAATCCATACTTGAAGATAGCGATTTGGCGGAGAATGACCAATTGCTCTCCTGTAGACAGATGATATCTCGTATCTTTTAAATGAAGATTTCTGCAATAAAGAAAAGTATACATTAGCTATTCCATAAAAAAATTTTAACAACCAGTTCGCAAGTACCCAAAAAGGAATAAAAAATGAACATGAGCAAACGGACTTGGATTCTCTCCTAATCTCAATCCTCCTAATCTTTTAAGGATCCATTGATAAAGAAAATCTATGTTTCTAGGGCCAGGATTTGTCCATTTAAAAATTAACTTAACAAGTGCCATGAACAGCATTGTACTTTAAAAGTTATAAATGAATAACACTTGGTCTTCCTAAACCTTATCCGCTTTCAAGAGAACCAACTCATGAACAACTGCAACAGGGAGACTTCAATTACTGGTGAAACACAACATCAATGAAAACTGCATCAATGGCAAATTTCATAATCCAAAACAGTTTGATTTACTATACAGTTGGTAAAGAAAATAAAACAAAAAAGGAATTAACAATTTTTGCAATCAGCCAATCAGTACAACAATGAGTGGGAGTTACATATAGTAGTCGCTGAGGAATGAAAATTAAATAATAAAAGTATGAATTTTTTCCTCTTGGTAAAGTTTTGCTGCAGTGGCACTTATTTCTCAGTTTGATCTCCAGATCACTAGCTAGAGAAATTGGATGTACGCAGAAGGGGAATTGAAAGTCAAAAAAGAGCTAATCTATAAAGCCACAAAACATGTTTTTGAGGTTTGATAAGGGAAATATTAAGACAATAAATCTTCACCATAGAATGCTTTAATTGTCATGTCCAACAAATACTTGAGAGATTACGAAAATTGAGGACAAGAACGGATCCCAATCCAAGGAAAAATAGCACTCATGACATTGATTCGGGTGAAGCTATATGTTCAATACCTGGTTTGAAATAGCCCAACGAATGAAAGGTAACCGCAACTCATGACTAAGCTCAAGCAGATCTCCTCCATGCGTCAAAAGTTTGACAGTGTTCCTTCTCATCCAAAAAAGACAATTAGTTAAGAGCCAGTTCTAGCACTCAAGACGAAAATGAGTTGGATTAAGGTGGAAACCTTTTGAACTGTGGACAATCACCCAACAGATACATGGGTTCTATCTCCAGATGCTTTGCACAATGCTGTCTGAACATTTCTTTAGTGACCTCAACAACATAGTCACGGAGTTCTGTGTCTAAATCTGAGTACTGGATAGAGGAAGTATTATCTCTGTTCAACCTCAATGTACCAGCATGATGCTTCATGTCTAATGTCTCCTCATCAAATAAGGAACTCACAACTTTATCATATATACTTGTGTCCTCAGAGGAATGCATCATCCGTAGAATATCTGAAACGATCAGGAAAAAGCATTTATTCAAGCATATTGATGAATTAGATACAACCTGAACTGATATAAGACATTAAACTCAGTATCTACTTGAAGAGAATAATAATAACAAATAAGCAAAAGCCTCCCATAATAAGTTGCGGAAAAATTAATAGTAAGGCATTAAATTGTGTGAATATATTATACCCAATGTCATTGATTGTTTGAGAGATTTCATCCAAGAGAATGTAGAATAGGTTACTCAACTAAGGCCCAATTCAATATTAGTTCATGTCAGCTATAAGAATCATTTTCCTCCATTCATCCCCATCCACGACCACGTTAATGTAAGTCATACAGAAACTAGATATTTTGTGACACTTCTTCCCCCATGACCAGTGGTTATGGCTTCCTAATAAAAGCACATGGCCATACAACACCAAAACCGTGGAATTTCTACAATGCTTCCTAAGCCAGCTCCAAAAATATTTAAGGGGGCATCAAACATCAAAACCATATAGGACATAAAACTAGTTTTCCAAGTAAACAAAATTTCCATGTGCTCGAACATAACTTCAGTTGAAACTCTTGCATGTAAATATATGTAGATTTCTAGCTTAAAAAATTGTAAAAGAAACACTAATATCAAATAACTGGTCCACTAACAAGGTGTCACTTGCCTCCTAACAAAGGAAAATAATTATCTCATCTCGTAGAAATAGAGAATATACAAGGACACAGAAAAAGTGGAAAAAATCATTAAAAAGTATACATCTTGTTGCTTGTTGTATTTGACTAGGCAACTTTGTGGTCTACCAAGAATGTAGTGTTGCCAAAGTCTGATGGTATAATAGATAGGATTTAAAAACAGTTCAAAGTAACATAGGAGAATAAATAGCTGAATTTTAAAGAGGAAGGACAACTAGTAATTATTTTGCCCACCCAAATCTTTCACAGAAGCACAATATAGAGGTGACAACTCAAATATATTGATCACTACAGATGACTACACAATCAAAGCAGATAAAAATGAAAATAACAGCGTGAGATCTTCAGTTTTCCAAGATTAACTGAAACAAGAATCCAATCAGTGACTCCATAAAAAGGCTGAGCTAGCACTAATGAAACTCCACAATCACCGATAAGCGATATAAAAATTAATTTGTACATGAGATAATGTCAATCAATGTGTTACAGACACAAATTGTCTGCAATAGTAAATCAAACAAAACAAAAAGAACAAGTGATAAATGGGTTAATTCAAGGAAATCCAAACCTCCATAAATATGGTTTTGGTACTTCAATATCAGGTGCACAATAGACCCCATGTGCCCTAGAATTATGTAAACACAACAACTACTTTTACTTGGGAGGTCTTTGTATTTTTTACTTAATCACTTAATTGACTTAATTTCAATCGGTTAAGTCATTAAGTTTATTTGTTTTTTCAACTCAATGAAAATTTTCAATCATTAAGTTATTAAGCCAATTTTTTTTAACTTTTTGCTAAATTTAAAAAGTCTGAATACTATCATTAAAAGGTATTCTCCAAAATATCCATATCTAATTAATTAGTTTACATCCTTACCAAAATAAAATTTAATAATTAGCATTATTACCCATCTCTATAACTTGTGATACTATAGTGGTAGAGTAATATTATTTTGTATCTTTTATTTTCTTTAAATTAGCATTATTTATCTTCATAATTTTTTTATGAATATTTTTACATAAATACATCACGAACTACAATAAAATTGATCAACATTACTAATTTAGAATATAAAGGGTTCTATTCAATTGAACATGATTTATATTATGATAATATATTATCTAATTTAAGTTTTTTGAGATGTTTATTATTTGTCTAACTTAATTTGTAAGAGCGTAAATGTAAAAAAATAGTTTTCAGATTTTTTAAGTTAAAAAAGATCAACTTAATATTATTTTTAGCAATTCCGACAAAAGCAAACGTATCATTAAGATTTAAATATTCAGTTCTATTCAGAATTCATACTAATTCAGGTCTATTTAGATTTCAGAGAAAAGAACAAACGTCACCTTAGTTAAAATAAACTATGATAACATTTCAGAGATATTACGTGAAAATTATTTTTTGGAGGATTGTATCACAATGACTCGCCTTTTTTAAATTCTTGCTTTCTTTATTCCATTTGACGAGCCAATATACCAACTATATGCCTAATTGTAGTCAAATATAGGTCAATTAACTAACTATCAATCTTACCATGAGTCACAAATGCACAACCATGAATATTTCATGTCTCTACGAGGTCTTAATTACTTACTATCTAACAACTCGTATTCCATTTGTGGAGGCAATGCATCCTGTAAGAGTTCTGCGGCTGAAGGACGATCAGATGGACTTGGAGACATTAGGCGCCTCAACAAGGATTCCTGTTCTGAAAATTTAGCTATCCATGATGGAGGAAGCTCCCCTTTTTGTTTCAAATCAGATAAAACAATTTGTCTCTCCATTGCTGTACCGAAGGGGTGCCATAGCTCAAAAAAAACAATTCCTAAGCTGTACATATCAGCCTGATATAAAAGAAGTCCACAAATGTTTTATCATATAATCTTGCACGAAATGAATTATAACTATAAAGCTGAGCACGGCAAATGAATAGCATTCTGGCTGGAAAATAGCAGAAGCAAAAGCAACCAGGACCAACATTCACCTTCTCATCAATCTTTGGCCATCCTTGCTCAATTTCAGGAGCAGTGTAAAAATAGGTACCAACTTGACCAGTACCATCAACTGAAACTCCACCTGTGTCCGTAGGGAAAGCTGCATCCTGATCCAGCTGCTCCAACTTCAAGAACTTGGCTGAAGCAAAGAAAATAACAAGAAAAGAATTTTGATTTGTCATTTTGTTTTCCCTTCTTGTTGGTTCAACCACATTTAGTACCCATGAATAGATAAGTTAATTATAATGGCTGTACACATGGTAAAATAGAAGAAATGTACAATATTATGTCCCATGATGTTTTCAATATTTCAACATCTAATCTTTTAGGAAGAAATAAGATCAGATTTTACGAAGAAAGACTTCAGCCCACATTCGTGGAGCGAGAAGCACATGAAATATAAGAACAAAAAAAAAAGTACGCTGTAAGTGAGCACAAATAGGTTTTTAAAGGTTCACAGGTATTATTTTAAAAAGTTGCTTCTGAAGAACAGCTGAAAAATAAGGACAATCAACTCAAATTGAAAGCGAAGGTGACAACTTGTATGAACTTATAGCAAGTTAACAAATACTACACAGGCATGAAAGCACAAATAAGATTCAAAGAATCATTAAAAAAGATTAAAAAGAAAAGGCAAAAAATATTTAAAATGTAATATTATCACAAGGATAATTTTCAATTTCCAGATGAAATACTTAGTATCATATTAACAATGTACCATTAGCACATGTGCAATGCACTCCAGGTTTAAATCAGACAATCTAGCTCATTTAAAACACATTTGCAAGTGAATATGTTAGTATCACTTGGCTGCAGTACTAGCACGTTCAACAATGCAATCTGGGCAATTATCCCTCCAACAAAGTGCACTGGCACCTTCTGCTGTCAAAACTCAAAAGGATAATATCAGCAGGAATATTGCCTTTTGCAATTGACACAGCTTTATTAACAATACCCATATTCAATCACCAAAAAGAAAAGGAAGGACAGAAATCAAGAATAATTTTCAGAATAGAAATTCAGGATCTTACCAAGACCGAAATCCCCAATTTTAATATCATTGCGAGCATCAAAAAAGATATTATTTGGGGTTAAATCCCTATGGATGATTCCTTGTCCATGTATGTGTGCCAAGCCCTCCACAATTTGGCGAAACAAATGCCATGCTAATTCTTTGTCAAAATGGTCATATGATTCAAAATCCTGACGAAGAGTTCTTCAAGAAAGAGAAAGTGGATGAGGAGAAAGTCACAATACAACATGGCCACTACGGCTTATCAAAAGGAGAGTCAATAAGTAACTATAACCATTCAACAAATTTATGAAGCTGAAATGAAGAAGCAACAGATTAATTAGAATCACAAACAATTTTGGAATTATAAAGAAAAAAAAATAGTACTAAGTGTGGTGCGTGTGTGTTCAAGAACTCATTAAGAAACAAAAACTAGATCAAAGATCTCCTAGCATGAAATATACTATTTACCTCAAAACATTAAATTCAAGGCAAGTTTGTTCTAAATGATACATGAACTAGGATCCAATATCATATGGATCCATGAAGTAATCCAATATCATATTTTATAGAAAGGTGATTTTCAAGTGCCAAGTATTGCAAGTATGGACAAAGATCCAACACATGCCAATTCAACGCTCATGGCCAACAATGTCGCTCATAACACCGGTCATGAAGTGAGAGTACTTGTCCCAAGAACAAGCATGTGCAGAGAAAATAATTTTTTAAATCAATTGTTTTTCTACAGTTAGTTGCACAATTTTGCTGAAACTACTGCTCTTATTTATTTCCCACCAAGGAAACATATCTTTGCAAAACACAAAGAAAGAAAACAATATGTGATCCAATTCTTGAGAAGAAAATAGAAGGGAATTATTGTTTCTACCTAGGGCAATATTCCATTTGAATATATAGATATGTTGATTCAAGCTTATTCTCCTGCCCGGTGACATCAGCTGAGCTTGCAGCTCTGTTGCTGAATGTGGAGCTTGCCACAGTGCCAGAACCCCACATGCTGTCACCATCAAAATCAGCAACTCCTGTTTCAAACCATGCCTGGAAGTTTTTACCAGAATTATAATCATGATTTCTGTATTACTAATTGAATAAAAGCCAACAGAAAACAAAGAAAACAAAAACGGCAGGGACACAGTGATTGCCAAAACATACAGAGAGCTAGCTAGGGAAAAGAAAAGTATTACCTGATAGTAACGAACAACATGCTGATGCTGCAAACGTGAAAGTGTGGCTACTTCCCTGAGTACCTCACCATAGATAATGCACAAACAGATTTTAAAATGTTACCCAAAGAAAAGTGGAGCAAACATCAAGAGCAACAGAAAATGAAAACCCAAATATAAAATTAGGTTCACTTGATTTTCCACTAAAAACTATTGTACGCAAAAGTTAGATAACTTGACACCATAAAATCTGCATGGTATATGATAACACAAAGAGGAAACTATTTCAACATTTTAATTTCTTTTGGAGAAAAAAAAAAAAAAAAGAGAGCCACATCGTAGTTGCATAAAATATTCCACGGTCAAGTGGTTGAAATAATGGCTAAAGTTTTTCTTTTTTTTTTCTCCTCCCCTGGATAGGAAAGAGAGAAAATTTTATAGAATATTAGAAGGGAAGAAATAACACCTAAAGATTTTAATCCTGGGAACCAGAAGATGCTAAAAAGCAAGACAGATAATATTGGAGAGTGAAAAAATGAAATTGGAAGATAAATAAATAAGTAAATTGCAAAGGTTGATAAATCATTAAACATGTAATTGCATCAACATTCTATTTAAAATGAATTATAATAAAAGTAATTTGAACTGGAGTACCACTTATGGATAGGAATTTCAAATAATAATAAGTTGTCTAAGATAAATAGAACTACCAAGAAAATGGAGTATCCTGAGGCTGAAAAGAAGATAGAAATAGATTACAAAACATTGCAAAACCTAAAATGTAGCACTAAGTTGAAATGAACGACTTTGATCTCTCTTTTGAGATTAAAAAGTAAATTTACCGTAAAATTCTGTCATTGACCGGCAAGCTTTTGTCCTTAAGGCGAATTTTTTTTACTGCATAATGTCTTCCATCCAGTTTATTTTTGCACAATACAACATGGCCAAAACCTCCATGGCCTGTTGCAATTTAAAGGAAAATTGGTAAGTAAACAAAAGAAAACATAAAGCTATTTTTCCCATAAAAGAGAAAAAGAAAAAGGGAAAATGGAAAAAATATCCCACAACCAAGAAAAATATTTGGGTCAAAACATGTCATCTAAAATTTAAACAGTAATCTAAACTGTGCAGTAGCCAGCGAAAAAGTAGCAAGCAAATGTCTAAACAAGCAATAGCATCAATTCCGGAAGGGGGGAAAAAATGCATCTCTAAAAATCTCCATAAAGTGCCAAATTCTTACTATAGTGTCAACTTTCCTCTCAGTGCAATGTCTGAACTTTGGGGAAATTCTACTATTTGCAGAGAAACTTCAAATACCAGCAATCAACTTATCCATACCCAAAGAAAGCCCTAGCCACATCCATAAATGAGAGTATCTAATCCAAGTTTATTTACTTTTTAATTTTCTAAAACTAAATAAAGAAGGCGCATTGGAATCATCGATCATCTAGCTTGTGAAAGGAGTGCAATACCAAGAGGTTGTAGCTCCTCAAAGTCATTAAGATATCGAGAGCTTGGGAGAGACATATTAGGGCCTCCAGAATCCACTGAAGGTTTCCAAAACTGAGATACTCTTGATGAAACCTAAAAATATAATAAAAGCAAAACAAATGTTAATCAACTTTTGATGGAAAAATCAAGTGGCAAGTGAAGCGGGTGATAAAAGAACAACAAACCATCTTCTGATGGAAAACTTGATTGAAGGTTTTGTTAAATTGAGAAGAAGGTTTGGAAGCTAAATCCCGCCCCCGTTCTGAAAAGATCTGAACCAAGTCATCAGAGAGCATTGCAGTTTAATAACAAGCAGGCAGAGTAATATTTTCTAAATTTGTATTAATCATAAAAAAAATTTCAAAAAAAAAAAAAAGAAGACTTTTTCCCTGTATAGTACATAACAAATTACATACACCTAGATTGTACAGCTCAGTGGCGATCTGTGGCAAAGCATCTGTCAATGGCCCTTTAGACTGACAAGCAAGTCGAAGAAGATGAACCTAATGTAAGATAAGCAAATACTCAGTCCAGAACTTCAATTAATTTCAGCATGTTGTAAGGGTGTGTAAGAGTGCATGGAAAGTTTACCAGTATTAGATCTTTTTCAATATCTTGAGATGCTTGATCTTGACCTAAGGATGCAAAAGAAAATGACTCTAAACGGTCAATCTCAGTATCACCACCATCATTATTGGATCCATGGTCCTGAAGAAGACTGTCCTGTGAGAATGAAGATTATCACAATAACGGTCTTCAAAATAACAAATGCACATTCCTGGAAATTGTAAAAACATGGAGAAAGCTTTAAGTAGCCATAACATATTAGACATTCAATGTGGCTTGGTCAAAACGAAAATGAAGCTTGTCACTTTGAGCAGCACACTGGTTTTGTGGAATGATATGCTTCAGATGTGCCAAAAAACAGTGATTCATTTGATGGTTTATATTTTAATTTAATCCAAGCTCAACAAAATTTCATAATGCAGTATCAATTTTTCTTTGATCATCTTTTAATACAAAACTTAAACACTAGAAAAGCAAGAATTTCGGACTTTCTTTCGAAAGGATCCTTTTTTTTTTTAAATAGGACTTCTATTGTAGCATTGTATGAGTGGACATCTTATTCTCTCATTTTGAAACCCTTTTACGGCTTGGGATTGTTCATCGTGTAAATTGATTTTCTTTAATATAGTCGTATCTCTTTCCTAGCAAATATAGGTAAGAGTCTATCATTTGCCTATTCATTTCTCCTTACAAGTTTGTTTCTCATAGAAGAAAAACATGGAGACTACATTAAACAAATTACAATGTTACTGAAAAAAATGAGTATTACTATTAATTCCAACCGTCCCAATTGACATAACATTCATCGAGTGGACGAACCCTCATAATTTTCAAGATAATCTACTCGTTTATCCGACCATCCACATGATGAATGGCACATCACTTGGGATGAAAATTTAGGGATCTTTTTTTGGATGAACAGTATTACTTGCAAAAGTTAGTGCCCTTTCAAACTTAAACAAACAGTCACAATCCAAGAAGGCAAAGTAGTTAAAGGAACAAGATTTATTTCCCAAATCAAGAGATTGATACCAAACTGCATGAATGAACAAAACAAACAAAAATACTTTATATGTTTTCTGAAGTTTTTCACAAATTTTGAATGTGAAGGTACTCCTTACTCAAAATCCATTATTTCCCACTATTTAGTGCAGAAAAGGGACTCCAATTGAAAAGAATGAAGCATATGCATTTAATTATTCCAAAAAAGGAAAAAAATCACCTAAGAAATATAATCTTGCACTATTTTCTGAATATGTTGATAAAGTAGTACATATAATTAACTCATCGAGAATAAATATGGAAGAAAATCACTGGTTAATATGAAAAATTAAGAAAATAATATGCAATATGACAATGTTAGGTGCAGACATGAACATGGAAGAAAAACAAGACCACGCAATCATCACTCACTCTGTTCTCGCCTTTGATATCTACCCATTCCTCCATTGGAGATGTGCTTGAATCAGTAGTCGAAATGCTCCTATTGTCATCTTCATTCTCTTCTTTAACGGTGTCCAGTTTAGCAGAAGGAATAAGTGATGTTCCTTGGTTTGCATCTGGAATCATCAATGGCTTTACATTCTTATCAATTTTTCTCCGAATAACCTCATAATTTGAACCATCTGATGCATGGGATGGCACAGAAGGAACAACCCCCCTGTTTTCATCTATTCCAAGGCCCCAATGCCATGACTCTCCACAGCCACTGAAAAGGTCTATGAAGCCATATACAAATGGAACTTTTGAAGAGCAACTCATGCTAGCTGAGACTGCACTGCCCTCAAATGACTGGCTGCTGCTCTCTGTTACTAAGCGTGATACCTTACAAAGAAGAGGGCAAATCAAAGACTTGAGAGGAAAAGAAGAAAGAAAAAGCAAAAGGACAGTGAAATCTGAAAAAGAATCCAAAGCAAATTTTAATCCCACAAGTATGACTGAAGTTTAGGTCCTGATTCAATTTACCAGACAAAAAATTAAAATGTTGGTTCACCGTGTTAACCTTTTAAACACCACTCACGCAAGGCCCCAACCCACCCTCTCACCCCACTCTTCCCCACATTCCAAATTAAATAACATGCAAGGCCACTGCACTCTAAATTAGATAAATCATCCTAAAATCATTTGCTTCAAAGTTTACTCTTTATCAACTCAGCTTGAAATACAAGAAATATACCCAATGATCTGCATTTTATCCATAAAAATTCCAAAAAAATATAATATCTTATAGATATTATAACAGAAACTGTCAATGTCCACATTAAGATTAAGGCTAAAATACTTCGGGGTTGAAGTTCAGACCATCAAATGAAAATATCATATAAATAATATGGTTTATGTTTTCAAGTTCATCTTGATTAATACATATATTCCAAGCTATTATAGGACACCTTAGCAGTTGGCGGGGCGCGCGCCGGGGGGGGGGGGGGGGGGTGTGGTTGAAATCAATATTTTATCTTCTCTTTTACAGAATGGATGGTTGGATATATTCAAAAAAGCAGAATGCAGGGCGGATATTTGTGATTTTCTGGAGAACTATAACAAGGATCCCCTAAGGAATGTCTCTTCAGAAAGAATATTCAGTCAATCCCGTAAGCTAATGCCAGATCATTTCCATTTAAAACCTGCAAATCCACACCTATTTAGTGCTCCCAAATTGTTTGAAATTGAAAAAACAAATATCCAATCAATCCCGAGGAAGTTAGGGAGGAATAAAATCATTTTCAGAGAATAAAAAAATCAAAGAAACAAAATCGACAACAAAAACTCAGTAAAATAATAATGACATATGCATAGCCAATTTTAAATAAGGAATCAGTGAATCACTGAGCAGACATAAGTACAGAAACAAACGATTACACTGAATAATTTAAATACACGTAGAATAAGAAATTTAAATTTATCCGACACTCTGGGACCACAGAAGTAGCAAAGCTTACAGATTCATTCGACTGGCCAAGTGGAACAATTTCAGAGAGGAACTCTTGAGCAGCCTCCACCAGATTGAAAATCATTACTCTTCCCTCTCGAGCATTAGAGTTCGCCTACAACCGAAAAAAAAATTGTAATTAAAGCATCAGTCTACAAATATTTGATGATGGAAACTGAACTGTGGTGCATGAAAACTGCTGCTATAATAGAAACTTTGACTTCCAGTACACAAAATTGTCAATGTGAACAAACTCTGGCAGAACAATACAGGCAAGAAAAGGTTTCTATTTAACAAAATAGATCATCAGCATCACTGATTATTGTCACCGCAACAAAATTCATGATAAAGCATACGATACCAAAAGTCATGCAATACCTGATCTTGAAGAAGACAGAGAAGATTATCAGCATCACTTTTTGTCAAACCTTTCTCAGGAGTGATCTGCAACTTAGGACACTTGTAAGGATATCCTGGTAAGCACCTGATAAAGAAGCAAACAAAAAGAATCATAATAAACAATGTGCATGGACACTGTAAGGAAACAACCATGAACACCAACTCACCAACCTAACTAAAAGAAGTGCAGAAACATCTAGATCTTCATAACCCATATCCTTTGAGTAAGGCCTGCTCCAAATTTCAAATAAAGCAAAACTTAATCAAGGATAGATGACTGATCACTAAAGTGTTTGAGTTAATATCCTTCAAGGTTAACAGTACCTGAGCTTGACAAGGATTTGAGGAGGAGATCCTGAAACAACTTTGCAGTCTTCTTGAAATATGGCACACCTAAAAACACAATTTAGGGAAAAAAAAGTGTAAAAAATGGGGCAAGAAACTTTGACAGCATTGTCAAAATTGTTTTACAGGATTTAGCTATTATGTGCAAAAATAATGTCACCTAAATAGGATCTTTGAGCAATAAAACAATCAAATACACGGACAGTGTAGATTATTAGTAATCCTAATTTCCTATAGTGTTGCTTCAAATTAAATTGTCCCCTTCTAAGTCTTCATCTTATTTCCAAACCCTACTCTATCACCTTCCAGCTTGCCCATCACACCATATAAGCAGTCATCTTGCAATTATAACAATTACTATGTCCTAAGAGTTCATATACTATTGTTAAACCCTTTTATTTATTTTAAGCTCTGCGGATCAGAGGTTTTTCCTTGTCGAAACCAGGTTGATTGGTCTTTCCTTTGAATCTTCTAATCTGTATACTAAACACGCAAAGCCACTAGGATATATGTTGGAATCTACATAGGTATTTGTGTGTGTATGGTTCTATGAATCTTCTCATTCTGTTAATTAAATTACACAAAGCGAGACTAGTGTTTGGATTTAAATCACCATTATATATGGATTTGCGTGTGTTTGGATGATTGGATCCATGTGATAAACCCATTGAATATAATTAAACTATGCATGTAAGGAAGCATATCAATGATAATACAGAATGAAGAACAAAGAAGAATGCACAGAGAATATCCACGTATCAACAGTTTGTAATGATATGTGATCAAATATGTTTGATCAAATGTCAAACATTCACCATTATTGCTATCTTTATGTTAGAGGGTTTCTATAATTCTAGCTATTTCCAAAAGTTGTACTGCCGGTTCAGCTTCTCCACACATGTCAAATGTTACATCATATAGAATGGCTCACATCCAAAGAACCAAGTTAAGCAAAGTTTCACAAAAGATATGCCAAACTGACCTACGCAAACATCAAGTAGTCTTCTCTCAGATAACTTAACTCAATGCAAAAAATCATGCTTCAATCATAAGTTACATTAATCATTCAGCAGCATTCCAACCATTTCACTAAATAACTCATCCAAATGTTCTTTCCAATAAATAAACAAAGCATCACACAAATATCCAACCCACTTAAATTCGAGTTTAAGAATAAAACCTTCATCCAAAGTCACTTGAATAACAGCAAGAATGACTTACAAGGCAGTGATCTCCTCAGAGAGAAGCTCATTATCATCAACAGTACTAGAAGAATGATCTTTGCTCTGTGCTCTTCCTTTACTCCTCCTCCCACTCCCTCCTCCTTTCTTCTTCTTCCCCATTAAAAAATGAACTGAAGCGGCAACAGCTCCTCCTCTGGCTCTTTCTCGAATGCACTCGTTAAACCTAATTCACAAATAAATGCAGAAACAGATGAAACTTGACAAACCCAAGAACCCCTTCTGTTATTTCCCTCCAAAAATGAAACAGCTTTCTCAACGGCGATGATTCACTTCACATCTCAATGAAGCTGTAGAAATTTCAAGGATCTTGAAACTTGATAGCAAACAAACGAGAGCGTTATGTTAATATTGATTGGATTGATAGTGGAAGACTGGAAATAATAAATAAGAATATTTAAAGTTTGCGTTTAAAATTTCGCCTGGAAAAAAAGAACTTGTGAAGTTGAAGCTGGTGGCGCACTGTCAAATTGGAAAATAAAATTATTAATATTACGTCAATAATGATTTTAATTTAAATATTTGTACGATAGAATGAATAAATAAATTAATAAACCATGTATATTTTTAATAATATTATACTTACTTAATTTGAATATTTCGGTGAATTATGCTTATAGCACCAATCATTTAATACTATGAGTATGATATTAATTGATTTTATTATTAATTTTGTTGATTTACTTGGGACTCAAGCTTCAGCTCATAGACTCCTTTCTTTATTATATTCATTTTTGTTTTGATTATGACATACAACTTTGCATGAGTGTCCAAATTTAAAAGAAATTTATATATACACGCTGTTGCTCTACTTTATTCTATGAAATAAAATAGAATTTCATTGGATTGAATTATTTAATATGTAATGTGTACTACACGATACAACTTGATTCGTTGACATAGCTTATAAGAAAATTCAAACATCCTAATATTAATTATTAGTTATTTAAAATTATTTTTCGAGATAGAAAAAGTTTAGTAATTAAAGATTGTATTTAACTTTTATGTATGACACGTCGGTTATTAATTTATCACCTAGATACATGTCGTCATAGAATATGGAATTTTTATGACAATTCGTTTATAGAATCAGGATTGATACGAAATATCGGAGGTAAAAGTCCATGACCGATCGTTTTTATGTTCATCTTGCAAATGAATTATAATACACTTTATGAAATCTGTACGGCCTTACATTCATGAGTATTGCTTATTTAATGGTTGAAAGTACCCTCATTCCCAACTCTCGTCGGACGCGAAAAGCAAAATCCCTAACAGCTCCCGGTCTCCCACGCCATCTCACCTCGTTGTTCTCACGCCACAGCCGCCGCTGCTCGCACCCTCGCACCTTTTGCTGGTATATCGAATAATTTTGGTGTTTTTAATGGTGATTACTGCTTTTGTGTTTATTAAGGAAAATGTTATTCAAAGCTACTGAATTTGATGTTTTAATAGAGATTATTATGCAGAAAAATCGTGAGACATATTACGAAATAAGTTCTGATTAATTGCTGTTCAGAGTTTAGTATGTGGGCAGAATTTTTAACCTTGAACTTATTGTCTACTGATTGTCATACAAAAAAATAAAAAAATAACTGAAAATCATGATTCTGAAAATGAGATTACATGAAAAGGGTAATGAAAACTTGTTCATTTGTGACTGATTGATTCTGTTATTGTTGGTTGATTGTAGTTGACAATTGGAGTTCCTCATACTGGAGTGAATGTGAAACAACAAATTTTAGCTAGTGGCATTGCCACTTCTTTGCGAAATCTGCTTGTGTTAGTATCTATACATACCACTGTAGGTTCATGTTTGGTTTCTATATGGGTCTATGTTTTAGTTGTGTATTGGTGGTGGGGAAACATAGTAAAACCAATGCCAGAATGTTTGGCGTCATTCAAAGGACCCTATGCTTCTAACTCAATACAACATTGCAAATTTTTGAAGGTTTTGTATTTGAACACTTGCTAAATCATTTAGTTTTCTGTATACTGTATTGTGAGTTATTGTTTGGGATTTTGATGAGGTGGATGGATATCTTTGGTTTCTACTGATGGATGTATTCAACTTTCTCCGTGGGTTGAAATTTAAAAACTAGTGACTTATCAGGCTCTTGTTTTTGGGTTTTTTTTTTCTTTTTCCAGATTTCTATTCTTCTCCTACATGGGGTCTACAACTGAGGCGGAGTATGCTGCATTTCTTGAGAAGGTGAAGCGGACAGTTTATCTCGACAACCTCTCGCCTCAAGTTACAGAACCTGTCATTAGAACCGCACTCGATCAGTTTGGGAATGTCAAAAACGTTCAATTTATCCCAAACTACACGGAGTTCAGGAATATCCCGCACTGTGCTTTGGTGGAGATGGAGAACTTGAAGCAAGCCAAGGATGTGGTCACGTCTTTGCACGAGTTTCCATTCATGATGTCAGGAATGCCAAGGCCTGTGAGGGCACGGGCTGCTGAAGTGGAGATGTTTGATGATCGCCCAGCAAAACCTGGTCAAAGAATACAATTCCGATGGTTGGATCCCAATGATCCTGATTTTGAGGTAGCACAAAGGTTGAAGCGCCTTGCTCGGAAACATGCTGCTGAAGCTTCGTTTGTGCTCAAGGTAAGTCTCGTGTTCTTACAATAACTACTGCAATCGCTTTTAGTTATTCATCGTGCGTTTTTCTTTATCGAACCTGTCTCCGAAATTCTGGACCTGCCTTTTTCTCATCTAAGTGGCGATATCCATTTCGTGTAGGAACAACTGGAGCAGGAAGAGCAGCTCGCAAATCAGCAAGAAGAAACCCTTAAACAAAATTACAAGAAGTATGAGACACTAGAGGGCATTATGTCTGATGGAACTGCATATCGTTTGGGACGCCGCTATGATGTGAGAATCCATGATGATTGATAATTTGTGTGAATCATTTGGTTGGGCTTCTAATGAACATCTCTGTAAACTTCAATGGACTTCAATGCTGGATATACAAATGACTCTAATGTTTTGCCAAAAAGAAAAAAGAAAAAAAATGAAAAAAAAAATTGATATCCATTTGTGGATAAGTTATACTCAAATATGAACGATGAACCTATTCGTTTATTCCATATTAACGTTCAATTTCATATGCCTTATATAAACATTAAGTATTAGCGTCTATCTTAAAACTCATACTAAGAGGTTCATCATCACAAATGTCACATATCACGTACCATGTGTATTGAAAATGATAATAATATAATAAGTTATTTTAAAAATTGTGAAAAATCATTGATCACTTGATGAGCATACCATCTTATTTGAGAAGAACATCTTAGTATATCTACCATTTTGATAAAAGTTTTTCGTTGTTGATTATATGCCTAAAATTATTTCCAAAATAAAATATTAAAAATCATAATGAACCATTAACATTTTTCAATCATATTTATTGCATCGACACTTTGTTTTTTAGTTTTCAATGCTCCCATCTTCCACCCCCGAAAATAATTACAAAAAAAAAATAACAAAATCACAACTTACAAATATTTTAAAGAAGCCCAGCTTGTTAGTGTGACGGTATCCTTATAACATACCATATTTGTTTTGAGATAAATGTCTTTTACTCCCACAAGTTTAAATCGGTTAATTATACCATTAGTTACGGTGTGCTTTAAAAATTACCTAAAATTCCATGTCGTTTATCTCCACATTTGATAGTTTACATGTTAAAGTCTTAAAATTTAATTATGCTATATTTTTCATTTATTACATGTCAAAGTTATTTGAATTATAGATCATTTCAAACAAAATTTTTATCCAATCCTTCTTGGAAAGTTCAATCAATGTCTTAACAACTACAAAAATAATGAGCTCTGTGAAAGCTGAGTCTTGGTTGAGTCTTCGAGTGGTTTTTAAAGAATTTTATTTGACTAACTATGTTAGTTCAAATCTTAAAGGAAGTATGAACGTTAAAAATTATTTATATTTAATCCACAATTTAACGTTTGATATAAAAAAAATTTTGATAATTTTTAAAAATATAAAAATTAACTACAGCAAGACCTCGATGAATTAATAGCTCTGGAAAAATATACATAAGTTAGATGAATACTAAGTAATCGAATAATAATTTAACACGCTTGGCCTCAATTTAAGATTGAAAGAACATTACATACAGTTGAGATTTAAATTTATCGAGTATTAATTTAGTAATATTTTACTGGAAAATCATTAACCTATTATTTTCTTGTTTCTTTCCTTCATATATTCAATAGTGGACAAAGAAAGATAGAGAGAGAGAGCGAGAGAGAGAGAGAGGATCTTGCCTCACCCACATCGAGCCAATCAAAATGCTTGCTTGTATTTCTCTTGATGAGCCTACTCGATTCCCCTCCTGACCCCATCCACAAATACACGCACTCATTAACCCACACATTGACATTACACAACGAATAACACATATCCCCACTCTCTTTCGCCTTCAAGTACTTCATTTCTTCCAAAAATTTATAAAACAAAAAAAAAAACAAAGAAGTAATAACGATAACAAAGAATAATGGCCACAAACTCTCTCCAATCCCTCCACCACCATTCCTTCCTCCGGCGCCACCACCCCGACGCCGCTCCGGCAGCCGCTCTCAAACCCACCAACCCAAATTCCCTTTCTTTCTCACTGTTTAATAACAACAATACTACTACTACTACAACAACTAGTGCAAATACTATGATCACATTCTCATCACTTTCCCCATCTACCACTTCTTCTTCTTCGTCTTCATCACAAACGCCTACTACTACTACTACTACAACAACTTCAGAGCCCATCTCCTTTGACCTTCTTCACCAACACTTACAAGCCCAAAACTTCCGGCAAGCCGATGAAGAAACCCGCCGCCTGCTCATTGCCCTCGCCGGGGAAGCGGCGGAGAAACGCGGGTACGTCTTCTTCTCTGAAGTTCAGTTCATTGCAGAGGCCGACTTGACAGCCATCGACGAGCTCTGGAGGCAGTACAGTGACAACAAGTTTGGGTACAGCGTTCAGAAGAAGATTTGGGAGAAAGTTAATAAAGATTTTACAAAATTTTTCATCAGAGTTGGGTGGATGAAGAAGCTGGACACTGAAATGGAGCAGTACAATTACAGGGCTTTTCCTACTGAGTTTATTTGGGAGAACGGGAAGGAAACTCCCGTGGGGCATTTGCCATTAACCAATGCTTTGAGAGGGACGCAGTTGCTTGCTAGTATCTTGAATCATCCAGCTTTTGAAGGCATGCAAGATGATGATGATGATGATAATAAGCAAGAAGAAGAAGTAAGTAAAGTTGGTGGTGGTAATGGAGTTCTGAAGACAAAGCCTTTGAGCAAGAGAGTGTTCGAGACAGATTACAGCTTTTAGCGTTTGTGAATTCTACCTTTTTTAGCACATACCCACAAGACATGGTTAAAAAATGGGAATTGGGTTTTCTTTTAATTTTTTAAAATATTTTGTAATAGTAGTGGGAAGTAATTATGAGAGTGATCAATTGAATATTGATGGTTTTTAATCTTTCTTGTATCCACTTTTCTCAACCTTTTATGTAATGTTGAGAATAAACAAATATATCGTATGTTATTACTTTTGAGGATTGGAATGAACGGTGACAAAGCAAGACTGGTCTACTTTTTTTTTTTTGTGGGTTTAATTGGTCTTTTTTGTGACCCTTGATATACATTCTCCTTTGCGAACAAGATTCACTCACCTATTAATATGAAACAAAAAAGAAATATAAGACATAATTATTATGCCCTTTCATAATCACAAGAATTCTAAATTTATTATCAAGATTTGAGATTTTCTTCCGTCTGTTTCTGTTGGGAAATACCTCTCAACTTTGTTGTTATTTGTCTCTACTCCGCTATTTTCGAAAAATTTTGGGCCGACTGTTGCTTTTGTGATTTGAATATTACTAGACTGCAACAAGCACTTGTTTATTTTTCAGTAGTACTTCGAGAGAGCTTAAACAGCATTAATGATTAATATACCAAACAACCCTTTTAATATTCCAATGGTTTCGGTGCTCCCCACGGCATTACTGAACAACAATATCATAGTTTTAAAACTCTCGTCTTTCATTTATCAAATTCTTCAATTAGTTTCTTCGGTTACAAGTTATATTTTTCAAGTTGCTCAACAATTAACATGATAATGCATTAAGCGAACATTTTAATAAAGAATGATAATACAGTTACAAATTTTTATATAAATTTATATTGTACAAACTGATATAATATTAAAATATAAAATAATATAAATAAATTATGTAGATCAAGAAATATTTAATTTAACTAATAAATTAATATTATATCAATTTATACAAAATAAACTTTATTGAGTATCATAACAAAAATACTTAGAATTTTGTAACGGCGCCACCACCATAAATTAACTTGGGGATAAGAATGTCACGAGTCCAGGTGGATACTGGATCCCCGGCTCCGGGACCCCTACTCCAGATCCAGATTATCTCAACTTCATCATATGAGCCTATGCATTTTTTCCCACGTCAGGATCCATAAAAAGAAAAAATAAATAAATAAAAATCTAAACTGGGACTAGACCTGCAACAAGTTCACTGATTTTTAATAAGATTATAATAAATGAGAAAATAAAAGTAAATGGATCCGAGAGGCTTGGTGTTAAGTCTGCAGTAATCACACAAAATTTTTATACAAATAACATTACAAAAACTGTGGCCAAAAAGGTTAATATGAATAGAAAATCTTAAACTTACAAATGATAAAGAAAATATGGCATTAGATGATGATACGTTACTAGCAACGTGTTCAGCACTAGAACCACAGGCAAGAAATCAAGCGTGTCTAATGCTCTGGTCAAAAAGGTCCATACACCTTGGACAATTCTCATAAAGTTTGAACAGAAGACATCTCTAATATTTACCACATTCTGACACAAAACTGAACTGAGCAGAACTGCAATACAATAATACCTCCAAGTCTACCATATCCACCAGATTTTTCAATAGTAAATCTGCTATAAGCTTTGTTGATATTTCAGGTCGTCCTCAAAAGGTTTGGTCATAATCTTCAAAGAAACAAAAAAAAAAAAGAAAATCAGTTGAACAACTTTGAAAGTAATACAATAGCGTTTGGAAGAAACAACAAATATCAGCTTAGACTTATGTAAAGCCCTTGGATTAGCTTAGACTTACGCAAAGAAGCAGTGATACCCTCACCTCCAGGTTGCGCTGCAAAACGGTTCCCAATACTCAATGAAACAGCTTCAGTTTAGAAAGCATCAAATGCAGCTTCAAACTGACATCAAGCACTTGATCATTATATATCAGTATGAAACAGCAAATGCTAAAGAGGAAATTACAAAAGCGGACAGGAAGGCCACATGGGCAGCTAGAACTAACATATCAATGTGATAACATATGACTTGACTAAAGAGGCCCTTAACCACATAACTTCCCACAGTCACTTAAGCCAAATCCTCTGATGACAAAAACAAAAGACAATAAAACAATACAATTCACCCCAAACTCCTTCCTGAGAGCAATGAAGAAGAATGAAGTGTCTTGAAAGTCAGGCAGTGTTCGGTAGACGGGATTCCTTTCCCCTGACTATTCCTTTGTGGTAACTAGGATTACAATAAAATTATTAATCCTTCACTTGAAGGATTTCAGGAATCCAAGTTAAGTCGTATACTCTTTTAAGAAGTACATTTCCTACATTACCCAAAATACAAAATATGTATTTAATGCTTTGATTCTTTATATTAGTTAAATCCATTTCTTACCAGCTGTTAAAACATCAATTTGACTGATGGATGGAAATGGAGTGGGGATGAGTTGGCTTTCTCCTTTCCCTCAATTTTTTTTATTTTTACCCCATTTTCCACTCCATTATTCTCCAACAGTGAGGCCGGGAGAAATAATCCCCATGTGGGAACAGTTTCCCCCTTCTCATCACCATTTTTCTGTTTGTTATTACAGTAAAGTACAGTAATATAAAAATGAAAACAACTCAAATAAAACTATCGTTACCATATTGTAATAGCATTCAAGGTATTAATAATAACAATAAAAAAGAATCTCTACAAGTTAAAATAAATTTTTGATCGGTTGGAATATGAAATAAAAGAAAATTTTATCCAAAAACTCAACCTCAATCCCACCCCACTAAGAATTTGGGGATTTATTTTTTACCTATTCCCAACCCCATCTTCCGAAAACATCAATTAAAACATACAAACAGAGGCTGCAATCTCACAAAAAAGAACAATGACAGTACACTTACAGAATTAAAATATTGTAAAATAAAATTTAACACGAACTTGGAACTGTTTAGTCCAGCTGAAACTAGATTGAGTTTAACAAGTGAAATAGGCTAAGATGATCCTTTTTTCTTGTCAAGCTGCAACAACCTCTCAGTCACCAGTTTTCACCCGGCTTTTTCTTCCAATGCGAAGTTGGTGTTTGTCAATCAGTAACCCATGTGGCCAGCAGAAAAAAATTGACCAAAGTGATCCTTCCCTCTCCACTTACAAAATCTATTTACATGCATCAAATGATTGAAAACTTCCAGAACTTCACATCACATTACACATTGATGCATTAAAATTAAATCACATACATGCGTCAAATGATCCAGAACTTCAAAACTTCACAACATTTAAAAGTGCAGCAGAACTTCACATCACATTAAAATTTAATCACATGAAGAAATAAGAAGCTGATAACAGTAGTTTACATTATCCTTGCATGCATCAAATGATCCAGACCTTCCAAAACTTCACAACATTTAAAAGTGCAGCAGAACTTCACATCACACTACTTGTTAATGCATTAAAATTAAATCACATGAAGAAATAAGAATATGATAACAGTACTTGTGCATAATTCTAGTAAAAAGAGAGAGGATTTCTGATGATCCAGCATGACGCTCTGCATTATCATTGAGGACAAGATCCATCACAGGCGCTACCTCTAACCACATAATCAATTCCAGCAAAGGAGCTGGTCACTTAGATGTACAGCATTGAAATTGGGAAACCATTGCAGAACAAGCTGATATATGTGTTCTTTACTGTAAGCTCACAGGGAGAGAAAACTTCAAGGAAGTCATAGAACTAAGGACAGCTTAAAATGATCAATTTAGTACGGCCCACAACAAACTTCAAATAGTTGCGGTGGAAGCCAAAGAACAAAAAAGAGAAAAAAGGTATATTATTATGCTCTAGCACAAGTTATCCAATGAAGTTTAGGAAATAACGGGGAATTAATTAATTCTTCAAATTCGTAACAGGTGCCACGTGTAAATGTCAAATTCATAAATCCATGATATTTCTCTTTCGATAAGTATCATATCCAGGAGCAAGTTCTTGGATCTTGTGTAATGCAATTTGTGTTAACACGCATGATATGATTCTATCACTCTCATTCCAACAATGTCACTATCACTATCACTATCACTTTCTAGGCTTGTTCGTGATGTATAGTGCCTCATCTATTTTTTTTTTTGTATTGCATTAAGATTTACTAAGTTGTATTGTAATATTTTGTTTGATGAAATATGTAATAATATTTTATACCTTTGTTTATACTACTATTAATTTTAAATTAAAATTATTTAGATTTATTTATTTATATTCAAATAATTATTATTAGTTATATTAACTATAACATAATTAAATAATACGTTATTTAGTTATATTTTAAGCTCTGGGAATTTTAAGTTTTTCTTGTCGCAGATTGATTAGACTTTCCTTGAAATATTCTCATTAGTATGCTAAATACGCAAAACAACTCGGATCTGTGTTTGAATCAATGTAAGTATTTGTATGTGTCTGATTCTTTGAATCTTCTCATTCTGTTAATTAAATTACACAAAGCGAGACTAGTTTTTGGATTTAAATCACCATTATATATGGATTTGCGTGTGTTTGGATGATTGGATCCATGTGATAAACCCATTGAATATAATTAAACCATGCATGTAAGGAAGCGTATCAATGAATAACACAGAATGAAGAACAAAGAAGAATGCACAGAGAATGTCCAAGTATAGACAGTTTGTAATGATGTGTGATCAAATATCAAACAGTCTCCATTATTGCTATCTTTTTTTTTTTGATGAAAAATGGATATTCATTAAGAAGAAGAGCCAAACAACTCAGCAATTAAGAACGGAGGTGGAACAACTCTCCACTCTCCGTGGCCTGACAAAGAATTCGCCGCCTTCGCAACAGAGTGAGCAGCAGAATTCGCAGACCGTCTAACAAAAGAGAAAGATACATCTCGCATTGAATTAGACAAAACAAAACAGTCTTCAATAATAAGGCTAAAACTACTAGACCCCGAGAGATGACTAACTAAAGCATGGTACACATTTAAGCAGTCCATCTCAATAATAACCTTTGACAGTTGTAGTTGCTTAATCCAACTAAGAGCCTCTCGAACCCCAATAGCTTCAGCATCACGAGCACTAAATCTTCCAGAAATGCTACAACACCTAGCTGCTACAAATGCGCCATTTGAGTCTCGGATGACAGCACCTAAGCCAATATAACCCCTGGAAGCGAACATAGCTGCATCCACATTACACTTTAAACTACCAGCCATAGGAGGTATCCAACAAACTGCACCATGATCTATAGGAGAAGGCTGAGAAAACAGAAACTGGTGCTTCCGGACCAATTGCCATTGAAAAAGAAAATGACCAGCAGAATTGAGGAGTTGCTGCACACCAGAGGTCTTCCCACGCCAAACCATAGCATTGCGGTTCTGCCAAAGACTCCAACAAATCATAACAGCAAGTTGAGCTTGCTCACGGCTGTACCTATTAAACAAATCTTCCAACCAAAGCAAAAGGTTTGACCCATCCCCAAAGAATCCAATAAAAGAGGTCATCCAGCAAGTTCTTGCAAAAGGGCATTGAAGCAATATATGGCAAATATTTTCAGAGCTAGCACGGCAAATAGGACAAGCAGGGGATACCTCTACATATTTTTTGAGGAGGTTCTCAGTGGTAGGTAGGACATCTGTCAATGCTCGCCACATGAAGTGCTTCACTTTACTTGGCACCTCCAATCTCCATAACCTATTCCAAATACCACTCGAAGAAATAGCTAAACATGGAACCAACATCTTGTAGCTGCTGCGAACCGTATAGATCCCTTTGGCCTCATGCCTCCAATACCAGGCATCCACAGTACATCTGTTGCTCAGAGGGATCTGCCATATTAGATTCTTATCCCTCTCATTAAAGATATCATTAATAATATCATAATCCCAAGATCTAGTGCCAGGGACCATTAACGAGCTAACGGGGGCTGATTTAACTTGAGCACTTAACAGAGTGTTAACAAAACCACACTCACTATCAGGAAGCCATGGATCCTTGCCAATAAATGTTTGCTCACCATCCCCAATTCTAATTCGGCTCCCCTCAATAACTGCTTGCTGTGCTGCCATAATGGATCGCCATGCGTAGCTAGGATTATGCCCCAAAGTAGCTCCAGCAAACGAAGTTCGGGAATAATACCTTGCTTTGAAAATTTGTGCAACTAAAGAGTTCGGCTTTGTCATCAATTTCCAGCCCTGTTTCCCCAACATAGCAAGATTAAAAGCATGGAGCTTTTTAAACCCCATTCCCCCAGCTGACTTGGGTTTACACAGAGCATCCCAGCGCATCCAGTTTATACCTCGCCCATGAGTACTGTTATTACCCCACCAAAAGGAGTTCATCATAATCTCAAGCTCCTTACACAACTCTAGCGGGAGAAGATATATATTCATCACAAAATTTGGTACAGCTTGAGCAACTGTTTTTAAAAGTATTTCTTTCCCCGCTTTCGATAAAAACTTCTTATTCCACCCATGAAGCTTCTTCCAAACCTTCTCCCTTACAAACCGAAAGACATCGCTGCGTTTCCTGCCAATTGTTGAAGGCAGCCCCAAATATGGTCCATGGTTTTCTGTTGCCATAACCCCAAGAGTAGTACAAATCTGCTGGGCAATATCTTCGTTCACATTCATACTAAATGAGATAGAGGATTTGGCATAGTTAACACACTGCCCAGAAGCATTGCCATATGCACTCAACACCTGCTTGACTAAACTAGCTTCCACTTGGTTGGCTCGAAAAAATAAGAAACAATCATCTGCAAACAGGAGATGAGATATTGCTGGAGCTTTCCTAGCAACTTGAACTCCATGAATCAATCCTGCTTTCTCATATTTAGCAATCAACGAGCTAAACCCCTCAGCACACAGTAAGAAGAGGTAGGGTGATAAAGGGTCTCCTTGACGTAGTCCCCTTTGCGGAATAACAGGCCCTATTTCATTTCCATCCCTAAGCACGCTGTAACTTACTGTCGTAACACAAAGCATGACCAACTGAATCCATTCATCAGCAAACCCCATCTTCGTCATCATTGCTCTAAGAAAACCCCATTCAACACGATCGTAGGCCTTTGCCATATCTATTTTCAGTGCTGCAACCCCTTTCTTCCCCTGTCGTTTCCTCTTCAAAAAATGCATTATTTCGGCCGAGATTAAAATGTTGTCCGTTATGGCTCGTCCAGGCACAAAAGCACTTTGGGAGTCAGAAATAACAGAGTCAAGGACAAGCTTCAAACGGTTAGCAAGCATTTTGGCAATAATTTTATAGAGCACATTACACAAAGCTATTGGTCGCATATCAGCTAGAACCTCAGGCTGGACTTTTTTAGGGATCAAAACAATGAATGTTTTATTCAAATCCAACGGGAATTGTTTATTAGCTATAAAATAGAGACAAGCAGCTGTAACATCTCTCCCTACAATATGCCAAAATTTTTGATAGAAGGCAGGGTTCATACCGTCAGGTCCTGGCGACTTGTCAGGGTGCATACTGAACAGAGCTTCTTGGACATCAACATCAGTGAATGGAGCCAACAGAATCTGGTTTTGCTCTATAATTCTAGCTATTTCCAAAAGTTGTACTGCCGGTTCAGCTTTCTCCACACATGTCAAATGTTACATCATATAGAATGGCTCACATCCAAAGAATCAAGTTAAGCAAAGTTTCACAAAAGATATGCCAAACTGATCAATGCAAACAAGAAGTAGCCTTCTCTCAGATAACTTAACTCAATGCAAAAAATCATGTTTCAATCGTAAGTTACGTTAATCATTCGGCAGCATTCCAACCCATTCCACTAAGTAACCCATCCAAATTTTCTTTCCAATAAATAAACAGAGCATCACACAAACATCCAACCCACTTAAATTTGAGTTAAGAATAAAACCTTTATCCAAAGGCACTATCATCAACAGTACTAGAAGAATGATATTTTGCTCTGTGCTCTTCCTTTACTCCTCCTCCCACTCCCTCCTCCTTTAAAAAATGGGAATTGGGTTATTTTAAATATTTTGTAATTGTAGTGGGAAGTAATTATGAGAGTGATCAATTGAGTATTGATGGTTTTTAATCTTTTTTTGTATCCTCTCAACCTTTTATGTAATGTGGAGTATAAACAATTATATCGCATGTTATTACTTTTAAGGATTGGAATGAATGGTGACAAAGCAATGATGGTCTACTTTTTTTTTTAATTGGTTTTTTGTTAATATACATTCATTCTCTTTTGGGAACAAGATTCATTCACCTATTAATGCGAAACAAATAATCTAAGATATAATTATTATACCCTTTGATAATTACAAGAATTCTAACACTTACCACTAAGATTTGAGATTTTCTTCTGTCTGTTTCTGTTGGCAAACACTTTTCAACTTTGTTATTATTTGCCCTCTACTCCACTTATCTTCCGTAAAATAATCTTGCTAAATGCAACAAGCACTTATTTACTTCTTTTTGGTAGTACTTCGAGAAAGTTTAAAAGCACTAATGATTAACAATATACCGACCCCTCGTTCATTTCACAATCCCTTAGTATTCCAATGGGTTCGATGCTCAAGGGAACTGCCGAAACAACAATATCAGAGCTCTAAAACTTTCTTGTTTCATTTATCAAATTCTTCAATAAGTTTCTCCAGTTACAAGTTATATTTTTCGAGTTTCTCGGCAATAAAAATGATATTGCACTAAGCGAAAAAATTAATAAAACTTTATAGAGTATCATAGCAAAAACACTTCAATTTTGCAACGTTGCCATCACCATGAATTAAATTAGAGATGACAATGGGCACGAGTTCGCGATAGACACTGTGATCCCACGCTCCGGGTTGTCTCAAGTCTCAACTTCATCATATGGGCCAACGCATTTTTTCCCACGTTAAGATCCATTTAAAAAAATAAAAATAAAAATAAATAACAATTCAAACTCGAAGGAGACCTGCGGGAAGTTAATTGATTTTTAATAAGATTATAATAAATAAGAAAATAAAAGTAAATGGACCAAGAGCTTCGGTGTTAAGTCTGCAATAATCACACACAATTTTTTATACAAATAACATTACAAAAACCATGGCCAAAAATTTTCGTGAATAACATAATGACTTACAATAAAATGTTTTCAACTACAGTTCCTGTTTACAAATAAATTACCAGTATTATATAGCTTATCACCATTCTTCACACCTACAACCCTGACAAAAATTTCCTGCAAATATATGTTGAGAATATACATATCATTGAATAATTCATGAAAGACTCTTTCAGTTGGTATAGCAGCCAAGGACAGGCTTGGTATCGGTTTCAAAGACGAGTTTTCTTTTACCAGTTCGATGCTGCACTTGAGATTGAAGAATTCTAAAATTTATTATCCGAAAGCTACCAACTCAAAATTGACTCAAAACACTTGTTTATGTATGCTCGTAAAACAAAATTAGGAAACATATCAAATAACGATGGCCCAACCTCATCGCCAAAGGAAGAGCTGAATGAATCATAGAAAAGACTAAAGAATGAATTTGACTCTTATGTCCAACAGCAAACCATGGCTACTAAAGGAAAGGCAAAACATTTTGATGTGGTAGGAGATCGTATTGACGTGTATAAAGAGATTCAAACATCTGATATGCAAATGAAGGAAGCCAAGACTTACCGAGTGTTGTATTATGCACAGGGGCAAAGTCTCCTGGTATGCCGATGATAACCATCACAAGAGAGCATTGATTGTATTCGCGTGTACAAGCATGCTGTGGGATTCTGAGAAACAGGAAAAGCAAATATTTAAAAATCAAGTTTAGTTCTACAACTCATTGACATAATTATCACTAATGGGCGTAACCTTATTTCCTAATCACTAGTTTTGGAGTCCAACACTGTTTTATCTAGTTGGGGGTTGTTCCATGAAATCAACAGCAGTATTTTGACAATACCAGACATGAGAAACAAGTTTGCGAGCTCAGTGGAATGAGTGCATTACTTGGAAATATATTTGGATGAAATATATCACACAAAAATCTGCATTAACATAGATGAAAGCAGGATGCTTTGATTTGTGGTAAGAAGCAGATGCTACTCAAATAGGGACCACATTAATTGAGCAGTCACCCATCCAAGAAATTCTTTCACAAGGGATTAAGTCAAAAGAAGAGGATTCTAGACCTCGAAAGGGGGGAAAAAAAGTCCCTCAATTTCTCATTATTCCAAATTTCTGTAAGATTCCAATTCCTGCGGTGTTTTCCCAAGGAGCCATTCACCCTTAACACTCCACTTTCCTCTTAAGATTGTGGAATTTCAAGTTAAATACGTTGTTATCCATCATAATTTTGCTCTGTTCATCATAATGGCATTTCCTAATTTATAAATAGACAGTGTATTGTCTCCAAAAATCTGTCGAAGGCTCTAAGCTCAGTTACATGAAGCTTCAAAGAGAACAAGCATCAAGAAAATTAGATGCAGATTGTGGTTGTAGAAGTGGTCCAAATATCTTAGAACAGAAACAAGGTGAGACTCATTGCAAAATCATGGTCCATGGTGCCAAGTGGATTAGCAAATGCAATGAAAAAGGAAGTCAGGAAAAATATCACATTCTTCAATTGTATAGTGTCTTCCAAAGATAGCAATAACTGGTCCAAGCTCTAAGATTGGATAATGTTTACTACTCATACTGTTGTAGGATGCTTTGGGCATAAGCAATAACGGAGTTTGAGTGCAAAATTCTAGGTCCTTTATTCATCTCTCATGCAAGATAGTGTACTTCTTGATAATTTTCTTGTAAACACAATACAAGATCTTAATGCAAAAGAGTAAGTATACCAAATTGCTGGGAGCATCATCAGCAACTTCAGCAGGTTGATCTGCTCCCATGCTTGCCAGACATCCTCCTTTACAGCTCATATACTTTTGAATACTATTAGAGAAAAAAGCAAGAAAAAGAATAATCAATAAAGAGGAGTCAGATCCAAACAAGAAATACTACATTACCACCAAAAGATTTTTTTTTTTAAAAAAGAAATAATAAATTTCTAAATAAATTCAATGAAGCCATAATTGCATTATATTCTAACCCATGCAGTGTATTTTTTAATCAGATAATTAACGGGTTATCAACTAAACAAAAATAATCTCCTGCATCATTAAAATGTTCCAAAGCATTTGATGAAAAAGCTGCATCCAGAATTGAATCAAAATGAAAAATTGTTGAGACTTCAACACTGCCCGTAATAGGTTAACAAATCCTAAATATGATCAAACTCGTGCAATAATTTAATCCCTTTAGAATGCACCCTTATGGCATTTACAAAATACAACCAATTCTACCGATTTGTCAAATTAGAAAAGTTATTAGGGGGTAACAAAATGGCCACGTAAAACAAATCTATCAGGACAAAGTTATTCAGATACAATAAATCAACTATTCCAATCATTCATGCTGAACAACCATCCAAAAAAAATTGTAAAAGAAAATCAATTTTAGAGGGGAGAATAACAAGACAAGAAGAGAACTCACGTCTCACATTGATTAAGCAGAATAAGCTTATTTAGTACACATGATTGTCCACTTGACTTACAGACTGAATCACAAGACTCACCTTGCCTATCAACCATGAAAAAAGAACTTGAAGAGGATTAGTTATGACATATATTTAAATCAAGAAATAAAAATTATCTGCAAACTGACCCACCTTCCAATAATAACACTAATTCCAGACAGTCTGCCTTCCAGCTGAGTAACACCAGCCCCTGTGGAAGTGAACATTCAACCAATACCATTTATTCTTTAAAAAGATAATTAACATGCATTCAAACAGCAGAACTATACAGAATAATGAATCAATTTAAAGATGTAGTTATAGAAGTAGATAGTTCCACTGAGCTTGGGTTAACAACTTAAAAGATTCATTTGTGTTAATAATCTATAAACTTCAGTCTCATATTTATTTAGTTAATTACAGCTTAGGTTCAAACTAGTCAATTTTTATGCACAGTACTACATCAGGTTATCACTTGATCAAGAGCTTAAGATGATGGGTAAGAGCCCAACAATAATACATTTAAGCTCTAATTTACTAAATATGATTCAGAATAACAAAGATTCATACCCAGACTGACCTGAAGCATTTGATGGCATTGAAAAGCAATGATGAAAATCACTAAGATAAGCATTTTCATGAACCTGAAATATTCAAACTCAGGTTAAACATAAGTATCCAAGCTCATAAGATGCAGTTTGTCCAATGACTTCTAAAGTTTTAGTTCCATTCATTTTGCTAATAATATACTCCACGAAGTTATATTTTCAATGACCATTATGATTTTGGCCACAAGTCATTCCTGAATCCACATATTTAAATTATTCAATCAAGAACAGTTCGTTAACACAAAGAAACAGCTTTGCAAAAAATAGTTAGATGCACTTACCACACTCTCAGAATTATGACGACACCTCCCAGCACAGAAATCAAAAACACTTCCATATGTTCCTATCAGAACAACATAAAGAACAGATAATGAAAGAACTGCGACAGTGGTGCTGGAAGAGCAACCCTAGAAGCTAATACCTTCTGAAGAAAATGCAGGATTTTGTAGAGCCCAAAGTAAGAATTTACCTGCAGTTGTTGGCTTCGCAATCTTCACGTTCAGTACTTGTTCTTTTAGAGTCTGTAGGATATCGCCCAACAATAAGTTACATTTTGCATATTATATGATTGAATATCAGGAAAGTAATAACTAAAATCAATTAAGCAGTTAAGGAAATACTCTTGCAGGATTAACACAGCATGAAACACAATATTCATATGAGTTGCAGCACTGTGAAAGAAGATTGCATCCCCTGCAAACATTTCTTTTCGAGGTTATCTTGTATTCATGGTCATGGTAAACGTTTATCTGGCCTGCTCAAGAAAACTCACTGACAAGAGAATTTCTCTCCTTTCTCTGGGCAGCATCGGGATTGTGGATCCACTGACACAGCATCACATACATATCCTACAATGTAAAAAATAATTATGCAACTAAGGCAATCAAAAGAACCAATGCAATATGGTAGTCTCGTAATGTAAATAATAATTATGCAACTAAGGCAATCAAAAGAACCAATGCAATACGGTAGTCTCGTAAGTGCAACTTCCATGAAAAACTGAAGGGAAAATGAGAATCCTATAGATAATTGGAATCTGTCGGACCAGTTTTACAGCAATTCCAAGGGACTGGTTTCATAGACAAATAATGAAGCAACAAACTATCACCTTATAAAAGAATTAGACGTTGAATTCACAATCACTTGACAAAAGATCCTCTCAAATCATAAATATTACAATTATGAAATTCTTTAACAGGGTAATTATAGCAATTTATATGGCACTAGTTCCATAGAAATTTCAAACAAATAAATGTTAAGAGACATAAATATGAAATGGAAAAATATAGGCATCTAGAATTATGTAATTCCGCTGTTTTGTTGAACTAAACAACGACATGACTGCAGTGCAATAAGTGTAATATTGTGAGGTACAATATTTTAACCTGGAAAAGAAAACCTATGAAGCAGCAGTCTACTCACATGTCTATGCATATTACAGTGAAATTCCTAGGATATTAGTTACATGAAAGGATGTGCATCAGTAGTGACCATGAACTACAGACAATTATTTAGTCAAAAGGCTAAAACCAACCAAACACTAAAGACGTGAAAAGAAATAAAGTAAATGTAGATTCATTTTCCCTCTTCAATTCAAAACCGCTCTTCCAGTGTCTGGAATTTTGCCAGCATAACCAACTCAAGTTCACCTATGATAGCATAATGGCACTGAGATTTCACTCAGCAACTATTATATCCACAAATCATAAATAAAAATTACGTTCCATGAAAGAAAATCATTAAAGCAAGACAAGGATACACAAGAAGGACGTGAAAGATTAACCAAGGAAACCAAAAACCATATAAAACTCACAACTCTACATTAAATACTGCCCTCACAAACGAAAAGATATTTCCATACGATACAAGCTGAAACCAAAAACCATATAAATCTCACAACTCTATACTTAAATACTGCAGTCACAAAACAAAAGATATTTTCCATAGGATACAAGCTGATTGTAGAATGTCATCATCGCACAAAATATTAGACAGTTGGATTAAAGACTCATTAAGTGAAGGATACAAATAAGGAAAAGGAAAACACTAACCGTTATCATCGGATAATAAATATCTTCCTTGGACTGTAGTTTTACAGAAAGGTGTTTCTTGAAAGCCAATATCTTTCCTATATAATGCAAAAATAGAGAAAAAGCAGAAAATAATAAATAACCAGATAAATAAATGGGTTCCATATACCCCAAAAAAAAAAAAAGAATCACAAATAGGGATATGAAAACATAAAGGATAGTCAATAGCAGATTACATAACAGGATATTACTTTGCTATCAATTTGCACAATTATCCAACAATAAAAACAATTACAAGATTTAAAACGTTTAAATTCTGAAGTATCAAGTTAATGTAAAATCCAGTAATTTAATTGAATATACTAATTTCGTCATCTTTACTCTTAAGCTACAGTAACACGTAAAATGAATTTGAAATCTTTTAATAAATGAACAAAACATATTTTTTATATATAAAATGGTAATTAAGCTACCACTTACAATACAAAGACAACCACATTCAAATTTATAATGCATTAAAATCAAATTATTAACTTCGAAATTGAGATAAATATTTGATGCATTTATGAAATTAAGGATTAGAATCATAAGCATAAAGATCGAAATTACCTGATGGCTGATATTGTTGATAGAAACTGGAGTGTGAGTAATTGAAAGAATAAAAATAATAAATTTAACCCAGATTTCGGCATTCTCGTCTTGGATTTTGAATTTTGAAATCTTTGATTAGATTTTCTTCGATTTTTTTACTGCCCCATTGGAGATTGGACTGTCTATCGGACGGGTAAATAAATCTGGGCATGGATCAGAAGTTCAGAATCGACCCGGCCCAAGCTCAATGTATGGAAATAATTAAATCCCAAATGATTTTCGATCACGGATGACTTCTTTTATTTCATCATTCATGGGATGTCAAAAATTTTAAAATTTTTATCATACGAAATTCACTGTTATTTTAACTATAGTTTTGTTAATTATGAATATTACAAACAAAATTGATTCCATTTGTTCGTCATTTCACACACTCTTTCATTATATAACAATGTTTTTTCCTCATTTGTAATTTTTATTTCATCTTTACTTAAGAGATGAGCCAGTTTGGTAATACTATAATTTTGAAAATAATTACTGTTATATTTTTTCAAAGATAAGGGAGATGGGTAAGTCTAAATACAGTTTTTATCCCCTTATCACCCCCAAGAATGGAACATAGGTTTTAGTAGACGATTTAGCTGCATTGCAATTAACCTGACCACGCCTTTGGGAGCTAATTAATATTACTTATATTGTAGAAATAATCAATTGTAAAGAAATAAGTTAAACATTTAGCAAAATTTATTTTTAAAAGTGATTTGAGGTTTAAAAACAGTAGCATACGTTTGGTAAATCTTGCTACTAAGCTGCCATTATAATGTATATGATTAAGTTGGAACATAATGTTAGATAAAATTTATTTACATATTTATAAACACATATAATAAAATATTTTTATTGAGTATATATAATAATTAATAACTAAAATAAATATTTTTATATTATTAATTTATTTTTTATTTTGTTATCTTAATATAATTGGCCCTAATAATAATCTATTTAAAATTAATGAATTTATTTCTTAGTTAATAAGGATAATTTATTAGGATGTTAAAAGTTAGAATCCGTGTGAATCCATATCCAGATCTAGATACAAATGCATCCAAAAAATCATATATCCATATTTGTATTATTTTTTAATTAAACTATTTATTAAATTAAAACAAAATAAATATATATATGAATTAAATAAAAACATAATAGGATTAACTAAAAAAATTTATAAGTTAAATTAAATTAAAAAATATGTCAGGATCCGCATTACTTTATCTGGATTTGTGGTATTTTTATAATTTTATTTGTAGATTTTTTGGTGGTGTTAGACTTGAATTTATGTTGTTCTTGATGTTTTAATTTATGTTACGGTATTTTTGTATCTGAATTTATGATGTTGTATGTTACTGTAGGTATTGAATTTTTAATTATTGAAATATAATTGGATTTTATTTGATATTATTAGGTAAATTGTTAAATTGTTATATTGTAGTTTATGTAGATCCAGATATCCGAGATATCTATCCACAATCCATGTACATTTTACTTAAATTCATATCTGCATATTTTTTTGTGGATTTAAATATGAAAATATTAGTGTAAATGCATATTCGGATCCGAATTTTGCCATCCCTACTTTAAAGGATGTGTTTGGAATATAATATTACATTGTATTATGTTATTGTTCACATTAATTTATTACTTATCTATATTTGGAAGCTTTATAAGTTGAATTGTTGTGCATTATTGTTTATCATCATTATTGTTATTTTTATTATAATTAACCACAATGCGCTAAAATGGTCACTACACTAACCTGAGTTCCATATTGTAGCCAACTTTTGACTCAATTGAGGTATTAAATATAAAATTTATTATAATAAATAATGTATAAAAATAAATTATGCATAATTTTGTTTTATTTAATGATACTATATTAAAACTCTATGTATTAATTTGTTAAAAAAACAAACAATCTCTTACATTTATTAGAATCATTTGAAATTCACTTTATAGACGACGAGTTGTTTTTAAATAAACCAAAGAGACGTCATGGCATCTAAGCACCAATCCACCGAGTGGCATCACGAGTCATCCAAAATATGTGTCGGCGCATATTATTTACGCATATCGACTATGTGAATGACGTAGAAGACATGTCATCTACTTTTTTTTTCCAATGAATGTCATGTCGTTTCTTGACCAAACGATAAACGGCAATGTCATCCAATAATTGTGTGTCGATTAAAATAGTTTTAATATTTTATTATTATTAGTATTTTTAATAATAACAAAAAAATTTCATTATTATTGTTGTTGTTCTTGTTATGTTATAAAGATAATAACATTACCAAGGGCAATGATTAACTAAGGGTTGTTTAGAACATAATTTTGTATTATATTATGTTTGAAAATTTGGGAATCTGGATTGCGGTGCATTATTATTGTTACAACTATTATAAATTTACAATGCACGCGATGTGCCAAAATGGTCTGTCATACAAATCCAAATGAAAAACAGCCAACTTTTGGTTCAATTCAGGCAAGGAATATATTCTAATGTTTATTGTAACTAATAAAATGGATTATAATTTAATTTTATTTAATAATACTACATTAAAATTCTGTGTGACTATTAAAAACAAACAATCTCTTGCATTTATTAAAATCATTAGGAATTTAATTTTACAAATAATATGCCTTGTTCCAGGAAATCATAGAGACGTTATGCACCAATCAATCAAGTTGCATGTCATTTTTTTGATAAATTATAATCATCGTGTCATCTAAAATATGCACCAGCGCATAGTGGTTTAGCGTGTCATCTATGTGAACAACTAAGACGACAAGTCTTCTACATGTGTTTCTTTTGACTATCATGTCATTTTTAGACCAAACCAAAAATGACAATGTCATCCAATACCAACGTGCTAGTTAAAATATTTTAAATATTTTATTATTAATGGTATTATTAGTGATGTACTGCATACATAATAATATTTTTATTATTATTTAATAATTATTATTGTTAATATTATAATAAATAATAATATTACTAAGGATAATAATTAAATAAGGGTGTGTTCAGATCATAGTATAACATTGTGTTATATTATGTGTGGAAAATTTTATAATGTACTGCGTACGCCATAATGGTGCATTACAAACACAAGTGGAATAGCTACTTTTGACTTAATTGAAGCTTTAAATATATTTTAATTTTTATTGTAATAAATAAAATATATGATAATAATTTTATTTTATTTAATAACACTATATTAAAATCTCACGTAAACAATCTCTTGCGTTTATTAAAATTATTCAGAATTCAACTTTACAAATATTGCATCTTTTTTTTAAAGAAATCATAGAGACTTCATGGCATTCCAGCAGTAATAAACCAAGTGGCATGTCGTTTTTTCTTAAAACATAAACAACGTGTCATCTAGAGTATGAGCCAGCCATATTGCTTACCGATGTTGGTTGTGTGAAGGTGGGGGCGACAAGGCATCTCCTTGTTTTTTCTTTGCATATCATGTCATTTTTTTACTAAACAATAAACTACGATGTCATCTAATACATGTGTGCCAATTATTATTATTATTATTGCAGGGTCGTTTGTCTGCTTGGCTGGTCAAGCATGGGCTAATTCATAGATCTTTGGTGCTATGATTACCAAGAAATAGAAACTTTACAAATAAAGCCCGAGGATTGGCACTCTGTTACTGTCATTTTGTATATATATGGCTACAATTATCTACGGTCCTAATGTGCCTATGATGTAGCACCGGGTGGACTGTTAGTCAGTGTATATCATCTTACGCAAATAGAGTATGGTGTAGATCAACCAGAAGAGGTATGTATAAAAGTATTTGCTCAAATGAGTAATCCTAAAATTCCCTTGATTTTCTGGGTTTGGAAAAGTATGAACTTTCAAGAATGGGAATCTTATGATATGCTGGGAATCCTTTATGATGATCATCCACTACTATTATTATTGATGTTGTTCTTGTGATACTTTTTCTTTATTATTATTATTTTTTATCATTTCTATTATTACTATTGTAATAGACAATAATAACACCAAGGATAATAACTGACTAAGGATCTGTTTGGAACATAGTATTACCTTATATTATTTTTGCTTAAATATTAATAATTAATATAGTAATAATTATTTAATAATTATTTTAATTTAATTAATAATAAATATATGTAAGATGAATTTTCAAAGCTAGAAAATTCGCTAGTTGGTAAGAAGATTGCCTTATTTCTTTTGGATAATTTATAATTACAGTTTTCTGTTTAAAACATATAATAATGATAAAATTAGGGTGGCACTTAAGGACTATAATTCGAGAATTATCAAATACGTCCCTGAGGTTTGGCATAATATTACGTTAATGGAATCATATATTCAGTAGGCAATTCCCGCTCATGCAAGTGCGAACGCAATTGAAAACACACAATATAGTGCCAATTTCCCCGCAACAGTCTTGCAAAATGTCATCTTATACCCTTACGAATAGTAAAAAATATCCCGGGTATCTCCTTCAACTCATCCTCTCATGCCGCAAAATCACAGCCCAAGTGTCCGACACCGCCAGCGCCGGCTCCTCAACGATCGTCGCCTTGGCCTCTTCGTCCAAACAAGACTTCTACTCACACTACCACTCCAAGCTCAACCCCTTCCCAAAACGCCACCGTTTCTGGGATTCCAACACCGTCGTGGCCGTCGGCCAGAAACTCGGGTCTCAACTGAGAGAAATCGGTATCGATAACGTTATGATCAATCTCGCCGAAGAGCTCTCAAGGCCGGCGAATCAGAGGATCATGGTGTTGCCGCTGTTTGATTCCGTGTGCCGTGCTGGTGTCGTAGTTGATGGGTTGGAGAAGTTGGCGGAGGATCGAGTGGGTCGCCGGTTAGGATTTTGTCACAATGGACGGTCAGGATTGTGAGTGCCCGCAAAATGTTGACGAAGAGTTTTTTTTTAACTTTACTTTTATTTTTCTTCTTTATGTCATATAAATCAACAATACGTATGAATGTTGAAACCAAAATGTTAGTATAAGCACTCAAAGTTACCAAAATGCAATGCTTGTAGTCTTGGATTTTCATGAGATTAGAACAAATGGAATCAGTACAATTATATTGCCAAATAAATTAAAAAGAAAGCAGGAGCATGAGTTGATCTTTTTATTCAGTAGAAAAGAGAATTATCTCTTGCTAATTTGTAACTGTACCCCGTATGCTCCATCACATTCAACATGAAAATCAATTCAAACCCACCAAGCAACACTTAAGGAATCAAAGAGAACCCCACCCGCCGCCAGCAGGAGTTAAAATCTGAAGAATTTCTCCGGGTTGTACCTGAACTGTGTTCTTACCTCCGAGATAAACTTTCCGTTTGTCTTTTGTAATAAGATAGTTAGCTCCACGAGCTCCGTCCTTTCCTCCTTTCAATCCTCTCGGTGCATGAACACGTCTCTCGGAAAGAATGCTCACCACGACAGGACGCCTGAACTCTATCTCCCTCACAAGCCCGTCACCACCTCTATGAAGTCCAGCACCACCACTTTTCTCTCTAAGTCCGAATTTATGCAAAAAGACCGGATACCTCTGCTCAAATATCTCTGGATCAGTCATGCGAGTGTTGGTCATATGGCATTGAACCCCACTTGTACCATCCCATGTAGGACCAGCACCACTTCCACCTCCGATTGTTTCATAGTATCCAAAAGTACTATCTCCAAATGTGAGATTATTCATACAACCCTGAGAACAAGCACAAGCCTGAAATGCTGTAAGCACTACATCAGTTATTCTCTGAGATGTCAGAACGTTACCACCTACTACAGCAGACTTTTCACTTGGAGAGAGAAATGAGCCCGGAGGGATGTGGATTTTAACAGGCGCCAAGCAACCCTGATTAAGAGGAATTTCGACATCCACTAAACAGCGAAGGCAGTATATGACTGCTGCAGCTGTTACTGCTTCCGGTGCATTCCAATTCCCAAGAACTTCTGAGCTGGTTCCACTAAAATCAAAAAATGCTTCCCCTTTATCAGAGTCAATTGTCAGTTTCAAATGAATAACGGATCCATCATCCATATGGTCCTCTTCTTCTATTGTTACAAAATTTCTCTCTCCATCCTTGGCAGACTCAGATGATACTTTAGCAGCAACAGACTTCAACATCTCTCTTACAGCTTCTTCTGCATTAAGCTGCACATAAGTCATGTAAGCCTGAACTGTCTTCAAACCATACTGCTCAATAAGCTCCTTAATGAGGGAAATCCCTCTCTGATTAGCGGCTACTTGTGCCCGAAGATCTGATAAATTATCTTGAAGCCGGCGTGTCCCTGGAGTTTTATGAGCAGAATCTTCAGAACTAGGGTCGAGGAGAAGCTTGGTAATTCCTTCTTCTTGAAAAATCCCTTTCTCCACAAGCTTAAAAGCTTTTATTGCAGCTCCTTCTTCCCATATTGACTTTGAAAATGGAGGCATACTTCCAGGAGTGATACCCCCTATCTCTGCATGATGCCCTCTACTTGCCACAAAAAATACTAGTTTACCATTATCAAAAACAGGTGTGATAACAGTTATATCAGGAAGGTGGCTACCTCCAGCACATGGATGATTAGATACCAAGACATCACCCTCATTCAAATTATGCCCCCAGTACTTTAGCTGCCAACGAACAGTACTGGACATAGCTCCCAAATGTACTGGGACATGGGGGGCATTAGCAACTAGTCCTCCATCAGGACCGAAGAGAGCACATGAGAAATCCAGCCGTTCCTTGATATTTGTTGATATGGAAGTTCTTTGCAGTGTTCGTCCCATCTGCTCTGCTATACCCATAAACCTGTGATTAAAGATTGACAGCTGCACGACATCTGCAATGTTTTCTGCTATATTAATGGTGCTTGAAATAGACTCGATTTCAATTTTTATGTTGCCAAATTTAGTTATCACGGCTTTGCAGTTAGGTTCTACTATCACAGTACTATTCCCATTCATGATGATTGCAGGGCCAGGCATAACATGCCCATACCCAAGATTTTCAAGCTTGTATAGAGGAGCATCATGCCACCCATTAAAGAAAACCTTGTAGTGGCCTTCAACTTTAGGAGTACCAGAAGTAGGTTCAATGGCCTGTGGCTTCAATATATTTGTAACTCCAATACCACGAACTCTAACGTCACATACAAGGATATTCCTATTCCGTAGTTTAAATCCATACTCCTGCTGGAACAGCTTTTCGAAATCCACAGCATAGCCGCATCCTGAACCATCTTCAGCAATTCGTTTCTTCACCATGATGGCAGTATCAGTACCTTCATACCTCAAATTCAAATATGTCTCAGTTGTAATGCTGTCCTCTCTGAACCCTTGCTCTTGCAGCTTCTGCTTTACCTGCTTTGATAGTATGCCTTCTCTACGAGAGACCTCCAAAACAGATTCAGGACCATATACAGCAGAATAAGGTTCCTGTGCCTCTTCAACAACATCTGCCAATCCCATTCCATATGCACTTAAGATTCCACAAAATCTGTGAATGAGTACTTCTGTCATACCCAATGACCTAGCAATAGCACAAGCATGTTGTGGCCCAGCACCTCCAAAGCAAGCAAGCGCATGGTTCCTTGTTTCATGGCCCTTCATTTCAGTTAACTGCCGTATTGGACGACACATAGTCTCATTAGCAACATTGACAAACCCTAGTGCAATGTCTTCCACTGTCATATCCTTTACAGATGGATCCTGGCTCTTTCTGTAGGAATTAATTTCACTTGCTAGCTTCTGAAATTTTTCTCTGGTTGCATTAATATCTAAAGGCTGGTCTTCATTGGGACCAAAGATGGATGGAAAATAATCAGGAATAACAAAACCTAGAATCAAGTTTGCATCCGTAACTGCCAAATCCCCTCCTTTCCGGTAACACACAGGACCGGGGTGGGCGCCAACTGATTCTGGTCCCACACGGAAAGCCCCCAATTGGAACATTAACTTTGATCCCCCACCGGCAGCAACAGTATTTATGTCAAGTTGAGGTGCTTGTATTATGGCACCAGCAATCTGGGTTTCTAAGACTTGTTCATAACTCCCAGCATATCGGCTCACATCTGTCGATGTACCACCCATGTCAAAGCCAATGAGGGGCTTCTCTGTTTCAAGCCCAAAAAGAGTCTGTGAGTAACCAACAACTCCTCCAGCAGGACCAGACAATACTGCTTTGTGCCCTGAAAATCTACTTTCCGGTGCAAGTCCTCCATCTGATTGCATAAATAATACATTAAACTTTCGTAGCCCTTCATCAAATTTGGACATGAACCCTGATAAGTACTCTTTAATGACAGGGGTCAGGTATGCATCAACACTAGCTGTTAGACCCCGAGGAACAGCACGAACCATTGGAGTCAAAGCAGAAGATAACGACACATGTCTGAAGCCCAAGCCAAGGGCTAACTTCTCCACAGCCATTTCATGTTGTGGGAAGGTATAGGAATGCATTAGCACAACAGCCAAACAGCTTATCCCTTTCTCCAACAAACCTTTCAGTAAGGGCTCAAGAGACTTTTCATTGACCGGCTTCACAACCCTAACAAGCTCACCCGATACTCCTTTAACTAATGATTCTTGATTCTTTTTCTCATTTTCAAGAACAAGCTCAACTCTCTCATCAACCTCTATAACCTCCTCATAAAGATTTGATGGTGTTGATACGGTGAGATCAAATATTTGGGGACGTGCCTGGTTACCAATTTGCAGCAAATCCTTAAAGCCTCGAGTCACACAGAGAGCAATCCTTTCTCCTTTTCTCTCTAAAAGAGCATTTGTTGCCACAGTTGTACCCATCCTTATCCATTCTATCTTATCAGTGGGGATTTTTGAAGTTCGTGGAATCTTCTCGCCTGTATATTCTTCAAGAATCCTCCGAATGCCCTCAACTGGTGCATCATCATAGTTTGTTGGATCAACAGACAAAAGCTTCAAAACTTGACCTTCAAGCTGACCGGGAATCTCAGCATAAACATCAGTGAACGTGCCCCCTCGGTCAATACAAAACCTGAGCTTCTCTTCATTTACACTTCCCATGTTACACTCAAACTTCAAAAATCAGAAAATTTCAAAACCTGGAATTCAAGTTAACAGCCAAAAAAAAAAACGAGAGAGAAAAAAAGTTAGTCGATTTTAACAACCACACCAAGCAGACAATTACAAAGCTCTAGCTGCATCCACACAGTTTCAGACTTTGCTTTAATATTCCAGTTCTGAATTCATAGAACTAACTACCCTGTTGCACTCTTGATTGAAATAGCACACCAACTCAGAACCAAGATGATAGAATCTACTTCCACAAAAAATTAAAATGAAGTAACTCTCATAAATAGCACGCAGATTCAGACTTTGCTTTAATATTCCAGTTCTGAATTCATTCAACTAACTTCCATTTTGCATTCTTGATTGAAATAGCACACCGACTCAGAACCAAGATGATAGAATCTACTTCCACCAAAAGATAAAATGACGTCACTCTCATAAATTGCTGCTTAAATCGCTTCCATTAGCAATCTCCCATTTCAATTGATATCGCGGAGGAAAAAAAAGAGAACAAAATTGCAAGCTAATAAGACTACAGTTGCAAATGAATAATGAAAATTCTGCACAAATTTGAATTAGTCACACAGAAGTGAAGAATATATGTATATACCTTCAAGTTCCGTTAACCGGCTTCGGAGGAGTGGCCGCCGGCGTTGATCTATCGTCGCGTAATTTTGAGTTGTTAATGACTTCTTATATTTCCCTTGCAATTTGAATTAGCGTGGGATACGTGTCCAAATACATAATAATGTCTACAAAATGATATTTGTATATAAATATATATATATATATATATATATATATATATATGCAGTTATTTTTAATATATATGTGTGCGTGTGTGCGTGTGCGCGTGTGCGGGTAGGCTTGTCCTTGTACGGCGTTAGTGTTGGCGTTTGAAGTGGTTATTCATTTTGGTTAAGAATAGTCTAAAGCAGAAGTCAGTGGAGTTGGCACTATGATGGAGTTGGTTTGCAAGAGTTTTACAAGATTAATAATGTTATACTTATTTAATTTAAATATTTAGTTTATATCTTAACTTATGTGATAAATAATATGTCACTATCTGATTGGTTTAAGTATAAATAATTAAATCTCATTATTTTTAATTCAAATAGTAAATCTCAATTGAAAGTATAATATTGCTCTTATAAGATTTAATGATTGTATGATAATATATTTATTTTGGTATTAAAATTTTGTCAAAGTCCAATAGCTAAATTGGTTATACTAGATGTGATCCAATCAAATAATTTATTATCTTCCTGAACTCTAAATCCTAAATTTAATTTGATGGTGAGTTTAAATATTAAGTAGATGGAGGGGCACATAAGTTGTAAACCTTCAATTATAATAATAAAGTCCCAAATCAATTTTCTAACACCTTACCTTTTTATGCTTAAAAACCAGTCAATAAAACTCCTAAAAATATTTATAATTCTATCCATCAATAATAACCTAACTAATAAATGTTATGTATCCTATATATTAATTTAATTTATTTATCATCTTGTTTATATTTTAACTTCTTAAATTATTGGGTAAGAATAAAGAATTTGAGATATATTCGAACCACACTTACTTGGGTAAAGAGAGGATTTTACTTAGTTTATTTCCCCTTACTTTGCGTGTACAATAAAAAAAAAAAACCTCCAAAGTCACTCAAATATACCATAAAATTAAAGGATAATGGCTCATTGGTCCTCGTGTTAATGCGATTTTTAGAAATCCTATATTCTCTAGTCTAAACAAGACCTGTGTATTCATTTTATCAATTCAAGAGCTGATTGATGTTAGATATAAAGAATAAAAAGGGTGTAGTAAAGCTACATAATGTTGTAACTTATATAACAATTTAATAGTTGTACCAATCAAAACAAGTGTAAATTTAGTAATGTAATAGTTTTGAATTATTAAAAACAACTCTTAACATTATGAAATTTAGCTAAGGTAAACCAAAAAAAAATTAATCTGTAGTTGCACCTACTCGATCGTTTAAAAACATCACAAAAGTGCTGCAGTTTTGAAATAATTTAAACGTAAATAGGCTAACAAAGTACTAATAGTTGGTGAAAATCAAGAATTATCAGACTAGAAAGTAAGAGGTGACGAGTAACGGAGTAAGGATGATGTAATTATAATACGGTATCATAATTTGCACCGTATCCGGACCCGTAAAATATTTATTTATCCAACATTATGAACACCCTTCGTTGTTGAGTCAAGGCTCGTGACATCTTTTCAACCAGGCGTCGCTTTCTTCAGCATTATTTTCCTCTCATTTCTCTGGAATCCCCTCTGAGAAACCGAAACCAACAGCGTATAGATAATTTCTGTCATGGAAAAGCAAGATCAGAACCCTAAATATCTCTCCTCCTCAGTTGCCCTAATTGTTGGTGTGACGGGCATTTCAGGCTTGAGCTTGGCAGAAGCTCTGAAGAACCCAACCACGCCGGGCAGCCCCTGGAAAGTGTACGGCGCCGCCCGCCGGTCTCCGCCGGGCTGGTTCCCGACTGCTCTCGTCGATCGTTATATAACCTTCGACGCCCTGGACTCCGCTGACACAGCCCTAAAACTCTCTCTGATTTCTCAAGAAATCACTCATCTGTTTTGGCTCCCTTTGCAGGTTCAGGAAAGCGAAGAAGTAAACATATTCAAGAACTCGACGATGTTGAAGAATGTGCTCTCCGCTCTTGTAGATTCGAGCAACGGACGTTCTTGTCTCCGTCATGTGGCTTTGCTGACGGGGACGAAACACTACATGGGTCCGATATTTGATCCGTCGCTTGCAGGTCGACTTATGCCTTACGACCTTCCTTTTAAGGAGGACTCGCCCAGACTGCCTTTTCCCAACTTCTACTACGCGTTGGAAGACGTTGCCGCATCGTATTCACCTGCTATAACGTACTCCGTGCATCGTTCGTCGGTCATAATCGGTGCATCTCCAAGAAGCCTGTACAATTCGTTGCTCACTTTAGCGGTGTATGCCACCATTTGCAAGCACCAGGGGTTGCCCTTTCGATACTTTGGTAAGTCCTTAATTATCTGTAGCTTATTTTCTAAGTCTACGTTAATTATAAAATTACTATGGAAAAGTTTGCCGGATCTTATTAATCAAAGACAAGTTAAAAACTAGTCAACATGTTCGTTCAATGGAAAATTTCAATAATCTATTTGAGATTTATTCAAATCACAAGCTAGATATAGCTCTATTAGTTTCCACTGTTTATAGGATATGATAAGTTTTATAAAAGTTAATTTAAGGAGTATATATGAGGGATTTTTATAGGTAAGTTTATGATTAATATGAGGATTTTTCATAGATAACTTATGATTAATTATCTTATCAATTCTCCAGCTGAGGAAATTTTTTTTCTCCTAATCTTCGTCCGAATAGTAATTCTTGAATCTTCCCTTTCAGGTAACAAATACACATGGGAGCATTTTTTCGACGTGTCAGACAGCCGATTGCTAGCAGAGCAACAGATATGGGCAGCAACGACAGATAAGGCCAAGAACCAAGCATTTAACTGCACAAACGGCGACGTTTTTATGTGGAAGAGCTTATGGAAACTGTTGTCGGAAATCTTTGGCGTTGAGTTTGTGCCGTTTGATGATGAGAAAAATGAAAAATTTGATGTGGTTGAGATGATGAAGGAGAAAGGAGAAATATGGGATGAGATTGTTGAGAAACATGGGCTGTACAAGACCAAATTGGAGGAGATAACTTGTTTTGAGGCACTTAAACTAGTGTTGCATTTTGAGTTTCAGCATGTCAGTAGCATGAACAGGAGCAGAGAATTTGGGTTCTTTGGGTTTGTTGATACCATGAAGTGTATTAGAATGTGGGTGGGGAAGTTAAGAGAGATGAAGATCATACCATGAGATTCAAGAACGTAAATGTGGCTGGGCAACTGGGCTTGAAGTTCAGGTTCGGTCTTGTTTTGTCATTATCAATAAGGTAAACGAAGATCAAACAAAATTTGGCCGGAAACAATGGCATGACTAAGCATAATTAGATTGGATGCAAGTTCACGTGTACAGCTGTGGTAGCCATATGTGACCTCTTTTAGTCTAAATACCAAGACGCATAAATAACCAGCTATACAACTGTACAAGTCAAACATGTTTATGTCTATTATTTATTTCATCTATATATATAGATCGTTTTCAGCTGCGGGTGCCCTTATTTTTTTAAATGCGAATATATTATTAAATTGTGTAGTTTAATAAAATTATTTTTTAATATACTATAAAATCGTATGCTTTAATAACATTAGAATCTTTATATATAAAGTAGTGAATGTATCATCACCTCATTAAAATGAGGATATTAATAAAAAAGAAGTACAGATTTCAATACATTAGATACTATGTTTTTCTATCTATTAGTATATTGAAAGTGTTTTTTTTTTTGGTATTTTACTAGCATCCTCACATTAAAAAAATGGGAATATCCTCACTAAAGAATGATTATATTATTAAAAAATTAAATGAACACATATTTCAATACATTAAAGACTATATTTTTTTATATGTTAGCATATTCAAATCTATATATATATTTTTTGTATTTTACTGGCACCTCATATTACACAAAGTGAGAGTATTGGCACTAAAGAATGATAACACACACACACATTCTTTAGTAAAGGCACACTCATTTTAATAAAGCGAATGTGTCACTAACAAACAATAAAACACAACTTCTAATATATTCGAATTTGTATTTTTTTGTATTTTTTGTGCATCCTCACTTTAGTAAAAGTACAGATGCCCTTATTAGAGAAGGATTTTCAATCAAAAACTCTGATCATATTAAAGTCAAGTAAGCGCAAAGATAAAAAAAAAACTACTGATTTTAAAATATTGTAGGAAAAAAATATATTATACTAGTCCGTATTTTTTTGTTATTTATCTTATGTCTAATTTTAATATAGTAAGAGATTTCTGATTGGATTATCAAAGACACAATGATGATTTTAAAAATATTAATGAAACATTTCTCTTAAATTAGTGATTATGTTTTGGTTTTTATTTTTTTTTTCATTTCGGAACATGTAAATATTCTGCCCAAGTAACACAAATTTATTCTAAAATTTTAACATAGAGAAATGATATGTAACCAACTCACGTTATCTCACTAACTTCTATTTTTTTAATTTTATCTTACTATTTTTTAAAATTACCCTTACTAAGATTAAAAAATATTATTTTTCTTTTATTTTATTCTCTCTCTTTCTGTTCTCTCTAGCATAACCATCATGCTCACCACTTCATCTACAACGAGTTCATCATCATCGTCGTCAAACCGCCACCACATATTTTCTTCACCATCAATACTTCACCTCCATCAATATATGATGAGTTTTAATGTTTAGATTTTGTTAAATTTTATATAAAAAATGATGGTTTTTTTTGTTATTGTAATATTTGTTTTAATTTTGCATGATAATGTAGAATTTTGTTTAATTTCAATTTGACAATTGATTCAGAGTTAGCATTTCACTCAAATCGTGAATCAATTTAAAAAAATGAGAGAGATGTAAAAGATAGAGATGAGAAGTTAATGTATTAAGAGCTTGAGAGAGAAGAAAAAATATTAAATTTTTATTTAATTATTTAATTATTTTTCACTATAAGCGATTCTAAAATAAACAATATCAATTTGAAAATAATGGTTAGTGAGATAAGTTTGAGGAGACGAATATCACCGCTCTTTAACAGATTCTTTGCATGTGAATAGTCCATGGAATTGGTCATATTTCACGTGGGCCTTTTTGTCTACATCAAACGTGATCTTGGACCCAAATTTTTTAAAAAATAGTCTAATCTTAATCTTTTTATCCTTCTAACGGACGCACTTGTAAGGTTATCTCCATTAATAATACATAACCGATGTATATGTTATTCATTCTACTATTTTGATTTAGTTATTATCTTTTTGATATTTTAAGTTGTTATTGTCTCTTATCTTATTTGAATTTAATTAGAACTAGTATTTGAACTCCACGTGCCCGTCGTGGGTGCCAATTACTAGGCAACCAACTTAGTGAAATAAATTTCTTGGGTTAAAATGATGAGGTAATGGCATATTACTGCTTACGTTAATATATAATTAACAAATCTCTGAGTCTTTCGTCAAATATCAAGTCGCATATTTCTTTATATCAATTCAAGATATAAATGGTGTTTAGAGAGAGTAAAGCATCAATATATCCATATTACTCTATTAAATACTTGTAGTTCTGTTTAGGGATATTTCGATGAGACCAGACATGACTAGTAGGAACCTGGTCGTGGGATGTGTTTCAACAGGGATCAGTGGAGGCGAGCAGAACCTGGCAGCGGGGGAGCAGGAGTAGAAACCCCCTGCCACTGTTCAGGCACACTGTCCGCGGGGTTAACCGGCTGAGGAAGGCAATACGCTCATTACGGTTAAGACTTGGACCGAGGAGGCCCGATCAACGCCACTTGAAGTGACATGTTCACCAACCCGAGACTCAAGGCACGAAAGCCACGCAAGCCACGCAACCGCCTGTTACCGCAGTAATGGAAAGATACGCAACCACCTGTTACCGCAGTTATGGAGAGACACGCAACCACCTGCTACGGCAATAATGGAGAGATAGTGGGCGTGAAAGGGGGGACGGTTTGGGTCCTCGGGAGGCCTATAAAAAGGTAGCCGGCGAAGGTAAGAGGGTTAGATTTTTCATTATTCTAAAAGAAAAAGAGCAACATTTCATAACTGAGAGAAAAATCAAGGGCTGTCTATTTTTATGGTCAGGGTTTCTCAAAAGGCATTCTTATCTGACTTAAGCGTCAGAGGGTTTGTACCGGGAAAACAACCGACGCACTCTGACTTATTATGTGAATGCAGGGAATAGAGAAGAGCAATTGAACGAGGAAGAGTTCTGGTCGAGATTGGGTTGAACGAGCAGAGGTTTTGGTCGCAACAACAGCGACGAGAATTTTGCATCAACATTTTGGCGCCGTCTGTGGGGAATGAATTAAAAGCTTTAGTTGACAATAAGGAGAGGGACAAAGGAAAGGGAGAAAACAATGGAGATCGGTGGGAGTAGTGCACAAGGGGGTGACACGATGTTGAACGATTCCGTGTTTGGTAGGATGAAAAGGATGGAAAGACAGATGGAGGCCTTAACATCCATTCTCCATGAGTTGCGCAATGAACGATGGGAGAATCGGGAAGAGAGGGTGAGAGCTGTTAGACCAGCACCAGGCTATGATGCTATGAGGAAGAATGACACTACCAGGAGATTTGGTGGTGAGGGAGGCAATTGCTTTATACGGGGAGATGTTCATAGAAGGGAAGAACAATCTCTAGGAGGACCATGTTTCGATGAGAACGCTGGAATGACGAATGCAGAGGAGACATGACTCTGACAACCATTTATATGGGGAGATGTTCACAGAAGGGAATAACAATCCCTAGGAAGACCAAGTTTCGATGAGAACGCTGGAATGGCCAATGCAGAGGAGACAGGACTCCGACAACCATTACGCGATGTCGAGCAGGAGCGGGATGAGGTTGCGGCTCGTGATCCTGGTCGGGAAGTGCGGTTGGAGGCAGAAGTGCACATGCTAGCACAGGTGATCGATGACATGCAGGGAAAGAGCAGAGCTCCTGGTTGGAGAATAATGTTGGACGGAGAATCACCACTCGCGGCGGAGATCATGAGGGCAGTCATCCCGAAAGACTTCCGCTTCCCCGACCTTAGATACTCGGGGCGAGCTGATCCGTTAGTACACATCGAGCGTTTCAACGACATAACGGGGGTGCAGGGGCTATCCCCAGCCCAGAGGTGCAGGGTGTTCCTGTTATCCTTGGAAGAACGTGCACGCGAGCGGTACAGGAAGCTTTCTCGTGGGGGCATCAAAACTTTCGAGCAAATGTGTCAGGAGTTTGCAGAGCAGTTCCGAGGAGCAATAGCACCGAAAGATGATATGATGGAGTTAAAGAGTATGAAGCAAGGGGAGCAAGAAACCCTGCGAGACTTTCTCAAGAGATATCACCGGGCTGTTCTAAATTTAGGCGCCTTCAACCACCCTCAGGCGTTAAGGGGATTGAGAAAGGGGGTGAAAATAGGAAGGTTGTGGTATAACTTGAGAAGCCTGCTCGTTCAGACCTATACGGCTGCTTACGAGCAAGCCAAGTGAGATATGGAGATCGAGGAGGAGAAGGCCGCACGGATCAGAATAGACCACCTAGAGGGACTAGGGAAGAAAGAGAAGCGGGCAGCACCGGGAAGTGGGCCGATGAGAAGGAAGGATCACCAGATACCCGGTAGTAATGCGGCAGGCCGGGCTACAGCTTACCAGCCTTATCAGAGGCCACCACAGCGCCTGAACAACAGAGCATCACCTCCTCGGTCACCACTTGGGGAGCCCTGGAGACGACACGATTCAGCATATGGTAGTCGCCATCCCCAGCCCTACAGTAATAGAGGGAGTAGACCAGAAGCGCTGCCACCACCACCAACTCAGGGTGGTGCAAATGGGGAAAGGGCAGTGCATACGATCGGCCAGAATCAGGACTATGGTCGATACACCGCATTGAAGGTGCCCCTGGACGAAGTGTACGAGGCCGTAGGGGATCGAGGATTGCTGCATCCCCCTGCTCCAATGGCCAAGCTAGCCAGCCGGAGAGATAGGGTACGCTATTGCAAGTTTCATGAGACTCATGGACACACCACTGCTGAGTGCAGAGACCTCAAGACCCAGGTCGAGGATTTAGTAAGAAATCGCTACCTGGATGAATTTATAGATGGGGGTTTCCCAAGGGAGGAGTCGACATGTGAGGGAGAGCGGAGTGGCAGAAGTTTGGGGCGCGAGCAGCCTCATGTAAGGATGATAGCTGGGGGGCCGACGTTGGCCGGGGATTCTAATAGAGCAAGAAAAAACTATGCTAGATACGCCATGACTAGTAAGGAAGTGTTCTTCAACACCCCGGTATTAAAACGGGCAAAAGTCAGGCAGGTCCCGATTATGTGGACTGATGAGTATGAAGAAGGGATTCTATACCCCCACGAGGATGCCCTGGTCATCAAAGCCACTGTTGCAAGCAAGAGGTTTGATCGGATATTGGTAGACACTGGAAGTTCAGTGGATGTCCTATTCAAGTCGACTCTAGAGGAAATGGGATTGACAGATCTAAAGTTGGAATACACCAACACTCATTAAAGGGGTTTGGAGGAGGAAAGTTGGTCCCTCTAGGCGTGGTCGAGCTGCCGGTCACGATTTGGAACTCTCCAACAGAGATGACGACGATGCTGGACTTTGTGGTGGTGGATGAGGAAGGTCTTTACCAGATGATCTTAGGAAGACCGTTTCTAAAGATGACTAAAGCAGTGCTGTCCAACCATTATCTGGCCCTGAAGTATCAGGTAAATGGGCTCGTAGGAGTGGTGCGAGGAGACCAGAGAATCGCACGGAGCTGTTACTCTTCAGCGGCAAGGGAAGCCATGCAGATAACGTCCCTTGACAGCCGAGTGGAGAGCAAGAAAGGCAGACAAGAGCCTGTCGAGGAGTTGGAGACAGTAACGCTGGGACCAGAGCATCCGGGCAAAACGATCAGGATTGGGTTGAGGTTAAAAGGAGAGCAAAAGAATGAGTTGGTATAGTGCCTACAGGTTTACGCGGACGTCTTTGCATGGACACATGAAGACATGCCGGGGATTGATCCGGAGGTTGCGTGCCACAAGCTGGCAATAAAGAGAGGGGCGCGGGCCGTAAGGCAGAAGAGGAGATGCTTCAACCAGGAGAGATATGACACCATAAATGGCGAGGTTGAGAAGCTCCTGAAAGCAGGTTTCATCCGGGAAGTCAACTACCCCGAGTGGATATCCAACGTATTGTTGGTAAAGAAGGCGAACAGCAAGTGGAGGATGTGTGTGGATTTCACAGACTTGAACAAGGCATGCCCGAAAGATAGTTTTCCTTTGCCAAAGATCGACCAACTCGTAGACTCAACAGCTGGACATGGTCTGCTCAGCTTCATGGATGCATTCTCGGGATATAACCAAATCCCTATGTTCGAGCAGGACGAGGAGAGTACAACATTTATCACCAACCAGGGTCTGTTCTGCTACAAGGTAATGTCGTTTGGTTTGAAAAATGCGGGTGCTACATACCAGAGGCTGGTAAACAAGATTTTCAAGCCATTAATCGGGAGAACAATGGAGGTAAATGTGGACGACATGATTACCAAGTCCAAAATCCTAGAAGAACATGTCAAGCACCTCGAGGAGACATTTTTGCTCCTAAGGGAATACAAGATGAAGCTCAATCCGGAGAAGTGTGCTTTCGGGGTTGAGTCAGGGAAATTCCTAGGGTTCATGGTCAGTCACAGGGGGATCGAGGCGAACCCTGAGAAAATTCAAGCAATCATCCAGATGAGACCTCCTCGTAATCTTAAGGAGATGCAGAGTTTGACGGGAAGGTTGGCAGCTTTAAGCCGATTCATTTCCAAGGCCACAGATAAGTGTTAACCGTTTTTTCAGGCGATTAGGAGGGGGAAGAAGACAGAATGGAGCCCAGAGTGCGAGGAGGCATTCCAGAACTTGAAGTTATACTTGCAGCGCGCACCTCTGCTATCTACATCAAAAGAAGGGGACAAGTTATCATTGTATTTGGCGGTATCCGACCATGCCACAAGTTCTGTTCTGGTAAGAGAGGAAGATGGGGTTCAATACCCGATATATTATACCAGCAAGGCCTTGCTCGGCGCCGAGATCCTGCACCCGCCATTAGAGAAGCGGGCTCTTGCCCTAGTAGTCGCTGCTCGCAAGCTGAGACCGTACTTCCAAGCTTTTCCTATCTCGGTGATAACAAACCAACCGTTGCGTCAAACTCTACATAAACCAGATTCCTCTGGTCGGCTCGTGAAGTGGGCTATAGAGTTGAGCGAGTTTGACGTTGACTACAAACCACGAGCAGCGGTTAAGGCGCAAGGGATGACTGATTTCATAGCAGAGTTTGCAGAGCCTGAGGATTGTTCGGACCAGCTCGATAACGCTTCAGACAGCAGTGAAACCCAAGCATGGCACATGTTTGTTGATGGGTCGTCGGGAGTGCAGGGATCAGGAGCCGGAATTGTCCTGGAAGGACCCGAGGGGGAGAAAATTTCCTATGCTGTGAAGTTATATTTTGCAGCCACAAACAATTAGGGGAGTATGAAGCCTTGATAGCGGGGTTGGAATTGGCTGAGGCCGTAAAAGCGGACAGAGTAAAGATTAAAATTGACTCGCAGCTGGTTGCGAATCACCTCATTGAAAGATTCTAACCCAGGGAGGAGAAGATGGAGCGGTACCTGAAGATAGTCAAGCAGATGATGGGAAAATTTGAAGCAGTAGAGGTGGTGCAGGTTCCCAGAGAGCAAAACAGCCGAGCAGACATCATAGCTCAAATGGCAGCGGTGGCAGACCCTAAAATGCCTAAGTCAATCCCTCTGGAAGTGAAGTTCAGCCCGAGCATCGAACAGAATCTGGAAGTGTTGAGGCTAGAGCATAAAAGCTCGTGGATAGATCCTTTGATATCATATCTTAGGGAGGGAACATTACCTCCGGATAAACTGCGAGCACGGAAGATCAGAGCGCAGGCCTCGAGATATACGATGATTGATGGAACACTGTACTGATGAGGATATACACTCCCATTCCTCCGGTGCTTGGACGAGGATGACGCAGACTATGTGTTGAGAGAAATACACGAGGGGATTTGCGGAAATCATTCTGGTGGGAGATCCCTAACCCACAAAGTTCTAAGGCAGGGATATTTTTGGCCAACAATGCATAGGGATGCGCAAGAGAAGACCAGGAGCTGTGCAAGTTGTCAAAGTTTTGCAAGCTTCTCTAACCAGCCACCAGAGAAGCTCACTTCAATGGCATCCCATTGGCCATTTGCTCAGTGGGGAATAGACCTGATCGGCCCAATGCCAAAGGGACGAGGAGCAGCAACACATGCAATAGTCGCGATCGACTATTTCACGAAATGGATAGAAGTAGAAGCCTTTAGCAGCATTACGAAGAATTTTGTTGGGTCCTATTAATCAAAGACAAAGTTAAAAACTAGTCAACATGTTCGTTCAATGGCAAATTTCAATAATCTATTTGAGATTTATTCAAATCACAAGCTAGATATAGCTCTATTAGTTTCCACCGTTTATAGGATATGATAAGTTTTATAAAAGTTAATTTAAGGAGCATATATGAGGAATTTTCATAGATAATTTATGGTTAATTATCTTATCAACTCTCCAGTTCAGCAATTTTTTTTTTCCCCTAATCTTCGTCCTAATAGCAATTCTTGAATCTTCTCTTTCAGGTAACAAATACACATGGGAGCATTTTTTCGACGTGTCAGACAGCCGATTGCTAGCAGAGCAACAGATATGGGCAGCAACGACGGATAAGGCCAAGAACCAAGCATTTAACTGCACAAACGGCGACGTTTTTATGTGGAAGAGCTTATGGAAACTGTTGTCGGAAATCTTTGACGTTGAGTTTGTGCCGTTTGACGATGAGAAAAATGAAAAATTTGATGTGGTTGAGATGATGAAGGAGAAAGGAGAAATATGGGATGAGATTGTTGAGAAACATGGGCTGTATAAGACCAAATTGGAGGAGATAACTTGTTTTGAGGCAATGAAACTTGTCTTGCATTTTGAGTTTCAGCATGTCAGTAGCATGAACAAGAGCAGAGAATTTGGGTTCTTTGGGTTTGTTGATACCATGAAGAGTATTAGAATGTGGGTGGGGAAGTTAACAGAGATGAAGATCATACCATGAGATTCAAGATTCAAGATCATAGTTGTAGCAAGTAAATATAGCTGGGCTTGATGTTTTGGTTCGGTCATGTTTTAGATATTCTTAATAATTTTGTTTCAAATAATATTCTCATCTTCACAATTTTATTTATATCTTTCTAAAAAATTTGTGAACTTGCAGTTTCCAAGTAATTATTTTGCTAATACCATTTATTCGTCTATATTTAATTAATTATTACAAAATGGAAGGATCTTAAATAAATAATTTTATTTCAAAAATTCGAATTAGTCTTGGCCTTTAGTAGTTTTTTTCTTTTTAATCTGGCCATTTGTTCAGGCACTAAAACGCAAGACGGCAAAAGGAATAATGCGCGTGGTAGTTACCCACCCCACCTTTTTTTTTTTTATCCACGACGCACGTGGAGTTCATAGTGACTAGTTCTAATTAAATTCAAATAAGATAAGAGATAATAAGAAGTTAAAATATAAATAAGATGATTAATAAATCAAATTAATAGAATGAATCACAAATAGGTAGGCTGTGTGTTATTAACGGAGATAACCTTACCAGTGCATTTGGTAGGAGGATAAAAAAATTGAGATTAGATTATTTTTAAAGATTTGAATCCAAGATCAAGTTTGGTGTAGACAAAAAGGCCCACATAAAACATTATCAATTCCGTTGATTAATTACAAATAAAGAATAATGATATTTAACCCCACTAATTTATCTCATCAACCATCACTTTTTAAATTAATGTTATTTATATTGCTATTAAAAAATTATAATTTTTATTTTTTTCTTCTCTCTCAAGCTCTCAATACATTAACTTCTCATCTCTTCATCTCTCTCTCTTTCTCTCTCTTAATTGATTCATAGTTTGAAATTAGACAAAATTTTACCACACAAAATCAAAACTAAAATTATTATCAATAATAAAAACCATCATTTGTTCATAAAATTTAATAAAACCCAACATTAAAATTCATTATATGGTGGTAGAGGTGATGGATTGGTGGTGAAGAACATATGTGATGGTCATTTGATGATGATGATGAACTCATTGTAGATGAAGTGGTGGGGGTAATGGTTATGCTAGAGAGAGAAGGAAGAGGGAGAATAAAATGAAATAAACAATAATAATTTTTATTTTAATAATGGTAATGCTGAAAAGTAGTAAAATAAACTGAAAATAGGAGTTAATGTGATAACTTGAGGTGGTCAAATAACATTACCTTAAAATTTGAGAATAAATTTATGTTACTTGGGCAGAATATTTACACGTTCGGAAAATAAAAAAAGAAAAAAATCAGAACATACAAAGAATTTTAATAGGAATGTTTCATTAATGCTTTTGAAATCATCATTGTGTCTTGATATTGCTTCCTTTGGCTTGCGCTTTCAATACTTAGAGGCCTCAATCATCTCTAACTTATTTTATTTTTCTATTCAAACATAATTATGAAAATTACTATAAAAAAGGTTGAAAAGTGTCGTAAATAATGAAAGATAAAGTGAAAAATCGTCAATTTATATATGCGTTTAATGGAAAATTTATTTAATCTCTTTGAGATTTGTTCATATTACGAGCAAGCTCGATCTCTTAGTTTGGATCGTTTAATGGAGATTTGATAAATTTTATAAATTTTTAAGGAGGTATATATGGGTAATTATTTTATGGATGTTGTTATATGATTGTTTTCAAAATCAAACACGACACGGTAAAGCTAATTCATTTTGTAATCTGTAATTTTATTTCTTGTGAAATTAAGCATATGCATGTATCCTTTTTTAGTGCAGACAATAATCGTCATTTTCTAGAAATTCCGATGTTGTACAAAGAATTAATAAATGATAAAAAAAATTAATTTGAGACATTATTTGTACAATAGCATATATGATTTTGCAACCTTTTACACAAATATATAAAGTTGGATATCAGCACTTTATACGAGTTTTGATTATGTGCGTAAAACTATTAATTACAGCACAAATAAATAAATACATGACAAAAATAATTCTTAGGTAGGACATTCACACGAAACTGAGGTCAAATTCTACTATTTGACTATGATTTAGGACTGTATTATTAGTACACCTCAACAATCTTGCTTGGCAAAAGAGTGGCGTTGAGACTATGGCAATTCATCGAGCAGTTGATTCATTTAATCAACACTTGCCTCATACTATAGAGCACAAGGATTTTTTTTTATAATTTTATTCAAATCTCAATATTCACAATTTTTTCCCCGGAATCCTCATTAATTTTAATATGTCAATTAATAAATATCGTCCCTTGAAACATGGGAGCATTTTTGCGACGTGTTAGACAGCCGATTGCTAGCTAGCAGAGCAACAAATATGGGCAACGACGACGACAAGAAATGTGGGCTGGGCAGCACATGGCACGCACGTGGTCTGTGCTACGCCTAAAATTTTAAACACGCAGACCTTAAAAGTACGACACGATTAGAGGTTAACCAAAGCACGATATGTGAAAAAGTAAATAATAAGCACGTTTTATTGGTGGGCTAGCACGTAGCCCGCGAGCCATCAATAGTACGTGGGCCAAAATATATCAAAGTAAAATTTTTTAATGAAAAATAAATATTCTAATTTTTTATGTTCATAATTTATTAAATGAATAAATAAATATCATAATTTTATAAATGATAAATAAAACATTTTACAACATTAATATTTATTTATAAAATCATTATTTAATTAATAGTTAATGGAGATATGTTTCATTTGTGAATGAAATATTTTTCATATTTATGCACAAAAAAATAAAATTATGAATGAAATATTTTTATGATAAATTAAAAATTACATTTTCACTCAATAGAGTACAAGTGTAATTATAATATTAATAGTTGAAATAAAATTAGGACAAGTGTAATTATAATATTAATAGTTGAAATAAAATTAGGTGTAATTGTTATTATAGGATTGTGTTTTTATTTTTCATTAATCATTACTATAATATATGAAATTATTATTATTATTATTATTAGAAGGCCAAGGAACCAAGCTTTTAACTACATAAACGGCGGCGTTTTTACCACAGTGATTCGGGCTTCCCAATAGAATTTCATAATATCGTGTCCATACTACCTTAATCATGGTGTTAATATATTATTAATGTAGAGTTGTACATACTCCATTAAAGAGATGACAAACAAGGTCCTGCTGTTTTGAAATAAATGAAATAGATTAACAAAATATTAAATATTAATGGCTCGCTATACTTTTTAGGTAAAAACAAAAGGTAGCCGACAAGAAGATGACAACAAAAATTAACAAAGAGTGAGGTGACGACCAGGCGTATATGATTCCCTTTTGCCGTTTTGGCATTTATTTCCTTATCCCCAATACCAAAGGCCAAAAAAAAATATATTAGAAACTATTGTAAAAGTGATGAGTATTTGAACATTTCGAATAATAGTATCTATTTGATATCTTTTAATTTTTTTAATTAAATATAGAGAAATATATGGTATTATCCAAAATTAATTTGAAATTTTAAGTTTTGGCTTTCAAGAAAATATAGATATAGATAAAGATAAATTGTGATGATGAGAATACTCATTGAAACAAAATTTTTAAAAATATTTAAAGAAGTAGGACTGTATGCATTTTAAAAATTAAAATTTGTCATGCTAAATATTAAATTTATATTATTTTCAAGTTGGTAATATAAAAATCTCTTAATTATCACAGCCAATAATAAATACCCTCATTAGGTCAAAGCTCCTGACATCTTTCCCCTAGGCCGGGGTTTATTTGTCTGATGAGGAATAGAAATTAACGGCATAAATATAATTTGTGTCATGGATAAGCAAGATCAAAACCCTAAACATCCCTCTTCATCAGTTGCCTTAATCATTGGGGTGACAGGCATGGCAGGCTTGAGCTTAGCAGAAGCTCTAAAGAATAATCCAACAATACCAGGCGGCCCCTGGAAAGTCTACGGCACTGCTCGCCGACCTCCGCCCAGCTGGTTTCCGTCTTCTCACGTCGATCATTACATAACCTTCGATGCCCTAGACTCCACTGACACAACCCACAAGCTCTCCTCGATTTCTCAAGAAGTCACTCATCTTTTTTGGGTCATGTTCCAGCGTTTGAAAAGCGAAGAAATCAACATATCCAATAACTCAACAATGTTTAAGAATGTGATGTCCGTCGTGGTAGACTCGAATAAGGGATGCTCTCGCCTCCGCCACGTGACTTTGCTAATGGGGACGAAGCACTACATGGGTCCAGTATTTGATCCGTCACTTGTAGGTCAACTTATCGGTCACGATCCTCCGTTTAAGGAGGACTCGCTTAGATTGCCTTTCCCAAACTTTTACTACGCGGTCGAAGACATTGCAGCGTCATATTCGCCGGCTGTAACGTACTCCGTGCATCGTTCGTCGATCATAATCGGTGCATCTTCAAGAAGCCTGAACAATTCATTGCTCACTTTGGCTGTGTACGCCACCATTTGCAGGCACCAATGGTTGCCGTTTCGATACTTTGGTAAGGCCTTCATTAATTACTCTCCTTTTTTTTTTTATGAAAAATGATTATAGTGTCGCCGTTGGTGTATGTTTGTACGAGTGGTCAGACTCTAATATCTAACTATAATTTAATACTATATTATAATTAAACTGTACAATCAAGCTTGAATTCATAATTTAAAATACGCGGATATTTGCTTTGAAGAGTAATCACTGTACACGACAAAATTACATGTAAGACTTAAAAGACCAAGGAGTTAAAGAAATGTGAATAATGACTAAGAGCTGAAGAACACAACACTGCAGGCTATATATGAGAATTCAAATTTTCCAGCATACTTTGTATTACATCGATCATTCGATAATTACTCTTGACCACTGTCCTAATGCTAAGCATGGTACTTATCAATCCTTGAGCTATTAAGAGAACAATTCTCGAGCTTGCTGAGTCATCTTCACTAGTCACCGCCTGCTGTGAAAGGGAGTGACGCTGAGACTCTGACCATGACAGTTCGCTGAAGCAATTCATCGAACAGCTGATTCATTTAATCAAACAGCTGCCCCAAACTATCCAATGCAGGAAATATTTTTGTTATCTTATCAAATCTCAAGCTTCAGATTCTTTTCGTTCTAATAGCAATTCATAGATCTTCACTTTCAGTTAACGAATACACATGGGAGCATTTTTGCGACATGTCAGACAGCCGAGTGCTGGCAGAGCAACAAATATGGGCTGCAACGACGGATAAGGCCAAGAACCAAGCATTTAACTGCACAAACGGCGATGTTTTTACATGGAAGAGCTTGTGGAAACTGTTGTCAGAAATCTTTGACGTTGAATTTGTGCCGTTTGATGAGAAAGAAAAATTTGACGCGGTTGAGATGATGAAGGAGAAAGGAGAAATATGGGATGAGATTGTTGAGAAACATGGGCTGTACAAGACCAAAATGGAGGAGATTACTTGCTTTGAGGCACTTAATACTGTGTTGCATTTACAGTTTCAGCATGTTAGTAGCATGAATAAGAGCAGAGAATTTGGGTTCTTTGGGTTTGCTGACACCATGAAGAGTATTAGAACGTGGGTGAAGAAATTGAGAGAGATGAGAATCATACCATGAAGATCAAGAGTTTATTCTAGTTCGTATAATTGAGGGGGAATCTACGATCAGAATTTTTAAATCTATATAATATATTCAAGGGTCGTGATCACAAACTTATTGTTAGTTATAACATCTGCTTTAAAAGTATTAACGGATTATTTCTAAACTAAACTTATATAATTTACACTCTTTTAGATTAAGAAATTGAAGAAAGCAAATAATGAGCACAATTTCTCATTTTGATCGGCATCTTTCTCTTATTAATCCGTTTTAGACCACTTGTGCCCCATTGCAAATAAACTAATTGTAGATTCTTTTTTACAACCGAAAAAAAAGAAGGTAATTTACGTAGGAAATGATGCAATACAAATACAACCAACACTGTTACAAATATGTAATTTTTAGGTGTATTCAAAATCTAATACAATCCTCTTAATCCATCTTATTTGTAAAAAAAATTGATCCACAAAAATTAGATCTATAAATTAGCGGATTAGATTGTATTGAAAATTTAAAAAATCGTATTCGATGAATTGGATGTAGATTTACTTTTGTAAATTAATAAAATCCGCGAATTGAATGCAAAAAATTTGTTAATTAAAAAATATAACTTGTAAATGCAGCATTACTACTTACTAGTAAATGCATAAATTAAAATGTAGTTAAATTAACACCACACTATATCTTATCCGATAATAATATAAAATAAAATTAATTAAATAATTAAATAAATATAACTTCGTTAGCAGTAAAAATTCTAAAGTTAAAATTTATATTGTCATTTAAATTAACATTTTTCTTTTGTCTTACACAAACAAAGATTCCGGGAGTCAACAAGAATTTATTTGATGATCCTTAATAGCATTTGATGGGATAGTGAGTAAGGGCAAATATTTATTAACTATTTTTATCAAATAAAATATTTATTATTTATTTCAATTATATCTGTTTATTTAGGTTAAATTATGAAATAATATTTAGAGGAGGACATTTTGACAGATCTACTGAAAATTTATTGAAAATATAATTCAATAATGGAACCTCAGCTGGGCGAATATTCAAACTCAGAAACAAAGCCACGATAACCTGAGAACAAATGATTTGTTGCTTTGCACAACAAAACCAACCAAGAAAGACTGATATTTAAAGAGAGAAACATAATAAAAAAGAAGAAACCGAGGTCACCGGACGGAGATGCTCGACGGCGACGGCCCAAAATGACCGAATTGGGAGCTCTGGAACTGTTTGTGCAACTATAGATCCTATTTTCTATTCATATTCATTGAGATCTGTTGACTTGTATATCATTCCGATGCAAACAAACCATCTTTTCATAGATCCAGTGGTCCTTAAAAATTCTAAAATCGATTTAGTTTTTCTTCTTTTAGCTTTTAAGGAATTGGGTGTGAATCAGAAGAGGCGTATGATGAAATCGTCAACAGAAAAATGGATTGGAAAGTGGTTTAATTATTGAAAACGGGACAGTAATACCAATCCTATGCGACAAATATGACAGACATTTAAATATTTGAGCACAAGCATTAATAAAATAATGGAGAGCTCCATTCCAATTTCCAAGCCATTATCATTATCTTTTCAAGCTGTTATAGGAAACAACATTGTTTAAATGGGCATCCAAGCAACGCCAGGTGCAAACATCTGTTAGAAATTACAAAATTGAAGCGCCAAAGAGGCCAACCTGCTAAGGTTTGGTTCCTGGACAATGCAGATTGCTGGCAGCAACAGCTAAATTTGCAAATACGCTAAAAATACAGAGATGAAATATAGTTTTTTTTTAAAAAAAATAATAATATAACATAGTTTTTTTTTAAAAAATAATAATATAACATGAATACTTAGCTATTTTTTTTTTTAAATTTAGTTTAACAGTAATTAACTCAATTCCCTCCCCAACACGTGAGTGAATCGTAGCCACAACTTGTTTTTAGGATTGGATTATACCACCTCAACTAATTGGAACCCACTAATACTGCTTGATTAAAAGACGCTTTTGTTCATTCATCGCTAGGTAAATCATCTTCTTTTGCGGTTCATCTCAGGGTAAATCATCTTCATCACGGTAAATATTCTCAGCCATCTGCCAAAACTGAAGAATGCTACCTTGTATCTTGAAAAATGGAGTGGAAAAAATCAATTTAACAAAAGCAAGGCAAAATAGGAATGGTCATTTAATTAATAAGGTATGTACGTACTCCCTAATAATGTGATAAACAGAAGACAGAATGAGGAAGAGATGTCAATTTTAATGGGAACTTACAGCCGATTCATTTTTGCAAAAAAGATTAAATATGACATGAGTGCACGGTCACCTTCACGGCACTTAAATTTTCTACTTATCCATTGGTTTTTACAACAAGAAGCTCTTCAGATCCAAAAGACAAAAATGCATTTATTGTGAATCTTTACTTCTAAAGAAACAAAACACTTGCAGACAAGTCAGTAACAACTCATTTTTTACAAGAAACTGAGAAAATTGTATTAATTAAAGATGGGAAATGAGTAAATCTGAAATGTGGACGTATCCATGAAGAAAACTAAGAAACCAAGTGGAAAACAAAAAATTACATTTTAAAATCAATTACCAAAATATGAAACATTTGCAGAGAAGACAGTAGTAGTTGAAACCTGCCAATAAATTACCATTGAAAAGGGGCAAAATGAAACAACTTTCCTTCTTGATACATCTCCCAAATTTTCAGCATTTTAAAGCATAATGAAAATGATCATTTGACATGAACCATATCAACCCAACCAGACTCATATGACCAAATCTTAATTTTAGTTGTTACAGAAGGATTACAATATATCCTAAGGCACTCCCATGCACCTACAAATGTTGAGAATTTGATCATTCTAGAAAAAAGAGGTTGAAGCAACTACGTCCAAAATAGAATCAGTTGCCAATTCAGATGGCAAGAAAAAACATAACAAGTTCCAGAGATGAAAAGAATAACACAAACGCATACATACGCTATTAAAATATATTGAAGTGCTGAGTGTCACAAACCGAGAGTCGACAGCAAGCCACTGTTAGATTATATAATGTTGCTGCAGGTGGATTAATATACGGAGCATATGTGTGCAGCTGAGCTGAGTTGCTGAGTTGGCTTATGATGAGTTTGTGAAAGAGTGCAGATGGTGTGTGTAGCTGAGCTGGATGGTGGTTAACAGAATTCATGCTGATGTGTACAAGTCGTTATGGGAAGATTCTAGCACTGTTGAAGTATTAACAGGTGGCATTTTGTAATAGGCTTAGAGAAATATTTGTTAGTAATCAGTTAGTAAATGAAAATGATGTATCACCCGTCTTGTAATCTGTATAAATAGAGCAGCGCAAGTTCAGTTGTATATTCTGGAATTGTTCATCTACTAATAAGATTTTTTTAGAATCATAATCATTTTCTCTCTCATTTTCTCTTCAACCAAACAAGTTCTTCAATTCTAATATGGTATCAGAGCCTACTAATATGGCAAATCAAATTAACACAGCTTCATCATCACTTTCTATCAATTTTGTTCAACCAATTAAGCTTGATCATTACAACTATCTAGTTTGGAAAGCATAGGTTCGTGCAACAATCATGGCTGATGGTTTTGAAGGATTCATTAATGGCAATAGTGTATGTCCAGAACGCTACATCATTGAATCAACTGAAGAATCAAGTAGATTTGGAGCTCAAGTTTTACAAAGACAAGAAAATCCAGAGTACATCACTTGGACAAAGACTGATAAGCTTCTGCTTTCATCAATTGTGGATTATGTACTGATCATGGTGACTTATTGTGAAACCTTACTTGAACTGTGGGAAATGCTTGCTGGGATTTTTATTTCACAGTCTAAGGCGAGGTATATGCCTCTGAAGATGCAGATCCAATCAACAAAGAAAGGCTCCCTCTCTGTGAGATAATTTTAAGAAGATGAAAAAGATAGCTGATAGCTTAGCCATTAGAGGTAATGCAATTTCTTCTAATGAACTGATCATGCATCTGTTAACTGGATTAGACGATAATAATGAATAATTAGTCACCAATATTCTCACTAGGCTTGAAAAAGAGCAACTCACAGTAGAAGAAGTTTACTCAATGATGCTTAACCACGAAACTAGACTTGAAATGAACAAAGGAAAATTTCAAAATGAAATCATGCATGATATGACTGATAATCTTGCTAAAAAAAGATAGGTTTATGGTAAATCTAGTTATGCAAAAATGTTAAATCTGAAAATTTTGGATGGTATGATGCTAATAGTAATGCTGTTGGTGGTATTTTGGAGGTTATGATGCTAATAGTAATCGTGATAAACCAGTTCGTCGAATTTCAGATTTTTTTAGATATTAGATTTAAGCTGTCACCTGTCAGTCCTTTGTTTGTTTGCTTAGTAGAAAATGAAAGAATGGAAATCAGAAGAAAATAAGATAGTGTTTATGTACTAATTTTCGTTTTATCTTTTTTTTTTTTGGGATAAGCATTTAAGGAAATCGAAGATTTAAATTGCCAGTAATTTTTATTTTCATTTCTGGTTGTTTTTTGTTTAATAAATTTGCAAGAAGTCAAATTAATTTTTTTTGCTAATATAGTTATTCATAAATTCTAGGTAAAATTTTGGAGGTTATGATGCTAATAGGAAAATTTTGGAGGTTACAGTCAGTTCTCCACTTATAGTACACCCCCACAATTGTTTTACTCTTTAGAGCCATGACCTTAACGCAAATACAATAAATGAGATCGGCAATATTTTCAAGTAAAAAAAAAAAAAATTCTAGTGATTTGTGATTGCTTTATGGTATGTTTCTATGTGTTGGATATTGATCAGTACTATTTCAATAAGATTAAGAGCACTGGCCAAGTGTCTTCATAGAAAAAAAAATGACTTGAAGATTTAGACACATAAGCTGATATTAAACGAAACTAAATGTTTCCCCTCATGACAAATAACTTTTCTTTTTATTAAGGAATAACTACCCATGTATCTACTTTTAATTTGTTGAACATTGTTTGGCATTTTTAACAGTAAAAATTCAAAGAATTTTTGTCATTTTTTTATTAAGAAAACATGTTCACTGTGATATGCATCAAACATATTGTATTTGGCTACATTTAATTCAAAATTTTACAGTACTAATTCAAAATTATGAATTCGTGATAATTCAAAAATTATCTTTTCTTTTTCTTTTTTGTTGCATTAAATCATTTTAAGCCTATAAATTTTGACTTTTTTTTTCTTTTTTATTGCTTCGGTTCATAATGGTTTCTTGAAATTCTTTATTAAAAAAACCCACAATCACCAAAGACCTAAAAAAATATATATGAAAAAAATAATATATGGAAAATGAGGCAAGTACCTCTTATTTCCTGGAGATGATGGGCGGAAATATGTAATGCGCAGGTGCTCCAACGAAGCGCCAATGGGGATTAAGATTCTTTGGCCGATGGCGATTAGAATTTGTTTGGTTTTTTTTTTTTTTCTCTCGAAGGATTAGTAGCGTGCGAGAAGATTGCAAAAATATGTAATGTGCAATGGAGTGGCGCTCCAGCGAAGCGCCAATAGCGATTAGAATTCGTTTGGGCAACGTTAATTAGATTTGTTTAGTTTTTTTTTTTTTAACATTAGTATGCTGAGAGGAGAGAAGATTGGAGAGAGTGGGAAAACATGGATTCAATAAAAATTATAAAACTGATGGCTAGTACCCAAAATGTTGATTTGTTTCTTGTTACGCAAGGTAATTGCCTATACGGATCGTTAGCAAGCAGAACTCCATTCATGGCACGAGTACGCGATGAAGGTGCATGCTTACTTCCTAGGTAAATTAAAAAAAAAAATCCCAAATTGAGGGACTAAGTATATAGGATTGGATGTGTCCCGTTATAGTTCTGTTGTTCTCGCTTCTCATATTTCTCTATAATGCATTCATGAAGTGATAATGGCGAAACACCCCATAAGCATCGTTGTGGGATTGAAAAATGTAAAGTTAGTCTTCTGTATTGACAATGGACTTCAGAAAGAAGAGTTCTCCTGGTTGTAATTATTTAGATAATCGATTTCATCATTTTCGTGTTCTATGATTTTACATATTAATTTCCTCCAATATTTTAAATGATCCATATATGATTAATTTTTAAAACTAAACAAAATTTTAACCCCAACAACAGGGGGGAAAAAAAGAGAGCCAAATTAAAATATTGTTGCAAACCTTTAAGGAAACACTAAAATTTTTTCTTTTAATTAATTGTTTCATCCATGGTAGATGTTTCGTGGACACTAGTGTTACTGGTGTGAGAGAGCAAATTTCTCACATATTATGTATTCAAGATTTGGTATGTGGTTCGAACAAATTTTATTTTTACAAAACAATTAAAATATGAAAATAATTAAGAAAAATAATATTTTGCGAGTTTTCCATTTCTTTCTCACGTTGATGTTAAATTCAAAAAGTTCACCACATTGCAATTAAAACAGATATAATGCTTCTTGAGAAAATGTAAAGAAATAGTTTTCAGATTAAGTTGCTCACATAAAGGGACACATCCAATCCTCCTCTAGCAAACCAGATTCAAATACGTCAGCAATCAAAATTTATTGCCCCAACAAAAATTATAATAAAAGAATATGTAACGTAACTTAAAAAAAAAAAACCCCAAATTGAGGGATTTAGCAGTTGCATGCAAGTGGGCTTAAGCTTGACGATAGATAGCCTCACAGAAAACCACTCACAGTGAATACATTTACAAGCCCATTCAAAAACTGATGTAGTAAAATTTTCTCTTAAAAGGGAGAAAAAAACCATCAATGTCTGATTCGTAATATAATTTATTATTTTCTCTCTAGCTGCTTTCTTTCTAGATTAATTAATAAAATTATTAATTAATTAGCAAATTTAAATCAAAAACATATATAACAAGCCAGGGAAACTTTAAATTAAAGAATAAAAAGAGTGAACCGAATATCCTGGAGTTAAAATTGACAACAATGGCAAATGCGTTGTTTCTGTATCATTTGATTCCTTTTAGTGGACATGCTCATAAATTCTTGAGCCGTGGCCATTGAATGAACCAACAAACCTTTTTTAAAATAAATAATTATTATCCCCTTTTGTAGGCCAGAACGTGACAGCCATCATCCATACGGCAAAGTTTTTTTTTTTCCCTCAAGAAATAGAGATAAAATCAGAAGCAAGCAAATGCTTTTTTTGGATATCTGTATTTGCATAATAAATTGTAGTTAATTTATAGCAAAGACAGCGGACAAAGACAACTGTTTTGCGCCCCATAATAATTAATTGCTCAAACAGGGGATAGATAGATGGAGACTGGGCTTGTGTCTCTCAACATGAGTTACTTGACCCCCTTTTAAAATTATATCGTTCCACTTATCATTCAATTTTAAATCACTTCAAATTACTTCAATAGTAATGCAAAGTGATTTTGAATTTTGAATTTTCATATTTGAATTATAAATCTTTTAATTACAAGTTTTACTTTCCGAGCCTCTTAAAAAGTAGTGACATAGAAAAAAAATTAAAAATAACTAAACATTACAGGTTTGACTATGTTGGAGTTGTTTTAAATTAGAACACTTATTCATAATCACACGATTAAAGTTATAATGAATTTTTATTATTTATTACTTTACGTGTGTAGCTGAGATTCATACTCTATAGTAGATCTGCTCCAACATAATTATAGCCAACATTAAATACGGGTAACGAAAAATTTGAGAAATAAAATAACCTAATTTAAATATACGATCTTTCAAAAAAATTGCTTTATCATCTTGTTACAGTCTCCAGTTCTATGTTATGAGTTTAAGCCATTACTTCAACTCACGTTTATCTTGTATATGATGTTGAACTTCTTTTAGAATATACTCATCATAAAGTGTTACCAAGACGCCAAAAAAAAATAAAAAATAAAAAATAAAAATAAAGTATTGTACACATAGAGTTGTTTAATTTAGAATTTTAGATTGATATTTTATGAGGTATAAAGGCTGCCCACATCAGGGGCTGGAAATGGATTGGGGTCAGCGATGTGCAGCTCGGGATTATTCAAAGTTTGAAGCAAGACTTTTAAATTGGTCACGTGTTTTAATTTCCATCAACTCAATATTAAATTAAAAAATATACAAATTTGATTACTAACTTACTATAGTTGATGACCTAACAGTTTACTTTTTTAATATTGGTTTAGTAGATTTTAGGTGAGACCCAAGCCAAGTGGCGGCCGATTAGAAATCTTAAATATCAATAACAAAATTGAGAATAATTAAGACTTATTACTATGTTAATTATTTATAAATCTATGTCAAGTGACGTACGATTTTTCTTCTATAAAAAAAATTATGTCAAATGTATGGCAAAATTTGTTATTTAAAAAAGGAAAAAAATAGAGTTTCACTTAGTCAAAGCCACATAATAGGACTTTAATTTCATAAGTCATGTTAAAAATGAATTTATCGCCATTCAAAAGATAGTTTGCTCTAAATCATGTTGAAGGCACGGATTGAACAATTATTGTTTATAAGATTTAAATAAATAAAATATATTACTTTATCAATTAAGTAATGAATGACAAGTCATTTACGATAGTTTTTTTTGGATAAAAAACACGTAAGATTGTGTAGGATTATTTTTTTTAATATAAAATATTAGTGAATTTCTCTCCTATATTATTAGTAAGAGTATATTTTTCCGATAATCATTGTAATATAAGAATATAAGCATATGTATATAAAATCTTAGTAAACTCGTAATTGCAACCTTTTTTTTTTAAAGAAATCTTTTGTAAAAAAGTAATCCCAACTTTTTACTGATGAATAATCCCCTAAACAAGTTTGAAGCATTCAAGCTCCATATTTGCAAACTGATTTGATATGATGAAAATATGATAACCATAGAAAAAGGATTAGATGATATCTAGATTATTTTTTTAAGTATCATTTTGTCGAATTTTTGGTTAATAATTAAGAGTATGATTGTAATGTTCTTCATTTTGTCCTCCTCAATTATTTATTTATTTATTTTTAGTTTATCCTCTAATTTGAAGCCTTCTAACTGTGTTCTTTATTTTTATTTCTAATAAATTCCTAACTCTGTCGAGGTTTAATCAAAGCAATAAAAAAACTTAAAAAACGCAAATGATGTTGCATATTCTGAGCATGAATAATGTAAGTACCACATTTAAAGAATATAAATCTAGAAAATCCGTAAAATTGTCAACTCTAATCACAAAAACAAATAAATTAATGGTTTTCGTGTGATACAAAAACTTTTGATATATTGTAAAACAAAATTGAAAAAAGAAAAAGACAAAATGATGAAAAATGGATATAAAAGTCAAAAGGCAGAAATATCAATTAGTTGGGAGGTTCACTTTGCTTTTTTTTTTTTTAAATTTCTTTAAAACTCAATCAAAAAAGTGAATCCCCCTTAATTATCGGAACCGTTAGGCGTTAGTGCTTCCCTGAATCCCCCTCATTATTACATTTTAGTTTTCTCTACCAGCTGAGCTGAGCTGGCCCCTGACCTTCACCTGTCTCATTTTCTAAGCCATCACCCCGCAAACAATCTTAATTTGTTTGCCTTTATCTTATATTTTTTTAAGGTATATTTTCCATTATCTTTAAATTGGGATTCTTCCTACATGAGTGTTTTAAAGTTTAGTATCATGTATTATTTAATGATTGTGTATGATTGTAATTTAATTATTCTTATTTTTTTTATATTTATCACACACATAAATTTTTGCTCTGAAGAAATTCAAATATAAGATCATGAAGAGAATGACGATGCATTTCACAACACGGCATATATTGTTTTATATACTTTTTTATAACATCATTAATATTGTTCTCTACATGGCATATATTATTTTATATATTTTTCTATGAACATAAGATTGTTTGATAACGATTATTTCATGAGGATGATCTAGAAAGCATGATCAACAAAATTATGTTCAAATTTAAAAAAAAAAACCTTTTTCAAGAAAAAATATATATTAATGTAGTGCTATAACCATAAATTTATTATATAAACTGGAATTAAGCAAACTGATTCGATATAATCATATTAAGAAAATATATAATTAATTGAAAGCAACATTGATGACCAATTTTATCAATCAAACACATTATCCACTTATGTAATTTATCATTTCAAACTACTATTTTTAAATCCTAGCTTAATTTTTTTGGGAAAAAAATATTTATATATTTTAAAAAATCAAAATTTATTTTGTAAATGGCTAAATGCGCGTTTTCATATTATGTCATCGCTGGAGGGACCCGCGATAAAATTAAGCCCCGTCCAACGATCAAAACTCCTGCTGTCATCATTCTCATCACACGTACAGGTGACTGTAGCACCAAATGTCAATTAATTATTATTATTATTTTTTTACAAAATTTTAATCTCTTTTTTGGGGAAAAAAGAAAAATAAAAAAAAGTAAGAAAACACGGTAATGATTTGAGAGGGAGAAAGAACAGGGACACGCCTGGGGGAGATTATAACGAGCCGAAATTTCCCCCATTTGGCTATTTTCTTCGGTAATACTTATTTCCAAATTTTTTTCATCAGTTTTATCTGATTTTGATTTTTTTTTTTCGCATTTTGTTCTACTTCATTGATATATACAATAGAAAAAATTTTCAATGTAAAACGTTCTCAAGATACTTCTTAAAACAATTATGGAGCCTTTGTTTACTCAATTTTGTTTAGCATTGTAATTCCGGATCGCGATCTTTTCAGCTTCATTTGATTGCACTCCATGCAGAATTTTGTTTTATTTTATTTTTTGTGATTAGAACTGGTGAGTGTGCTTTGATTTCTTTAAAATTTTGCTTCATTTTATGCAAATTAATTTGTTCATTATTATGCTCTAATTTCAAACATTGAATTGTTATTGATTTTTTTTTATGTTTCCTTGATTTCAATCCATTTAAAATGTGCTTAATTCAAATGCTTTTTTTTTTTTTTCCCTCCCTTTGTTTCTAAGTTTGTATTGTTAGTTTTGTGATTGTTGGTTGATTTCAGTTTGTGCGTCAGTGAGTGAATGGACAACTTGGGGACTGAATTCTGATTTGATTGAATGAGTAGATGTCAAATTTTGCCGATGAACTTTGGTTTTGTTCAATTTGTGAATGGATTCTTTTTTAAATTTTTTTTTAACATGGAAATTGTAATCTGAATTGTAGAGTAGAGAAGAGGTTTTGAAAATCCTTAGACCATGGGGGTTATGTCGAGGCGGGTTTTGCCCGTCTGCGGCAACCTCTGTTTCTTCTGTCCTTCAATGCGTGCAAGGTCAAGACAGCCGGTGAAACGGTACAAGAAGATGCTGGCAGACATATTTCCGCGTAATCAGGTGAACTAGCAGCTTTTTGTGATGTCACTTGAATTGTGGTTTTGCAAGTATTTGTTTCAGATATTTTTCTGTTGGAATTGAGTTTGAGTTGCTTACTAGGTCTTAGTAATGTACATATGCAGCAATTCGTAACTTGTTTCCTGTTTAAGTTGGGTACAATATGATTTTCAGTTAATTCTGAGTTCGGAACTGTAAGACTCTGAATTGATGATTTGTCATATTGCCCATGTTGATATTAGCTTTCTTGACGGGTAGCTTTTTGTGATATTACATTTATATTGCTAGTGGTACTTTAAAACAATTGAAGTTTGTATTCAGGTCATAAAAAGTTCATACGACATGGAACTCTGTTTCAGGATCTCTGCTACTGCTGCTAATAGTAGAAACTAAAATAGAGTTCTCATTAGAAATCTTGTGAATTTTGGAAGATAACTTGGATGCACCAGTAGAGGCTTTTTAAACTTTATTTATGAATTACTTTTATTATGCCATTTCAAATTTTCAATGTTACTGGCCCTGTCTAATAGAGATTTTCTGAGGCTTTTGATTCGCTTCAATCCTCCCTCCCCTCCATCTTCCTGAAGATAAAAAGAATCTTTAATAGGAGAATTGAGGCATCTAACCATGTTATTGGCTTTGCTTTTGCATGCAGGATGCTGAACCAAATGATAGAAAAATTGGAAAGCTTTGTGAATATGCTTCTAAGAACCCATTACGGATTCCCAAGGCAAGTTTTATCTTCTTGTTGACTGAAATTATATCTGCCCAAATTGATCTGTTTATAAAACTTTAGAAGTTGTGCAGATGAAGTGTTCTATCTGCTAATCGGGATTGGAACTTTATCAATAAAAGCCTAGGTAATGTAAAAAAAATTCAAAGTTGGTGCATAAGCTATTGGCCAGGATGATAGTTAAATCAAGAATATAGTAGTCATTGTCAGAAGTAATTCTGGTTTCTGATTCATTTGATAAGTTACAGTATTTTAGAGAAACATTTTTACTTTCTCTGGGAACGTTGATGCGGTTCAAATACGATGATAAATATGTTTGAGAAATTACAAAGAAAATATTATGAATCCAAAATCTAATTAGGCTGTATATTTCTGGCTATTATTGTTATTCTTCTCTGATCTTTCAGTTTCTTTGGACAGATAACCACTCTCCTAGAGCAACGATGTTACAAGGATTTGCGGAATGAGAACTTTGGATCCGTAAAAGTGGTGGTGTGCATTTATAAGAAATTGCTATCATCGTGTAAGGAGCAAATGTAAGTTTGTTGTATTTAGATTTTGATTGTAATTTGTAGCTTATTTCTTTGTAGGCTAGGACAAAAAATTTCTGTTAATGTGAACAAGCTATCAAGAAAAAAAAAGAACTAGCTGTCGTAATACTGTAAGGGGGTTCCAATAAGGTGATTAAGACTTGTCGTATAAGAAAAAGTGCAACAAACTTTATTCTATTCTAATCATCTCTGGCTTTCCCTTGTTTCTATTTCCTGTTTCTTCTTTGCTTTAAAGTACTTTGGTGATCATACAAGAAATTTTCACAATATCTCATTTTAAAGCTTCACCGTTTACTCTTTTGTTAGTTGATTGTCACCATCATCTGTTCCATTATTTCATTTCTAAAACTTGTCTTTTCTTTTTGGAAATGCATACTGTTATTATTTTACTTTGACAATGACATTTGATGGAGCACGTTATGCTTGCAGGCCACTGTTTGCGAGTAGTTTACTAGGGATTATTCGGACTCTTTTGGAGCAAACTCGACAGGAAGAAATGCAGATTCTGGGTTGTGGTACTCTTGTCAACTTTATAGATAGCCAGGTTTGTAATGGATATGAAAATAAATATGAGTCTTACATTAATTTTGACATATTTTAGTTAGAGCATGACTATACAAGTAAAAGCTGTACATACATAGATGAGCATCAAACAATTAAAGGCCCTTGAAAATGATTCACTAGCCCATCAATGAGCCAATTTGTTGCATTGACAAGGAATGGAGTGGCCGCCCTCTGGCCGCAACTTGACTGGCTGTGAATGCACTTTGTACTTGCGGTCAATTGAGTTTGAGTAATAATAAGGGGAAATTAATGGTGTTTAGTAGGAGAGGTTTCTCATCTTTATCCAAACCATTTTGTTTAAAACAAAGGGGGAGGAAAAAAAAAGGAGTGGAGTGGGGTGGGGATTATTTTGCTGATCAGATAGGAAGGACCCCATCGGTGAGCCACATGTAGGAGAACTCATCTGTAGGCATTAAAGTTTCATTAAGCCAAATACAAGATCATTGTAGTTTTGATGTTTATCAAGTGATACTAACATATTGCTTCAAAGTAGACGGATAGTACATACATGTTCAACTTAGAAGGCCTCATTCCTAAACTTTGTCAATTGGCTCAAGAAATGGGAAATGATGAAAGAGCTCTACGTCTACGTTCAGCAGGGCTGCAAGTTCTGGCTTACATGGTACAATTTATCTTTCAAGCATATTACCATGTATACTTTTGGAGATAGACTTTTGCACTTACCTAATGCACATTAACTTCCCCAAACAGATCCTTTTTTTCCCCCTTCCCTGCTTCCTTTTTCTCCAGTTGCTAATTTTTTCCCCTTAGTGTCATAATCATGCATGACCTGTTGAATTCATTGCTTTTTGGTGCTTATGTTTAATGCTTGATTCCTTGACCTATTCTTAGTGCCTATTTGATATAACTTATTAAATGGCCATAAATGCTTATTTTAATCCCAAAAGCTCTGTCAAAATTTTTGTTGTTTGGTTTTATTTTGAGTAAAGCTTTTGGGGATTAAATAAGTTACTTTGTCTTCATTAGCTCAAGCTCAAATTTTGGGCTTTTGGAAGTAAAGGTTGGAGAGCTTTTATAAAAAGTTGAATTATCTAAAATGCCCATTATTTATATTACAATCTCATTTCATATTTTGGGCTTTTGGGAGTAGAGGTTGTAGATCTTTTAAAAAATGTTAAATTATCTAAAATGCCCATTATTTATTTTTATAATCTTATTTCATTTCTTTGATAACATAACTTTAAAAACTTGTCTATTAAAGTAATTTTAAATTTTTTAATAAAAGCGACAGGTAAACAACAAATTTTATTTTTTGGGTAAAAATCCTACTTAAATGAGCTCTATTTAAAAAGCTATACCAATTGGAGTTGTTGTGTGCAATTTGCTTGTAATCTTCTTATGTTCTCCTACTTCCAAATCTAAATCTGTTTGAGGACTTTAAGTGGTAACTTATGCATGGAATTTATAAGCTGTTATTCAACTGATCTTGAACATCTGACAAAGATGATGAATTGATTTATATTTCTGCCTCAGTGACTTGAATGGCTAATCTTTGAATCTTGAATTCTGCTCCCCTCAAAAGCTTCGTCCAACCTCTTTTGTTTTGGGGGGGGGGGGGGGGTTTGGGGTTCATATTTAGACATTTCATTTCCTAATACGAATTCTTTGAGCATATTGTATTCCTAAACCAAAGTTCTGTACGCTTTAGAAGTCTTCTTTAAACTTACTTCCTTTTTCCTTTTCTTTACTCTCTGTACAATTTACTTTCTCATGCATCCTTTTCACTTCCTGCTTATTTCCTTTTCGCGTATTCTTATTTTAGGTGAAATTCATGGGTGAGCAATCACACATGTCAATGGACTTTGACAAGGTGAGTTGCCTTTTCCTTTTCTTATTGACTTTGTTTTGGTTATGGAAGATGCCGTCAATTTAATGCAGTTTAAAGATGAAATTTGGGAACCTTCTTATATCTTAAATTGCATTTTGATGTGCACTGGCAAGTGTGCAACATTTTATTGCTTTCATATTAATTTGAAGTAATTTTCCATTCTGAAATAGATTATTTCAGTGACTTTGGAGAATTTTGTGGACCTTCAAATGAAACCAGCAAATGGTAAGGAGGGCAGACAACATTCTCAATCTGAGGACCAGTGGGTTCAAGGACTACAAAACGAAGAAGATAATGACTCATCTTTTCCCGATATGAGTAAGAAGGTTTCTTCCCTCAAAGATTCGATGATTAATCCTGGTCCTGATCCAACAATGTAAGGAATTGCTTCATTATTCTTCAGTGTATATTCATTGTATGAGGATTTGTTTCTTGTTTCTTTAATATACTCTGCTTCAAATGTTTTATTGTTACAGGGATACTTCCAAGAGCCCCTCCTACTGGTCTAGAGTTTGCTTAGACAACATGGCCAGATTGGCTAAGGAAACTACAACAGTGAGGCGTGTGCTTGAACCTCTTTTTCAAATTTTTGATGCTGAAAATCATTGGTCAACAGAAACTGGAGTTGCTTGCTCTGTCTTATTGTATTTGCAGTCACTTTTGGACGAATCAGGTTTTACATGGAATTTCCAGTTAGTTATCTAATAATTTTTGTGTTGACATAATCCATGTAACATTTTTCTTTCTTTCAAACATCAGGAGAAAACTCCCATCTCTTGTTATGTAACTTGGTCAAGCACTTGGATCATAAGAGTGTTGCCAAACAACCTCTTGCACAGACTATTATTGTTGATATCGCCACAAAACTTGCACAAAATGCAAAACTGCTGGCATCTGTTGCAATCATTGGAACAATAAATGACTTGATTAAACATTTACGAAAATGCCTGCAAAATTCAGTTGAATTATCCAGTTCTGGGGATGGTATGGCTAAAAAAAATGCTGATCTTCAATATTCCTTGGAGAATTGCATCTCATGGCTATCAAAAAAGGTTTGTTAGTTTTTTATGCAGTGTGCCATATATTTAGTTAGGTCACTTCTTCATTTAAATGTAGGGAGTTTATGGTATATTATCAATACATTTTATTTTGGTTGTGATGGCCATCATGCTTATCGGAATCCATTACATCCTGCTGAAGTTAGTACAATCTCTCAAATAATACTTCAAGTTAAAGGATTGCAGAAGCCTGCAAAAATTATCTTTTGCCTCTCATGCTTATGAAAAATAGCATTTTTGAACTCCCAAGAAAACATCCTAGCTTAACTTCCCAAGTGAGATGGATGAAAAGTTTCTTGGAAATCTTTTGAAAAAGAGGCCTAAGAGATAACAGAAATCGAGTTTTCTCTAATAGCTATCAGTTTTCTCTTTTTGTCCTTTAAATCTGTTATAAAAAGTATCTCTTGTCAAATCACCCAAAAAGAGACTTCCACAGTGTGTGGCCTTATCTTTTCCAAATATAAAAATTAGCAACTCTTCACTTGATCTTGGAGCAGTCCAGCTCATTTTAGCTTCTTTGCTTTACTTAGCCACTAAAATGCTGAAAGTGAATGGCAAAAGACTATTTGATGTGCTGTCTTTCCATTTTCTGGAACACACCTAGATGAGCTAGATTCATCATTGGGTACTTTCTTGCATGACCTCTACTGTAAAAACAATGCATTACTTTCAAAAAAAAAAAAATCTAGGGGGAACTTTGGCCTTCCAATTCGTTTCAGTTGGGCAATCCTCCCTGAGTTTCTAAAATATGCTGTACATTTTTACTACTACTAGTTATTCTAAAGCATACACGTTTTCACATGCATACATTTTTCTTTTATCATTTATTTTCTATCTCAACATTTCATTTTTGCTATAATTTTCAGAATTGTTGTTTTATAGCATTTGTTGTCCAAGAGTGTGGTTACCTTATAGGTTTTATAGCTGTCTAATTTTTAATTTTCTCAGTTGATTGTTGATCTCACACCGCACTTGGAAAGCATATTTTCAGTGCAGAACAGAAATATAATTTTAATGTTATTAGAAATTGCCACTATCGTCATCAACCCACAACAAAAGCTGTCCTGTTAGACTTTTCCTGGCTGGTGAACTACCTTTTTTTTTTCAATTGTTTCTTTTCTCTATTTCTGTTTACAGCCCCTTGTCCTTTGGTTATTCATTTGTCTGTCGCCTTCTTGATTGTATCCTTCTCAGTTTCTTCTTAATCTTAGCAAAGCTACTCAGGCACCCAGTTGCTCCTTGTGCTGCAATTACCCTTCATCGCTCTTTCTTGAAACATCTTAATCAACCCCCACTTTATTGACAACTCCACTTGCATTTTCTGTGGTGTATGAGTATTAATGAAATAAACTGAGCAATGAATCAGATTCATGTGAAATTCCATTCAGAAGCAACAGTTCCTTTTTAAGCTGTTCAATTTGTTACATTTATTTACTTTTGGAAACATTTTGTAATTAACAGGTCGGGGATGTGGGACCCATTCTTGATGTGATGGCTGGAGTGCTAGAGAATATGTCAAATAATACTGTGGTGGCAAGAACAACAATCTCTGCTGTTCATCGGACAGCTCAGATAATCTCTACCATTCCAAACATATCGTATCGCAATAAGGTAATTTAATTTTTTTAAAATTCCATATATTGCTGAATTTTTAGAACCCGTAAAACCATCTATATTTTGAATTTTCTTTTTCAGGCTTTTCCTGAAGCTCTATTTCATCAGTTGCTGCTAGCAATGGCACATCCGGATCATGAAACCCGAGTTGGGGCTCACACTGTTTTATCTGTTGTGCTGATGCCATCCCTGCTTTCTCCACGGTCGGAACAGAATAAAGAAACATCCGATGCTGTTTCTGGGGCTTTACCAGTCAGTGCATCGCAGAAAGTAAGGAGTGCTAGCTTCTCCTTTCAGGATGAGGGTAAAGAAAAAGAAGAATTCCTAAATGGAGGTCTGAGTGCAGAGGAGAGTAAGACATCAGATGTGGATGTGAAACAATGTACTTGTCAGTCATATAGCTTTAAGCATGCTGTCACTGATGGAAAAACGGTAAGAACCCAGAACTCATATAGTTAGTTTTAAAGGGGGTTGTCTTGTAAATTCTATATAATCACCTTACTTGCCTGTAATTTTCTGCAGCTAACTTCGTTTCGATTGAGTAGTCACCAACTGAGTCTTTTGCTGTCATCAATCTGGGTTCAGGCAACATCTGCAGAGAATAGCCCTGCAAATTTTGAGGCTATGGCCCACACCTATAATATTGCTTTGCTATTTACCCGATCTAAGGTCAGCAATGTTTATATTGTGTACTATTGTTTATTATCTCATCTCCTTTGATCCTTTTGTCAGCTATGTTTATATTGTATTCTATTATTTGTTATCTTATTTCCTGTTTTCCTTTTGAATACTTTTTGTATGTCATATTTCCCATACGACTCCCTATCAGCCAATATAATATTTGTCAAAAATCAAGTTTCAAAATAATTAATCTTTTTATGACACTGAATGTGTAATTTCTGTTGGCACTTGCCATGTCAAAACTCCAAGACATCTGCCGGTTTCACTTCGGAAACTCTTTCAACTGATGGCTGGTGCACATGGTCTTTGATCTCATCATGGAGAACTCTTGCACTTGAACTTTGTTTGTTCAACTAAACTACATGCTCTAATAAATTGTTTTGTTCCAGAATATTGACCGCTATCTTTTTTACTAACAAGCCTGGACCTTAAATCTGGCATTAGTGGTGGAGCAGATGGTACACCTAAACTGAATTATGTTCTTGTTCTTGAGGTTTTCTTGATTGTGCATGGCATTGAACTATGGTTATTAGAAATAGATTGGTAGCTGACGTGGGCACATAGGGACAAGAGGGAATTTGATAAAGTTCTGCTCCATTGAGAAATTTTAAAGGCAGGACACATTTTTACTTGGTCTCACTCACAACCTTGTCTGATGTTTTATTAAGTAGTATGATGATATTTTGTGTACTTGATCTGTTCTTAACATCTACCATGTGGTTTTGCTGGTTGCAGAGATCTAGTCATGTGGCCTTAATTCGGTGTTTTCAGTTAGCTTTTTCTCTTAGGAGAATTTCTTTGGACCACGAAGGTAAGATTTATCTTCTATTATGGTTTCATTCATTTAGTTATTTATTCATCCATTTAAAACAATACAAGTGGTATACTCAGGCTAATCATGATATAATTTTATCTGGGAAAGTGTGATAATGCACTTATATTGTTGAGATTCATTACTGATATTGTGTCTTTCTCTTTTTCTTCCCCCCATCTCTTTATGCATATTGAAGGTGGCCTGCGACCATCTCGAAGGAGGTCTCTTTTTACCTTGGCATCATACATGCTCATATTTTCAGCCAGGGCAGGCAATCTCCCAGAGCTAATTCCTCTTGTTAAAGCATCTGTAACAGAAAAAACTGTTAGTATCTACTCCTTGTTCCTTTTAGGAACATCATTCAAGTTTTTTTCTTTGGTGGTTAAATGTTTTTGTATTTATTTGTTATGATTAATTTTTCGATTACCATTAGTTTGTTTCAATTCATCCTTTGAACAGGTTGATCCTTATCTTGAGTTAGTTGAAGATATCAGACTGCAGGCCGTATGTGCAGATTCTTGTAAGGTGAAGACAGCATATGGTTCACAGGAAGATGAAGATGCTGCAATGAAGTCTCTGGCGGCAATAGAATTGGATGACCGACATTTGAAGGAAACTGTGATATCTCACTTCATGACTAAATTTGAGAAATTGTCGGAGGTGATACGCTGCTTATATTCATGCACTAGTATTCTGAAATTTACGATGCATACTCTGTATGACTGTAGACTTATAAAGTAGTTAGCAAAGCAATTGAGTTATTGCAGACAGGGTCATGGTACGGTTCCAAATTTCTTGCAATTGTGTGATTGATTTACGTCCTTGGCCTGACAATACCATTTAATGATCCAAGATAGAACCTGTGTTCATTGATGTTTTATTTATAAATTAGAGAAAGGTTGTGGATAATTGAAAGAGCTACTATCTATTGAATTCTTTTATTGTATACTACTGCGTCAGCATGTTTTAATTGTGGTTCAACTCTTGAAACCTATTATTTTAAGAGTATGTAGCATAGGCAGGCTCATTCTTGTGCCAGAATTGCTGGTTGGAGAAATTTAAGAAAACATGTGGGCAAGATTTATCTTAATTTTTCAATTGTATCCTCCAGGATGAGTTGTCAGACATGAAGAAACAACTTTTACTGGGATTTTCACCTGATGATGCATATCCATTAGGAGGTCCACTGTTTATGGAGACACCACGGCCATGTTCTCCTCTTGCCCGGATGGAGTTTCAGGCCTTTGATGAGGTAAATATGAACAGGATATGTCTCCGTATGAATGTCTAGAACATCATGGCTGACTTCCTTTCAATTATGGTTTTCTGACAGGTGATGCCGTTAGCAGCCTTGACAGATGAAGAGGCTCTTCCCGAGCTTAATGGAAGTCAGTCAGATAGAAAAACATCATTATCGGTTAATACACTTGACATTTTAAGTGTTAATGAACTTTTGGATTCTGTAAGATGCCCTTTCTTTTTCTTGTGTACATTTTTTCAATTTCATTTTCTGAGTCTAAACTGACTTAGTTTTATCCTATATCTGCATTAGCTACCACTATTGACGTCATTTTGTTCATTTTATTTAATAAACAAAAATCATGTCTGAATAGTTTTGGGCATCTGGCAAATTATCATTACTGCCTTGCTTTACTCAAAAGTTGAGAGCACAGAAGGGGAAAACAGTGAAGAAAGAATAGGGTAGACTACCTGAAACATCTTAGATGTATGTAGATTTATTTTGTAGAAGAATACACTAATCTGATTTTAGTCTACAAACTGGATGTGTCCAGTGAAGATAAACCCCAACAAATGAACTATGGCAGTACTGCGATGCTATTTTCTTTTCTAAGGTGTTGAATCTTACCGACCAACCTCTGTGGTATTGAGCTTGGTGTACCCTTCTTATGATTCTTACCCGCTTTGGTTGAAAAAATATCTTTGTTAATTCTTACCCTTTTTGGTTGAAAAAAATATCTAGATACCATATTCTCATAAATTGTACTGGTTTCTCTGGATAATAGGTTTTGGAAACAGCCCGACAAGTTGCAAGCTACCCAGTTGTGTCTACTCCTGTACCTTATGACCAAATGAAGAGTCAGTGTGAGGCCCTTGTAACAGGCAAACAGCAGAAGATGTCTGTGCTTCAAAGTTTCAAGACTCAGCAAGAAGTCAAAGCATTAGTGGTGTCTAGTGAATACAATCAGAATGATCCCCCTTTACCAATCATGGTTAGTCTATACATTCTATTGATACAAGCACTAATAATATTCAATATTTATGTGCTACTTTTGTGTGTATATGTGTTTTTTTTTTTTTTTTGTGGCTCCCTGCAAAAAGTTCTATTAACCATCATCCTTCAGATTTTGATAAAAATGTGCTGATAGCTGTAGCATCTTGGACTTTTCTGGGTCTGTGATGATAAGTAAACAATCTGGTGCATGACTGCACGCACCTGAACAAAATCCTTGTGGTAATATCAGCATCATTGACGGCTTCAGAAAAATGGACGGTTTCAGGTTATTTAGATGTTAATTGAGAGAGCCACTAAATAAAATAATGTAATTTGGCATTTGATTAAGAGGCCGGTCTGAGTATTAGGATTGCTGAAAATATATAAACCTGAGGGGTAATTTTATATAGAATTTGCTTGAAAGTTGATTTGGATCTTAATCTTAGGTACATTTCTACATTTCCTCATTTGAGATGCCTTTATTAGCCTCTTAGCATATATTATGTTATTGTCAACTCTAATTTGCTTATTATGTTATTGTCAACTCTAATTTGCTCCAATAAAAGGGATGGGACTGTTTCAATCAAGGGAAAGATCCTTTCTTCTTGTTTAGATGTTGATAGAAGGAACCATTTTTCATAATGGAACACGTATGTGATTTGGTTTTGAATTTTGATCAAAAGGCTAGCCTAACATTAGGTTTCGCAGAGTAAGATCTCTTGGGCCGTACAAGATGCAATATTTAAAAAAGAACAAAATTAAGATCAAAAGTGGAAGAAAAGAAATGAAGGCTCTAAGGATTTAGTATCATATATATTGATTGCATTTTCTAGTATTGGCAGATAGATTACCGGCAGGAATTTTATGCATGTAAAATTTTCTGGCTTGTTTCAGGAGGTGGCGGTTTCTGAAGGGAATTTGAGGTTACCAAGTATTGAGCGAGTTCGAACAAAGGACCAACTTGCCATCTGTTCTCAAGAGTACGGACAATATTCTTTTAGATTACCGCCTTCCAGCCCCTACGACAAATTCTTGAAAGCAGCTGGATGCTAAAGAGCTAAAGCTGTATCTTATTCGAGTGTGTAATTAAGTCTAAATGCTTGTTTCGCAACTTAAATTGTCGATTTTCCTTTTCCCATTTTTTTATAGTGAAAATTCACATTCGTAATATACTTGGCAGTTGTTGTAAACGAAGTTTCAGTGTGTGATTGGTCGTAAATCTGTTTTCCAGTCCCCAAAATACAAGAGCGAACAAGAGGAAGAGGGAGAGGCAATAGTTGGATAACTGGGTTGTAATTTGTGAAAATGCGATTATGTTGATCACTTCTTGGCAAGATTTGTTGATTCCGAGGTAGATGGTTATATAAATAGATGCTTACATTTCAATTATTTTTTTGTACAAATTTATTGATTGAATTTATTAATTTCTATCTCTGTAGAAGATTTTAATATATCAGTAACTTTAAAAATTCATGATATTTGTTTAAAATATTTTCTAAAAATATTTTTTTTTTCTAAATACAAATTTTTATATCTCAAATGATATGGTATATAATTTGTCAATTTTTACTTAATATATGCTGTTGTTCACTAATGATAAAATTATTAATAAGGTCAAGAGATGTCTATCACGAAACACAAAATAAATTATTGATACTTCTTGATGCAAAGTGCTATGCTCAAGTAAAAATATTAAAAAAATTTGTTAAGTATCATTATGGTTGTTGATTGAAGTGATCAAGTTTGGTTTTGTAAAAAGAAAATATCCACCTTCAATTCGTTTTTTAATTTTTTTTAAAATATATAATTTTTTTTTGGAATTCACCTAAATTTATATTGTGTTTTACTTTTCCACTTCCATTTGAATTCGTTAAGAAAACTAATGGAAATTAAAAAAAATAATCATTTTATCCCTAAAATAAAAATTATAATTTCACTCTAAAAATACAAAAAATAATTAGATTTAATGATGAATATCATTATTGGTACGTTAATGAAGCACAAAAAAATCTTAATTACTAGAGATTATAACCCAATGGATAATAAAACTCTACTTATCTTAAATTCAATTAATGGTTTGCGAGATTAGACTATTTTTAATACTGTTGTTATAATTTAGCATTCTAATTACATACATATTTAAAAAAAAAACCTGCATTTGATGGTTGTGTTATTAATTTCTTTATTGACTGATAAGAAAAATAATTAGATTTAATATGATTATTTTTTGTAATTTTTAAGGTAAAATTGTAATTTTCATTTTGGGGGGTAAAATGGTCATTATATTAAGTTTCTGTTAGTTTTCTTAACGGATTCAAAACAGAAGTGGAAAATGAAAAAAAATGAAACAAAAGTTTTCTTAACGGATTTCAAACGGAAGTGGAAAAATGAAAAAAATGAAACAAAAGTTTTCTTAATGGATTCTAAACGGAAGTGGAAAAATGAAAAAAATAAAAAAAAAGTTTTATTAACGGATTCCAAACGGAAGTGGAAAAAAAAGAAAAAAAATGTAACTTTAAATGGATTCCAACAAAAAAAATTGTGTATTTTTGAAAAAATTAAAAAAATGGTTGGACGATGAATATTTTTCTTTTTATAAAAGAATCAAATATGTTGTAGTTATTAGGAAATTGATTTTTTATTTGGGTAAATGCAATTATATAATTGATAATTAATAAATTTAAAGACTATCTGCTTTAAATGGTCATTGCTCTTTGAAAAAAGGCAAAAGAAAAAGAAACACAAAAGATATGATACATATTTCCAAATAAATTTTTACTACGTATTTGTACATTTAAAACATGTTTTTAATTAGCACTAAAAACTAGATAAAAGGTCGGTAATATTTCTGTGTTTATCTGACAGGAAGCGTAAAATCTACTGTGCAAATGCAATTAACTTTAATCTGCAGTATCACCAATTGAACTTCGCCACGTCATAAAATGAAGACCACTCCAATTAACACGTCGTCGTAAGAAACACGTCCTGGATGACGTGGCAATCACTGACTGGCCCGAAGTCGTCAAGCACCCGGATTCCCCAACATTTAAATTTTAAAAGACGTGGCAGAAAGCGACAATGCTGTCCGTGGACCCACTCCCAGGGAAAATAAACAATTAAACAAAATCTCGTGACTCGTGAATTCAACTCAGTGATTTCACAAAACTCAGAGCCAAACTCGTTCTCTTAGGTTTTTATAAACTTTCAAAAGCTCTCCTGAAAACCAAACAGTTCTTGAGGTTTAAGGCCTCGCTTTCTCCCACTCACTCTCTCACTCTCCCTTCCCCCGCACGCACGCACGCACGCTCGCTCGCGCCAGATCTCTATCATCAGGTTTATCTCAGTCGTCCGTCTTATTTTTTATTTTCATTTTTAATGCTCTAAATATTGAATGTTTATAATTATAATTTTTATATTTTGCTTTTTAAAAAAAAAGAAAATTCAAATTGAAATGTGAATTGGTTTCGAGGCTGCGTATGTGTGAGATGTGGTTTTGTTTGATTAGGTAGTATTGTTGAAATCTTTTTGTAGATTTTGCATTGTCGAGGGAAAGCAGTTTTGAGTTTTATCTTGCATGCAATGTTTTTGCATGCTGATGATGAATTTGTTTATCTATTAGTGTTGCTTTTGATTTTGTATGTGAAGGAGCTTAAATAATATGAAATATGAGAAGAAATGGTTCCTAATATTTGATTTTTGTGTAATATGTGAGGGTACAGTTTATTAATTGAGGTTGCTCTGTTTCAGGTACTAAAAGCATTCGGTTAAACTACGCTAGGGGTATTATTGTAGTTGTTGTGCTTATACTTAGTTCCGAGTGCACAATTGTTGAATGTTACTAACTTCGCACCCACTCACTTATACCTAATAACCAGCGATTGTATTTCATACTAGTTTTTTTTCTTATTTCGATATCAAGTTTGACTCTGGCTAATAAGGAGATCAAGAGTAGGACACTACATTGTATGGTTCGGTAAAATGTACTTAGTTTTAAACTAAGTGTTAAACTTCTTGATGTATGCTTATATGTGCACACATGTACACACTCTTAATTTGAAAGCCATGAGGAGATAAAGCAAGTTGAAAGGTCTACCCAACTCAATGGAATTTATTTAAGGGGATTATAGAAATGTTCTGCAATAGCTTTACTGGATGTGTGAGTGCATCACATATTTGGCCTGGTGTACAAATTGTGAAGGAGAATTTGGTTAGAATGGTTATATTAGACAGCCATTTAAGCACTTTGTTATGGGAGTCACATTTCTAGCAGTTGCTAAACCAAATCCAATATTTCTGTTTATAGTGACGTACTGAATGTAGTTTTATTAGTAATTTATCTTCTCCTCTGAATTGCAAACAAAGAAATGCCTAATGACATCTAAAGATCATTCCCATAGAGATCCAAAACTTGATAGGAAATGGTGAGGAACATCTGCATAGACTGATTGGAATGGAGTGATATGGCTCCTGAAGAGAGTTTATCAACCCTCCTGCAGTCTTTGTATTTCGTCATATGTAGCCATTTGACTTCATACATATTCATCTCCTCAGTTGCCACCCTTTGAAGAAATAGGTTGGTGCCCCTATAATGCAAGACTATAGGGCAAATGAGGTAGTAAGGGGTTTCTGGTTGGGGAGGCATAAATTGGTAATCTGATAGAGCTTTTATTTTTGAGGCTTGCTCAAAAGAGTATTCCCCCCCTTTTGCATTCAATTTGTTCAGTTCTAATAATTTTTGATTTCTCTAATAAAGCTTTTGGTCACTGCACTAAGATAAGCGTGGACAATTGTGGGGTATTTTCTTTACTTGCTTAGCCATCCAGAATTCAATGTCTTGTTAAATTTTCTACACTTCATTAATCCTCTGGTACTGATTTGATGGTAGGCATTAATTTAAAAGTTTAGTGTCAATTTCTGCCAGTTTCAGCAACTTAATTTATTATATATTTTGAGTATCTGTGACCCTTGTATGTTGGTTTTGAGGCAGTGTATTGATTTTCTTGATGTTTTATGTGTGTATTTAGGTTGTTTATGGAAGATTTTAATTATAACTGAAGCTAGTGTTTGCCTATGTATTCTAAACGATCTGGTCAAGGAGATGGGTCTGTTCCTGGGCCAGTACGCACAAGTGATAGACTTAGGAGAAGACCTAAAATATTGGGTCGCACATACTTGTATTACAATCCTATCCGCCCAAGGAAAAGCAAGACAAAGGCCAGGACAGCAGCTTCCCAGATTGCCAGGATGTTTGGCCCAGGAAAACGCACTGTGCGGACCTCAAATAAAAATGTAAGTTGACTAAGCCATCTGGTACTTTTGTAATGTTTGTTGTTTACATAGTATTATCTTTTATTTTTATTCATTCACATGTTCATGTGAAGGAATTGAGGAGTGTTCAAGCATAGGTTTATGCTTAAATCCTGGTCTGTCATCATTGATGGAGACAGCAGGCATTTTATGATTGGTTTATTGAAAATACTGTGGAAGCTTACTGCAAATGCATTCAAAATTTTGAAGGACTGACCTGATTTATGGCCCTCAAACCTCTGTTCCCTCTGCCTGCATTGATAGTGCACCTATTTCTTATCTTCAATGGTTCACAGTTGCACATCTCTGTTTCTGATCTCTTTGAACCAGTCTCTGATTAATTGGCTGATCTCAGTTACTATATTGAATGTAACATGATACTATTTACATCCCGACCGAGTCAGTTGTGTTTTCTAATGATGATGTGTTTTCTGTCATGAGTAATTTGAAGGTTATCAGACTCATGAATGATGCAGATTTAAGCTTCCTCAGTGGATATCACTAACGTTTATGCTTAATGTGAACTAAAGAACTTTTCTGTTGAAAATGAACAAGTGTTCTGTTTGTCTTGGAAGTTGGCAGTTAAAAACATTGCTTTGTAGATGTGCAGGACATATGAAGTTCGTCTTTGTGTTTTGTAATTTTTAATATCTACATTCCTACTCCAGGAGGTCAAATTTGTGTGAACATAACCTTTCATGTCTTAAAAGTAAGGTGTTATCTTCTCTCTTTTTCTTTTTTTGGGATGTTTTAGATGATCTGACATTGTTTTTGGCGTTCTTCATTTCAGTCATTCTTAGTTCATGATTGCAGTATATTGCAGTATATTTATTGATGGTCACATACACATTAATTTGTAAGTTCTTAACAATGGGCCTAATTATATATCATCTTTTTGTACTTGTATTCATGCCTTTTCTTTAACAGATAAAAAAAAAAGTGAGTCTATTTTCTCAGGATGCCATGCTCTTTAGTTCTTCTATAAGTTAATCACTCTATTGCTTGCAGTCAGTTCCACTCAACCTTCGGCGGTCTACCAGAAAGAGGAGGATTTCTGTGAATCTTGAAGATTACACTGACAGTTCTGGATCAGAGGATGAAGACCTAATGGTATGGGATTTTAGTTTGCTAAGCATATAACTTTTACCAGTTATTAGCTTGGCTTTGATGGTTTTAGAACTGATCCCAAATTGTTATGATAAAACTAAAATGATTGGCTTTTTAAAATTTTTTAGTCTAGCACTGAGCTTTGAATGGTTTGTTTCAGAGGCCCTCGTATCGACCTTTGAGAAATCGGATGCGAAACAATATGAGTCAAGATGAGTTATCACCTTCCAAGCGTAAGAAGGTTGTAGAGGCTAAACCAACACCTCGGCGTGAGGGATTGCGTCCTCGTCGTTCTATGGTAGCAACTAGAAAACAGTTGAACTTAGATTCTGGTGATGAGCAAGGTTCTTCAGAAGAGAAAGTTGGCCAAGATGAAACAGAAAACGGGAATGAATCTGACAATGACGCAGATGATGGTCAGAATGAGATTGAGGGCGATGGTGAGGCTGAGGCTGAGGATGAGGGTGAGGGTGAAGATGAGGAAGATGGCGATGATGAAGAAGGTGAAGAAGAACAGGAAGGAAGAAGGAGATATGATCTTCGAAATCGTGCAGAGGTCCGTAGGCTTTCTGTGGAAGAAGGTAAGCAGAGACCGAGATCTCCTCGAAGGGTATTACATCAGGGAATTGGGACCAAGGTTGGTAGAGATGTAAGGAAGGGAGGATCAAGAGTTCTTAAGCGTCATCGTCTAGCAAGAGCTGAAGATTCTGATGACTCTCTTCTTGTAGATGAGTTGGACCAAGGTCCAGCTATTCCCTGGGGGCGAGGTGGGAGCAGATCTGGACCACCTTGGCTCTTTGGAGGACTAGAAATGCATGGGACAACAGCATGGGGATTAAATGTTGCAGCATCAGGTTGGGGACATCAGGGTGATACATTAGCTGCATTGACTTCTGGGATTCAAACTGCTGGGCCAAGCTCTAAGGGCGGGGCAGACATTCAACCCTTACAGGTTGATGAGAGTGTAAGTTTTGATGACATTGGTGGGCTCTCGGAGTATATAGATGCCTTAAAAGAAATGGTTTTTTTCCCCTTACTCTATCCAGACTTCTTTGCTAGTTATCACATTACTCCTCCCAGGGGTGTCTTGCTATGTGGTCCTCCTGGTACAGGGAAAACATTGATTGCCAGAGCTTTAGCTTGTGCTGCATCAAAGGCTGGCCAGAAGGTTAGCTTTTATATGCGTAAGGGCGCTGATGTACTTAGCAAATGGGTTGGTGAAGCTGAAAGACAATTGAAACTACTTTTTGAGGAGGCACAGAGGAATCAGCCTTCCATCATCTTCTTTGATGAAATAGATGGACTTGCACCTGTGAGGTCTAGCAAGCAAGAGCAGATTCATAATTCCATTGTGTCCACCTTGCTTGCCTTGATGGATGGTCTGGATTCTCGTGGACAAGTTGTTCTGATAGGAGCAACAAACAGGGTTGATGCAATTGATGGAGCATTGCGCCGCCCTGGTCGATTTGATCGTGAATTTAACTTCCCATTGCCTGGTTGTGAGGCACGTGCTGAAATATTAGACATTCACACTCGAAAATGGAAACAGCCTCCTTCAAGGGAACTAAAATCTGAACTTGCAGCTAGTTGTGTAGGATATTGTGGTGCTGATTTAAAAGCATTGTGCACTGAAGCTGCCATTCGTGCTTTCCGTGAAAAATATCCTCAAGTTTACACCAGTGATGATAAATTCTTGATTGATGTTGATTCAGTTACAGTTGAAAAGTATCACTTTATAGAAGCTATGTCAACAATTACTCCAGCTGCTCACAGAGGTGCCACTGTGCACTCTAGGCCGTTATCTTTAGTGGTTGCACCATGTCTGCAAAGGCATCTCCAGAAAGCTATGAATTACATATCTGATATTTTCCCTCCTCTTGGTATGTCGTCAGAATTAACGAAGCTTTGCATGCTTTCCCATGGCTCTGCCATTCCTCTTGTATATAGGCCACGGCTTCTGTTGTGTGGTAGTGAAGGCACTGGTGTGGTAATAATCTTGGAACCTTTTGATTTTGATAAATTATCTTCTGTGAGACTCGCAAACTAAATATACTTACTGATTTAGTTTAACAGGATCATCTTGGGCCTGCAATTTTACATGAACTGGAGAAATTTCCTGTTCATTCTCTTGGTCTTCCAGCTCTTCTTTCAGATCCTAGTGCCAAGACACCAGAGGAGGCATTGGTGCATATATTTGGTGAAGCTAGAAGAACAACACCATCAATACTCTATATACCACAGTTCAATCTTTGGTGGGAGAACGTGAGTGAAGTATTTATCTATATATTTATTTCTCCAGTAAAATTAGCATATCTACCTTAGCAGGTGGTTGTGCATGCTTAAATTTACAAGTACTTTAAAATATTGTTTTCTGGATCAATTCATTAGAGTTAGTAAAGTTTATTCTGTTAAGCTTCTATCAAGAGAGTTCTAATATTATATATTTACAGGCACATGAACAGCTTAGGGCTGTTCTGCTGACTCTATTAGAAGAATTGCCTTCACACTTGCCTATATTATTACTTGGATCATCCTCGGTCCCACTCGCTGAAGTTGAAGGGGATCCTTCTACAGTCTTTCCTCTGCGTTCTGTGTATGGTTTACGTAAAGCATGTTATTCATGCAAATCTAGCACTGCACTGTTTCTAGCTTTTATATTGGCTATTGATAACTGATTCCTAAATTCGTAGTCGGTTCTGTTGTAGACAACCTAACCCTTGTATTTCATAATTTTAATGAAATAAGCTTCTGTGTTCTTAATATTGTGAAGGTATTTACATTTTGTAGAGACCTTTTGTAGTGTTAAACTTGTAAGCTCCATATTAGGACTCATTGTTGTTCAATATTGCATAGGTATTCACATTTTGTAGAGACTTTTCAAAGTAGTGTTAAACTAGTAAGCTCCATATTAGGACTCATTTTTGTTCTATCCCAATTTAGTGTTTGAAATAATGCCAAACATCAAACCGATATGAATTCAATGCTTTTGGGCACACTCGAAGACAAGTCTTTCACTCTCCCAGTAGCAGAAAGTGGCATACTGAAAATACAATGAAGGATCTGTGTGAATTGTATATTCTCACTGCTGGGTTTAGAGACTTTAGTTTAACGTAAATTATCGATTTATTGTGCTTTGGTTAGTTTTCTCTAAGTTAAATGACTGTTCATTTTAAATGTCATTTCACTGAGATGGGAATTCTTTAAATCCACCTTAACTGCCTGCACCTAAAATAAGCTTTTTGAGGTCTTAAATTTCATAGGAGGGAATACAAATTTGACTACTTTATGGTGCCTGCATGGAATGCTAGAATACTGCGTGTTTTTTTCTTGTAGGAATCAGACTATACAAATGTGGCATTTCAAAAACATATTAGCTATATCTTGGATTGTGAAATCAATTTCCAAATAAGTTTTGAATTCTGTGCTACAAAATCATAGACTACCTGAAACGTAATGTTATAATTGTATAAATTACTATCTATTGTCAGCTATCAAGTGGAGAAACCATCAACTGAAGACAGATCCTTGTTTTTGGGCCGTCTAACTGAAGCTGCTGTGTCAGTAGTGCTGGAGGGTAGGAGCAAAAGACCCCAGGAATCGGTGTCCCTTCCTGAACTTCCCAAAGTACCAACAGTAGAAAGTGGCCCAAAGGCATCGGAGTTAAAAGCAAAGGTAGAGGGTGAGCAGCATGCCCTTCGTCGATTGAGGATGTGTCTTAGAGACATTTGTAACCGGTAAATATAATGTCTTTCATGCCCCTGGCCCTTTCTTCAATATTGTGTTTTCCTTCGTGTTTTTCTCTATACAACTATTGTTAATATTGATATATGTGCTGCCAAGGTTCCAGGCTCAGGCAAGGTAGGAATTTAGTTACATCGTAGCAGGCGGTGATGATTTCTTCCCATCTGGGATTTCTGAATTCCCCTTTTTGTCTCAGAATAGTCATTATTGAACTTGCTCCAGACTATTACACTTCTACTTAAGTTATTTTAACCTTAGTCAATTGCATAGTGCTTGTGCAAGCATTTATGGTCTCTCAAGTATTTCTAGCCCTGTACTGCTGATTCTAGGTTTGCCTAGAAATTTTGCAGTGATATTGCTAGATAAGGTTGATGAAGCAATTTAAAAGCATTGCTCAATCCCTATGGCTTGTCTGTCAGCTCTGTGTTTGATGCTATTATGCCCTGTAGTATCTATGTGAGACAATAATGCACAGAACTTGTTAAGAAATATGGTGCCAATGTTGGTTAGAGAGCTTTGAAATTTGCAGGTCTAACAAAGTGAAGCCTTGTTTTTTTCTGATAGGAAAAAGAAAAATCAAAATAAGGGTAGATGATACATAAGCGAATCAGAGGTCCACAAGGGCAACAAAAAAGGGTTCCATAATAGCTGCCTAGCAACCCACCATAGAAAACACAAACCCAGCTTATCTATGATCACTGCTCAGAGGAATTGCAATTAGGACCAAAATTTTAGGGCAAAATATTACAGTTAAAATTTATATTGGGGCGGGGAAGGTCATCAAAATAATTCTTTCTGCCAGGGCTATCTGCTGCTGAGGTAAATTACATTGGAAATAAATCTATCCCTGCACCTGTTTGTGGTGCCAAGCCATTGCCCCTCTTAATGTTGAGTTTTTTAGAATCAAATACCTAGACAACATACGAATGCCTGACACTCCCACTGATTCCATGCAACATATTTGTCTTTATGATAATGAATCCAAGTTTCAGTGTATGGTCCAACTTGTTAATGAACTGAGTTTGATGGTATGCTTGCAGCTTGAGCTTGAGCTAGATGGACAAATGAGCTCTAATTTTTAAAAGAAGTAGGTGACCATTTAGGCTTGAGATTTGTTTGTTTTATTGCAAGCAAGTGGTTCCTTTGTTCGTTTAAGTCATTCATAGTAAAGGCCAATGGGTTTGTTGTTCATGTCCAGCTATATCAAACATTTGTACCAGGCAGATGTGTTGATATTTTTGTTATTTTTATTATTTTCTTTTTCAACTTCTTCCATCATACAAGACTATCACATTCCACAAACTTCAGTAATTTTTTGGTAATTGCAAAGATGTAAATATGAGTTTAGGTGTTGAGCTTATTTTCACTAATATTCTGAGAATTGCAAAGATGAAAGTATGAGTTTAGGTCTTGAGCTTGATTTTTATCTTTGCAAGCACTGCTTTGTTTGATATTTAAATTATTAGTTGAGGTCTCTGTTTTTCTTATCAAGCATTTTATAATTTAATTAGCATTCGTCAACCATGTAGACATTGACTTCTGCTAAGTGTATGAGATTATTCGACTTGTAGCAAAAAAGAATGATTATGCTAACAGTTGCTTGAATTGGTTGGAGTGATATTTATGTTCTTTTTATCTGGTTGCAGGATGCTATATGATAAACGATTTAGTGCCTTTCATTATCCGGTGACAGATGAAGATGCTCCAAATTATCGTTCAATTATCCAGAACCCTATGGATTTGGCCACCTTGCTGCAACGTGTTGATTCTGGCCATTATGTTACATGTTCAGTATTTCTGCAAGATGTGGATCTTATTGTGACAAATGCAAAGGTGTCCACATGTGCCTAAAGTTTGTCGTCTGACTGAATTTTCTTGTTATTTCCATTGTTTGTTGAACCAGTTTCCTATCAAATTTCAGTTTATTATTGACCAGGAAAAACCATAGAACATAAGCCTCTGTAGTGTGCATACACTTATAAATGCACGCTATGTAAGTACTTATATTCTTGGATGAGGGAACTAGCAGAGCAATGTAAGCAATGAGGGAATAAACTCTATTTTCATTCTATGAAAAACACGGGTGTTTGTGTAGTATCAGTGTATGGTCTCTAAATCATTTTGGAAGTTATTTAAGATTTCAATGTCCTTTTTTTCCTATAAATATAATATTTTCAATCATATTTTCTCCCCCTTTTCTAGGATTAAGGTGTATCAGGAAACAAACAGCTGTACAAATGACTGAAAATATTATTTGCTATTTTTGGTGGCAACAGCATTGATGATTTTTCTATTTCTTGTTGGATCACCAAGATTTGTCAAAGACTATGGCGCACATAATTTACTCACTGCTGTCTGGACGTATATCAAGCTTGTTTTCTTTCCCAGATTTAAGTCCGGAAAATTGTTTGTAATGTGGCAAACTGATGTAATTTTTCTTCTAAATCCAGGCATATAACGGAAATGATTACAATGGCACGAGGATTGTTAGTAGAGGTTATGAGCTTCGGGATGCGGTATGTTCGTTTCTGTTTTGGTTTTCTGAAACTTGTATGGAATGTTTTCCTGAAAAGTGTAATATCCTTTACTCATCACCCTTTTTTTTTTTTTTTCTTTTTAGGTGCATGGAATGTTGTCACAGATGGATCCGGCACTCGTAAGCTACTGTGACAAGATTGCTGCCCAAGGAGGTCCGACTCCTCTGCCAGATGATTTAGGGGGTTCTATTTTCCCAACTACCCCAGTTGTGCAGCTAGGAACTGTTACCCGAGCGAGTGCACGGCTACGTAATGTCCAGCCAGAGGTTAATCTTGATCAAAGCTATGAGGCTCTTAAAAGGCCAAAAAAGAGTACCGATGCTCCTCACGCAGGTATTGTGGCACCTCTTTATTAAAAATTGTTTTAACAAGAAAGGTACATGAAATAATACGCAACTCTACTTGATGTTATGCGTTTTTGAAAAATCAGCTACCGTGGTAGAAGATAAATCACGGCATCAAGAATCAGTACAACAAACAAAGTCATGCGATGATGTTGAGGCAAATGATGCAGACACTGAAATGCTGGAATCCTCATATGCTGACGGTAACCAGCATGATGCACCCAGTGAAGCTTGTGGTCTCACAGAAGGGGGTGGATCCCAGGATGTGACAATATTGTGTAGTGAAGTTGTACAAGAAGCGGAGCCTATCAAGCAGCTTTTCGTGGTGCGTACTGAAAGTTACGGCATTCCACAGCTTGAAAGGCTCTACACTCGAGTAATGAAAGGCATTTTTGATATCAAAGACCGAGATGATCCCAAGCCTTCAATTTTGGGGTTTTTATCGAAGTTCGCAGAGGATGAGGCAAATTTCTAAACTCTTGTCCTTCTCATTTTATTTTATTTTAACAAAATATGAAAAAGGGGGGAAAATGAAAAGAAAAACAAAATGCATTTTAGTTAGTTGATGTAAAGTCGGGATTTTCTTTTCAATGCAAATTAGTGAGTGAAAGCAATCTCTCTCTCTCTTTCTCTCTCTGTCTCCCTGTCTCTACGTGTATGCTTGTGTCAAGTTAAGGTTTGCATTCGACGAGTCTTCTTTTAAAGGAGAGCGATGCTGTTAAGCCTTCACTTATGTCTTATCAACCTGTGTTATCACTACAGTTTTGATGGTTAATACTTTGAGAATGAGGTCTAATAAGATAAAAGTGGGGATTAATATCAATTTTTTGGGAAAGAAAAAATTAATCTTATTATACTTAGTTAAATTGGATCAACTTTGGCTGTGTTTTCAATTGTTCTAATTATTAGCTATGAATCCAATGATAAAACTTTTGAAAGCATTAACAAATTTTCGGTAGGAAGCTAGAAATATTGTGTTGAAGCTGTTTTGTGGGAAAAAAAGAAAAATTGTGGGGCTGTCCGTATTCGGCTGGTCGGAAGGCTCAGGGTAAAGCAATGAGTTGCACATTGGGATTTATTAATTTTTTAATAATAAATCTGGTGGGTCTTATTCTGTGACTTATTGTTGGCGAACATCTTACCGAGCTTGTGGGATAGTCTTACACAAATCTTTCTCAATCTTGTGACCAAAAACATAATGGTTATCTTCTTTAAAAATCATGTCTTATGGCTTTCTTTTATAGTTTAAATATATTGTTTTATTATTAATTTATTAAATATTACCATGTTCCTGCTTATACTTTTTTGTTCCACGTTTTACACGATTATATTAAGCTTGGTATTCGCTGAAAAAATGGAGAAACTCCAAATGAAAAAGAAGTAACTAAATTCTTCGGTTCACGCTTATTTTGCTCAGCAAGTCGAGGTACTCGGATCTAATTTAAATATCATGGGATAAAATCGATTTTCTAGATTTAGACCATATTAATCCACGAAAATTGAATGGGAAATAGTGAAATAGATTTTATTCATGAATAAATATTTATTGATTTCTTTGCTTTGAGCTACTGGCTCTGGCTTCATTACTTCCGGCATGGTTTTAGATTGTAGTGATTAAAGCTAATTTGTTTCTCTACTTTTATTAATTTAACATTGTATTGTAAGTAGATGAGGGTCACTAAAAGCTTACATTTTAAGGACTCGCTGAACAATAAATTTAATAATCAAGTTAAGATTCATTGTTTCGAACCTAACTCATATAAACTGAAGGGGATTTGATTGCTAGTATTAAAAACTTCTATTCTCATTTCTACTTGTTACCCATGATATGATTCATGTTATCTTTCCAACTTTATATCATAAGATACGGCTTGTTCTTTTTGGTTCTTAGTATCGACAAAATGATTACCAAAATCTAGGTGGTGATGTAATATTTACCCTTGAAATTTTTATTTTTTCAAATGAGATAATAAGAAAAAGTTGCATAAGAACTTAGAAGATTATCTTTTTATAACTTTTAGAAGAGCCAACAATAGGAACTCACCATATTCACATTTTAATAAAACGAACATTCTATAGTGGAGTTAATCAACTTTTTTTTTTTGTGGCGGAGAGAGAATTTTATGAATTATTACTGCAATATAAATTTTTATAGAAGTAAACACTAAACTTGCGATTGCATATAATAATAAGGCTTTTTAAACAAAAAAAAATATATATATTATGATATCATGTCGAATGAGCCATTCATATTATACAGTAATATTTAAGTTCCGAAATCTTCATGAATATCCTATATTAGCTCTCTGTTAGACCCATTCGTATAAATTTTAAATAATAAAATTGTGAATAGTTCTCGTGGATATAATAAAACTTCCATAACATAAAGGGTTCAAATGTAAAATTTTTAAGAAATTGACTAAGGCTTAGTTTACTAATACTATACCTTTTAAAGTAATTGTTGTTAGCTGTTCTATAAAAGTAATTAGTTGTGAAGAGAAGTAGTTAAACGTTTAGTAAAATTTATATTTTAAAAGTGCTGTGAGTTTTAAAAGCACTTATATGTGTTTGGTAAATCATGTTGCAATTATAAGAATATAAATGACTAAATTTGACATAATGTTAAATAAAATTTATTTACACATTTATAAATATGTATATAAAATATTTTTTTATTGTGTATATATAATCATTGATAACTAAGATAAATATTTTATATTATTAATTTTATTTTTTATTTTGTTATCTCAATAATTAGCAACAATAATAATCTCTTTGAAGTTAATGATTTTGTTCTTTAATTAGTAAGAATAATTTCATATTTTTATGATATCTATGAGGATGTATATATTGTATTAAGTATAAAACTAATTCTGAAAATCATATTTTTAAATGCTACTTTTCAAAATCTACTTTAAGATAGGTGGTTTTTGCTATAGCGTATAAGTAGTTTTTAAAAAAATTTACCAGATACTAAAATAAATTTTTAACTTTTCAAAATTACTTTTGAACTTCCTTAAACAATCCTAAACAGACCCTGAATTTAAAAAAATCTTTATCTTTCCCTTAATAACATAAATTTCCACACAAATACTACCCATTTAATTATCATATCAAAACACTAATAAATAAATAATATATGATTACTAAACAAGTAACACAATACTAAGTATTTTTTTGTATTTCTACCTTTTTATACACAAAGGTCACGTACATTTAAGAAATTCAATTTATCTTCATTTACTTTCTAAAATTATTATAAGGGTAAAAGCCCATTTAGTCCCTGTAATTTTAAAAATGTCTCAAAACATCCATGCCGTTAAAGTATTGATACTTTGCCGTTACATTTTATTTCTTTTAGCTTAGTTTTACAACATCACCATTTTATAATAGTTTTTTTGCTTAGACATTGATAAAAAGAAAATAATTAAATTACCAATTTAACCCTAGAAAATAAAAAAAGTTATATTAATTTTTTACAAGCACCATTTGCGCACACTTGGTAGTGTATACAATGTTTGATAATTAAATATTAATATTATTTTTTATTTTTTTGGGTTAAATTGGTAATTTGATCATTTTCTTTTTATTAATATTCAAACAAAAAAATTATTATAAAAGGGTAATATTGTAAAAGTAAGCCAAAAGAAATAAAAAATAACGGTAGAGGTATCAATACTTTAATGACAGGAATATTTCGAGATATTTTTTAAAATATAGGGATTAAATGGATACTAATATTAAAATACAGAGATTAAATGAGATTTTACCCTTATTATAACGTTATCTAGTGTAACAAACAATATGTTAATTAGAGTTTGTTTCTCTTCATATTTGATCTCTGTTATAGGTGCACCCTTGCCCGTAAACATTTTATTTTTATTCTTTTCAAATCTTCATACATGGATTCTAGTCGTAATTAAATATATATGTTGACATAACAGATATACGGAAACAGGTACATGAAAATGATATCGTTTTATGTCAAATTGGAACTTGTTATTTTTGTGCTGTGTTGTCATGTTATGATTCAAATTGTCATCCTCCACCAATTAATTCTTCTCAAGTCATTGGAATGCAGCACCAACGTAAGACAGGATCTGTAAAAGTCTTTCAGGGAAACTGAATATGTATCTTCGTTTTGATACAACAAATCCTTCCGATTTGATTCTGAGAGCTCCTTTTCTTAACACTTTTGTTGACCAATTTACAATTCCAAAATCAACCATCAAATTTTAATTTCAAATGGGACCAAACAAGATTACAAATCCAACAATTCCTTTCAGACAACTGTAAATTGATAGTCATTACAAGTATATATATCTTCGATCTTGCATTAAAATCTATTTTGATTTACTCCAAATCTTTAAGGATCTCCATCATTTTCACAATGGATATCTTTGTATAATTATTCTGGAGTAGGTTGAGAATGGTCAAGCAAAAAGTCTCTCCACTTGAACGTTTTATGTAAGTAGATCCATCTTAAATTTGCACTTATCTTTTTAATTCTCAAATAATGATACTTGTTTCATCTTGACATGTGAATCATACGATAAACAGAAGCAGAAAATTATAGACTCATAAGATACATCATTTCTTCTGAGCTGATAGAAATTTGGTAAGTATTTTTCAAGTATCTTTATTTAGTTGATCATTCGAGTTTGAATTTTGATATCATAAAGAAGTTAAAAATTAATTAATTGTCCAATAAACTAATAACTAAGAAAATCATATTTTTATTATGATAATTTCATTTCTTTTATTTTTTATCTCAAAATAATTGATAATTAAACTAATAACTAAGAAAATCATATTTTTATTATGATAATTTCATTTCTTTTATTTTTTATCTCAAAATAATTGATAATTAAAAAATTAATTAATTCTCCTTAAATCTAATAGTTGATTTGTGGAGCGAGTCATATATATATATATAGAGGAGTTGACCTAATCAACTGACCCCGTGCCTTATACTACAAAAAATTAATAAGAGTAACAAACTGTTCATCCGTATTCAATTGAAGAATCAATGGCTATAAAGACTTTCGAGATATCATTAAGAAAACAAAAACTAAAGCCCTTATCAAACAAATTTCCATGAACAAGCATGCAATCCTCGACATAGAAAACAAACTGTTCATCCGTATTCAATTGAAGAATCAATGGCTATAAAGACTTTCGAGATATCATCAAGAAAACAAAAACTAAAGCCCTTTTCAAACAAATTTCCATGAACAAGCATGCAATCCTCGACATAGAATTATGAATTTATACCCAAACAAGGACCCACCATGTTCCTGATATGGAACATTATATGGTATGAACAAACCAGCTCTTGGATTCCCATGATTTAATTTTGCCACTAAAGGTTAGATCACATAGAGATTTGATTTTGATACCCAAAATCATTGTCAGAATCAATTTTAGATATACACAATTGACTTGAGTCGTGAATCTTGAGGTTGCGAACAATCAAACAAGAGTGCAACACATTAATACCAGGTCATCACCGTGACCGCGTGTACGTAATTGTGTACGCGTATATATATATAGAAAAAAAGGGGTAAAGGTCAACTACACGTGAATTGAATATAATTACATAGTGATCGTTTATATAAATGTCACTTTTAATATTTGTAATTGGTTATGGGCAGTCTACCACTAGTTTGAGGTTCAACTCCTGCTTATACGAGTGATGAAAGAGATTAAGTTGCATTCAGACTAAATAATATTATCTGTCACCAAAAAAAAAAAAAATTGTTCGAGCCTATATGCGTTTTATCAAACTTCAAGAATATATTTTGTTATGCATATTGCCCTTTATAGCTACATTTTTAAGTAGAAAAGATCTATTTTAGTACTAAATATTGAGGTAAATGCTCGTTTATTCGTATGTTTTAACTTAAGTGTTTGTTTAGTCATTATATTTTAAGTCACTTTTTTTTAAATATGTTAGACTTTTACCTTTATTTTTTTTACAATAATACCCTTACACTAATATATACTTGTGGATGATAAAGAAAAGAAAAAAAAATATGATAATTTATTAAAATAGCCTTAAAATTAACATAAAAGTTCACCCAAAATTTTATGTTATTATTTTACTCTTAGGATTTATTTGGTAAATTAATTTTTTGTAAAGTAATTGTTAGTAAGATTGTTGCAAGAATATTAAATATTGATATGAATTTATTGATAGTAATGTATCTATAAATAATAATTAGCAAGATTGCTGCATGAGTACAAAAAAAAAAAAAACTAATTCTTTCATACTATTTTTATTTGTCAATTTGCTAAAATTAACTTTTTAAAGATAAATTAATTAATGTGAAACATATTATTATAAGGATATTATTGTAAAAGTATAGAAAAAATTAAGGATAAAAATATAATATATTTGATTATAAAATTTATTTTTTTTAAAATATGGAGATTAAATAATCATTTAAGTCAAAATAAGAATAAAACTAGCATTTGTCCCCAAATAACCGCACCTTAAACAAGTGAGCAACTTAGAGGGAAACATGCACACACCGAATATCTATCTAGTCATAAAGTTTATATACACTTTGAAGTACATTATATTATTATTTAATATATATGACTATTAAAAAAAAGTGACAATAAATTAAACTTATATCTCATCACTTTTTCTCCCTCTTTTTAATTTTTCTTTGGTTCATCTTCTTTCTATATATAATACCTAGAAGCGTCATCAGTTTGTTGCCTTCGAGAGAACTGACCTAGCTAGCTAGTCTTGCATTAACACAATATCTCTATAGGATCAAGATGATGATGGTGCCTAAAGGATTCAGGTTCAATCCAACAGATGAGGAGCTCATTCAAATACTAGAAAGCAAAGTATCTGGACAACAAATGCCTCTCCATTTCAGTTTCATTGTTGAAAGAAACCTTTACGAGCTTGAACCTCAACAGCTTCAATGTGAGTAGTGTTCATTCCCCTTTCTTCTTCCTTTTTCATATTGCAATTACCAATTACTTTATATCATGATCATATTTGCTTTATAATTTGATGATCACGTAGTCTTTGCAAAAATGTGATTTCACTTTGTATGCAAGATATCCAACATGATAACAGAACGTGTTATCGCAAGTTTATTTATCACCCAAATTTAAGATCATCTCTCTCTCTCACACACACACACACACACATTATGAACATTACAGATTATTCTTTCTGCATACTTGTATCTAACATTGAAATTTATTTATGCTGATGAAGGGGATAACACCTCAGCTTTACCTGAGAACGAGAGATACTGCTACTGCATGAGGGAGAATGATTCAAGAGAAGTTTCAGGCCGAGGATGGTGGAAAGCTACAAGCCATGTCAAGAAAATTTATGCTACCAATAATAATGGATCATGTGCTGATGTTATAGGCTATAAAAGACCTCTAACATTTCACAAGTTTAAAGATACCAGAAGAAACCGCAGCAATGCTATCAAGACTAATTGGATTATGCATGAATATACTCTTCATTCCCTCTCAACGGTTTGTTTATTAATTTGTACCGATCTGCTCTTTCCAATTATACTAAGTTCTTTCTTGGTCCTTGTTAGTAGTCCATTTCATCCCTGTTGTTAAATTATTGAAATATAAATTTGATATTTTAACATCCAAATTGATAATCTAGCACATGTACATGTATAATAAATTAAATTAGTCAATTTGTATATTCAAATGTCACATTTAGCTGTTGCCAATATAGTACAAGGATGAAATCGGTATAAAAATTTTATAAGGGACCTAAGAGGTAAGAAACAAAAGCAATTTCTACTTCTTCCCGACTTGTCTCATGCATATGCTGAAGAAATTTTAAGGTCACTAACATTTTAATATTTTTCCAGGACTGGAGACTTTGTAAGATCAAGTACAAAGGAAAACCAAGTGTACAAGAAGAGCTAGAGGACATAAGAAATGACTACAGATTAAGGGTTAATAACGACTTTGAAGCCAGCAGCAGCAGCAGCATTTCCGTGACGAATATGGATATGCAGCAACACTCAGCTGATTCTGTTGCTGAACAACTACAGCAGCAGCAGCAGCAGCCACAACCCTTACAGCAACTGGAGCAACAGCAGCAATATGCTTCATATGATCCGTTTTCAACTCAAACTATGAGCACAGGTTATGATTACTTTGATGATCATGATCATCAACTCGAGCAGGCACATACATCAGAGCAACTATTTACCGCCCTTTGGTCTTGGCAGTAGAATTAAGGTTCATATAATTGTTTCCTTTGTAAAACACTGTGTATTTTGTTCTGTTTAGTTTGTTTCATATTTTTCAACTTTATTTTAACTCCCATCACTTAATGTTGCTTCACTTTGTTAATGATGTAATTAATTTCATTTTCTTAATCATGATTTTGGAGCCCAAAATGAAGAAACACAACAAACTTGAGAAGATCATAATACACCAAGGGGAAAAAAAAAAACTGCTAAGTAAGACGAAAATTTTCCAAGGAAGTGGCTAATTTCAATCAAGAACTTATTTTCTCCATAATAGGTCCACCGTTGGAAATTTGTAATGAGATAAACAAACAGATCCATATTTCCATGTAGCAACACAAGTAAATAAATCTAATCTAAACTAATCAGCCGCTATATATCAGATTTAGATCAATCGGCGTTTGAAAGAGACCTCGGAAGTCCAAATCTTGATATTGGACCAATTATCACTCCAAGCGTCACCCTCTTCCTCATCGTCGTCGTCGTCGTCGTTCTGCTCATGTTCAAGTACTGTCTTCTCAGCCGAACAATTGGGGCACTTGAAATAGTAGGTGATAGTATATGCAATTTTGGAGGATTTGGTGGCGGTGACGTCTTCGTCTTTGTCTTGAGAAGATGAAGATGAAGATGATGACTTGGACTTTGACCTAATGAATTCGTCGATGAAGCCGCAGTTGTCGCATTCCACAAGCACTCCAACATTTTTATTACCATCTACTTGGTAAATTTCTTTTTTAGATCGCTCCGGCGGTTGTTGCCCTTCCAATAATGTCATGATCATTGGTATCCTATGCGACACGTCCTTTTTGTTCTCCATTGATATTGAGGAAAGGACACTCTTAACACTCCTTTTATTCTTCTTCTTACAAGAAAAATTCCTATTCTCCTTCCCCATGTTACGTAGTGATGAAGGATATGGGAGAGCTAGCTCCGCCTTGTGTAATTCTCTCTCAAGATGGACGGTTTCCCCGCTGCATGCATCAAACTGAAACAGGGCACGTATTCGGTTGCTTTTCTTTGCTTTGCGTGGGAAACTCTGTCAAACCCTAATACTCCTCCTATTAGGTTTTCTTTTTTCAAATTTATCCTATTAGGTTTACGACAGTGAGTTAGGAAATAACAGGGAATTAATTAATCCTCCAAATTCGTAACAGGTGCCACGTGTAAATGTCAAGTTCTTAAACTCATGACATTTCTCTTCCGATAAATATCATATCCAGGATCAAGATCTTGCATCTTGTCTAATCCGATTTGTGTCGACACGCATGATATGATTCTATAACCATCATTCCAACAAATTAAAATAAGGGTCGTGGTTAGGGCACTGACTTTCTTGGCTTGCTCGTGATGTATAGTGCCTGACCTATTTTTTTGTGTTACATTAAATTGTATTGCTTTTTAAAGTATTCCATTAACATATGCTAAGCTGTAATGTAATATTTTGTTTGATGTAATATGTAATAATATTTTATATCTTTATTTATATTACTATTAATTTTAAATTAAAATTATTTATATTTATTCATATTCAAATATTTATTATTAGTTATATTAACTATAATATAATTAAATAATACATTATTTAGTTATATTTTCAATATAATAAAAATTAATAATATAATAATAAAATTTATTTAAACCGTTGAAGATGGAGCTCAAATCAGATCTCAGAGAATAATACGACATGTCGTCTATTCATCAGCAAAGATAAATGACTTGTCGGGAATTTGAGATCAGTGCAGATGGTTAAATGAAACGGTATGTCGTCTGGTTTCATTAGTGATGCACGTGATGTGTCACATGCTTCTGATTAATAAGTATAATTTTGGATTTTTATAGTATGTAGGACGGCTTGCCTCCTGCATGCGTCTAAGTGCAGCCTTCCTATATAATCGGTCTTGTGAAACTACATCAAACCCTAATCCTGACCCAGCTGAGATGAGTGTTATATATGCTGAAGCAAATTAAGCTCGCACATCGTCAATTTGATTCGATATGTGCACCGTCTTACATATAAATACCAAAAGAAATCATAATATACATCTTAGTACGTACTGATAGTCGTGATCACAAATTAGGAACACAATATATACACATGCATAATACAAAGAAAACACCAGGTAAATTAAAATCGTGTAAATACATGATAACAAATAATAAATAGATGCATCAAATTAATCAGTAAAGGATAAATCAAGTGGTTGATTTATTTTAATAAATTATTTAATGTGAATTGAACTGAAATTGTTATAAAAAAGAAGCCTAGCTAATAGATGATAATGAAATAGGAAAATCATTGGAAAAAGATTGGAGAGCATCATCGTCTCGTAGATATCTGCAGGAAGTGCCATGATATAAATATATATCTGCAAGTCTGATCAAGTGAGGTCAGCGAGGGTGAAACATGATCCGTTCGCCTTCGGAAAGGTGATAGTCGCCCTCGTCCTCCTGCTGCTTATGTTCAAGTACTGTCTTCTCGGCCGAACAACTGGGGCACTTGAAATCGTAGGCAATCGTTATAAGTTTGCAGGGTTTGGTGGAGTCATCGTCATACGATTTGATTTTGATGATGATGATGAGCTAGTCCTAGTGGATTCGTCGATGAAGCCGCACTTGTCGCATTCCACAAGCACTCCAACATTCTTCTTCTTTAGTAGTTAAATTTGTTTTTCAGATTGGTGCCGTGGTTAGTCCTAATGGTCGTCCGCGATTTCTTATCATCTTCTTCTTTCTTGTCCTGTAAATATTTCCTCCATGATTTTCTTATGCTTTTCATCAATCATTTTCTCAACCTTCTCATCAAATCATTTTGTGCTCCCAAGAAGATTTATGGAAATAACCAAGAAATAATGACCCACGATTCTTTTTCTCTGTCTCTATCTGCATGGATGACGAGGATGATAATGATAAACACAGACTCTCCTTCTTCTGGCTCTCCAATGATAATATTGAGGATGATGACGAGGAAAGGACACTCAAGCTCTTATAAGAAGAATTCATATTCCTCCCACGTAGCAGTGGAGGAAGGATTTTGAAAAGGTTTCGCTGGATAGTAACTCATCAAACCCTAATCCGTTATCCTACTAGATAGGTTTAGGAAAATCTATTTACACTTTATGGGTAAGGGTTTTGGAAACTCATAAAAGTCCTAATACCTATCCTCATACTTTTAAATACTTCTCCATGTCCATGGAGTGAGTCAAGGATTTTGGAAAGCTTTTGTGTTATCTACCTACCTATCTCTCTCGGCTGCACAACGGTTTGGCTGCTGCTGGGTGCGGATGGTCTTGCGGAATGGGGCAACTTTATGATTATAATTACGATGCTACTGTTTCACTTTAAAATCCGCACCATTCGACAATTATAGCCAGATGGAATACAATTGAATCGCGATACTTAAGACGTATAATTAAAAGGATTGTATGACCATTTCTAAGATCAAAGGAGTCTATACATTTAACCAAACCTTCTAATCCTTTTCCGATGCTCTATTCATTTAGACTCTACTCCACTAAGCACCAAAGGGAGTATCAAAATTGGAAAGTTTCTTTTCCTTTTTCTAATACACACACACACACACATAATATGACAACAATGAAAACTAAACCCCTCCTTGCTTTGATATTAAGTTATTAACAGTGACATCTCATGCTACCAGTGAGAGAAATTGGGCTAGTTTATAAATTTTGAATTATTCAAAATCTATTTAGAACTTTCGCTCAGTCTATTACGTTAGCTGTATTAAAAAGCGCAAATATACCGGCCATATCATAAATGAAGCTAGTAAGAATCCAATCCAATTGTTGAGAATTGTTTAGAAATGACTTTTCCTGAAGCTAGTAGGAGTCCATTAGTTGAATAAATATTTCAAAAAGACTTGCCAGGTTAATGACAAAAGAGAGCTATACTGCAGGTACCCACCATTTATACTGCAGGTACCCACCATTCATATCGTTCCTAGGCTTCTAAACTAATCAAGCAGAAAGTTACTGGATCTGACTTGCCATACGGCGCAGCTTGGCCAACATCAGTGATGCGGCCGATTCTCTAGCTTCATGAGGATTCGAACGTGGGTCACCGGCATTTGAACATTCAAAATCAATTCCTTTCATGGTTACATGTGCTTGGAATCCACCTTTAAATGGGAAAACAAATCAGATTAGTTAAATTCCTGCAATCGAATTTTGTTTTAGCTTATAATACATACTCAGTGATAACTTTAACTGGAATATTCAAGATACATCAAAGTACATTGACAACAAGATCCCAGGAGACATGCTTACTGCCTTAAAAACCAGCTCTCCTATATCTATCTCCCCTCAATATCAAATAGTATTAAGGTAATGAACAAAATAACTAAAATGGTACGCTTGATCTGGAATTAGATCTTGTGAGATGAATTATTTGCATACTTAGTTTATTGGTAGAGCATTACAGAACTAAGAAAAGTAACTATAATTTCAACTTTTTCAGGTTGCATATAGAGATTAAAGGATCTTACCATCTGAAGGAGATACGCGATATGTTGGTAATATCCAATTGTTCTCATTGCATATACCATCCAATTCCTGCTGAATGAAAAAAATAAATTAAAGATCTATGAGAGAACAATATATCAAAACATCATTTGTTTATACCTAGAAAGGTACAGAATTTAAAGGAACTCAAGATGGGTGAGGGCTGTAGACGCATATATGGAAGACCCCGAACACTGACTCTTAGACTTGACCTAGGCAACAGAGATCTGTGATCAAGAATCCCTGATCACAAGATTTCATGCAACAGCATCCTGTGCATACATGAGCTATAGCCATGCAAGTTTTGCTTATTTTCTCCCTTCTTTCTCCCATTTTTTGTCCTTTGTTAGGATGGGCTAAAAAAATGAACCAACACTGAATTACTTCTGTCGCAGATATACTTCATGATATGCATACTAGCAAGGAAAGAAGCAAACATTTGCTCAAAGCAGTATACTATTTGTGACCTGATTATGCACACCCTAGAAAAGCTCTAATATTTCCTTCGTAGCAAACCCAGAAAAAAATTGGTTGAATTTAAAAGCAAAATACTAATTCTAAGGTCTCTCAGATCACAATGACAAAGTAGAATAACTGAAGACGATAAATCGTAAGATCCTTCTAAGAACATTGGGGAGGAAATAAAATTAGAAATATAATGAAAGAACTTGCCTGACATGAATTTTTATTGACGAGAACAGCCTCTGACAATCGCTTCATTTCCATAGACTGAGATGAGCTTTGGTTCCCAAACTGTTGACAAATCCTCTCATGGGTAAGACTTCCTTGGTGAATGCCATTGCTATCTTCTTCAAGAGATTCTATCTTTAGTCCCAAATCATCATCACCGCCTATGGTAATAACATAGAAAGAGGTAAAAGGGAATGTTATTTATACGTCACAAGTAAAGCTGTGACAAATACTGAAACTCCTCTGATGAGATAAATGTGAGCTTATTTTCGACCTTTTAAGTTGGACAAACAACTATCCATGAGGAATAATTATTCAAGGCAAGGTTATCCAGAATGCATTTTCACCAGATATTGAAATTTTCTCCTTTAATTTAATAGATTTCAAGTGATAATACTTTCCAGGAGACAAGTCTTCTTTTGGTTAAATCGACAAAATATTAACTGACTTCAGGTTGAGATTTGAGAGCATGGGGGTTGTTTCCCTAAGTAAAGAGTCCTAGAGAATAAAAATCAGATACTGACTCTTAATTCCTAAATTTAGTTGGAAAAGATAACCTGCTCCAGACCAGACCCCCTCCCAAAATCTATTCCCACTCCTTTCTCTCTTCCTCAGGAACCAAACAACCATAATTGTACATGACCACAGAATAGTTCAAAGTTCAAAGAAATTACTCTACAAAACCAGAATACATGCAAATCATCCAATTTGATAATATGTCATCTGATACTTTAAAAAAAAAAAAATTATATAAAATAGAAAGGAACAAAATAAGATCAAAAGAAACAAGGGATGAAACAAAGAACAAGAACATTAAAGCATAAACATACCATTCAGAATGGTCTGGATCCTTTTATCATACAAGGCAATATCATCCTCTAAATTACGCTGTTGGAGAGTCTGCAAACACAAGTAAAGATGCAATATGATGATTTGTCTAAGGCAAACATATGGAAGCAAGACAAAATTAAATTATGCTAGACTCCACAAGATAGATTCATTTAGGAACACAATATTGTCCCAAAATACATACAATATAATTAGATATAAACTTGATCTAAAATCTTAAAGTCGATTGGTAGGGCCCAACTATAGTATTTAATAGGGATGGTAATAGGCACCACCCGCAGCGGGTTTGCCATTATCAAAGCCAAACCCGCACAAAATTTAAATCACCAAATCCACCCGAAATCCGCAGCGGGTTTTAATTTTTTTAAGAAAATCCACCCGCTGTGGGTTTTGACAATTACCAAACCCACAATGGTATCCGGTGGATTTTTTGCGGGTTTGTAAATTTAAAATCACAAATATTCAATATATAAATTTACAATAATATCCTCAAATTCCACATATATACTCAATTTTAAATTTAACTAATGTAAATGAAAAATTAAAATTTCAACATCAATCCAAGACAAATTCTCAAATTTAAGTATAAAATACACAAATCCTTTAAAAAAACTACAAACTAGTATCTAAAAATAACAATTATATTTCATATTATCATTCAACACAAGCTCCAAGAGAAAATATTCATTTCATTCACTATCGTTAGCACCCATCCAACGTGATGCCTACAATAATGATTAAAATTAATATTTTCCAAAGAATAATACATTTTAAATATTAACTCGAAAAAAAATTATAATAATGAAATAATTCGTGCATTAAGTTAAAGAAAAATAGACCATACAAAAATATTTTGGTTATTTGGCACTTCGCATTATTGCATTATTTTCTTTATATATTTTTTAGATTTAAATATTTTTTAATTAAAAATATTTAAAAAAAACATTGCGGGTCTAGTGGATATCCATGCGGGTATCCGCCGAATATTAAGCTAATACCAAACCTACCCGCATCCAAGTGCGGGTTTTAATTTGTATTACCAAACCCGCCAGTAACCCACAAAATTATCTGTAATGGGCAGGTTTGAGCAGGTTTGCGAGTCTGTGGGCGCAACCCTAGTATTTAAGCTCTAACATTGTTGCACATGAGGTGAACACAAACACAACTTAATATTGTTTAATTATTGCACGTGAGGTGAACACAAATACAACTTAATATTGTTTAATTAATGATAAGGGAGAATTCAATTATATGAAAACATGGTCAAACTAACATCAATGCTAGGTTCAGTTACTGCTTAAGCTGATAGGAAAGGGCTTGATGAAAGTTACAAAAAGAAACAATCTAGAGTCAGTGGATTTCTACCATGTGATCACGTTATTTGCTAGGTTCCATGCCATTTCCATTTGTCAGAGGTGGCACTTGCCACCTCAGAAACTAGCTTTGTAGGTCATATTGCTGATAGTCCTTCATGAGCTCAACATCCAGTTTATTTTCTTCCAATACCAGCCATGACATTCTCCCCCACCCAAGCATGTGACAACCTCAAAATCCAAGAGACTAGCTTGTTAGAAATATTGCATACTCACCCTTACAAGTTCGGGATTTACCCTATTTCCATCTATTGTGGGGTCAAGATAGAATGCAGTTGTAGCTTCATGTACAGAACACAATTAAGCTACATTGAAATTATAAACCTGCTATCTGTGTGCATGATCATTCAAAAGAATAACACATCCAAATCGTTGTTTGCATGAGTCAAAAGAAAGAAGCATACCAATTCATTCCTCCTGCTAAGAAGAACTCTCAATGCAGTTTGTGACTTTTTTCCCTTTGAGGCTAAGCTGTTTTGTAGTCTGTCAGTATCTTTGGAGTAGGATTGATCAGTGACCACAGCACAATCACCTATTGGCCTTTCATATTCATCTGAACGGATCATATCACTGGTAGCTTTCAAATTTGGAGAATTTTCACCTTTGCATTCAGAAATGCAAGGCATCCTCATTGAGCCAGATATCTCAACCTGCAGACCCAAAGATTGGCTCACATGACTTAAATATGATTAAAAGAGAGAAACAAAACAAATTCATTCTTCAGGAGGTCCCTAAACACGATATGATGTAACTCATTCCTGTACCATGAGTTTAGCTTAGATTCCAAATTATAAACTTTTAGGCATGATCATCAGGCCATTTATATTTTTAACAAACCTTCTTCATCAGTCAATTCAAACTTGTTTATTCCACATGCATTAGCAATCTTAAACCATTGATAACGACTCCATAAGAGAAATGTGTGCTGCACGAGCATGCGTGCACACACACACACACCCACACCCCATTCTAGACTAGCTCAATGATCAAAATTGTTTTTAGGAGAAAAGTTAGCAAATAATGTTATGCTAAAAGATCATGTTGCTGAACAGCATAAATAAATCAAACCTTAGTGTTACTGCCGGCTGTGCCATTTAAATCACTCTTTAAAGAGGACATCATTGTTTTTTGGTGATCATCAACTTGGACGGTAGTATCAGTATTATTGCCCATTTCTTCATTTGGAGGAGCATCCACATTCACACTACATGGCCCATCACAATCACCAGATAAACCATTTATGGAACATCCATTCTTGTTGGTCCGTAGTCTTTTCTTGTTGGTCCGCATTGGTGATTTAGTACTTGTATTTGCACTGCTTCCAGCAAACTTTTCTATATAGCTCTCTACATGAGATCCTTCTTGGTTATCATGAATTACTGGTTCATGAGGTTCTTCTGTCCTGTTAGAGTTGGTCACATTTATTCTTCCAGATGCTGACTGATGATCTTTAGAACTGTTGGAAAGCACTTCTCTGGACAGCACAAGAATAACATATCAATAAATCAGATCCAGTACACTCTCTAAAATCAAAAGTCGAAAATGATGCCACCAGGATAATTAAAATAATAGTAATATGAATATGTATGGTTTCTTTAATGTATAGAACTACTGAAGCCTTCCATTTCTACCAATCCAGCTAAACCAGGTTAATATAACTAATATAGTGGCTGAACTGGCTTAACCTCTGCAGTACAGCAGGGTCATACAAGAAATCTAGAAAATGGGTTGATTTTATGAATGCTTCTGTATATAAGATGACTAAGGCATAAAGAACCAGCAAAGTTTCTAGAAGAGCATATCTTACAAAAAAAGCTCTCTCATCAATTATCAATCATTAATTTCTTGTTAAAGGAGAAATGATCATCTGATGCACAAATTTATCTATCTCTTCGACATGAACAGATTCCCTAAAGACAGAAGCAGAGGGAGAGAGGAAACCATCCAATAGAAAACATTCAACAGCAGTCATAGGTGATGACTTACCAACCAAACCTGTCAAATTAAAATGACAAATCATTCACTTAAGGTAGCATTTACAATTTGAATTGGAATGGAATCCTGAAGAGTGGAAATACTAGGATTGGGAGTGTGGAGTGAGAGTGGGTGCAGGTGTTTACTTACACGAAAATAAGAGTATGGAGTTGGAATTAGAATCTAATTTATGTGTTTACTTTACCTTAGATTAGAAGTAAATAATTTCAAATTATAGTTTTACCCTTATTTAAAGTATTGTAGCTTTTAATTAAAAAATTAATAAAATATATTTATTATACTTGTAAATTAATAATAATAAGTATTAATATCCTTAATTATGTAAATTAAAAATTATTGATAATAGCAACACAAATGAAACATTATTATTAATAATATAGTACAAAATTAATATTTTCTTAGAATAAACTATTTGTTATTATTAATTATTAATATGAAATAAATATAATATTATTATTTTTAATACATATAATAGTATTATATTTTCAAATAAAGATAATAAATATTAATATTATTAATTCTCTATGAATAATATAATATTATTTTTAGGTAATTTCAACTTGAGTCAATGTAAATTATTATTTTTAACTAAATATAATAATATTTTATTTAAATAAGTTTAATAGTATTATTCTTAATAAATGTAATTTATAAAATAATATAATAATATTATTTTACTAAATAAGATTTTTTTATTTTATTTTATTAAATATAATTATATTAAATTTAATAAAAGAAGAAGTGGGAGTGGGAATCCCATCCTACCTTTCCTTATGGGAGTGGGAATCCAACTCCCCACTCTAAAAATGGGTGGGGACTACTTAGTGGAATTCCCACTACTCTCATAAAATATGTTAGTAAACATTAGAGTGGGAGGAATCCACACTCCTCACTCCTGCTCCAGTAAGTAAACATAGCATAAGACACAGAGAGAGGGGAGAGAGAGGAACAATCCAGACAAAGGGGAAAAAAATAAGTTCAAGACACTTCAGGAACAAACAGAAGCTGAAAAATTGCAAGGGCTGAACCTCTATGAGGAAATCCAATGTTGTGTGAACAATCAAGAGAAATATAAGATGATACAGACAAGGAAAGTTTTCTCCTCAATGGGTGTTCCTGATTGAACATAGATATTACGGAGATGAAAGAGTTCCATTTATTGTAAGACAGCAGATTGGTTCCGACAATTTGGAAGAGTTGTAGGGCTGAGAATAGAAATCCCTTTCAAATGAATGTGATTCGGATTTTTAAATATTCAATTTTATGTGATCAAAGAAAACTGCTTCCTTGCCCAAAATGCAACTACCAATGAGATCGTGAATATTAACTATTTAGTTTGAAATTTTCAGCATCCAAACAATGTATATTTAGTCAAGTCAACCCATCAGTTACTCTCCTGACTTTGATGGCTTCAGTATTGCACAAGCTGTGAGATATCGGTCATACATCACAAGAAGTAGAAGCTTCGAAGAGTCAATATTGAAGGCTTGCCAAGTTGTATTCTGAATTTCATGCCAATAGGATAATTTACTAGGTCTCATATGATTTATTTTAAAAGCAGCCACAAAGAAGACAGACTACCTTGATAGAGCTTCAAGCTCCTTGAGCGTAATTCATGTTTAATGAGAATAGAAAACCAATTAAATAAGATTTGAATTTTTTTTTATTAGAATCCACTCAATGCAGATGAATTATAAGTTTTATATCCCCAAAACTAGGGATGATAAGAAAAGCTACGCACCTAGAAAGCCAATCTGACATTATTCCAGCATAAGGAAGCAGATGAAAGTAATCCACAACCTGAGTAACTGCCCATTTCCCAGAACTTTTTGTGACTAAAGGGCCCTGCAAACTACTTAAATAGAAGAACAAGATTATCAGGAAACTTGCAGCAGCAAGTTGGAATAGTAAATTTATCAGAATCTTAATCATTTGTAATCCTCTACTGTACCCATTTGAGGTCCAAGCAAATCCACTAATTCAAAATTTATTTATTGATATCCTTGCTTGTAGGAGAAGCAACCTACCCGATGCTTCTTCTAGTTAGAATAGCAAAAGGAAGAGATTCAAAACACCACCAAATAATCATCCAAAAACCATATCTTCCATTTTCTTTCAGCTATTATGAGGATAAGGTCAATCACTCTTCACAGAGTAAAAGCAAAATATATATTTTATTTTTCTTTCAGTTATTATGTTGATCAGATCAATGCTGTGAAACAAGTGTCCGACCCCTGAACTATGCAAACACTCCACAACGGAAAATCATAGTTTATGATGTCCCAAGCTATTAAACAGTTTCAAATAAGCACAAACATACAACTTGTTTAGAGACAAGGACACTGTTACCACTCTGATGATAGAAGAAACCAACAGAAAAAATGTAGTTCACAGATTCAAACTGTATGACTGTAATGGCTAGGAAGATGTAAATGCTTGAAGCTCAATTAATTTCATTTTTAGTTGTTAATTTTCACATAATGATAGCAAGTACATAGTATGACAACAGCCATTACCATGTGTGCAATTTATTGGTACCTAATGAAAATAGCAGCAATGAGATGGTCAAGTCTAATCGCCAAAAGTGAGTTTCTAACATCATCGTTTAAAGTTATATAGGCTGTTAGTTAAACCAAATCCTTCATTTAAAGTTATATATAGGCTGTAGTTAAACCACATGCTTAGTCATAAACTTGAGTCAACGCTATAAAAAGAAAAATAAATAAAGCTTCTTCTTTTGGTCGTTTCTTTGTCCGGCAGATAACACTATCCATATGTAATGCAGCAATGGCTACGAAAGTTTAAATGTTGAAAGCACCATAGCACAACTCAAAATAAAAATAAATTTTGATAAAAAATAAGCAGTGGATAAATCTAGTCTACTAACAAGACTTAGAAAACAAAAATAGAGTCGTTACGTGCTAACTAAAAAAGGGTAGATTAGAACCAAACCTGTCAATAGCATCTCTAATTGGAATTTCAAAAACATCATCACTTTTGGACTCTTTGCATTGCATTATGTAAAACCTAGCCATTGTCTTTTCCTTACTTAGAGAATATGCAACATCACTCCTGATAATGATAAGTTCGTTTTGATTAATTCCTTTTCCATCTACAAGAACCATATTCAACCATCAGCAAGTCTTTTTGAAGTGTAAAAACAAAAGAGCAAAAATTTAATTATAAAGTATTCAAAACCAGTCAAGGACACAGCGTTTGATAGGGAGGTTGGAGTATCTCCGTATTCATTGGGACATAGACAATTAATTCATAATGTTCGAACGTTGAAAACTTGGTTCAGTGAAAGTGCACATGAAATAAAACAACAGAAGTTAACGTCCTCAAAAACTAAGTCATTGAATGAATTTAAAAGTTAAATACATTGTTTATAAGCAAAAGCAACTCTAACAGCATACTAACTTGCCCAGAATACCCTAATAATTGCTGCTTCCAAAAGAGAACTTATACGCTTCATATCAGATGCCTAATAGTCAATTTATAATCAGTTGACAAAATAAAAAAGTTTCCAAATAGAAGTGTTCAAGGCCTTCCATTTAGTCTCTCCCAACACAGGAACAGGTAGTTTACCTTGGAGTTCTTATAGCATGATCAAATTATTCAACAGTTCAACAGCTCTAAATCCCAATCCTCGGAAACGTTATTTGAGGCAACTGAATCACACTCAAGTTTCTTTTTCTCATATAATCACGAAAAAGTACTAATCAACAAATGCTTTTACCATTTATAGTGTTGAAAGGGTTATCAATAGAACTTATATCAACTGTACGTCCACATTTACTGATTTATTTATCTATCTATGTAGTGTATTCAGAAGATAGCATACCAGTTGCTTCCTTAACAGCTGAAAATGCAACTTGCCGAAGGGTATCTTCATCCACAGCATCTTCAAAAAATTTTCTAGTAACTTTTATCTTTTTCCTTTTTTGTTTTCCCTCTGACATAACTTCTGAGATGCAACTAGAGACATCCAAATCTTTTTCAATCAGTGAAAAAACCCCCTCAGTCATGGAACTATGTTTCAGAAAGCAGTTCTCCTTCCTTGAGTCAATTAAAAGAACTGCAACTTTAGAAATTGGCCACCCCTCTGTGCTTAGAATATCTTTTGATGCATCTAAACTGTTGGATATATCACATGCATCCATAATTTTCTTCTCCGTCACTGAAAGCTGTTTGTCCGGGTCGTCCAATTCCGAATCATTGGATCTTTGCAAAAGCTTCATATGTGCCAACAAAGTAGGCTTCAGAACCACAGCTAATTTGGAAAATGACTCAAAACCTTCAAATTTCAGTTGCCGATGTTGTTTTATGTGGTAATAGTTGTATAGCAACACCACAGCGTGTACCTAGATGAGATAAATATAACAAAAAGAAAAATGAAAAATGTTAAAAAGAGTAAATCATAATAACCTACCATCGGAATGACTGACAAATAAGCGAAACTATTTTTCTGGAAATCATTATTATTATTACTTTTATTGGCATGTATTGTGTTTAAATTAAACAATAATGCAGTGGGTACTAGCAAAACTTGATTTATTTATTTATTTATTGATAGGAAACAAAGAAACTAGTATCAATAAGAACAATAATTACAAAAAGTGAACAAGGAGTCCACAAAGAAAGAAACCCCCAAAAGATCGCTAGAAGATCTACACAGTTGAATGCTAATCAAATGACAATATAAGCATAGGATCTAAAGATTATGAAAGCTTTACAACAAAAACATAACAAAAACACAGAATTAAGCCAACACTCCTTCCCCATTTACATGAATGGGGAAGAAAGAAGAATCTTGAAATTCCTAAGTAATCGAGGCCCAAAGAGAAGCTAAAAATCGCTCTTTCCCACAAAAATATGATATCTTCCTCTAAATCATCAAAAATGCTTCTATTTCTTTCAATCCAAATCACCCAAAAAGTGCTCAACTGAACATTTCACAAGCACTCTAGCCTTTTCACCTTTCCCAAAAACATAAATAAACTCTGAAAGCACAGACATACCAGAAGCTGGCATCACCCAAGAGATTTTAGCTGCCTGAAACTATCTACTCCACAGCTGGACAGCATTGTGATAATACAGAAACAAATGATCCGTACTTTTGCCATTTCTCTTGCACATGACACACCAGCAAGGAGAGAAACACACATTAAGATTCCGCCTTTGAATAATATTACCATTACTAAGCTTACCAAAAGCGAATGACCAAGCAAAAATTTGAACTTTACTTGGGACTTTAGCTTTCCAGATCATATGGGCAGGCTGAAAGTTCAAAAGAACTTGATCTTCAATCAACTTATCGAAAAATGATTTCAGCTTCCAAATTCTTTTATCCTCTACCATAACATTAACTGAAACATTCTCCAGTAAAGCCAAACGGGTAGCACAAAACTTAACTGATTTTTTTACAGTTAAGTTTCTAATTTGGCCCTCAAAATCTTCAAGTTTTTACTTGGCATGGCTAGTTGTTGGCTGATGTGACAATGATAGCAATCCATTAATGAAATATGTTCATCTTGCTTGCCTTCTCATATGTTATTTCTTTTTAAGATTCGAAGAACGGATGAAAATGGACTTGAAAACTTTAATAAGAGGTTCTAAATAGCAAGGTTAAGGATCATCGACAAACAGGGAGACATTTATCAAATTTCATGAATAAAGTGTAGACTCAAAAAAAAAAAAGCCAAGCTTTCTTAGGGAAACGGTTGTTGAAGGTCTGTGCTATGTCACCACTCAGTCAAAGCTCTTATACAGCCTCCAACACATGGCACATGGATCTAACACAAGCAAAACAGCAAGTTACACAATGTAACTTGGTTAATATGATGGGTTTGTTTCGAACTCACAACCTTTGAGTAACCAATCAACCTCAAACTTTAAGCTAATATTTAAGGGCATAAGCTCTAACTAGTTAGATATGATTGTTTATTACATTCTCCTATCCGAAGTAAAGATGGTATCAAAATGGATGGGATTTCGATATTGTGGTTAAAAATATTTTTTACATTCCCTAATTCGAAGTAAAGATTGTATCGAAATGGATCGTATTTCAATATGGTGGTTAAAGACTCTAATCACTGTTTTTAGAAAAATTATTTTCTGTTGATGTGCATTATGTTGTAAGCAATAAGAAGCAAATTTGATTTTGGGAGGATAAGGGGATTGAGGATGACATTTTAGCTAAATATTTCCTTGGCCCTATCAACCATCTAACTTAGCTAATGTTTCCATATCTTTATTTTATTAAATTATTTATTTATTTTAAATAGTACATAAATGTAAACTAAATGCTGCAGAATTTACCTAAATCTCACCCCAAGAGATCTTACCAGTTGACCACCTAATAGCCACAACAAGAATCCAAAACCCAAATCATGACATGCTCCGAAAAGTCAGAACGACTAAATTAACTAAAGCAATAAATACTGGCTTTGGTATATCTGAGAGCAGATAGGCATACATTTTCTTCATTCCAAAAACAAATGAAAATCATGCAAAGCCTCCCATAACAGAATGATACTAGATGGACATTCAAGTGATGACCTTAAATCTACTCCACTGAGGCTCATAAAATACAACTCCAGTATCATTTTCAGCAAGAGAACCAAAATACATTTAGAAACATATCCCGACATGATTTACTAAAACGAGAAATAATAAAGTTAATATAAATAATCTGATAGTTTCTGAAGATGTTAAAGTCAACAAATAAAAAGATATGAAATAGAAAGACTGCTCATGCAACAAACAAGAAAATTAATCATTCAATCCAACAAAAAAACATGGTAGTTTGAGAAGAGCCGCAATGGAGCCTTAAAAAGAGGAAGCCAAAATGCAAGATCAAACAAAGCATGGAAAGACCACCTGTTTTGCAACAGACTGCTGTAGAGATTCAGATGGAGTGTCTCGCGAGGAAGGTCTTGCTGGTAGCAATGGATCAACCAAGTAATCCAGTAATAAAAGGACTGTGTCTTCAGTCGCACATAAATCTGAAGCAGACATTATTCAGTTCTTTCCGAGCAGAACTCTACTCAAATTAATATCTGTATTAGAAAAGCAAATACCAAGATTCAGGTCCACACTCAAAGCTTTATCAAAGAAGTCCAAGAAATTCTGATATGCATTTATGTCACAGTCCACCGTGAAAGCATGCGTAATTGTCCAATTACGCAAATTTCTCGCTTTTCACTACTTATCAAAAGAAAAAAGGGAAAAAAAATGCATTTCCTTAATAGCTTCAGCCTTCAGCACCCAAGCCAAGTCCAACAATTGAGAAGATATATAAAATATAAAAAATTATGCACACCCATAAATTGTATTATTTTCGCAGTCATCTTTTTCTCCCAAGAAACTTAAAAAATAAAAATAAAAAATACAATAAAATAAAATCTTGCTAAGCCGTTCTCCAGAAAAGATTAATTTTTTTCCCCAAACAGACCATCAAATTCCTAATATGAAACTTTGAGGTAAAATTAATCAAAGCTCTAGTAAAATTAAATCTTTTAATCTTTTAATTAATTTCCCTTCACAGCATTTTACCTTTAGGCAATTAAAACAAACATAAGCACAGGCTTAAGTCTCGGTTTACCAAACATATGATCTAATATTATCCAACAAAAGGAAAAAAAAAAAGGGGGGGGGGATTAAAAAAAATCCCAAGTGAACCGCGCAATAAACCCAGATGGTGAACTTAAAAGTTTTATGATCAAAGTTTAAGCAAAAACCCAAAACCCAACAAAGAACTGAAAATGGGTAGTAAAAATTTCAACTAGGGTTTCGGAATTCTGAAAATGGAAACAATGTGAATGAGTAATTAAAAGAGTGTGAAGGTGAATTACCAATTCCCGATATTAGAATCTTGAAAGCTCTCAGAGCATTTTTGTGAGACTTGGTGGAAATCACAGTCTGTACTGCATAAAAGCCTCTGAAGGGCGCCCAATGTGCGTTTTTTGGGCGCCAAGGTATCTAACATAGGTCCCTAATTTTCAGGAAAATTACAATTAGACCTTGTAATTATTACTTTTTCAATAAGGCCCCTGCATTGGTTTTATAGGAGAAGCAAAAATTCATTAATAGAGCGAAATTAGCCACTATTATTACATCTTAGGCAAGATGGACCTCACATACGATATTTATATTCTCCATAGCAATAATAGGACCTAAGATTCAAGAATCAATTATAATAATGCCCAAAACAGACAATTGACAAGTTCACTATGATTTTTCTAAATTAAAAAAATTTGCACACTAATATGTATATCATGTCCATAATAAAAAAAATGATGTTCATCTCACTTATTGTAGATGACAATCATGTTCATAGTAAAAAGAGATTTATCGCAGTGCACATTAAGACAACACAATAATTTCACAACAGTTTAATATCTCAATAAATAAATTCAGATATATTAATCAATAAAATACTATATATTATAAAAGACAATAAAATAATAAAATATCCTCAAAAAATAAAATAATAAAAAAACACTTTACGACATGACTTCATAGAAGCATATAAGATGAACTTGTATCATAAACCAGACCTCATAGTAGCATATAAGATGAACCTATATCATAAACCATCGGAAACTCTATGCTCCACCATCAAAGCATACATAATTAAACTCCAACACATACATTAATTCGCAATCCAAACACCCAATTGTGGATTTTGATTTGATAGGGATCATAATAGAGAAATTATAAATTTGACTAGGTTATGACGTAAAATTTATTAACTTAGGCCAAAGTTAAATTTTGAGGGCTATATCAAAGTATAAAAGAAATGAGGGGACCAAACTTAAAATTCATATAAATGTGAAAGCCACGGTGACGAGCATTAAATTTCAATGTTGTTTCCATTAAATGTAATTTTATCAATTTTCGGGGCAATTTCGTATGGGGAAAATTTTACATGGCGAATGCCAAACAAAATCATGCCCGAGTTGTAGCTTTTTAAAAAATAAAAATAAAAAATAAACGTTAAACAGTGCCCGTTGATGCATTTCAAAATAATAGTATACTAAGCAATTAAATTCTGTTGGACGGGCGATGCACCCATTATGCCTTGTTTATGAAGATAAGATAGCAATCAATTGTAATTAGATATCTATGGGCATATTTGGCATATAACATTACATGCATTGCTTGGCAAGCCTGCATTAACTCAAATAAATTAACCTTTGGCAGTGAAAATGGTATGCATTAGTCATTAACCAAGTGTAAATCTTCTAAGGGACCAGCATGGGTCACAATTCCAGTAAAATGAATGAAAAATATTTTTAATATTTTATATTTTATATTAAAATGAATTAATATGAATAAAATATACATCTTGTAAATTTGTACATTGTCATTTTAGTTATATAATTAAAAAAAAGAGTTGAAGAAGAAGAAGACTTAAATAGATCCTACCATTCCATGTATTAAGTCAACTATTTATAGAGTTGGCATTTTATGACAAGTCTAATTAAATTGGGAGTTTATTTATTGCATATCTTGTAATAGAGATTAATTTATTAATTTCTTAATTTAGCGAGATTCTAATTTATTAGAAATATTTGATTTCTAGTTTTAGTTAGATGTGTAATTTAGCAAGTCAATTAATGATGAGATTCTATAATTGCCACATAAGATCTATTTAAAATAAGAAGTTGGTTCAAAGATGAAGTTTATTGGATGTTCTAGATATTTATTGGGAGACAAGCAAGACAAAAAAATCATATTTAGATTCGTAGATTAGTAGGAATTATAAGAGGAAATAAAATCTTATTTTGAAAGAATTCAAGTCTTTTAGCAAACCTTAATACCTATATAAAGTGAGGTATTTTACAATTGAAGGTGCGCAACACAGAGCGTAAAGAAGAGAAGCAAAATTCAGCTTCTTTCTTAAAGAATCCGGATTTAGCTCATAATATTGTGTTGATTTATTTTCTTATCTTCTTTTCATCTCTGTAGAGAGTTTATGTGGATCTTACATCACTAAACATTGAGGAATTGCTATTGATCACTTTACAAAGTGCCTTGAGGATTTAGATTAAGAGGGGTAGCAATTATTTAAGAGAAGTAAATTTAATCTAAGGTTGAGTAAATTGTACGGTAATAAACTGTAAATGAGAGTCTTGCGTTTGGTAAATCCATAAGTTGTAACATCCCAACTTAGTGAATTGCTTTTCATCTAGGCATGGCCTCGTGCATGTAGGATTGATTAATCTGAATTACGTAAAAATCTCCATGTCATTTAATTTTTGTAATTTATTGTATTTTAAAAAAATTAATATTTTTAATGTGGATGAACAGTAACTGTGAACATTATCGGTGAACAATAATAGTGAACAATATTTTCAAAAATTATTTAAGTTATTAATTTTAGGGTTTTAATTGCATACATTTATTTGTAATAGATCTAAATTCCTTTCACCATGAAGAAATAATAAATTGTTTTCCAAAGCTCAAACAAAGAAGATCAACTTTTTTGTCCATAGATGATGCTTGATCGACTGATGAATTAGTAGAACTTCTCAATTGAAGGTAAATCTTGATTTTGAACATCGATTTTATTAATAACAGTTTTATGATTGTCTTGATTTTGGAAAATGAATTTCTAGTTTCCAATATTCCGCCATTAACAAATAGTTAATAAATAGCCAACTTAGAAACTTAAAAAAAAAATCTCCTCTCCACTTACTAGAAATTAAAACTAATTGAATGCCTCTTTATATTTTAAAATAATAATTCATTGTCATTGCTTTGTTTGTGATCCAATAACCTTTATATATAAAAATAATTTTTCCTCAGGTATGGTTAGGCCACAAAAGACTCCATATTGTTGCGGACTGCCTAATTCGCTAGCCCAATTGCCCACAATTTTGGGCTAGAGAGCCAACTCAAGGTCAAGAGGCTAGCTTGGCCCAATTCCGGAAATTTCTAGGCAACTCTAGCACATTTGAGCTTGTAAATACTCTAGAATTCTCCATACAATTCCATCACATGTAAATAGCTAGGAAATTGTAGAATTCTCTAGAATCTCTAGAGCTTGGAAAGCCTCCCCTATAAATATGGGATGGCATTAGGCATTTGTATCCAACAATCACAACAACAAACTCAACAACAAGTATTGTAATATCTCTTTGTGCAATACAAGTTTTTTATTCGGCTCCATTACTTTCTTCTCTAATTCGAGAAGCTCTAGGCTTACTTAGCAACATTCGGCAAAGTTGTCTAAGTGCCGCACGGATGAGCTGTGCAAAATACTCATCCCGTGACAATATGCATTCTTTAAGAGAAAAGATGCATAAGAAAATATAACTTTTTTGACTTTCAGTCCAATTAATATTGAACCTTTAACCTTTGACCAAGGCAGTGTCCTACTAAATCTCCAAGACTTGAATTAAGAAAAAAATCATAATCTAAACTCTTTACAACGTGATTCAAGATTACTTCAACAAAAATGAGATTATCCTTTGAATGAATATAATGAAACACGTTGAGCTTTTTTTCCATAAATTCTTTGGGCCCTATAGTCAAAGTTGGCTTGTTCTGCCCCGATATTAACTAAAGACTTAATGTAAGTTTTACCTCATTATTTAAGCACATTTCTTACTTGGGTTTATATAGTATTGCATTAGCTTTAAAACACAAACTCATTTAATCAATGAAAACTTGTTTTATTTATATATAATTAGTTAATAAAATGTAAGGTTCAATAGTTGAAATATTAGCTATCGCCAACCACCATAATCAATTGCCAGCATTATCATTCCAGTATTGATTAACGTCAATTTTGGTACCATTAGAAATCTTATTGTTACACAACAATATATATTTCACTAGCAATAGAATTGTCATTCACTGTAGACCTATGGTTAAAATTTTGAATCTTGAAACTTTAATCATACATTTATGGTGGCAGGATGCTCTATTTTCAGTGGCATATGCACCATTGTGTAGCTGCAATGATGAGGATTCAAATGGTACCAAAACTAACATCAAACGATATTGAAATGTGAATGCTAGTGGCTGTTCTTGATGGCTGATGATAGCCATAGGTGAGTAAATTTATTTTTATTTATAAATTTAATAAAAATAAAATTATTAAACTCTTAAGATATGAATAATCATAATTTTTTTTATACAAATTAGAATATAAACATTTTTATATATAATATTATGTAATGTATGGTGCCATACATTGTACGATATTAATATAACACACTATTAGTACAATACAATCTAATATAATATATCCTTTATTAAATAAAATAATACACTTTCATGCAATACAATGTGTCAAACGTATCCTTAGAAAACAAATTGTTATGATGCATTTCTCAATGATTGAGACAATTCCAAAAATGATAGTAAAATTCTTTGTGTGGAAAATAAAATGACCAAGATTTAAATTCCTCTTAAATGAGTGGGGAGAAGATTGACGGGATTATCCTTATGGTAATTTTTTTTTCAAATGATACTCTGGTGAAGCATGAAGTTAAAGTCGAACATAACTAAATAATTGACCGGTGCTTTAGGTAAGTTTGTATGGCGATATATAAATATTATGTACCTTCTAATATTTAATAGATGAAAAGAGTTTACAGAGATAAAAAGGTTATTTCGGGCGAACCACTCTTCACATCAAGACTCCTCAATCTAGTAAACACTTATCCTATGTCCAGAACATGTTAGTCACAATATACACACACATATATATATATATATATACACATACAAAGAAATTACTAATTTTAACTCCCAAATAAACCACTTCTAAACTAACTATAACACAATAACGATTGGATAACATGACTTAAACTGTCTACACTAACTAAACGTGATTTGATCATCAAAGCAACTAAATTAAATGTGGACGTACGAGCTAGGACTACTCTACAAGGCAACAAAAGATATACATAAAATTCGAGGAAACAATGAGGGAAATTTTAATTATTGAAATAAAACAAAAAGTACACTTGATGAGGAAACAATCTTTTTTGCCTCAAAATATAGAAAAAGGTCTAGAAGACAGCATGCCGGAGATGCAATCAACAGCAAAGATATACTGCAAGTGATGAAATCATATTATTTGGTCTGATGAAACCGCAGCTGATTGGTAGCTAGCTAGAGCTGATAACGATGATCTAATAATCATAAGGATCAAATGAAGCACTAATAAGATCAATTAAGCTGTTCATTCTCGACATTGATTGCTTCCATTTGCATGTTTTCTGCAACATTGTTATTGTCAGATCCATAAACATTAATATTGCTGTTGTCTAGTTGGAGATATTGTTGTTGCTGAACTTGTCCGCCAGAAAAATCAATGAAACCAGGGTAATTATAATAACTTGGTTCATGATTATTATAATAATTATAATAACCAAAGAAACTGTCTTCAGGATAATTGCAATTATTAGATTCAAGATTTGGTAGCTGTATTGGTGAATCCTGCAGCAGCTGTTGCTGCTGCTGTTGTTGTTCTTCAGCAGCTGATCTAATAATATTCTCCAGCTCTTCTTGTACACTAGGTTTTCCCTTATATTTGATCTTACAAAGCCTCCAATCCTGCAATTTAAATATTAAATATATAAAACATTTTATATATCGAGCCATTACAAATTAATGGTATTAAAGTTGGACTTATATATCTTGCAGTACAAGATCAAACGGCACACAATGGCCCCATCAACCCATCCCGTACATTTCTAGCCCACATAAAGTTGTGTCATGTAAATGTCAGAAACACTACTATGTATATCACATATTGCCCCCATAAAGCATTAAGTTCTATGTCATGTAAAGTATCATAAAATCTTACCCTCATCGCCACATCCCCATTGGTCCCTTGCCCGCATAAAGTTGCGTCATATAATACAAACTATAAAGTGTGTAATAAAATCTTAGTACGTATATACAAACACATTCAAACTAAATGACGTAGCATTTCTAGAAGCTTATGTAACTTTAAAGGGGGCTGAGTTTCTAATTGATTTGGGTCTGACTCCCTTAACTATAGAACTTGAATCAATATATGTTGTTAACGTTGGTTTGGGAGTGTTTTTGAAAGGCTCAAAAGTGAATTCAAAAAGTTATAAACACATATGGGAGTTTGAAAAAATCTTTTTAGAAATCACTAATGGCAAAATTATTTCATTTTACAGCAGATTTTATGAAGCAAAAAAAATGAGTAATTTTTCGAAATTTAATTTTAAGAATTAGTTTTACATTTAATATAATTGTGTGTGTGTGAGTGTATGATAAAAAAAATTATATATATATGTTTATAAATGTGTATTTACATTTTATTCAATATTATTTTTAATTCAGTTATTTATATTTTTACAACAGTTTAATAATAAAATTTAATAAATACATAAACTGCTTTTAAAAGTCACAATAATTTAAAAATAAATTATATTAAATGTTTATTTGATTCTCTTTACATTTAATTATTTTCACAATACAACTAGCTACTATTATTTTAAAAACAAGACTAGATCTTAGTCTAATTGAGAAACACTTTTGACTGGAAAGAGATTAGTTGGCTATAGCTAATATAAGTTATTGATATTTGGTATTACTCTAATGATAAAAGTTAAACTAAATTTAAAAAAAGTGCAAAGAAATGATGGTACAAACCGTTGTGTAGGATTCAAGGCCGTATTCATGCATAATCCAATTAGTCTTGATGGCTTTGTTACGCTTTGTCCTAGGATCACGAGGTTCATCTCTGCTGAATCTGTGAAATGTAAGAGGTCTCTTGAAACCAACTAAAGTTTGATTATTGTAATTGGCATAAAATTTCTTAACACGGCCTGTGGCTCTCCACCATCCTCGACCTAAAACTTCTCTCGAATCGTTCTCCCTCAAACAGAAGTAAAATCTTTCGTTGGTGGACATTGTAATCCCCTGCATGTACAACATCAACTCATAGTTAAAGTAAGATTGGTAAAGTAATGTTTATGTGATTCCCAATCAATCATTTTATTTGATAAAGACGGAGAGAATTAGCATTTGTAATTTGTTTTCACTGTTTTAATCTTTACTTCGATTCTTTTCATATCTTGATCCTATCTGCAACTCTATGCAATTCTTTTAGTAATCAATTATCTTATTTCAACGTCTCTCTCTTATTTAAGTGATTTTTATTTTTATAATAGTACTCTATAATTAATATCTTAAAGTAACAAACAAGAAGTTAATTAATATCAAAATAAAGCTCCTTTATTATTTTGTTTTAATAAATTACTAAAAATGAAACATAAGAACAAGGTGTTTTTAGAGATCAGTCCAAATAGGTCCAACACAAAAATCTTACAATTATAAACCATTAATGTGTCGTTCACAAGAATTTAACCTAGTTTTGGAAGTGGTGAATTCGATCTTAATTAGGACAGAAGCCTTTTCTATTCTCCACCGTGTTTACTATTTTAACCCTTATTTTCTACTCCATTTCTCAATAAATTTAATTGAGAATGGAGAATATATCCCTATACAAGAAACATTCTTCTTATCCTCTACATTAACTATTTACTTATTTTCTTTTATAGTAGTTACTAATACTACATAAGAATAGTTGTATAAAAGTAAAATCAATTCCAACAAACCCTTCATTAGTATATTGCAATAGTATTCAAATTTTAAATAAAAATTAAAAAAACCATCTGCAACATACATCGAAACAATATCAAAAGAAAAATGCCTAGATTAAAATAAATAAATTTAAAATATGAAATGGGATCGGGTGGGAAGTACAAAACCAAGTCCTATCCCTTCAAAAATTTAAAAATTATACGCCCCCATTCCCCAAAATCTCCACCTTATTCCCTCAAAAACTCATCTTAATTTCACCCCATTTGGAGCATATCCCTGTGGAGCCCCAAGCTCTTAAAGAATTTTGCTATCTCTACTAAAAATTATGCTGTTAATTAATTAACTCATGTGTTTCAAAACTTATGCAAAACATCTATGTTATATATATATATATATATAGTCCATTAATATTCCATTAAAATCTATTTAATTAATTATTCTTTACTTCATTCAATGATTTTATATTTAATTTGAATTTTAAGTTATATGAGGCAAAAATATAATTTTGCTCGTTAAAAATTAGATCCAATAATTATTAAAGTAACGGCAAAACTAACTCTGTAATTAACCTAAACCTTAGTGACAAAAGGCAAATTAATTTACCCAAGTTCTACATGTGCAGCGAGGGTTTCGATAACTCTGGAAGATATACGATGATAAAAATTGAAGATGCTGTACAAGTTATCCTCTTTGCGAGCTTATAGTTCCGTCGAGGGGAGCAAAAAGTGGACATGATTTGTAACAATTGAAAAAAAAATAGTGGCCTGTGGGCAAATTTCATAATTGTGGAAATTAAAATTTATCGTGCAAATTGTAAGAGGAAATCAGTAAGTTTGGAGAAGAAATTAGGGAGCAGAAGCAATATGCTAGAGAACGAAAGTGCAAAAAATGAACGCAAATTCTATCATGCTATGCTACTTCTGACATTTAATCAATGTCAAAAAAGAAAAAATGAAGGGAAGCATATGACAGAATGATCAAAAAGGGAAAACAAACGATGATCTGAGACAAGGTACAAGATAAAGAACGCAAGTGCTTCCTTACCCTTAAAAAAAGTGCAAAAAATTAAAACAAATTCTGTCATGCTATAATGCATGTAACATTTAATCAATTCGGAGGGGTAAAAAACATAAGAAGAAGAAGAAGAAGAAGAAGAAGAAATGAAGCACGTGCATGACAGAATGATCAAAAAAGGAAAACAAATGATGGTGTGAGTCTGTGAGAGAAGAAAAATGAAAGAACGAAGCTCAACACATGCATAATGAAGAAATGCAAAGCCCTAAATAAAATGAAGTGAATCTAAGCAGCGATAGAATCTCAAGGACCAAAAATAAATGAGACAAACCAAAACTTTGTAGTATGGAGATGAGAGAGAAAAAAGGAGAGATCTTAACAGACATTGAAGATGCTGGGGATCAAGCTCATATACACCTCTTTCCACAATGAAATCGCCATAAAGCTGCATTTCCTGCCCCGAAAGTTTCCTAAAAAGAAATTCAATAAGCTCCTCATCGGTGGGATTGAACCTGAATCCAGTCGGCATCATCATCATAATCAATGAATATTTTTTTTTTCTTTTACTCCTCTTTGAATCTTGGAGAAATTCCTGCAAAGAGATACATGTCTTCTTTACCCTATATAAAGATAATAGGCCAGGAATTAGAAGCAACACTATTCATTTACAGCAGTCAAGTGTGAACGTGTCGTTAACGTGTCTGTAATGAGCGGGGTCGAAGAAAATAAAGATATTATAATACTTCTACTGCATTCAATATTTCTACCGTAATCAATATACGTACGGCCGGCTGCAGTGTACTGAGGCCGTAGGTGAATTTTTTTTTTTAATGAATTTCAAAAGACAAATTACATATGTCGATGACATGGAGGTTCATAGCAATTCCCCATTAGATATGTGATGGTGCGAATATCCAGCAGAGCAGGTTGAATTTTCTTTCAAATATTTCTAAGAAATCAATTTTCAATAATGCACATTTTGATTTAAGAACAATTCGAGGAGGACAATATATAAAAGAATATTGTTAGAGCTACAAACCCTAAATCTCATTTATTTTATACAAATTGTTGTGGTATAAAATATATAAACTAATAAAAAATTATATTAATCATGTGGTGAAACAAGTGGTTTTATCTAATCCAATGTAGCTGCCAACTACTTGAGTTGATAAAATCTCTTGTGTTAAAAATAATAGATTTAGGGTTCGAACCTTGTTTACGTAGTGAGAACGGAATTGAGTTAAGTGGTGTTATCCATAGAAAAATTATTATGTCACATGAATCTGTATAAAATGATTTACATAAAAAGTGATTTGTGGTTTTATCATTCATGACAGTTGTTTATTTGTTATAAAGGTCTTCGATAGTTTCCTTCAATTATTACTTTATCTGAAAGGTTTTCAAAATCTAGTGAATTCTTAAAGTAAATTGTAGTCATGTATCATGCATGTTTAAAACAGTGGAGAAACTAGAAACTTCTTTTAATATAGGCTAAACTAAAATAATATTTCAGTAAACATAAGTTATTGAAACTAATATGAAAAAAATAATATTTCAGTAAACATAAGTTATTGACACTAATTTATACACCACATATATGAATTTTGTTAGGGACATATATGAATTTTGTTAGGGCTTGATATGAATATTATTGATTTTATTGAGATTATAAAAACATTGTGTTAATGCTTAATAGGAACATTACTTGTGATCTAATCCCTAACAGAAAATATTATGGAACGGAAATTACTTTACATATCTAATCATCTTATAAAAATATATGTATATAAATCATGATGGAGCCCGATTGCGGTGTCAATTCAATGTACTCACTTTAGGGAGCGAACTAACGGCTTGTTTCTCATATGCTTGGCATTTAATTATCTTATCTAGATGGATGAGTTGAATCACCATCCTCTTAAATTTGATAACCACAAATTCACTTGAATTTACCAAATGTGATTTGATTTTAAAATAAAATTTGGCTAAAGTCAAATAATTTGATATACTCATTTTTTATGTCATAGATTTCAGTTTATTCAACAATAAATGGTCATGATGGTATAAACTATCGTTCCTATGTTTAGGCTTGACTAATCAGCAGAAAAGGTATGGTGCTAAGGTTTCTCAACGAATCAATCCTCCAAATTTTCATTCATCTGGCAATTTACTGAGCCAATCCTCCAAAATTTCCCTCTATTCAATATCAAAGTCCACAAATTTCATTCAAACACATGAATTAAAAAAAAAATTCAGCAACAGAATTAACAGTAACCCATAATAAATATTTACAAAATAATGGAAAAATGACACCTTTTCTTATGTATCTGCAGGTGTTAGCCGCCTTCTCATTTGCTCTGCGTGCAAAACCTTTCGGCGAGTTTTGACTCTGCTCTAACCGTTGCCCTTTTAGCTGATTCGGACCGTTCGGTTCAGCAGGGTTTGCTCCACGTTATTGTTGATATAACTGCAACGAAATGATTGTAGTCTCCTCGTAATATTGAAATTTGTTCAAAACATTCGGCTTGAATGTTATGGTTTACAGTTGTGTCTAAGCACTGCTGGTCACACATATTCGGCTTTGAATGTGATTCTCTTACTATAACCTATTTTGAGCGTTCAAAATATCACCTTGAGATCTCTATGTTTGTTGGTTGAATTGTATTTGTTGTATTAGATTTAATTTTTTAATTTTTTTATGAGTACTAATAAATATTTTAATTTTTTACCACAAATTTTATTTTAAATGGTATGTTACTTATTGAGTGATTGATAATTTTTAATAAAATTTAAATAAAATAATTATATTATCTCACTAATCAATTAATGATAAGATAAAAAATTTAAGACGGATAACACTAATATTTTTTTTATTGATTAATATTCAAACTTACACGTGATTTCACAAACGTGTAGTCCAAGGAATGAACTTGGAACACTTCATTTGTCGTTTTACCATAGCAGAGCAATTACTGCCTTAATGATTTGAAATGCGATGGATGCATCTGAAGACAATATCCAATTGAATAAAAAATTACAGCGTATAAAGTTCATGGAACTGGAATCTAAAAGTGATTATTCTTTTTTCAACTCCCGCTGGAACCGGAATCAAAATTTACAGCGCAAAAACTCAAAAAAGTTTGCTTCTGTTTATCGGTTGGCAGTTGTACTGCATGCCCGCCCTTTCAATTTTGACAATTTTTTTTTGGCTCTAATTAAGTTACGTAAACGTAACCTACTCCAGACATAACAACAATATACAGTGGTAGGATCCACTACTGTTACTGTGCTTAGCGTAAGTTACGTTCAACGTAACTTAGTCGGCTCTTTTTTTTTATTCACAATTTTTATATAAATAATATTATAAAACTTTTTACTTATGTCTACGATATTTTAAAAATACTTTAAATATTTTTATTTTAATAAAATTAAAACATAAAAATAATTTAATTTATAATTAAAATAACCATATTCGTTGTAAAAAAAGGACAATCGAGTATATATATTTTAAAATAACATTATTAGTCTGGAAAATCATTTTACTTTTACTAATTATACACTAATTACATGACCATATTAATTCGTTACTAAAAGCCATAGCTGTTTTGTTGTAGTGCTTGTTCAAGAAAGCTGTTTATGTGTGGTTGCTAATTGTCGAAAGAGGTATTCAAATGAATTTGATATCTTTTTTTTAATGTCTAGACATGTGAATGAAAAAGTACTATTGTATTAGCAAAATAGATATTATATATAGATTTTGACGATGCTTAAACGTTAAAGGTTGAAAGATAGATCATACAAAAGTTTCAGAATAATAAAGTTTTATTGATTAAGTTTGAATTAACAAATCTAGGTTTTTGGACCCATTTATAGAATAACTTTAAATATTGAAAATTTACCAAAATAGACAAATACGAAATATTATTTTGTAATTGAATTGTCCAAATCTAAAAAAAAAAATCCAAAACAAACAGCATCCCAAACTAACGTCGAGTAAAGAACTAATTATACGAATCTAGTGGATGTAACATATGCACTTTGATTTTTCCTAATTAAGTGTATGATTTAATTTTTTCTCTTCGATATTTAATTTTAAAATTGTCACAACACTAAATTGAGATACATTGAGCACGATTAAAAAAGCTCGGGTAGTCGGATTTTATTTTCGTCACGGATCTAGTATTAGCTTAATTTGTATTAAGCTTAAGAGCAAAAAAAAAAGAAGAAGAAACCAGTTTCTATAAACAGAAAGTGGAAGCTGGTTTCCAAAAAAGGAAAGAAAGAGGGGCACGTGAGAGAGGAGGAGAGAGAGAGATTGATCCAGTTTGACCCGCGAATCCGACCCGCCCCGACCCGCAACCTTGACCCAGATGGATCTCGCGATTCCGGCCGCATCACCGGCAAAGCTTGGTACATATTTGAAGCTTGAGCGACGTCGGTCATATTTCCGTTGTTATCGTCGCCAGAAAATAGCAAGAACACTGACGATCGAAGCTCGAAAAGACGTGGCAAAAACCCATCACCATCACTATCTATTTCGCTGGAGTTTAGGCACGCCTCCAGCTGGGTTCTACTCCTTATGTCACCAGCATTATTTTCCGACCAACCTCGTCACCTGAAACGGCCAGATTGTTGTCGATTAGCTACTTGCGAACTCACGGGTTGGGAAGCTCGATTTGCTGTTGTCACCACGCGTGGGTACTCAAGGCGACTACCATTTGACTCACCGAGGTCTGAACTATCAGACCTAAGCTTCCTGTCGTCGCTGACTGAAGTCCGGTCACCGTTGAGCGGCAGGGGCAATTCGATAAATTCATAAAATTTTAGGGTGAATTTGTAATTTATGGAATCAATGGATAATTTGGTAATTTTAGGTTAGGGCAGTGAGGTAATTTGAGAGTTCGAGGGTAATTCGATAATTTAAGTTGTTAAGAACATTTTGGTAATTTTACGTGCCGAGGGTAATTTCATAATTTTTAGCATTGTGGTTATTTTCATGATCTCAATTGAGGACAATTTGGTAATTGAAGATTCTGAGGATATTTTGGTAAAATAATGCTGTTGGGGGCATTTTGGTAATTTTTGCCATGTATGGGTATTTTGGTAGTTTTGTACATGCGGGGATAGTTTATTGTTGATAGATATTCGTTTCGAGAATTGTTATGTACAATTAGTTGTATTTCAAATTTACGGAGAGTGATTATGTCATTTCCTTAATTAGGAGGATCCGCGAACGAGAATCAACCTGTGGACGTTGTTGATACCGAGTCTGGACATCACCACTGTGAGTAGAATATACAAAACCTATTTTCATAGCATATGCTGATTTTATGATACAGTGCAGTATGTTTTGATAAATAAGTATTTGATACTTCAATTTAATGATTTTCTAGAGAATTGATTTTTATCTATATGTTGATGTTTATTGTTATTAAGAATGAGTTTAATGATTTTATTGTTGTTTTTGAGTAAATGAGTGATATTAGAATTGAGTGGATTTGAAATATGTTGAATAAAAAGAAAATGAGATTTCAAATGTGATTATATGTTTATGTACATGTGTATAAAATGTTATTTGGGAAATCATTGGACAATACTCTTTCCCTCCAGATACAGAGATACGGATAATACGAGATAAATACAGAGATACAGATGAGATGAGATAGAGGCCTTTGGAGCCCGTCTGAATACACATAAAGGCTTTGGACTGTGTGTTTGGGCGTTTTTGCCTTTTAGGGGCTTATGCATGCAATATGATGATTACAAAGATACAGATGTTGAGATAAATGTGATATGAGATGAGATTTCCCCATCTATCTGTTGTAGCTCCGGGGCATGATGGTTCCCTGATTGACCGTCCATCGAGGTCCGGATACGATGAGATCATTTCCCTGGGTACTTGTTTGGTGATGGTTTTTGGTATTCAGTATTTGATATTATAAGTATTATGATTTTATTGATTTTATTCAGATTTATATAATATTGTTATTTCAGTGACTTATTTGAATTGAATATGTTTATATAAGTTCTTATGATATTTTGATAAAATTAATTTGAGAAAGATTAAATCATTTTAAATAAATTTATTTTTTAAAAACTACTATCCACTCATTGAGCTCATTGAGTTTTATATTCACCCCATTTTTATTATTTTTCCCCCTACAGGAGATTTATAGGTACATCAATCGACCCAGCAACGATAATTAGATTTGAAATTGTGGCCACGTGATGGTGCTAGGAGTCGTAGATTTAATATTTTGATATTTGGGATATTGCGAATTATATTTATTTGCTATATTTTGTAATTAAGGATAACTATTGTATTTTAATATTAGAATGATTGGGGTGATATTTGATATGTTGACTTGAGAAGTTGGTTATGAAGGTTGGATGGATATTGAGTTATTTTTGAGAGTATTGTTTTGTAAATTGCAAGTTTGGGGACGGTTTATTTATATGGGAGATTCTGTCGAATTTTTAATAGCATTCTTATATATCATAAATAATATCGATTCGATTGTACAAGTTTAGATAGACTCGTCCTGGGGGTGCGGGACGGGTCGTTTTAGTGGAGTAAAGTGTTCATGCTCGACTATTGTCGAGAAAAGTGTTCTTCACATAACAGCAGTTGTGTAAAGAATTATTTACACAACTGCTATCGAGTAAAGAATTCTTTACAAGACTCCAGTCGGGTAATAGTCAAGTTAAGAAATTCTTTACACGATTGCATTGGAAGCTAGAATTCATTACACAACCATAACCTAGTATACACAAAGTAAATGATTCTTTACCATGGGAGAAAATGCAGAGCAATGAATTGTAGTTAAATTGTCACCATAATGAAAAACCATATCTTTCTAAGAAGTTTCAAGAGCTAGCCCATAATCTAAACTTATAATGTGTATCTAAATCATCAATTTTAGTTTGTAATAAAAATAATACTTTAAATTTATTATCAATTGTCGAGATGATCACGCAATAGCGAAGCAACATATAGGAAAACTTTTTTGCAACTTCAAAATGTTCCATATACAAAACAACATGACTTTCTCACAACTAGCATCTATAGGATTCGCATGACTTATAATATTATTTAACAATAAAAATCAAACCAATAATATCAAGTATCCATTACACAACAACAGTTTAGTAAAGTATTATTTACATGACTATAGTCCAATAAAGTATGCATTATACTCATTCAAATTATTATAGTAAGTCAAGAAGTACTGCATAGAATAAAACTCTCATTATTACTCACCTTAGAATTAGTGAATTCAAAGTTGTCTTTTGTTTAGTGATGATTGAATGCAAATCAAGGTGTAGGTGTAACATATGCACTTTGATTTTTTAATTAAATGTATAATTTAATTTTCATCTTCGAATTGAGATAAATTGAGCGCGATTAAGAGCTTGAGTGATCGGATTTCAGTTCCGTTACAGATTCGGTACAAGCTTAATCTGTATTAAGCTTATGTTAAAAAAAAAGAGCCGGTTTATATTTGTGGACAAGGGGAACTGTTTTGGAAATTAAGAGAGAGAAAGAGACAGAAAGAGAGAGAGAGAGGGGTTTGACCCGAGAAACCCGACCCGAACCCGCGGGCACGACCCGACTGGTTCTCCCGATTCCGGCCACCTTACCGGCCGTGCTTGGTACCGTTTTGAAGCTTGAGAGACGAGTAATGTATCCATGCCGCCCTTGTTGCCGAAAAACGTCAGGAATGCCGCCGGTGAAGCTCGAAAACCCGCGGCCAAACCCGTTTTCGTCGCCGTCGATTTCGCCGGAGTTTGGGCACGCGTCCAGCTGGGTTCTACTCCTCACGTCACCAGCATCATTTCCCGACCGACCCCGTCACCTGAATCGGCCGGATTGCCGCCGATTAGCACTTGGAAGCTCGCGGTTTTTAGGAGCTCGATCTGCCGCCGGTAGCGCGCGTGAGACATCACCGCCACCACCATTAGACTCAGCGTGGCTGGAACTATCAGACCTAAGCTCCCCGTCGTCGTTGACTGAAGTCCGGTCACCGTTGACCGGCAGGGGCAATTTGGTAATTTCATAAAACTTTGGGGGTAATTTTGTAATTTGTGTAATCAGTGGGTAATTTGGTAATTTGAAAATTTGAGGTTAGGGCAGTAAGGTAATTTGTGATTTCGACGATAATTCGGTAATTTAAGTTGTTAAGGACATTTCGGTAATTTTATGCTCTGAGGGTAATTTCGTAATTTCTAGCATTGTGATTATTTCCATGTTCTGAGAACAATTTGGTAATTGAAGATTCTACGGATATGTTGGTTAAATAATGATGTTGAGGGCGTTTTGGTATTTTTGGCATGTAGGGGTATTTTGGTAATTTTGTACATGCGAGAATAATTATTGTTGATAGATATTCGTTTCGAGAAGTATTATGTAAGATTAGTTGTATTTCTAATTTACGAAGAATGATTATGTCGTTTCCTTGATTAGAAGGATCCGTGAACGAGAATCAACCCGCGGACGTGGTTGATACTGAGTCTGGACATCGTCACTGTGAGTATAATATACACAGCTTATTTTCATAATATACGATGTGTTTGGGCGCTTTTGCCTTTTGGGGGCATATGCATGCAGTATGATGAGTACAGATATATTGATATGAGATACAGACAGTTGTTGAGATACAAATGATTCAGATGATGCAGATGATATGGAGGCCTTTGGGGCCCGTCTGAGTACACACAGAGGCTTTGGGCCGTGTGCTTGGGCACTTTTGTCCTTTGAGGACTAGCAGATCTGATGAGATATGAGATTTTTCCTATCTATCCGTAAAGCTTCGGGGCGTGACAGTACCCAGATAGTACGTTATTGCCTCTCCGTTGAGGTTCGGATATGATGAGATCATTCCCCTGGGTACTTGTTTGATGATAACTTTTGATATACAGTATTTGATATATTTGAAAAGTCTATTTTTATATATGTACGAAGATTGCTTTATATGTTTTGCTCATGTGTTTATGTGATGTGTTGATATGATATGTTGATGTGTGTTTACGGACATGGGCATATGTGTGAATATTTCATCATCAGCACGAAAATGCATTATGATTTCTGAAAATGAGAAAGTTGATTTTAGCCAAATGGAATTTGAAAAGAAAAGAAAGATTGTTTTACAGTTTTAGCTTGGATGCTTGAATTCGTTACTGGCTTAGTAGAGGACTCTCGAGATGTTTATATAGTTATGAGATAAGTGGGCGAAGGACGCATTGCGAGAAGCCTAAAGGGTATGAAAGAGAAAGTTATGAAAGTTAAGAGAGTGTCCTACTAAGCGGTAATCGAATGAAGGTAGCTCAAGTAAGTGGTTTGAAAGAGAATGTGAAAGTTTGAGAAAGATAAAATGATATTTTGATGGAATTGATTTGAGAAAGAGTAATTATTTTAAATAAATTTATTTTTCGGAAACTAGTCTCCACTCACTGAGTTTTATACTCACCATGTTTTTATCATATTATTTCCCCTCACAGGAGAGTTGCAGGTACATCCGTTGACCCAGTATCGGTAGTTAGATTTAAAATTGTGGCCGCGTGATGGTGTTAGGAGTCGTAGATTTAATACATTGATATTTGGGATCTGTGATTTGTATTTAGTGTTATACTTTGTAATTAAGGATAACAACTGTATTTGTTTTTATATTGGAGTGATTTGAGTGATATTTGATATGTTGATTGGAGAAGTTGGATTTGAAGTTTGGATGGTTATTGAGACATTATTGGGAGTGTTGTTTTGTAAATTGTAATTTTGGGGATGTTGTATTTATAGGGGAGATTCTGTCGAATTTTCGGTAGAATCCTTAGATATTATTATATTTATCGATTCGATTTTACGAGTTTAAACAGACTCGCCCTGGGGTGCGGGGTGGGTCGTTTTAGTAGGTATTCAAAGACAAAAAAATGCATCTGTCTAGTACACTATCTAGCAACCTACATCCAAATTATAACAAAAATTCAGTTACCAAAATAGAAACTAAAGAAAAAAATAATATTTATAATGATAATAATAAAAACAAATTCACAGGTGGGCAGCAGTAGAAATAAATACAATAACATTGTTGGGCTAAAATGTTTCGGTTTGCCATGACTAATCCCCTTGCTTCTTGAGCAATTATTACTGAAAAAATAAATGATCAAGAAATGAAATATTGAATCCCAATTCTATTTCTGTGTCATTTTGGGTTACAAATAAATAAATTCAAATCATATTACTCATTAGAAATAGAAGGAATATTTTTTAATCACTCACTTTTAAACAAAAGAAACCACATAATCATAATGTAAAAACCCTAAAATTTACTTATATACCAAGATTGCTTGATAATTGAAAAAGAAAAAAAGGGGATATAAACTCAATGAAATAGAAAATATAACATCAATGCCTTGTAGAATATATCAATTGCAAATAATCTAAAGGGCGAAAGAAAAAGAAAGCGAAGAACAAATTGACTGCAACTTCAATACGCTTAAGGTTACTAAAGAAAGAGAAGAATACAAGAAGAAAAATGAAGAACGATAAAATGAACTGGTATGTCGTACCGACGACAGCTTCCATGTACGGAAGCACCATGGCTGCATTTGAATTTGTGGAGTCTACGGAGATTTTGCTAGAGCGAGAATGATGATTGAAGTGTGTTCTAGTGATATTTATATCAATGGTCTAAAAAAAACAACAGAATCGGCAATGCCAGCAACAATACCACCGTCACCAATCTGCATCAAAATTGGAGGAGCAGGTAGTTAGGACTCTCAGTTCCTCAACGTATTGCAGTGCTTCATCAAGAATTCGAACACTGAAGTATTCCTCAAGCAGTGATATGGGTTTTTTTGCGGCGATCAGCAAGATTTAATTTTGTTACAGGAGCTGACAGCTTCTTCGAAGAAAGAATTAATGATGTAGCAGGAGCAACAGGCTTAGTATATTGAGTTAAAGGTTCAACCCCTGAAGCAAATCCAGAAGAACGGGCTGAAGCAGACGCTGGTCGTGAGAAAGAATTGGGGGTTTTGTTACACAACTGATTGTGAATAGTTTGGTTGATTTAGGTTTTTTTATTAAGGTAATTTTGTAACTATGTATTAAAAAAGGCATATATGAGAAATGTTTTAGTAGGAAAATATTTTTAAATAAATACTCTATTTTTAGGGTATGCCACGGACAAATCCCCTTCATAACAAAAATGGTAAACAAAAGTAAAATCTCTCGTTGGTGGGTAGTGCAACATTTTAATCCCCTTCATGTACAGTATCAACCAATGTTCGTTAATTAATTCGCTACTTGGAAACATATTTTTGTAACAAAAGAATATTTGCCAAATTAATCGCACATGGGATCACATTTAGCACAAACGAGTTAGAATACTATTACATAAGTAGCAAAAATGAATTTTAACGATTGATCAATTAGGCTTTATGCTGTTTGATAACCAATCTTTTCTATTGATAAAGATTAAAAGAGTTAATCTATGTGAATTGTTTTCTTTGTTTTCATCTTTACTTTGATTCTTTCTCATCTCGTTACTGTTTACCATTCTACGCAATTCATTTTAGTAAGTACGTAATTATATCATTTCATGATCTCTCTCATACTTTAATGATTTCTACTTTCTCTAACAGTACTCTATAATTAATATTTAAAATAACAAACAAGAAAAGAAAATATTTAAAACCAAGAAAATAAACTCCTTTATTATTTTGTTTAATAAATAAATAAATAAGCAAACCAAAAAAAGAACAAGATGTTTTAAAGAGAGATGAATCCAAGCAAGTCCAAGACAATTTTATAATTATAAACTCTAAAAAAGTAATGCAAAACAATTTAACCTAGTTTTGGAAGAGGTAAATTCTTAATTACGTACAACTAGTTAGATCTTCATTTAGTTTTATGGATTAGGGATGACAATAAGACATAATGAAGTGGAGAGGCCTTCTCCATCCCTATCCTGTTTACTATTTTAACTCTTATATATTTCCAGCACTATTTCGCAATAAATTTAATGATGATGGAGAATCCCTAAGTTGGAAACATTTTTCTTATATATCCCCCTATATTCCTGTTTACTTATTTCATTTTACAGTAGTTACTAATAATAAATAAGTTTAGTTGTATAAAAGTTAAATCAGTTGGAACAAACCCATATCATTATTATGTTGCAGTAGTGTTCAAATAATAAATAACCATCTCCAACATATATTGGAACAATATATTGAAACGGAATCATAAGAAAAATGCTTAGATAAATAACAACTGAATTAAAAATATGAATTGAGGTGGGTTGAACTGAGGTGGGGAGAGCAAAAACAAACCCCAATCTTTTAAAAAATTGAGGATTACCTCCACTCTCCCGTCCTTTCCCATTTGGACGAGTCCCCATATACCTCAAACCTATGAAGAATTTTACTATCCACATTAGAGATTGAGCTACATAATTACCCAATTAATCCATGTATTTTACAAAAATTTATGCAAATATTCGTATATATTTTCCATTAAAATCCACTTAATTATTTATTATCTTTACTTGGCTCGACAATGTATAATTTATCTGAATTTTGAGTTACAAGTAAAAAGATATAATTTTAGGATGCACAACAGGTTAGATCCCAACAGTTGTGAAAATAAAGACAATACTAAAAAGGTAATTGACCCAAACCGTAGTTCTAAAGGGAAATTAAATGACCCAAGTTCTACATGTATGGAGGAGGTTTTGATAACTCTAAAAGACATACGACGAACGAAATTGAAGACGCTCAGTTTATTTGCGATAATTGAAAAAAAAAACTAAATGGCGGTCTGTGGGGCAAATTTGAAGTCTGTACGTAAGATGCATAACTGAGGAAATTAAAATTTTTCATGCAAATTGTAAGAGGAACTCATTAAGTTTGGAGAATAAATTAGGGAGCAGAAGGCAGAAGCGGGAGAATGAAAGTGCCTTCTTTACCTTCAAATAAAAGAGTATAGGAAATTAACACAAAATCTATCATGCTATAATGTATGTGGCACTTAATCAAAAGAAAAAAAAATGAAGTGAAGCACATGATGGAGTGATCAGAAATGGCCGTAAAATGACGTCAATTAATGCACCGATAGAGTTGGATAGACCAAAAATAAATTAAACAAAGCAAAGTTTTATAAAGTGGAGATGAGAGTGAAGAAAGAAGAAGGCTTAACTGATATTGAAGATGCTGGCGATCAAGCTCACATACATCGCTTTTAACAATGACGTGGCCATAAAGTTGCATTTCGTTCCCTGAAAATTTCCTTTAAAAAATTGGACAAGCTCATCATCAGTGGGATTGAAGCTGAATCCAGTCGTATTCATTCTCATGATCATAATATATGAACTAGTGTTTTTTTTCTCCTCTGAATATTTTTAAATATTGAAATTATTTAAAATGTATATTTATTACATTTATTTTAATGCAATATTTCTATTTATTATAAATTTTTGGGGTTAATTTTTTTTGGATTTATAGAATAAAAAGATATTTTGAGCAAAAGGGGAATCTTAGTGTTGTTTATTAAAAATTTAAAAATTTTTGTAACCATTTCTCTCGGGGAGAAGTAGTTGTCATTTTTCCTTTTCTTGAGACTAACATAAAATTCTTTTTTTCTTTTTCTGGTTACATATATTCATTTTTTTAGGATGAATATGAGCATCATTAAAATAACCTAATAGAGACAAAATCATCCGCATGAAATTACATATGGTGTATTAATCTTGTGGATGCTAAAATAGTCAAAATAACAAGTTTAATATTCCAAGGAGTGAGGTATATGAAGGGTTAATTTATTTGGTTCTCCATTTTGATATATTGAGGTTTGATTAGTCAACAAAGAAATTATATATGATGCAAGGGTTTCTGAATGGGAATGCTTAATTTGTAGTTTTCCAATAATGGATCATTTTCCTTATTGAACCCCATCACACGTGAGCGCACACGCATGATGCTTCTGTTAGGGTTCGGCCATATTCCACATTTTAAATGTGATGCATTCCTATTCATTGATTATCCAATTGACTTAAAACTCCATACATATAAAGTTTTTGTGATTTGAAAAGCTGGATTTATTTTCTACGGTTGTGACTACTTATATCAAATGGCACACTCGTCAACGAAAGGAAAATTTTCATTTTTATTGACTTTTTGAACATTTGATGGAGTTAATTGTAAAAAGTACATTTTCGAATGAATAAAAATTGATGAAGTGTTGGATATATAATCGAAAAGGTGATTTAGTATTAGCAAAATAGATATTGTATGTAGATTTTTTAAATTAATTATGGTTGGAATAATAGTGACATTATGCAATTAAAAAAAATCACTATGTTATTCAATTATTAGAAAATTTTAATAACTAAAAAAATAGATCGCATAAATTGGGGTTTTCTCAAGTGCCTAAGATTTTTTCTAAATTGATTGATGTGTCAGCATTAGAATTAGTTATAATTAAGTAACAAGATAAAATAGAAATTTGAAATGACAAGATTCTTCGTATAATATAGCTTATAACACAAGATGTAAGTAGAAATTATTATAAAACTGCATAGAATAAAACTCTCATTATTATAGTAAGTCAAGAAGTTCTGCATAGAATAAAACTCTCATTATTACTCACCTCAGAATGAGTGAATTCAACGTTGTCTTTTGTTTAGTGATGATTGAATGCAAATCAAGATGTAGGTATTCAAAGACAAAAAAACACTTGTGTCTAGTACACTATCTAGCAACCTACATCCAAATTATCACAAAAATTCAGCTACCAAAACAAAAACTAAAGAAAGAAATAATAGTTATAATGATAATAATAAAAACAAATTCACAGGTGGGCAGCAGTACAAACAAGTACAACAACATTATTGGGCTAAAAAGTTTCAGTATGGCATAACTAATCCCCTTGCTTCTTGAGCAAATATTACTGAAAAAATAAATGATTAAGAAATGAAACCTTGAATCCCAATTCTATTTCTATGTCATTTTGGGTTACAAATAAATAAATTCAAATCCTATTCCTCATTAGAAATAGAAGAAATATATTTTAATCACCCACTTTTAAACAAAAGAAACCACAAAATCATAATGTAAAAACCCTAGAATTTACTTATATACCAAGATTGCTTGATAATTGAAAAAGAAAAAAAAGGGGCATATAAACTCAATGAAATAGAAAATATAACATCGATGCCTTGTAGAATATATCAATTGCAAATAATCTAAAGGGCGACAGAAAAAGAAAGCGAAGAACAAATTGACTGCAGCTTCAATACGCTTAAGGTTACTAAAGAAAGAGAAGAATACAAGAAGAAAAATGAAGAACGATAAAATGATCTGAACTGTCAACCATAATTGTACATGACTACAGAATAGTTCAAAGATCAAAGAAATTATTCTACAAAACCAGAATACATGCAAATTATCCAATTTGAAAATACGTCATTTGATACTTTAAAAAAAAATCATAAAAAATAGAAAAGGAACAAAATAAGATCAAAAGAAACAAGGGATGAAACAAAGAACAAGAACATTAAAGCATAAACATACCATTCAGAATGGTTTGGATCCTTTTATCACACAAGGCAATATCATCCTCTAAATTATTCCGTTGGAGAGTCTGCAAACACAAATAAAGATGCAATATGATGATTTGTCTAAGGCAAATATATGGAAGCAAGACAAAATTAAATTATGCAAGACTCCACAAAATAGATTCATTTAGGAATACAATATTGTTCCGAAATACATCAAATATAATTAGATATGCACTTGATCTAAAATCTTAAGTAGATTAGTAAGGCCCAATTATAGTATTTGAGCTCTAACATGCCCCCCTCATGTGCAACGCACGTGAGGTGAACACAAATACAACTTAATATTGCTTAATTAATGATAAGGGAGAATTCAATTATAAGAACACATGGTCAAACTAACATGAATGCTAGGTTCAGTTACTGCTTAAGCTGATAGGAAAGGGCTTAATGAAAGTTACAAAAAGACACAATCTAGAGGCGGTGGATTTCTACCGTGTGATCGCATTATTTGCTAGGTTCCATGCCATTGCCATTTGTCAGAGGTGGCAATTGCCATCTTAAAAACTAGCTTCGTAGGTCATATTGCTGATAGTCCTTTAAAAGCTCAACATCCACTTTATTTTCTTCCAATACCCTATTTCCATCTATTGTGGGGTCACGACAAAATGCAGCAGTAGCTTCATGTACAGAACACAATTAAGCTGCATTGAAATTATAAGCCTGCTATCTGTGTGCATGATCCTTCAAAAGAATAACACATCCAAATCGTTGTTTGCATGAGTCAAAAGAAATAAGCATACCAATTCATTCCTCCTGCTAAGAAGAACTCTCAATGCAGTTTGTGACTTTTTCCCTTTGAGGCTATGCTGTTTTGTAGTCTGTCAGTATCTTTGAAGTAGGAAATATCAATGACCACAGAACAATCACCTATTGGCTTGTCATATTCACCTGAATGAATCATATCACTGGTAGCTTACAAATTTGGAAAATTTTCACCTTTGCATTCAGTAATGCAAAGCATCCTCATTGAGCCAGCTATCTCAACCTGCAAACCCAAAATTGGTTCACATGACTTAAATATGATTGAAAGAGAGATAAACTAAAAAAAAATTCTCTTTAGGAGGTCCCCAAACACGATATGATGGAACTCATTTCTGTGCCATGAGTTTAGCTTAGATTCCTAATTATAAACTTTTACGCATGTTCATCAGTCCATTTATATTTTTAACAAACCTTCTTCATCGGCCAATTCAAGCTTGTTTATTCTACGTGCATTAGCAATCTTCATGTTAAACCATTGATAACGATTTCAAAAGAGAAATGTGTGCTCTATATATACACACATATATACAAACACACACACACCATTCTATACTAGCTCAATGATCAAAATCATTTTTAAGAGAAAAGTTGGCAAATAATGTTATGCTAAAGATCATGTTGCTGAACAGCATAAATAAATCAAACCTTAGTGTTACTGCTGGCTGTGCCATTTAAATCACTCCTTAAAGAGAACTTTATTGGTTTTTGGCGATCATCAACTTGGACTGTAGTGTCAGTATTATTACCTATTTCTTCATTTGGAGGAGCATCCACATTCACACTACATGGCCCATCAAAATCACCAGATAAACCATTTATGGAATATCCATTCTTGTTGGTCCGTAATCTTTTCTTGTTGGTCTGCACTGGTGATTTAGTACTTGTATTTGCGCTGCTTCCAGTTAACTTTTCTATGTAGCTCCCTACATGAGATTCTTCTTGGTTATCATGAATTTCTGGCTGACGATGTTCTTCTGTCCTCTTAGAGTTAGTCACATTTATTCTTCCCGATGCTGACTGGTGATCTTTAGCACTATTGGAAAGCACTTCTCAGAACAGCACAAGAATAACATATCAATAAATCAGATCCAGTACACTCTCTAAAATCAAAAGTCGAAAATGATGCCACCGGGATAATTAAAATAATAGTAATATGAATATGTATGGTTTCTTTAATGGATAGAACTACTCAAGCCTTCCATTTCTACCAATCTAGCTAAACTAGGTCAATATAACTAATATAGCGGCTGAACTGACTTAACCTCTGCGGTACATGAGGGTCATACAAGGAATCTAGAAAATAGGTTGATTTTATGAATGCTTCTGTATATAAGATGACTGAGGCATAAAGAACCAAAGTTCCTGGAAGAGCATATCTTACAAAAAAAGTTCTCTCATCAATTATCAATCATTAGTTTCTTGTTAAAGGAGAAATGATCATCTGATGCATGAAGTTATCTATCTCTTCAACATGTACAGATTCCCTAAAGACAGAAACAGAGGGAGAGAAGAAACCATCCAATAGAAACCATTCAACAGCAATCATATGTGATGACTTACCAACCAAGACTGTCAAATTCAAAGGACAAATCATTCACTTAAGGTAGCATTTACATTTTGGATTGGAGTGGGAATCCCAAGAAGTGAGAATTCTGGGATTGGGAGTGTGAAGTGAAAGTGGGTGCAAGCTGTTTACTTACACTGAAATAAGAGTATGGAATCGGAATCGGAATCTAATTTATATGTTTTCTTTGTTTTGGATTGAGAGTAAATAATTTCAAATTATAGCTTTACCCTTATTTAAAGAATTGTAACTTTTAATTACAAAATTAGTAAAAAAATTTTGAAAAATAAAATATATATTTTATTACACTTGGAAATTAATAATAATAATTATTAATATTCTTAATTATGTAAATTAAAAATTATTGATAATAGCAATACAAATGAAACATTATTATTAATACTATAGTACAAAATTAATATTTTCATAGAATAAACTATTTGTTTTTACTAATTATTAATATTAAAGTGATATAATATTATTATTTTTAATAAATAATAATATTTTCAAATAAAGATAATATATAGTAATATTATTAATTCTCTATGAATAATATAATATTATATTTAGGTAATTTTAACTTAGAATCAATGTAAATTATTATTTTTAACTAAATATAATAATATTATATTTAAATGAGTTTAATAGTATTATTCTTAATAAATGTAATTTATAAAATAGTATAATAATATAATTTAACTAAATAGGATTATTTATTTTATTTTATTAAATGTAATTATATTAAATTTAATAAAAGAAGGGTAAAAAAGAAGAGGTGGGAGTGGGAATCCCACTCCTCACTCCAAAAATGGATCACCACTTAACGGGATTCCCAATCTTCTCTTAAAATATGTAAGTAAACACTGGGAAGAATCCACACTCCTTACTCCCACTCCAATAAGTAAATATAACATAAAACACAGAAAAAGGGGGAAGGGGGGAAAAAAAATAAAGATGCTTCAAGAACACCCAACAATTTGGAAGAGTCGTAGGGCTGAGAATAGAAATCCCTTTCAAATGAATGTGATTCAGATATTTAAATATTCAATTTTATGTGATCAAAGAAAACTACTTCCTTGCCCAAAATGCAACTACCAATGAGTTCATGAATATTAACTATTTAGTTTGAAATTTTCAGCATCCAAACAATGTATATTTAGTCAAGTGAACCCAACAGTTATACCTCGTTTCGGTCCATACTCCCCTGACTTTGAGATATTGGTCATACATCACAAGAAGTAAAAGCTTCGAAGAGTCAATGTTGAAGGCTTGCTAAGTTGTATTCTGAATTTCTTTGGCATACCACTAGGATAAATTACTAGGTCTCATATGATTTTTTCAAAAGTGGCCACAAAGAAGATAGACTACCAAATAGAGTTTCAAGCTCCTTGAGTGTAATTCATTTTTAATGAGAATAGAAAACCAAAAATAAGATTTGAAACTTTTTTATCAGAAACCACTCAATGCAGATGAATTTTAAGTTTTATATCCCAAAGAATAGGGATGATAAGAAAAACTACACACCTAGAAAGCCAATATGACATTATTCCAACATAAGGAAGCAGATGAAAGTAATCGACAACCTAACTGTCCATTTCCCAGAACTTTTTGTGACTAAAGGGCCCTGCAAAGTACTTAAATTGAAGAACAAGATCATCAGGAAACTTGCAGCAAATTAGAATAATAAATTTATCAGAATCTTAACCATTTGTAATCCTCTACTGTATCCATTTGAGGTCCAAGAACTATTTCTGCAAATCCACTAATCCAAAATTTATTTACTGTTATCCTTGCTTGAAGGGAAGCAACATACCCGATGCTTCTTCTAGTTAGAATGGAAAAAGGAAAAGATTCAAAACACCACCAAATAATCATCCAAAAACCATATCTTCCATTTTCTTTCAGTATGAGGATAAGGTCAATCACTCTTCACAGAGTATTAGAAAAATATATATTTTATTTTTTTTCAGTTATTATGAGGATCAGATCAATGCAGTGAAACAAGTGTCTGACCCCTGAGCTATGCAGACACTCCACAAAGGAAAATCATAGTTTATGATGTCCCAAGCTATTAAACAGTTCCACATAAGCACAAACATACAACTTGTTTGGAGACAAGGACAGTGTTACCACTCTGATGATAGAAGACACCAACAGAAAAATGTAGTTCAGAGATTCAAACCGTATGACTCTAATGGCTAGGAAGATGTAAAAATTGTCAAGACCTTAATGCTTATAGCTCAATTAATTTCATTTTTAGTTGTTAATTTGCACATCATGATAGCAAGTATATATTGTATGACAACAGCCATTACCATGTTAGCAATTTATTGGTACCTAATGAAAATAGCAGCATGAGGCAGGACCAATATGCAACATTCTCTGTGGTCAAGTCTAACCACCAAAAGTAAGTTTCTAACATCATCATTATCGAGGCCTTCCATTGAGTCTCTCCCAACACAGGAACAGGTAGTTTACCTTGGAGTTCTTATAGCATGATGAAATTATTCAACAGTTCAACAGCTCTAAATGCCAATCTCTGAAACTTTATTTGAGGCAACTGAATCACATTCAAGTTTCTTTTTCTCATATAATACGAAAAATACTAATCAAGAAATGTTTTTACCATTCATAAAGTTGAAAAAGTTATCAATCGATCTTATATCAACTGTACGTCCACATTTACTGATTTATTTATGTATCTATGTAATGTATTCAGAAGATAGCATACCTGTTGTTTCCTTAACAGCTGAAAATGCAACTTGCTGAAGGGTATCTTCATTCACAGCATCTTCAAAAAATTTTCTAGTAACTTTTATCTTTTTCCTTTTTTGTTTTCCCTCTGACATAGCTTCTGAAATGCAACTAGAGACATCCAAATCTTTTTCAATTAGTGAAAAAACCCCCTCAGTCATGGAACTATGTTTCAAAAAGCAATTCTCCTTCCTTGAGTCAATTAAAAGAACCGAAACTTTAGAGATTGGCCACCCCTCTGCGCTTGGAATATCTTTTGATGCATCTAAACTGTTGGATATATCACATGCATCCATAATTTTCTTCTCCGTCACTGAAAGCTGTTCGTCTGCGTCATCCAATTCAGAATCATTGGATCTTTGCAAAAGCTTCATATGTGCCAACAAAGTTGGCTTCCACAGCTAATTTGGAAAATGACTCAAAACCTTCAAATTTCAGCTGCCGATGTTGTTTTATGTGGTAATAGTTGTTTAGCAACACCACAGTATGTACCTAAATGAGATAAATATACCAAAAAGAAAAATGAAAAATGTTAAAAAGAGTAAACCATAATAACCTACCATTGGAATGACTGAGAAATAAGCGAAACTATTTTACTGGAAATTATTATTATTATTTTTATTAGCATGTATTGCGTTTAAATTAAAAAATAATGCAGTGGGTATTAGCTAAACTTGATTTATTTATTTATTTTTTTATAGGAAACAAAGAAAATAGTATTAATAAGAACAATAATTATAAAATGTGCACAAGGAGTCCACAAAGAAAGAAGCCCCCAAAAGATCACTAGCAGATCTATACAGTTGAATGCTAATCAAATGACAATACAAGCATAGGATCCAAAAGATTATGAAAGCCTTACAACAAAAACATAACAAAAAACACAGAATTAAGCCAACACTCCTTCCCAGTTTAGATGAATGGGGGAGAAAGAAGAATCTTGAAATTCCTTAGTAACCGCGGCCAAAAGAGAAGCTAATAATCGCTCTTTTTCCCACAAAAGTATGATATCTTCTTCTGAATCTTCAAAAGTACTTCTATTTCTTTCAATCCAAATCACCCAAAAAGTGGTCGACTGAACATTTCCACAGGCACTCTAGCCTTTTCACCTTTCCCAAAAGCATAAATAAACTCTCAAAGCACAGACATACCAGAAGCTGGCATCACCCAAGAGATTTCATGAAACGACCCGCCCCGCACTCCCAGGGCGAGTCTGTCTAATCACGTAAAATCGAATCGAATAATATACTACTATCTAAGGATTTTACCGAAAATTCGGCAAAACCTCCCCTATAAATACAACATTTCCAAAATTACAATTTATAGAACAACACTCCCAACAATATCCCAATAACCATCCAAACTTCAAATCCAACTTCTCCAGTCAACATCTCAAATATCGCACAAATCACTTCAATATAAACACAAATACAATGGTTATCCTTAAATACAAAACATAATCATAAATACAAATCACAATATCTTAAATAACAAGATATTAAATTTACGGCTTCTAGCACCATCACGTGGCCACAATTACAAATCTAACTACCGATGCTGGGTCGACTGATGTACCTGCAAATCTCCTGTGGGGGGGGGGGGGGGAATAAAATATAATAAAACGTGGTGAGTATAAAACTCAGTGAGTGGATACTAGTTTCCGGAAAATAAATTTATTTAAACTAATTTCTCTTTCTCAAATCAATATCATCAAAACATCGTAAGAATTTATTTAAACATATTTAATTCAAAATCAGTCACTGAAATACTATGGTTTATAAATCTGCGTAAAATCGATGGAATCATAACACTTATCATATCAAATACTGAATATCAAAAACTATTATCAAACAAGTACCCAGGGGAATGGTCTCATCATATCCGGACCTCGACGGACAGGCAATGACGTACTATCTAGGTACCGCCACGCCCCGGAGCTACAACGGATAGATAGGGAAAATCTCATCTCATAACTGATACATCTCAATATCTGTGCATGCATAAGCCCCCAAAAGGCAAAAGCGCCCAAACACACGGCCGAAAGCCTCTATGTGTGTTCAGACGGGCCCCAAAGGCCTCTATCTCATCTCATCTCATCTGTATATCTGTATTCATCTCATAGTATCTGTTTCTCTGTATCTGGAGGGAAGGGTACTGTTTAACAATTTCTCAATTAACATTTAATACACATGTACGAAAACATATAATCTCATTTGAAATCTCATTCTCTTTTTCTTCAACATATATCAAATCCATTCAATTCTATATCAAGCATTTATTCAAAAACGGTAATAAAATCATTATTCAAACTCTTTCTCAGTAATAATAAAATCAACACATGTAAATAAATTCACTTTTCTAGAATCATTAAATCGAAGCATCAAATACTTATTTTTCAAAACATACTGCACTGTATCATAAAATTAACATATACTTATAGAAATAAATTTTGTATATTCCACTCACAGTGACGATGACGAGACTCGGTATCAAGAACGTCAGCGGATTGATTCTCGTTTGCGGATCCTCCTAAACAAGGAAACGACATAATCATTCTCCGAACAACTAATATTTCATAATACTTCTCGAAACGAATATATAACAACAATAATTATTCCCGCATATGCAAAATTACCAAAATACCCCTACATGCCAAAATTACCAAAATGCCCTCAACATCATTATTTAACCAACATATCCGTAAAATCTTCAATTACCCAATTCAGATCACGAGAATAATCAAAATGTCTGAAATTACGAAATTACCCTCGGAGCGTAAAATTACCGAAATGTCCTTAACAACTTAAATTACTGAATTATCATCGAAATCACAAATTACCTTACTGCCCTAACCTAAAATTACCAATTTACCCACTGATTCACAAATTACAAAATCACCCCCAAAGTTTTTTGAAATTACCGAAATGTCCCTGTCGGTCAACGGTGACCGGACTTCAGTCAACGATGACAGGGAGCTTAGGTCTGATAGTTCCGGCCACGCTGAGTCCAATTGTGGCGGCGGTGACCTCCCACGCGCGGCGACGGCGGCGGATCGAGCTCCTAAAGCCGCAAGTTTTCCAAGAGAAAATCGGCGGTAATCCGGCCGATTCAGGTGACGGGGTCGGTTGGAAAATGACGCTGGTGAGCTGAGGAACAAGATTCAAGTGGTGGCGTGTCAAAAATCCGGCGAAATCGACGGCGACGAAAACGGGTTTGGCCGCGAGTTTCGGGCTTCAACCGGCGGCGTTCCAGGCGGTTTCCGACGATGAGGATGGCAGGGATACGTTGCTCGTCTCTCAAGCTTCAAAACGGTACCAAGCTCGGCCGGAACAGAGGCCGGAATCGGAAGAAACGATCGGATCAAGCTCGCGGGTCCGGGTCGGGTTTTCGGGTCAACCGGGTCAAATTCTCTTTCTCTCTCTCTTCTGTCTCTACTCTCTCTTCCTTTCTCTCTCTCTCTTTCTCTTATATATGGGTGACAAAAATGGGTCAAAACCCGGGTGCGGGGTGTTACATTTCAGCTGCCTGAAACTATCTATTCCACAACTGAACAACATTGTCACAATACAAAAACAAATGATCCATCCTTTTGCCATTTCTCTTGCACATGACACACCAACAAGGACATAAACACACATTAGGATTCCGCCTTTGAATAATGTTACCAGTACTAAGTTTACCAAAAGCGAATGACCAAGCAAAAATTTGAACTTTACTTGGGAATTTAGCTTCCCAAATCATATGGGCCAGCTGAAAGTTCAAAAGAACTTGATCATCAATCAACCTATCGAAAACGTTGATTTGCAAGAAAAGATCCTTGAAGGACTTAGCTTCCAAATTCTTTTATCCTCTACCATAACACTAACTGAGACATTCTCCAATAAAGCCAAAGAGTAGCACAAAACTTCTTGATTTATTTACAGTTAAGTTTCTAATTTGGCCCTCAAAATCTTCAAGCTTTTACTTGACATGGCTAGTTATTGGCTGATGTGACAATGATAGCAACCCATTAATGAAATATGTTTGTCTAACTAGCCTTCTCATTATTTATTTATTTTTAAGATTCAAAGATCAGATCAAAATGGAATTGAAAACTTTAATAAGAGGTTGTAAATAGCAAGGTTAAGGATTATCGACAAAACAGGTAGACATTTATCAAATTTCGTGAATTAGGTGCGGACTCAAAAAAAAAAAATTGCCAAGGTTTCTTAGGGAAATGGCTGTTGAAGAAGGTCTGTGCTACATCACCACTCAATCAAAGCTCTTATACAGCCTCCAACACATGGCACATGGATCTAACACAAGCAAAACTGCAAGTTCCACGATGTAACTTGGTTAATATGATGGGTTTGTTTCGAACTCACAAATTTGAGTAGCCACTCAACCTCAAACCTTAAGCTAATAGTTAAGGGCATAAGCTCTAACTAGTTAGATATGATCGTTTATTATATTCTCTTACTCGAAGTAAAGATGGTATCAAAATAGATGGAATTTCAATATTGCGGTTAAATTTGTTTTTTACATTCTCTTATTCGAAGTAAAGACTGTAACAAAATGGATGGGATTTCAATATGGTGGTTAAAGATCTAATCACTGTTTTTCAAAAAATTCTTTTCTGCTGATGTGCATTATGTTGTAAGCAATAAGAAGCAAATTTGATTTTGGGAGGATAAGGGGATTGAGGATCACATTTTAGCTTAATATTTCCTTGGCCCTATCAACCATCTAACTTAGCTAATATTTCCATATCTTTATTTAATTTAATTATTTATTTATTTTAAATAGTACATAAATGTAAACTAACTGCTGCAGAATTTACCTAAATCTCACCCCAAGAGTGTTGGATCATAAACTTGATCCAAGATTAATAAATCAAGCCCCACTTATGGAAGATTCCATGAGTAAGTATGGTTGGTGAAGGTTTAAATTATTTATGGTAGGTGTGTTAGGTGTGGTTGGTGAAGTAGGTGAGTGGTAAGTTTTAATGGATGGTGATGATTTGTGTGTTAGTTGAATAAATGAGTGGTTGTGATTAGTTTGTTTCATGTATAAATATCCCCTCTCCCCCTTGGTTTAATCATCAAGTGAAGTAACAAAATCTCTAAGGTGTAGAGAGTGAAAAATAAGAGTTGTAATTGGTGGATTGTTGAAGAAATAAAATAGTGTGTGTTTTGTGTGTTTTTATTTGTTAATTCTCCAACAAAGTGGTATCAAAGCTAGTGTTTGATGGTCTATATAGTCATATAGCATATCAAATCGAAGATCTCGACGAGAGGAACGTGACGCCGCAAAAATCATCCCGATCCAAGGCAGAGTGCTCCCACACTTGCCGCCGGAAGTTTTCTGTCCTGAAGCTGAGTCGACTCACCGAGTTGAACCAAGTTGAGCCGAACTGAACTAAGCCGAGCCGAGCCGAACCGAATCCAGTCGATCCGAGCCAACTCGAGTTGAACCAATCCGGACCGAATCAAGAATATCAAGCCGGCGTTGACCGTTGACCGTTGACCAAGGGTTGACCGTTTACCGAAAGTTGACTCGAGTCCTTCCTAAGGTTTCTCACTTGAGTTGTGAGTTATGGCAAACGGTGGTATAATGTCATTTCAAGTTCCACAATTAAAGGGAAGTAAATTTGACAATTGGAGTATTAAAATGAAGGCTCTATTGGGTGCACATGACGTATGAGATGTCGTGAAGAAAGGCTTTATTGTGCCAAAAAATGAAGCCACTTTAACTACGGCACAGAAGGAGAATTTAAAAGACTTGAAGAAGAGAGAGAACAAAGCAAAGTATCTCATCTTTCAATCATTAGATGAAGATGCTTTTCAAAAGATTGCTGGTACAACCTCCTCAAAAGAAGCATGGGAGAAACTAGAGACCTCTTATAAAGGAGCGGAGCAAGTAAAGAAGGTTTGTCTTCAAATATTACGAGGAGAATTTGAGGCCTTACACATGAAGGTATCAGAGTCAATTTCTGACTACTTTACTCGAGTTGTGACCATTTCCAATGAGTTAAAAGGAAATGGCGAGGAGTGAAAAGAAGTAAGGATCATTGAAAAGATACTTCGATCAGTAGACTCGAAGTTTGACCATGTTGTTGTGACAATTGGAGAAACAAGAGATCTGGAGGATATAACGATCGAGCAACTTCAAGGAAGGTTACAAGCCTATGAAGAAAAATAAAAAAGAAGTAAGGAATCGAAGAACAACTTCTCAAGATGGAAGTCAATCCTAAGAAAAGAGAAGAAAGCTCCGACAACGAGAGAAGACATTTTGTTCGAGACAGAGGTCGAGGACGAGGTAGAGGTCGTGGTCATGGACGAGGTTGGAATTTCAACAACAATAACTCCAATTATGCCAAAGGAGAAAACTCAACCAGAGGACGAGGCAGAGGCAATCCAAGATCGAGGTATGAAAAATCCCAAGTACAGTGCTATAATTGTCAAAAGTTTGGGCATTATGCTTCAGAATGCAGAGCTCCAAGCACCATAATTAAGGAAAGAGTGAACTATGCTGAAGAAAAAAATAGTGAAGATGGCACACTTTTATTGGCACGCAATGACACAAGTGGAGGTCAAGAAAATACATGGTATCTTGACACAGGTGCTAGCAATCATATGAGTGGAAACAGAAGCATGTTCATGCAACTAAGTGAATCTGTGAATGACAGTGTTGCTTTTAGAGATGATTCAAAAGTACCAGTGAAGGGTAGAGGTAACATTCTTTTTCGTGCAAAAGATGGTAGCCACCAAATAATTTTGAATGTTTACTATGTACCCAATATGAAAAGCAACATCTTTAGTTTTGGTCAACTTTTAGAAAAAGGCTATGATATTCACTTAAAATATTATAGTCTTTTCCTAAGAGATGACAAAAGAAATCTAATTACAAGGGTGAAAATGTCGAAAAATAGAATGTTTCCTTTAAATATTCAAAATGATGTTGCAAAATGTCTTAAAGCCTGTCACAAAGATCCATCCTGGATTTGGCATCTTCGATATGGGCATCTCAACTTTGGAGTATTAGAGCTACTATTCAAGAAGAACATGGTGAAAGGCTTACCATACATCAGTCACCCTGATCAACTTTGTGAAGGATGTTTACTTGGCAAGCAGTTCAGGAAGAGCTTTCCAAAGGAATCAAACTCAAGAGCTCAGAAGCCACTCGAGCTCATTCATACTAATGTGTGCGGTCCATTCAAGCCAAACTCCCTTGGTAAAAGTAACTACTTCCTTCTCTTTATAGATGATTTTTCAGGAAAAACTTGGGTGTATTTTTTGAAGCAAAAATCAGAAGTTTTTGAAACTTTCAAGAAGTTTAAAGCTGTAGTGGAAAAAGAAAGTGGATACCAAATTAAAGCCATGAGATCTGATCGAGGTGAAGAGTTCACTTCCAAAGAATTTTTAGAGTTTTGTGAAGCAAATGGAATTCGACGCCCTTTGACTGTTCCAAAATCTCCCCAACAAAATGGTGTTGCAGAAAGGAAGAACAGAACCATCCTCGACATGGCAAGAAGCATGCTTAAGAGTAAGAGGCTACCTAAAGAATTTTGGGCTGAAGCAGTTGCATGTGCTGTCTGCTTATCCAATCGATCTCCAACAAGAAGCGTGTGGGGCAATACGCCACAAGAAGCTTGGAGTGGAAGAAAACCCGGCATCACCCATCTAAGAGTTTTCGGAAGCATTGCCCATGTACATGTACCAGATGAAAGTAGAGTCAAGCTGGATGACAAAAGTGAGGAGTTCATCTTCATCGGCTACGACAACAACTCCAAAGGATACAAGCTTTACAATCCAAACAACGGAAAGATCGTAATCAGTCGAGATGTAATTTTTGATGAAGAAGGAGAATGGGATTTTGGCTCTGGTGTGGATGACTTCAACTTCTTTCCTATTGAAGAAGATGATCATACACAGATAAAACAAGTAGATGAACAACAAGAGCCTGCCACTCCACCTATCTCACCAGCACCAACCACATATGGAGATTCACCGCCGTCTTTCTTAAATGAAAGAACCGAAGAACGTACAAGGAGTCTTCAAGATCTCTATGAGGTAACTGAGAGACATGATAATCTCACTCTCTTTTGCCTCTTTGCTGATTGTGAACCAATCAACTTCCAAAAAGCTGCACTAGATGAGAAGTGGAGAATTGCAATGGATGAAGAAATCAAAGCCATTGTGAAGAATGATACTTGGGAGCTTACTACTCTTCCAAAAGGTCACAAGGCGATCGGTGTCAAATGGGTGTATAAAACAAAAAGAAATGCAAAGGGAGAAATTGAAAGGCAGAAGGCGAGGCTAGTTGCAAAAGGCTATAGTCAAAAGGCTGGTATAGACTATGACGAGGTATTTGCTTCTGTAGCTCGACTTGAAACTATTAAACTTATTATTTCTTTGGCTGCTCAGAACAAATGGAAGATTTTTTAAATGGATGTGAAGTCTGCTTTCTTGAATGGATTCCTTGAAGAAGAAGTTTACATCGAGCAACCATTAGGCTATGTGGTGAAAGGACATGAAGACAAAGTTTTGAGATTGAAGAAAGCTCTTTATGGGTTAAAGCAAGCACCAATGGCATGTAATAGCAGAATTGACAAGCATTTTCAAGAGAAAGGCTTCACCAAATGCCCATATGAACATGCTCTCTAAGTCAAAGAAAAAGATGGAGATATTTTGATTGTATGCCTGTATGTGGATGATCTCATCTTCACTGGAAGCAATCCAAGCTTGTTTGAAGAGTTCAAGAGAGAGATGATCAAAGAGTTCGAGATGACTGACATCGGACTGATGGCATATTACTGTAACACCCCGCACCCGAGTTTTTGACCCGCTGACCACCCCATATATAAGAGAAAGAGAGAGAGAAAGGAAAGAGAGAGTAGAGAACCGAGAGAGAGAGAAGAGAACCCGTTTGACCCGAACCCGGATCCGACCCGCGGAATTGACCCGGCCGGTTCTCCCATTTCCGGCCTCCGTTCCGGGCAAGCTTGGTACTGTTTCGAAGCTTGAGAGATGAGCAACGTATCCATGCCGTCCTTGCTGCCGGAAATCGATCGAAAAGCCACCGATCGAAGCTTGGAAGCTCCGCGGAATCGCCGGCTCGATTCGCCGTGATTTCGCCGGTTTCCGGTAAAGCCATCATTCAGGTTTTGTTCCTTACCCTTCCCTCTGTCATTTCCGACCAACCATGGATGCCGGGGACGTCGTTTTGCCGTTGATCGGCAGTTGATGGATTCACGGCTTTGGGAGCTCGATCCGGAGCCACCGCCGCGCGTGGGAGGACACCACCGCCACCATTGGACTCAGCGTGGCTGGAACTTTTAGTTCTGAGCTTCCCGTCGCCGTCGGTTGAATTCCGGTGACCGTTGACTGGCGAGGGTATTTCGGTAATTTCACAGTTTAAGGGCAATTTTGTAATTTCTGATTTTGTGGGTATTTTAGTAATTGTTGGCATTGAGGATAAGTTGGTAATTTATGATTTTGAGGTTAAGTATGAAATGTGATTATGTTGAGGAATTTGAGAATCTTGGAGTTTATAATTATGGTTTCATTTTATTCTTATGCGAGTATTATTTATTTGTAGGCCGATGATATCGATTTGTGTATTTGTTACTCGAGGATACGGGGAGGTAAGTAAACTGGATTTCTAAACGAATCACAATAAACAATATATATGTTTGATTTGTTTGAAAAGTCTATTTTGAGATATGTATGATTATTGATTTATCTGTTATGCCCATGTGTTTATGTGATGTGTTGATATGAGATGTTGATATATGTGTTTATTGACATGGGCATACGTATGAATATTTCATTGGCATGAGTACGAAAATACATTATGTTTTCCATATTTCCTGGAAAATGAGAAAGTTGATTTTAGCAAATGAGATTTAAAAGAAAAGAAGATTGTTTTACAGTTTTAGCTTGGATGCTTGAATTCGTTACTGGCTTAGTGGAGGACTCTCCAGATGTTTATATAGTTATGAGATAAGTGGGCGAGGGACGCATTGCGAGAAGCCCAAAGAGTATGAAAGAGAGAGTTATGAAAGTTAAGGGAGTGTCCTACTAAGCAGTAATCGAATGAAGGTAACTCAAGTAAGTGGTTTAAAAGAGAATGTGAAAGTTTGAGAAAGACAGAATGAGATTTCGATGATTTGTTTTACGATGTTTTCGAATATCATGGCACGTCATTTATTTGATATGTATATGTATGTATGTATTTTGATATATACAAAACTGGTTTACTTACTGAGTTTTGTACTCATTATAGTTTATTGTGATTCAGTTTCTGTAAGCAGGATTCGTGTTAAGCGTTGATATGGGCTTGGATGGTGGAAGTAGATGGTTTGGCATGAATTTTAAATTCTTCCGCTACTTTGTATTTATTTTCAAGGATATGATTTTTATGAATTGTAAAAGGATTATTTATTATTATTTTATGAGATTTAAGCTTCTAGCAGTAAGATTCGCCTTGGGAGTGCAGGGCGGGTCGTTACAATTACCTCGGCATTGAAGTCAAGCAAAAGGAAGAAGGCATATTTATCTCCCAAGAAAGCTATGCAAAGGAGATTCTTAAGAAGTTCAAAATGAATAATTGTAAGCCTATAAGCATGCCAGTGGAATGCGGAGTTAAATTATCCAAACATGATGAAGGTGAAGATATAGATCCAACATTCTTTAAAAGTTTGGTTGGAAGCCTACGTTATTTGACATGCACAAGACCAGATATCCTTTATGGTGTTGGACTTGTGAGTTGATACATGGAGAATCCAAAGACCACTTATTTTAAAGCTGCAAAAAGAATCATTCGCTACATCAAAGGTACAATTAATTTCAGCTTGCTTTACTCATTTTCTAATGACTACAAGCTTGTTGGATATAGCGATAATGATTGGGGTGGAGATGTAGATGATCGAAAAAGCACCACAGGATATGTGTTCTTCATGGGAGATATTGCTTTCACATGGATGTAAAAGAAGCAACCAATTGTCACGCTATCCACTTGCGAAGCTGAGTATGTAGCTGCCACATCGAGTGTTTGTCATGCAATTTGGCTCAGAAATTTGCTGAAGGAGTTGAGTTTGGCACAAGAAGAGCCAACCAAGATTTGTGTTGATAACAAATCAGCAATTGCCCTATCCAAGAATCCAGTCTTTCATGATCAAAGTAAACACATAGACACTCGCTATCATTTCATAAGAGAGTGTATTGCAAGAAAAGAAGTGCAAATTAAGTATGTAAAATCACAAGATCAAGCAGCTAATATCTTCACTAAGTCACTCAAGTGAGAAGACTTTGTAAGATTCAGAAGTTTGCTTGGTGTCACAGGATCAAGTTTAAGGGGAGGTGTTGGATCATAAACTTGATCCAAGATTAATAAATCAAGCCCAACTTATAGAAGATTCCATGAGTAGGTATGGTTGGTGAAGGTTTGAATTATTTATGGTAGGTGTGTTAGGTGTGGTTGGTGAAGTAGGTGAGTGGTAGGTTTTAATGGATGGTGAGGATTTGTGTATTAGTTGAATAAATGAGTGGTTGTGATTAGTTTGTTTCATGTATAAATATCCCCTCTCCCCCTTGGTTTAATCATCAAGTGAAGTAGCAAAATCTCTAAGGTGTAGAGAGTGAAAAATAAGAGTTATAATTGGTGGAGTGTTGTTGAATAGATAAAATAGTGTGTGTTTTGTGTGTTTTTATTTGTTAATTCTCCAACAAAGAGATATTACCAGGTGACCACCTAATAGCCACAACAAGAATCCAAAACCCAAATCATGACATGCTCCGAAAAGTCAGAACGACTAAATTAACTAAAGCAATAAATACTGGCTTTGGTATATCTGAAAGCAGATAGGCATACATTTTTCTTCATTCCGAAAACAAATGAAAATCATGCAAAGCCTCCCATAACATAATGATACTAGATGGACATTCAAGTGATGACCTTAAATCTACTCCATTGAGGCTCATCAAAATACAACTCCAGTATCATTTTCACCGAGAGAACCAAAAAATATTTAGAAACATATACCGACATAAGTTACTAAAACGAGAAATAATAAAGTTAATATAAATAATCTGATAGTTTCTGAAGATGTTAAGGTCAACAAATAAAAAGATATGAAATAGAAAGACTGCTCATGCAACAAACAAGAAAATTAATCATTCAATCCAACAAAAAACATGGTAGTTTGAGAAGAGTCGCAATGAAGCCTTAAAAAGAGGAAGCCAAAATGCAAGATCAAACAAAGCATGGAAAGACCACCTGTTTTGCAACAGACTGCTGTAGAGATTCAGATGGAGTGTCTCGCGAGGAAGGTCTTGCTGGTAGCAATGGATCAACCAAGTAATCCAATAATAAAAGGACTGTGTCTTCAGTCGCACATAAATCTGAAGCAGACATCATTCAGTTCTTTCCAAGCACAACTCTACTCAAATTAATATCTGTATTAGAAAAGCAAATACCAAGATTCAAGTTTACACTCAAAGCCTTATCAAAGAAGTCCAAGAAATTCTGATATGCATTTATGTCACAGTCCACCATGAAAGCATGCGTAATTGTCCAATTATGCAAATTCTCGCTTTTCATTGCTTCTCAAAAGAAAAAAGGGAAAAAATGCATTTCCTTGATAGCTTCCGCACCCAAGCCAAGTCCAACAATAGAGATGATATGTAAAATATAAAAAATTATGCACACCCATACATTGTATTATTTTCGCAGTCATCCTTTTCTCCCAAGAAACTTAAAAAATAAAAAATAAAAATACAATAAAATAAAATCTTGCTAAGCCATTCTCCAGAAAAAAATAACTTTTTTCCCCAAACAGGCCATCAAATTCCTAATATGAAACTTTCAGGTAAAATTATTTAATGCTCTAGATATATGCAGAATAAAATTAAATCCTTAAATCTTTTAATTAATTTCCCTTCACAGCATTTTCCCTTTTAGCAATTAATGTTGGGGAAAAATTAGGTTTTTAAATTTTTATAAAACCTTTTTAAGATCGCTCTCATATAATATATAAGAATACGTAATCTAGATTTCGTACCTTGAAAATCCGAGTTGGCTTTTTCCGTTGAAGTGATTTAGGCTTCTAGATCACGATCCGTCACCACCACGCTTGTTAGATCACGAACTATCCCCAATGATCTTCCAGGTTATGACTCAGGTTCGATCTGCACTTGACGTGTGGGCGCCTTTATCACTACCAAAGCAACTAGCACGAGAAAATTTTTCTCTCAACAATGGAGAGAAAAATCTTATTCTCTGATCTGTATAAAGTGGCTTCTCTCTTTTCTTTAGAGAAAAATAAATCTTTTATATTACCCTTTAGTGAAAACTCTAAGCTCCAAAATAATCAAAAACTAAACTCACCGTATTTCCTTTTCCAATAGGGAACCCATCTTGTAAAATAACATAAGGCCCTTTATATAAAAGCTAATTAAATAGAGCCTCCCACTAAATGATTTATTTAGGCTTTTGACCCAAATAGCTAGTTATCTTACTTATTAGTCCAGTAGTTGTGCAGTCAATTAAATGAGCTAACCTGCGAATTATTTGGGAACATACAATAGTGGCTACAATAATTAAGCTTGTAATTAAACTAGCCCAGTTATTTAATTCCAAATCTACTCCACTAAAAGATTGGAACTGACTTCCATAATTGTATGCTCGAATAATAATTCGTCCCAAGCCACATTGATTTTTTTACTGCATAATCCTTTGTACCACATCGTTAATTAAATTGATATCTCAACTGTCCAATCACTTTAATAACATCTTATTCCTTGATCCTTACTGGTTTTCTCTAATGACCATTTTCAACATACTAAATATGTTAACACACTCTGGCCAGAGAATTCTATGATCAAGTGCCGAAAACCTATCAAGAGATGTGTTGTACAAATTATATATTGTTAATCCATAACTCCAATACTCATAATTGCTCCCACCAAGATACCAGGTAATCTTGATCACAAGGATGTGTCGTGCCCATTGGTAACTCAAATGGAATAACAATTACAATCATGAAATCATAATTAACTCAAGATTAAGATTACAGTAAAATCAACGTCTATGAGATTAAATAAGTCTGACAGTTATTACAAAGTTAATTAAATCTCATATGTGATCCTGTTCAATGTAGTCGTACTACATCAATAAATTCATACATGATTAAGACAAATCATTCAATGAATTTATTATAGTCTATACCTAAATAAAGTGCCCAACTTTATTTATCAACTGCGAACTAAATTTATTTAATCATAAGATAACTTGTATTTATGTCTTCTGTGAATCCACATGGTAATCACATAAATACATATAATATGATTAAATGGACTTTAATATAAATATTAATGCAATTAAGATATTTGAATAAATACCTCATTAATTTTATTAATAAGAAAAATATTTATTACAATTAAATAAATACATATGTTTTTAAAGAGTATAATTTCCCAACAATTAAACAAGCATAAAGCACAGGCTTAAGTCTCAGTTTACCAAACATATGATCTAATATTATCCAACAAAAGGAAAAAAAAATGGGGGGGTTAAAAAAAAAAAACTCAAATGAGCCGTGCAATAAACCCAGACGGTGAACTTAAAAGTTTTATGATCAAGGTTTAAGCAAAAACCCAAAACCCAACAAAGAACTGAAAAATGGGTAGTAAAAATTCAACTAGGGTTTAGGAATTCTGAAAATGAGAACAATGTGAATGAGTAATTAAAAGAGTGTGAAGGTGAATTACCAATTCCCGATATAAGAAACTTGACAGCCCTCAGAGCAATTTTGTGAGGCTTGATGGACGTCGAAGAGTATGTTCTGCATAAAAGCCTATGAAAGGCGCAATGTGCGTTTTTTGGGCGCCAAGGTATCAAACATTTAGGTCCCTAATTTTCAGAAAACTTACAATGATACCTTGTTTATTACTTTTTCAATGAGGCCCCTACATTGGTTTTGTAGGAGAAGCAAAAATTCATTAATAAAACTAAATTAGCCAATATTATTACATCTTAGGCAAGATCGACCACACATACGATATTTATATTCTCCATAGCAATAATAGGACCTAAGATTCAAGAATCAATTATAATAATGCCCAAAACATACAATTGACAAGTTCACTATGATTTTTCTAAATTAAAAAATTTTGCGCACTAATATTTAATGATATATGAGGTATTGTTGATGATGTCATGATGATCATGTCCATAATATAAAAAAAAATGATGACACTAAACTAATATGCAGTGTGCAAAATTTTTTTATATTTAGTTTAGTTTTACTCATTTCACTTATTGTAGATGACAATCATGTTCATTGTAAGAAGAGATTTATCATAAGTAGATATTTAGTCATCAAATAAACAAAGTCGAAATAAAGTTCAAAGTTTAGTTTAGATTAATAATACCGAAGCGGATAATGAATAAATCAACTAGAACTTTAAATCCACAACGGGAACCGGGCTTATCTCTCCTAAAATTCAAAAAGCCAAGAAGTTATGAGAGAGAAAAAAATTGAAAAACAATTTTAGTGTCATTGAGAATTTGTTTTTTAAAGGTTTTATAGAAGGGATTGAGAGAGTGAATTTGAGAGATATTTAAAATGAATTGATATGAATAAAATATCCATCTTGTAAACTTGTACATTGTCATTTAGTCATATAATTAAAAAAAAAGTCAAAGAAAAAGAAGGAGACCTAAACAGAAATTTATCATTAATGAAGAAATACTAAATTGAGTTTTGTTTTTTCCAAAGTTTAAACGAAGAAGATCAACTTTCTTATCCATGGATGATGTTTGAGCAACTAACGAATTAGCATCACTTCTCAATTGAAGGTAAACCTTGATCTTGAACATCAATTCTGTTAATATTAATTATATGATTGTCTTGATTCTGGAATAATGAATTTCTAGTTCGAGTTTTCTGCCATTAGCATAGTTAATAACTAGCTAAATTAGAAACCAAAAAAAAAAAAAAGAATCTCCTCTCCACTCACTAGAAATTAAAAAATAATTGAATGTCTCCTCATTTTTTTAAGTAATAATTCTTCGTCATTGAATTGTCAGTGGCCCAGTAATTTTTATATATAAAAATAATTTTTTCTCAGTTTATGGTGAGCCACAAAAGACTCTAGATGCATAATAAAATTTAACTTCTTTGACTTTGAGTCCAACTTATATTGAACCTTTAATCTTTGACCAAGAGTAGTAGTGTCCCACTAAATCTCCAAGAATTGAAATAATCTAAACTATTTACAACGTGATCGAAGATTGCTTCAACAAAAATGGGATTTTCCTATAAATGAACGTAATGAAACATGTCAAGCTGTTTTCCATAAATTCTTTCAGCCCTGTAGTCAAAGTTAGCTTGTTTTGCCTCGATATTAACTAAAGATTTAATGTAAGTTTTATCTCATTATTTAAGCTCATGTCCTACCTGGGTTTATATAGTATTGCATTAGCTTTAAAACATAAAATTATTTAATCAATGAAAACTTGTTTTATTTATATGTAATTAGTTAATAAAATGTAAAGTTGAATAGTTGAAATATTAGCTATCGCCAACTACCACAATCCACTGCTAGCATTATTATTCTAGTCTTGATTGACATAAAGTTTGGTACTATTAGAATTCTCATCATTGTAATTACACAACAGTATATGTTTCACCAGCAATAGAACTATCATTCACTGTAAATCTATGGTTAAAATTTTGAATCTTGAAACTTTAACCGTATATTTATGGTGGCAGGATGCTCTATTTTCAGTAGTGTATGCACCATTGTTTAGCTGCAATGATGAGGATTCAAATGGTACCAAAATTAACATCATCCGATATTGAAATGTGAATGCCAGTGGCTGTTCTTGATGGCCAACGATAACCATAGCTGAGTAGACTTATTTTTATTTATAATTTTACTTACAAATTTTACAAAATAAAATTATTAATCTCTTAAGATATGAATAATCATAATTTTGTTTTAGTATAAATCATAATATAAATACTTCTATATATAATATTATACAATGTACGGTGCCATACATTGTATAATATTAATATAACACAATATTAATGCAATACAACCTAATACAATATATCATTTATTAAATAAAATAATACCTTTTAAAATAATATAATGTGTCAAACGTATCCTGAGTCCATAACTTTTGAGGCTATAAATTAGAAAAGAAATTGATGTGATGCTTTTCTCAATGATTTAGACAATTCCAAAAATGATAGTGAAATTTCTTATGTTGAAAATAAAAGGATTGAGATTTAAATTTCTCCTAAATGAGTAGGGAGAAGACTGGCGGAATTACCCTTAGGGTAATATATATTTTTTTAAATGCTACACTTGTGAAGCATTAAGTTAAAGTCGAACATAACTAAATAATTGACCAGTGCTTTAGGTAAGTTTGTATAATGTTGTATATATGTTATGTACGTTCTAATATTTAATAGATGAAAGAGAGTTCAAAGGAAGGAAAAAGTTATTTGGAGCGAAACACCCTTCACATCAAGACTGCACAATTTAGAAAATACTTATTGTATATCTAGACATATTCTATATCTAGAATATGTTAATCACAATATACATATATATACACAAATAAATTACTACTTTTAACTCCCAAATAATCCCATCTAAACTGACAATAACACAATAACGATTTGATAACGCGACTTAAATTGTCTACACTAATTAAACGTGATTTTATCATCAAAGCAACTAAATTAAATGTGGACGTACGAGGGCTACTCTACAAGGCAACAAAAGATAAACATAAAAATCGAGGAAACAATAAGGGGAATTTTATTTATTGAAATAAAACAAAGTACACTTGATGAGGAAACAATCTTTTTTGCCTCAAAATATAGAATAAGTCTAGAAAACACCATGCAGGAGATGAAATCAACAACAGAGATATACTGCAAGTGATGAAATCATTTATTTGGCCTGATGAAACTGCAGCTGATTAGTAGCTAGCTACATGTCACGGGATGAGTATTTTGCGCAGCAAACCCGTGCGGCACTTAGACAACTTGCCGAGTGTTGCTAAGTAAGCCTAGAGCTTCTCGAACTAGAGAAGAAAGCAATTGAGCCAAATGAGAGACTTGTATTGCACAAAGAGAATTACAATGCTTGTTGTGAGTTTGTTGGATACAAATGCCAAGTGCCATCCCATATTTATAGGGGAGGCTTGCCAAGCTCTAGGGATTCTAGAGAATTCTACAATTGCCTAGCTATGTACATGTGCTGGAATTCTATGGAGAATTCTAGAGTATTTACATGTCATTTGTGCTAGAGTTGCCTAGAATATTCCGGAATTGGGCCAAGCTAGCACTCTTGGCCTTGTGTTGGCTCTCTAGCCCAAAATTATGGGCAATTGGGCTAGCGAATTGGGCGGTCCGCGACATCCTCCCCCACCTAAGCTCGCGGCGTCCTCGTCGCGCTCTCATGCTTGAAATTCTGGATGTGTTCAGCGAATTGCCACAAATCTTCTTCACGTTCCCATGTGGCTTCACTCTCGGGGAGGTTTTTCCACTTTACCAAGTACTCGCTATGTGCTGGCACGCCCCTCCTCGAAACCACTCGGTCCGCAATGATGTAATCCACATCTTTGTCGAACGCGGTGACAACGGCGGTTGGCGCGCGCCTTGATTCTCCGCGACTAGGGTCTCCCATGTCTTCGTGATATGGCTTGAGGAGGCTCACGTGGAAGACCGGATGGATCTTGAGTCTTGGCGGAAGTTGGAGTTGATACGAGACGTTGCCCACACGTCGAACAACTCGGAAGGGTCCCTCGTAGCGCCTCACTAACCCCTTGTGGACTTTCCGCAACGTCTTGAATTGTTGGGGTAGGAGCTTGATCATGACTTGATCACCTTCCTTGTACTCAACATGCCGTCTCCTTGTATCCGCCCATTTCTTCATTTTCCTCGCGGCTTTGTCGAGGTATGCTCGCGTGATGTCCGCTTCCTCATGCCATTCGCGGGCGAGCTTGTGAGCCGCGGGGCTTTTCCCTCCGTAAGTAGAGGCTATGGCGTTGGGGGTCATGGGCTGGAATCCCATGACGATCTCGAATGGACTCTTGCCCGTAGCCTCACTTCGCTGCAAGTTATAAGAAAATTGGGCGATGTCGAGTAGCTTCGCCCAATCCCGCTGATGAGCGCTCACATAATGCCTCAAGTACATCTCGAGGAGGCCATTGATGCGCTCGGTCTGCCCATCCGTTTGTGGGTGGAAGCTTGTGGAGAACTTGAGATCAGTCCCCAACATCTTGAAGAGTTCTGTCCAAAAGCGTCCAGTGAACCGAGGGTCTCGGTCGCTTACAATGCTCCTTGGAACTCCCCAAAGCTTCACAATATGTTTGACGAATAGGCGGGCTGCTTCGTCCGCTTTGCAATCGGCGGGTGCGGCAATGAATGTGGCATACTTGCTGTATCGGTCGACAACGACCATAATGCTTCCGCATCCTTCGGACTTGGGCAGCGATGTGATGAAGTCCATGGAGATACTTTCCCATGGCCTTGTTGCTAGTGGTAGCGGCTCCAATAATCCCGCTGGAAGTTGATGATCCACCTTGTCTTGTTGGCATACAAGACAAGTTCGCACGTATGCCTCAATGTCGTCCCTCATGTGCGGCCAAAAATATGAGGCTTGGACTAGTGCGGTGGTGCGCTCAATTCCTGGGTGACCAGCCCATTTGGAGTCGTGGCATTCCTTGATAACTTCCTTCCGCAAGTTTCCCCACCTAGGCACGAACAGCCGATCTCCCTTGGTGAGGAGGATGCCTTCCTCTTGCCAAAAGCGCCTTGTCTTTCCCTCGAGCACCTTCTCCAGCAAATCCTTTGCTAGCGGATCTTGTTGGAGGCCTTCCTTGATGCGTGAGACAAGGTCGGACTTCGGTTGGCTCATGCTAAGTGTTGCCAATTCTGCCTTGCGGCTTAGAGCGTCCGCAACGACATTGGCTTTCCCTGGTTTGTACTCGAGCCGATAGTCGAATTCCGCTAGGAAATCTTGCCACCTTGCTTGCTTCGGGCTCAACTTCTTTTGAGTTTGAAAGTAGCTTGTCGCCACGTTGTCCGTCATAATTGTGAAGTGTGAGCCAAGCAAGTAATGTCGCCACACCCTTAGACAATGGATGATGGCTGTCATCTCCTTTTCTTGTACCGTGTAGCGGCGTTCCGTATCGTTTAGCTTGCGGCTCTCGAACGCTATAGGGTGGCCTTCTTACATGAGGACTCCTCCTATGGCGAAATCCGAGGCATCCGTTTGGACTTCGAAGGGCTTTGTGTGGTCCGGAAGTGCAAGGACGGGTTCCTCCGAGATTGCCTTCTTTAATTCTTCAAATGCACGTTGGCATTCTTCGGACCAATGCCACGTTCTGTTTTTCTTGAGCATATCCGTCAAGGGTGCCGCCTTGGCCGAATAGCCCTTGATGAAGCGGCGGTAGTAGTTCACCATTCCAAGGAATGAGCGAAGCTTGGGCACTTTCGAGGGAGGTTCCCATTCGAGGATGGCCTTTACTTTGTCATTCTCCATCATGATCTTCCCACCCGCAATTTTGTGGCCAAGGAACTCCACCTCTTGTTGTGCAAACGAGCATTTCTCTAACTTGAGGAAGAGCTCGTTGTCTCGAAGTACTTGGAGGACTTGTCGCAAATGTTGGGCCTGATCCTCGAGCGTGGTGCTATACACCACTATGTCATCCAAGTACACGACCACAAAGCGGTCGAGGAATGGTTGGAGTACCTTGTTCATGAGTGTGCAAAATGTGGCGGGTGCATTAGTAAGGCCAAAAGGCATCACAAGGAATTCGAAAGACCCGTACCTTGTTGTGCACGCTGTCTTCGGTTCATCTCCCTTGGCGATGCGCACTTGGTAGTACCCAGAGCGCAAGTCGAGTTTGGTGAAGTACCGCGCTTTGCCAAGTTGGTCGAACAAGTCTGCAATCAAGGGAATCGGATACTTGTTCTTGATGGTGATCTTGTTGAGCGCTCTATAGTCGATGCACATCCGCAGTGATCCATCCTTTTTCTTTTGGAAGAGGACCGGGGCACCGAATGGGGCTTTTGAGGGACGGATGTAGCCTGCGTCCAGCAAGTCTTTGAGTTGTCTCCGCAACTCCTCAAGTTCGGGTGGCGCCATGCGGTAAGGCGCCAAGGCTGGTGGCTTCGCGCCTTGTTCCAGCTCGATTGCGTGGTCTACCTCTCGTCGAGGTGGGAGCTTCTTCGGAAGTTCTGGAGGCATCACGTCCTTGTACTCATTAAGGACGGTTTGGATTTGTGGAGGGACGGGACTTGGCGACGTTCCGCTATTTCCTTCCTCGTTTAGTTCCCGAATGGAGACCAAGAAGCTTGGGTCCTTCTTGAACGCCCTCTTGAATTGCTTGGCGGAGAGTGTCTTCTCCTCGGACTTGCCTCGCTCCGTAGGTACCATGCATGCTTTGCTCCCGTCGAGGATACTTAGGGAGTTTGTAGCGGGCAGGGGGAAGGCATGGACTTGGTCGAAGAATTCCATGCCAAGGACCATCTTGAAGTCATCCATGGGCACGATGGAGAAATCAATCTTTCCACTCCACGTCCCGAGTGTCAAGTGCACGCCTTGTGCGATTCCCGCAATTGGCTTGGCGGGTGAGTTTACAGCCTTCATTGTGCCTCCTTCCTTAGTGGCCTTGAGGCCTAAGCGCTTGGCCTCATCTATGGACACAAAGTTGTGCGTCGCTCCCGTGTCTAGCAGTGCGCGGACGGACTGGCCATTTATCTTCGCGCTTACATACATGAGCCCTTTCTTGACGAGTGTGGGCTGTTGGCGATTGAGTGCGCCGAGGCGTTGGAGAGAACCCATGCTGAGTTGGGGTTCCTCCGAGGACATTGCGGGATTGCTCTTTAGTTGGGCAGCAAGAGCATTAAGCGACTTCTTCTCCGGACAGTCGCGTACCCAATGAGGACCGTTGCATATAAAGCATGGGCTTCGCGGTTTTGGCGCCTCCTTCTTGCCCTCCGACTTTCCTTGCCCACTCTTGTTGCTAGGCGGCTTTTTCTGCCCCCAATCTTTGCGGTTGTAGCCCTTGTCCTTGCGACTCTCTCCCCCACCTTTGCCTTGGTTGGCCTTTTTGTCCTTGGATTGGGTAGAGTATTCAGCGAGCGATTCCGCAACGGCGATGGCGTCGTCGAGTGTTTGAACGCCACGCCTATCAAGCTCGGTCTTGGCCCAATCCTTGAGGCCATCTTGGAAGTAGAAGAGTGAATCCTTGTCGGACATGTCGCTTATCTCCAACATAAGGGTAGTGAACTCATTGATGTAGTCCCGCATGCTACCCGATTGCTTGAGGCGACGTAAGCGCGCCCGCGCTTCCTTTTCCGCATTGCTTGGGGCGAATTGCTTTCGGAGTTCTTGCTTGAAGTCGGCCCAAGTGTCGATGGTGCAAATACCCTTGCCCATCTCGCCATGCTTGCGACGCCACCATAGTTGTGCAGCGCCTCTAAGATAAGTGGGTGCAGTGCCCACCTTCGATGCCTCATCTCGGACACCCATGGCATCGAAGTATTGATCGAGCCCAAAGAGGAAGTTGTCTACGACAGTGGCATTTCGGGTGCCATCGTATGTGTCGGGCTTTGGCACGTCAATACGGCGCGCATCACTCGAGTTTGCGGAAGCTGGACTTGCGGAGAGTGTGCGCTTGTGCCATGCCCAATCCGAGCGGACTTCATCCACTTCCGCACGGACAGCGCGTAGTTCGTCCTGGACAAAACTACGAAGTTTTAGCAATTCATCATGAAATGAACGAAACTCACCTCGGAGAGTGTTCGCTTGCTCTTGGATGAGAGCTTTGGTTGCCACCGTGAACTCGGCGTATTCACCCTCGAGACCGTCCACTCGTTCCTCCAATCCCTCGAGGCTTTCTTGGGCGGCGGACAATGCAATTTCGAGAGTACTCACACGAGGCTCCAACGCATCCACGGACGGGGCCTTGGACTTGCCACGAGTCTTGCCTTGGCCACGTTCTCCCTCTCGGCCGCGGACTGGTTCCGGTGGAACATCCATACCAACAACACCCTCTTGTGCTACATTCGAAGTGTTGGCCATTGCTTGTGAGCTAACTTGCGTGCGTGCAAACCTTAGCTCTGATACCACTTGTCACGGGATGAGTATTTTGCGCAGCAAACCCGTGCGGCACTTAGACAACTTGCCGAGTGTTGCTAAGTAAGCCTAGAGCTTCTCGAACTAGAGAAGAAAGCAATTGAGCCAAATGAGAGACTTGTATTGCACAAAGAGAATTACAATGCTTGTTGTGAGTTTGTTGGATACAAATGCCAAGTGCCATCCCATATTTATAGGGGAGGCTTGCCAAGCTCTAGGGATTCTAGAGAATTCTACAATTGCCTAGCTATGTACATGTGCTGGAATTCTATGGAGAATTCTAGAGTATTTACATGTCATTTGTGCTAGAGTTGCCTAGAATATTCCGGAATTGGGCCAAGCTAGCACTCTTGGCCTTGTGTTGGCTCTCTAGCCCAAAATTATGGGCAATTGGGTTAGCGAATTGGGCGGTCCGCGACATACAGCTGATAATGATGATCTAATAATTATAAGGATTAAATGGAGCACTAATCGGATTAATTAAGCTGTCCATTCTCAATGTTGATTGCTTCCATTTGCATGTTTTCTGCAACATTATTATTGTTATATCCACAAACATTAATATTGATGTTGTCTAGTTGGAAATATTGTTGTTGCTGAACTTGTCCCCCAGAAAAATCAAAGAAACCAGGGTAATTATAATAACTCGGTTCGTGATTATTATAATAATTATAATAATTATAATAACCAAAGAAACTGTCCTCAGGATAATTGCAATTATTGAATTCAAGATTTGGTAGCTGTATTGGTGAATCCTGCTGCTGCTGTTGTTCTTCAGCAGCTGATCTAATAATATTCTCCAGCTCTTCTTGTACACTAGGTTTTCCCTTATATTTGATCTTACAAAGCCTCCAATCCTGCAATTTAAATATTAAATATATAGAACATTTTATATATCGAGCCATTACAAATTAATGGTATTAAAGTTGGACTTATATATCTTGCAGTACGTGATCAGACGGCACACAAAGCCCCCATCACCCCATCCCGTACGTTTCTAGCCCACATAAAGTTGTGTGTTATGTAAATGTCATAAAACATTACTATGTATATCACATATTGTTTACTATGATAAAAAAATATTATATATATGTTTATAAATGTGTATTTACATTTTATTCAATATTATTTTTAATTCAGTTATTTATATTTTTACAGCAGTTTAATAATAAGATTTACTAAATACATAGACTGCTTTTAAAAGTCACAACAATTTAAAAATAAATTATATTAATGTTTATTTGATTCTCTTTACATTTAATTATTTTCACAATACAACTAGCTACTATTATTTTAAAAACAATACTGGATCTTAGTCTAATTGAGAAAACTTTTTGTCTGGAAAGAGATTAGTTGGCTATAGCTAATATTAGTTATTGATATTTGGTATTACTCTAATGATAAAAGTTAAACTAAATTTTAATAAAAAACGTGCAAAGAAATGATGGTACAAACCGTTGTGTAGGATTCAAGGCCGTATTCATGCATAATCCAATTAGTCTTGATGGCTTTGTTACGCTTTGTCCTAGGATCACGAGGTTCATCTCTGCTGAATCTGTGAAATGTAAGAGGTCTCTTGAAGCCAACTAAAGTTTGATTATTGTAATTAGCATAAACTTTCTTAACACGGCATGTGGCTCTCCACCATCCTCGACCTGAAACTTCTCTCGAATCGTTCTCCCTCAAACAGAAGTAAAATCTTTCGTTCGTGGATAGTGCAACATTGTAATCCCCTGCATATACAATATCAACTCACAGTTAAAGTAAGATTGGTAAAGTAATGTTTATGTGATTCACAATCAATCATTTATTTGATAAAGACGGAGAGAATTAGCGTTTGCAATTTGTTTTCATTGTTTTCATCTTTAGCTCGATTCTTTTCATATCTTGATCCTATCTGCAACTCTATGCAATTCTTTTGGTAATCAATTATCTTATTTCAACGTCTCTCTCTTATTTAAGTGATTTTTATTTTTATAATAGTACTCTATAATTAATATCTTAAAGTAACAAACAAGAAATTAATTAATATCAAAATAAAGCTCCTTTATTATTTTGTTTTAATAAATTACTAAAAATGAAACATAAGAATAAGGTGTTTTTAGAGATCAGTCCAAATAGGTCCAACACAAAAATCTTACAATTATAAACCATTAATGTGTCGTTCACAAGAATTTAACCTAGTTTTGAAAGTGGTGAATTTGATCTTAATTAGGATAGAAGCCTTTTCTACTCTTCACCCTGTTTACTATTTTAACCCTTATTTTCTACTCCATTTCTCAATAAATTTAATTGAGAATGGAGAATATATCCCTATACAAGAAATATTTTTCTTATCCTCTACATTAACTATTTACTTATTTTCTTTTATAGTAGTTACTAATACTACATAAGAATAGTTGTATAAAAGTAAAATTAATTCCAACAAACCCTTCATTAGTATATTGCAATAGTATTCAAATTTTAAATAAAAATTAAAAAAACCATCTGCAACATACATCGAAACAATATCAAAAGAAAAATGCCTAGATTAAAATAAATAAATTAAAAATATGAAATGAGATAGAGTGGGAAGTACAAAACCAAGTCCTATCCCTTCAAAAATTTAAAAATTATACGCCCCCATTCCCCAAAATCTCCACCTTATTCCCCCAAAAACTCATCTTAATTTCACCCCATTTGGAGCATATCCCTGTGGAGCCCCAAGCTCTTAAAGAATTTTGCTATCTCTACTAAAAATTGTGCTGTTAATTAATTAACTCATGTGTTTCAAAACTTATGCAAACATCTATGTTATATATATATATAGTCCATTAATATTCCATTAAAATCTATTTAATTAATTAGTCTTTACTTCATTCAATGACTTAATATTTAATTTGAATTTTAAGTTATATGCGGCAAAAACATAATTTTGCTCCTTAAAAATTAGATCCAATAATTATTAAAGTAACGGCAAAACTAACTCGGTAATTAACCTAAACCTTAGTGACTAAAGGGAAATTAATTTACCAAAGTTCTACATGTGCAGAGAGGGTTTCGATAACTCTGGAAGATATACGATGATTAAAATTGAAGATGCTGTACAGGTTATCCTTTTTGCGAGCTTAGAGTTCCGTCGAGGGGAGCAAACAGTGGACATGATTTGTAACAATTGAAAAAAAAATAGTGGCCTGTGGGCAAATTTCATAATTGTGGAAGTTAAAATTTCTCGTGCAAATTGTAAGAGGAAATCAGTAAGTTTGGAGAAGAAATTAGGGAGCAGAAGCAATATGCTAGAGAACGAAAGTGCAAAAAATGAACACAAATTCTATCATGCTATGCTACTTCTGACATTTAATCAATGTCAAAAAAGAAAAAATGAAGGGAAGCATATGACAGAATGATCAAAGAGGGAAAACAAACGACGATCTGAGAAAAGGTACAAGATAAAGAACGCAAGTGCTTCCTTACCCTTAAAAAAAGTGCAAAAAAATAAAAACAAATCCTGTCATGCTATAACGCATGTAACATTTAATCAATTGGGAGGGGTAAAAAACATAAGAAGAAGAAGAAGAAGAAGAAATGAAGCACATGCATGACAGAATGATCAAAAAAGGAAAACAAATGATGGTGTGAGTCTGTGAGAGAAGAAAAATGAAAGATCGAAGCTCAACACATGCATATTGAAGAAATGCAAAGCCCTAAATAAAATGAAGTGAATCTAAGCAGCGATAGAATCTCAAGGACCAAAAATAAATGAGACAAACCAAAACTTTATAGGATGGAGATGAGAGAGAAGAAAGGAGAGATCTTAACAGACATTGAAGATGCTGGGGATCAAGCTCATATACACCTCTTTCCACAATGAAATCGCCATAAAGCTGCATTTCCTGCCCTGAAAGTTTCCTAAAAAGAAATTCAATAAGCTCCTCATCGGTGGGATTGAACCTGAATCCAGTCGGCATCATCATCATAATCAATGAATAATTTTGTTTTTCTTTTACTCCTCTCTGAATCTTGGAGAAATTCCTGCAAAGAGATACATGTCTTCTTTACCCTATATAAAGATACTAGGCCGGGAATTAGAAGCAAAACTATTCATTTACAGCAGTCAAGTGTGAACGTGTCGTTAACGTGTCTGTAATGAGAGGGGTCGAAGAAAAAAAAGATGTTATAATACTTCTATTGGATTCAATATTTCTACCGTAATCAATACACGTACGGCCGGCTGTAGTGTACTGAGGCTGTAGGTGAATTTTTTTTAATGAATTTCAAAAGACAAATTACAGATGTCGATGACACGGAGGTTTATAGCAATTCCCCATTAGATATGTGATGGTGCGAATATCCAGCAGAGCAGGTTGAATTTTCTTTCAAATATTTCTAAGAAATCAATTTTCAATAATGTACTTTTTGACTTAAGAACAATCTGAGCAGGAAAATATATAAAAGAGTATTGTTAAAGCCACAAGCTCTAGGTCTCACTTATTTTATACAAATTTATATGGTAAAAAATTTACAAACTAATAAAAAATTATATTAATTATAACGGAAAATATGGTTGTATTTTACTTGGGATCACAATTAAATGGATCAAATGAGAGTTTTAATTGACTGATTGTATGGCTTACGTTTGTTGCTGTTGTGTCTTGTATGCGGTGAGAGACCTCTGCCTCCAAAGTAATAGTCCCAGAAACGACGTACAGGAACGGCTTGTTGATTCGCCTTATAATGATATTGAGGCTTGACTAATCAACAGAAAAGGTATGCATGGTGCTAAAGTTTCTCAACGGATAATGATGCTGATTAATACTGACGTTGATTAATCCTAGAAAGAAATCGACATAAAATAAAATAAAATAAACAAATTTAATTAATGTTATTTTTTTTTTCAGGTTGTTTTGCTATGTCTTTGAAAGTTAATTCGTCATTTTATGTTCAACTCTATACTACTGCTATGGTTTTAGAGGTTTTTGTGTCTAAGGGCTGCTGGCCACACGTATTCGGCTTTGAATGTGATTCTCTTGCTATTACTTATTTTGAGCGTTCAAAATATCACCTTGAGATCTCTATGTTTGTTGGTTGAATTGTATTTGTTGTATTAAACTTGATTTTTTCATTTTTTTTAATGAATACTGATAAATTAATTTTTAAATTTTTAACCTCAACTTTTATTTTAAATAGTATATTACTTATTGAGTGATTGATAATTTTTAATAAAATTTAAATAAAAGAATTTCTTTGTTGATTAATATTAAAACTTACATGTGATTTCACAATTAACGCCTTGATGATTTGAAAGGCGATGCATTCATCTGAATACGATATCGAATTGGAAAAAAAATTTACAGCGCGCAAAGTTCATGGAACTGGAATCTAAAACTGGCTCTGGCTGTAGTCTTCTAGATATTCTTTTCTCAACCAACGCAGTGGGACCTTTGAAAAACAAAAAAATCAAAAAAGTTCGCTTTAATTTTGGGTTCCGCAGGTGTATTGCATGCACGCCCCTTCAATTTTGACAATTTTTTTTTATTCACAAATTGTATATAAATAATATTATAGTACTTTTTACTTACATCTACGACATTTTAAAAATACTTATTTTAATAAAATTAAAACATAAAAATAATTTGATTTACAATTAAAATAACCATATTCTTTGTAAAAATATATATATATTAAAATAACATTATTAGTTTGGACAATTATTTTACTTTTACTAATTATACACTAATTACATGAGCATATTAACTAGTTACTAAAAGCCATACCTGTTTTGTTTTAGTGCTTGTTCAAGAAAGTAGTTTTCAAATGAATTTGATATCTTTTTTTTTAATGTCTAGATATGTGAATGAAAAAGTACTTTTGCATTAGCAAAATAATTTTATATAGATTTTGACGTTTTGGAAACGTTAAAGGTTGAAAGATAGACGATACAAAAGTTTCTAAATAACGAAGTTTTATTGATTAAGTTTGAATTAATAAATGTAGGTTTTTGGACCCGTTTATATAATAACCTTAAATATTGTAAATTTACCAAAATAGGCAAATATGAAATATTATTTTGTAACAAAATTTTCCTAATCTAAACAAAAAAATCCAAAACAAACGGTACCCCAATATGACATCTAGGAAAAAAGAGATAAAAATCCTTAATGAAAAAGAAAAGTAAGAAAAAAATCTTAAAACTGAAAAATGACCAGGAAGAAAGTGGAATTTTTGCCTTGGCCATGGGAAAGAATGACGCAAGTAATTCTGGATTTGATTCGTCTTGTGTCAACCTCTGAAACGATATATTGCCAAAAATGGATATTTGTAGCCCAAGCTATGCCCTCTGGAAGATACTTTACTCCTCCCACGCAACCATGCTTCATCAGATTTTTAGATTAATTATGATAAAAATAATAGCGACACTATGCAGTAAAAAATATTCAATGTGTTATTCAATTATTAGAAAATTTCAAAAATTAATTTTAATTAAAAATAAATGTCATAAATTGGAGATTAATTGCCAATTATCCAAGATATTTTCGAGATTGATAGACATGTCAACATAGGAATTAGCTAGAGGCAGTTACAACTTTGGCACTACAGGAGGTAGCAATATGATAAAATAGAGTATAAAAATATAAAGATTCTTCATATAATAGAGCTCTTAACGGGGATACGGATGTGAGAGAAATCATCCTAATATTTTATAAATAAATTGTAAATGATCAATGTGTAATTGGCTCTACGAAATTTGAAAGTTAAATAGAACTTCAGCTCTCAAATCAAATCTAGCGGTCTAGCTAAGAAGAGACAATTTAAGGGATCTAGTTCTTTGGGCACCATAGTCATGGCCTTTGTTCGTTCCATAAAATCGTCTCATTTATTTAATTTTTTTCAACGAATTTAAAGCAGTACTATTGTTGATATAAACAAATGCTTAGTTAATATCTTCGTAATTTTTGTATTAACTTAAAAATTAAAATATCAATATATACTTTTTTTTTACCACGAGATATCCTGGGGAGGGCTCCACTTGTGGGAGGCACCTTTAAGCTCATACCACAACCCAAACTAAAAGTCTCCACTTGAATCGAGAGGTACAGGTTCTCCCAACAAAGACGACTTCCCTCCGACTCAAACTGAGGAGCAAACCAAGTCAAGCCACTTAAGGAACTCCATTGCCAGTGAAGTCAACACTTTATTGGTAATATATACATTTTTTTTAATAAAGCAGGATCTTTTACACTTGATAGGGTAGAAAAAAAATAATAATAACGGGGAATCAAAGGTTTATTTAGCTAACAACTAAGTCCAGCGGCATATTACTTGTCTCCCGATTTTGTAATTATTCTATTCTTCTGGATCTTATTGAGAAAAACGTGATACAATGTTTAATAATTTTCTAGTATTCTGTAAACATAATTACAAAATTATGTTCTCTAAACATTTTTTTTTCCTTAATGAATTAAAAGCAGTACTATTGTTGATATAAACAAATGTGGATATAGCAAAAAAATAGTATATGAATGCTTAGTTAATTATCTAGTTAGCTAGCAATTAAGTCTAGAGACATATTATTTGTTTCTCAAATTTGTAATTATTCTATTTGTTTAGATTTTATTGAGTCAAACGTGATGCAATGTTTAAACTTTATTTCGTTGCATTGATGACAAGATCAATTACGTAAATGATAAAGAGATGCATGAATGTTCTCTAAACATAATAATGTTTGATAACTTTATATCTGGAAAGAGTTCTTCCATAGGATTTGTACAAGAAAGTGAAAAATGATGAGAAAGGGACAATCCCACACCCGGGCTGGACATCAAAAAGAGTAATTTAAATATTTCAAGTCAACATCTTATAAATGTTTTTAGAAAGTTTATCACAAAGGTTAAATTAGTGACAAACACTTAGAATTGACTGTCTTCAATCCAAATAGATTAAATTTTATCTAATTAATAATTTATTAACAAAAAATTGTTGATTACTGAAATAGTGAAAAATAAAAGAAAATAACACACTCTTTGTATTATTACTGATAATAGTATTATCCAGCAGTAGACACACTAGGCAAAATAAGAGCTTAGACATCACTCTCATAAATAGAAGTTGATTCTAAAATTGACATTGCATGAGACATATAAAAAATGTAATTATCGTACATAAAGTAGATGCTCCCATTAATCAAAATTGATTTTAAATATAATTAACCTTATCTTGTGTGATACATTAGACAAATACAAGTGGCTTACACATATGGCAATTGGCGACACTCTTACTAATATATAATTTCTTTAGTGAAATAAAAAGAGTTCATTGAATGATATAAAAATTTATACTTTTGATTTAAAAAAGCTAATTACCTATAAAATTATTTTAATAAAAGTATATTATGTGTGTATTACGAAATGTAAAGCCACTCTTGTCTAGACAATTGATTATATAGATAATAAAAAGAAAAAAAATTAATTCGGCTCTCGACTGAGTTCGAAGCTTCAGCATATTAATATTTATTTTCCCTTTTTTGAAACCCTAAGTACGCGTTCAATACTCTATTTTTCGTTGGGTTGGGTCCCATCCGTTGGACCTGAGCCAGCGGATACTGGTGAGCTGTTTTGTTAAACGTGTCATGGACTTGACTTGATGTCCAAACTTTTCGAAGTTTCAACTATCAACTTCAATAATTAGAGACTTGGAAAAAAATAACCGCTACCGTCCAAACATGTAGTACGTTAAACGTGCCTGGACTTGACCTGAATGTTTCTTGGTTTTTTCTTGCTGCCTCTCCCTTCTTTTGATGTCCAAACTTTTCAAAGTTTCATACTATTACACTATCAATTTAAATAATTAGAGATTTGGGGGAAAAAAATTCGACTAAGAAACTAAAGAATTAATCTATATTTGTCATTATCAAGACACAGAAAGGTCCAACAAAACAGTATGAGAACAAGCATTGAAAAATTAAATTGGCTTTACGCGTTTATATGGATTCTTTTTTTTTTTTTTCAAGTTATTGTGCACCCACTTTAATGCTCGATATATCATAACATAAACGTATTTGAAACTCTTACGTACTTTGAATGTAAATTGTTAATCAACTAGACTATTTTTAAGTATTTTATATTTGAAGCTCTAATTACAAAAAATATTATCTATTCAGATTGGAAAGATTTAACATTCAATTCTAAGTGTTTGTCACACTTATTATAAACTAGTCAGCATTAACTTTTGAAAACGTCGAAACATGACAAATTAAGCTAGATTTTTAATGATTTTATTGAGAGCTGAAAGAAAGTTTTGAGAATACTCTTTCGATACCCGAAGATGGTAAGCTAAAAGCTTCGTGGACTTCAAAATTAATTTCTTGGTTATTTCATTTATTCTTGAGTTGAAAAAGATACTCTTGTGATGTCCAAAACTACAAAGTTCTAGTGCCAAAAAAAAAAAAAAATCGGTTCAAAAATTAATCTATTAATCAATTTTCGTTATTATCAAAATGCAGACGTGTGAAACGATAGGTCCAACAAAACGGTATGTGATTTGCTAAATAATCTATAAGAGGTACTTATATGATTGCTTAAATACGCTAGCAAATAGCTATTCGATACTAGTGAAATGGGTGCATTGTCCATCCAATAATAAAATCTCTAATGTGATTTTCAACGGTGCCTCACGAAATACACATGAAGTTTTTCAATTCATAGGAGTATAATGAAGGGAACAAGGAGGAGAGAAAATAGGACTATTATTAAAGGGGGTGGAATTTGTCGTTTGTTTATTTTAAAGAAAAAAAATTCTCGTCAATATTATTCCTAACCTCTAGATTGATTATAATTATTATAGTTTAACAGTTAAGATTTTGTGTCTAAATTTGTCTACAAAAAGTAGGGCTTCTGATCCTATCCCATACCTCATTGTGTTAATGCATATACATTATTAAGCAGTACAATTTAATAGAGTTATTGTTAATATTTTATAATGTTATATGATTTAATAGCATTAAAATATGACTTTATTAAGCGCACAATTTAAAAGCATGTCTGCTTGAAAAAAAAAAAAGGGCGGCCACACACACACATGGGTTGTTTACATCCTAGAAGATACTTTGAACACCTAAATTTTAACAAAAAAAGTCTTATTAAAAAACATGAAGTAATTGCTAATAAGGGACAATTTATTTTAGTATATGTAACATCAGCACTTTTGAAACCCATATTACGCACTAATTCGATATTATAACAAATATATGAAAATGAAACCTTACATGAAAATATTCGCAAGGTTGTTTAGCTGTGTGGAATGTGAACATAAAAATCCCTAATGATAGGTTCTCTTAATTTGCAAACGCAGCCTTTCCCAACAAGTATCATTATAGAAAACATTTGCTTAACCCTGTTATTTCAAAATCGTCATTGCAAGCTTCGTGTGAATAATCTGTGCCATCATCAATGCAATCTAATGTTGTTTAATGGAAGTTTAATTCTAGTTCCAGTACTAAGAGTGGTGTTCTTAAAACTTAGGTTTTATATTCCACCAGAATGAGTACAAGAGTTAATATATCAAAAAAAATCTATTGTTGGTAAACATGAAAAGCTACACCCGAGAACAAAAGCAGAACAAAAGAACGAGTAATTTAAGAAGCCTTCATTTTGTACTGTATATTTAGACATTGTACTGATGAAAGTGGCATGGTTGGATGTTCATTTATTTTATTTAAATCAATTTTATATTTATCAATACAAGTTAGTTCGAGTGTGATCAATATTTTTATGGGTACATGGAGTAAATAAAAATATTACGTAAAAGAAGCTTTTAAAATTTAGCATAAGAGTGATAGCTTAAAGTAGTTTTTAGTGTAAACAGCTCTAACCTTTGTAACAGTGTAGATAATACAGTGAGATAGCGGAAAAAAAGATAAATCATTTTGCACCTTGTAGAAGAGTAGTCCATTAGTTCTAGATATAATGAGAACTGCATGATGACCTAATCCAAAACAAAGACAAGATAACACTATAAATCCTAGATGACTTAGACACCAAACACCGGGAGGATTTAGAACACTACTCGATGCTGCAAGGCCGGAGAAAACAAACCCATTAGGAAAACATACTTGGAGATTTTATTAACTTGACAACTAATAAAACAATAACAAGACAGTGCCAGATCTAGAAAAAATGATTTACTGAAATAAATTACATAACAATTAAATTAAAAAATTATTTTAATAGATTTAGTGGTGGCTAAAATAAATAATAGTAAAGCCATCCAAATAATTTATTATAGGTTCTTATTATTTTAACTAAAGCATAGGTATTTATAATTTTTAAAGCTAAGGTTTAAATTTTATGAGTCTATTAGTTTATGAAGGCAATTTTTTTATAGATTTAGCAAGGGTTATTTTAATATTTTTACTGGGATCTAATTAATTTTCACTTTAATTTTAGAATTTATTTTTTTCAGCTGGACTTGAGACCTGTCTTGAGATGGATTTGCTCCTATGTATAATAGGGTAAACTCATTTCCTCAAGTTGACTCAAACGAAACTAAATCATTGTTAAATAAGAAGTCTTCTCATTTAAAAATATAAATAGTGCTACACATTCCAATTTTTTTCTAAAAAATTATGCCTAATGATGTGAAATTCATCAATTGATAAATGAGATAATATAACTAATTCACTTGAATCTTATAAAGAATTACCAACCACTCAATAAATGATACATCAATTGAGATGAAATTTAGGATAAAAAAGTTGGGATACCAAACAATACTATAACTAAAAAAGAAAATATAAAAAATGACCTAAAATAACTAAAACTCTAAAACTATCTTAATCCTAGAAAATAAACAAATGGTATATCTAGCATTCAAGGTAACACAGGGAAATTTTTATTATTGTAAGGGATATTATCATTTTCCTACCTAAGTTTTCTGACACATTAAGTTAGTACCAATGTTTGGTAAAATCCTCATTTTACCACTGAATGTTTATGTTGTTATCACTTTACCACTATTCCGTTAACATAGTTAAAAATTTACTAAAGTAATAAGGCCATCTAAAGAATTTCATATTAAAGTCAAAACACACTGTTCAATTGTGAAAGAGATAGTATCATTTGTCCATCGAAAGTTTTCTGACATATCAATTTAATACTCAGGTTTCCTTAAGCCTACATTTTATCACTTAGTATTTAAGTTGTTATCACTTTACCACCAAAGCACTATCAAGTTAAAAATTTGCTGATGTCATAAGGGTATTTAAAACTGAAGCGTTTGGTTTATATTGCTTAGAATTTTGATATTTGAACACATAATAGCATGTTACATAATAGAAAAAGTAGTTTTCGTAACTACTTTTGTGGGGTAATTTCTCTTCTGTAATTTCTTTATTTTCAAATGACAAAAAATCATCTTTTATACTCTAGGTTAAATATTTAGCTAATTTTATCATTTTAGTATTACAATGATAAAAAGTTCAAATATTAGATGGTAAAATATAGTTTTTAGGAAATCTTGGTACTCAATTAATAAGTCAAAAAATTTCGGTGGATAAATGATAAATTTCTCTTTTCTAATTTTTTTCATTTTGAAAGGAAAAAAATCATATTTTATACTCTAGGGACAAAAGCGACTTTTAACTCATATTCCATAAATATTAAATTATTTTTAACAGAGTAGTGGTAAAATACTAACAATGTAAACATTTGAAGGTAAAATATAGTTTTCACTAAATCTTAGTACTGATTTGATGTGTTAGAAAAACTTAGGTAGGAAAATAATAATAATGCTTATAAAAATAAAGTGAAAGGCACACTTAGGAAAGCTAATGAGCTTATTAGCCTTCGACAAAAAGTCTAGAAGACTTAGATGAAATCAACAAAAGAAGAATTTATTAATGCATGCTGGCGATGAAATCACAAATTTGGCCCGATGAAACTGTTGGTCATTGTGGTACGATCATCTAAGTCTTGAGATATTTTTTATTTTATGTTAAATTATATTTAATCATTCGGTTGGTTGCGGTTAGTGTGATAACATGTGCTTAATAATTAGTAGTTATTTAATTAAATAATTATTTGCTTTAGTTTAGGAAGGTGGCTCCTATTCTTTAATTTCAAGTTTAACCTATAATTTAGTATTTAAACTAGTATCGATGTCAATAATGAGAGGCTGGAATAATTTATTTGACAATAGAGAAGTTGTATTGCGAGATATTTGGTCCCCTAAAATATTAAAAATATATTTATGGAGATTTGAGTTTTCTTAAATTAACTGATTTATTACTTTTTTTTTGTTTGATTTTCTGTTGCTATCAGAGTTGGTTAAAGTCGGACAATAAGGCACTAGGCAAGTCCTAGCACCGAAGCAACCGTTGAAGCACAACGCCGGAGCACAATGCCGAAGCATATACTGAGAATTGAAGAATCTATAGTCAGGTTGATGCGTAAATTAGCAAGTGTACTAGTCGGCACAAGGAATATAATGAAGAGTAGAGTATCGTCCCTCAGAGATTGTATATCCTATTAGTTACCGAAATTATTCTAACCCTAATTTATTTGAACAATCAAATAAGCGAATTTAAATTGAAAATTAAAATAACTAAAAATCAAATAAAGATGCAAGCAGTAATAGAAATCACTAAGAGATTAAAACACTAGGACATCCAATTTCACCATAGCCAATCCAATTCAATTATCCATCTATGCTATTAAAGTTTATTACCCATATTGACAGTGAATTTTCCTAATTTATTCAATATCCTCTCTCGAGTAATATCAAAAATATCTCCACATATGAACCCACTATATCTCTATATAAATTTAAATATGCAAATATTCATTAAGCTCTATGGAAATTCTTAGATAAAACTGCACAAATCATGTTGGCACATCTCTGTCTTTCGTTCAATTCATGGCATCCATTACACAGAACAAAAATACATAAATCTCCTCTCGGTCTCATTATGTATCCTCAAATCATTAAAATATTGGTCAAATATTTAAAGGCATTAAGCACAATAATGAACACTCAATCATGGAATAATTAATTAAAAATAAGATAGATTTATGGAATTAAATCTTCATAGTTAGATTACATCGTAAATACATACATACACGACTGCTGTCGTGTATGTCGGGTGCAGAAAAAAATTTGACAACAACTTCAGGTTTTAACGAATGTAATTATAAAATCCATCAAATAACAGTCATATGATGCAAATGTCATGAAAATATGAGTTGCTTTAGTGTTTATCACAAACTAAACAAAACCCTAAAAATAATATAATGTCAACAAATTGAATAGATAGCCCAAAATAAAAAAATAAAAATTTTCAAATACCTTATTCATGAGATGAATAATACACCTAGCTGCAAACAAAAATCTCAGTGCATTAGCTGTTTATGAGTGATTTTGAGTGTGGTGTGGTGTTTTTCATGAGTGGGCATTTTGTGTTGTGAGAAGTAAAGAGTGTTGTGAGTTGTGTGTGTTTTATATTTTTCTTTAGGGACATTTTAGACAATGTACCACATAAAAAGGTATATTTAGATAATTTTCAAGCATGGGGTATATTTAACTAAATATCATATTTTTAAGGCATATTTAATTAAAAACCCCTTGATTGTGAGTAGTTTGATTGATTTAAGTTTTTCATTAAGGTAATTTTGTAACTGTATATTAGAAAAGACATATATGAGAAATTTTTTAATATGAAAATTTATTGAAATAAATATTTTATTTTTGGAGTATGCCACGGACAAACAAATCCCTTTTGTAACATATTATAAAAGAAAAAGTTAAAAGATAACAGTAAATTAGGTAAAGTAATAGCAGTAAAGTGGGGTGGACTGTGGGACCTATGAGGTCATTGCCGCTAAGAAACGATCAAACTACAATTTAGTGGGCCTTAGCAATAACAAAAATGGGAAAAACTTTAAAAAGTTGTTTTTTGACCTCCCTTTGTTTAAGTATAAAATAAGAAGGTTTCATTTTCTTTAGAATATATAAAAAGTAGGCCCGTTTAACCTAATCAAATGTATTTTCTTATTTGATGTTTTTATAAAATGAAGAATGATAGGTGCGAAGCGGTATCAAACGTACCCTAAATTTTGTGTCCAATCAGTGAACAATATTTTTATATTGTGTGGGATATACATCACAAATAATATTATCGTTGGCAGTACAGAATACGGAATTCATTTTCCATATATTGCACCTATATCACACTAGCCCATATAAACTAGTGTGTCATATGAATGTCATGAAATCTTAATACATACAATCATATTCAAACTAAATGATTATGACACTGCATATTATTTTTACCATATTAATTCTCAAGTAGTTTATTTATGTTTTATTTCTCTTAAAATGTTAATTAAGCATGTAACAATGTCATAAAAAACTTGAAATTAAACTAAATGAACCAAAAAAAAATAGAGCAAAGAAATGATGGCACAAACCGTAGCGTAGGATTCAAGGCCGTATTCCTACATAATAATCCAATTAGTCTTGATGGCTTTGTTACGCTTTGTTTTATGATCACTGAGAAATGTAAGTGGTCTCTTGAAACCAACTAAACTTTGGTTATGACAATAACTAGCGCAAACTTTCTTAACATGGCCTGTGGCTCTCCACCACCCTTGACCTGAAACTTCTCTTGAATCATTATTCTCCCACAAACAGAAGTAAAATCTCTCGTTGGTGAGTAGTGCAACATTTTAATCCCCTGCATGTACAGTATCCACCGATGTTCGTTAATTAATCCGCTACTTGGAAACATTTTTTTTTTGTAACAAAAGAATATTTGGCAAATTAATTGCACATGGGATCACATTTAGCACAACCGAGTTAGAATACTATTAAATAAGTAGCAAAAATGAATTTTAACGATTGATCAATTAGGCTTTATGCTGTTTGATAACCAATCTTTTCTATTGATAAAGATTAAAAGAGTTAATCTATGTGATTTGTTTTCTTTGTTTTCATCTTTACTTTGATTCTTTCTCATCTCGTTACTGTTTACCATTCTACGCAATTCATTTTAGTAAGTACGTAATTATATCATTTCATGATCTCTCTCATACTTTAATGATTTCTACTTTCTCTAACAGTACTCTATAATTAATATTTAAAATAACAAAAAAGAAAATAAAATATATAAAACCAAGAAAATAAAGCTCCTTTATTATTTTGTTTAATAAATAAATAAATAAGCAAACCAAAAAAAGAACAAGATGTTTTAAAGAGAGATGAATCCAAGCAAGTCCAAGACAAAATTTTATAATTATAAACTCTAAAAAAGTAATGCAAAAAAATTTAACCTAGTTTTGGAAGAGGTAAATTCTTAATTACGTACAACTAGTTAGATCTTTATTTAGTTTTATGGATTAGGGATGACAATAAGACATAATGAAGTGGAGAGACCTTCTCCATCCCCATCCTGTTTACTATTTTAACTCTTATATATTTCCAGCACTATTTCGCAATAATTTAATGATGATGGAGAATCCCTAAGTTGGAAACATTTTTCTTATATATCCCCCTATATTCCCATTTACTTATTTCATTTTATAGTAGTTACTAATAATAAATAAGTTTAGTTGTATAAAAGTTAAATCAGTTGGAACAAACCATATCATTATTATGTTGCAGTAGTGTTCAAATAATAAATAACCTTCTCCAACATATATCGGAACAATATATTGAAACGGAATCATAAGAAAAATGCTTAGATAAATAACAACTGAATTAAAAATATGAATTGAGGTGGGGAGAGCAAAAGCAAACCCCAATCTTTTAAAAAAATTGAGGATTACTTCCACTCTCCCGTCCTTTCCCATTTGGACAAGTCCCCATAGACCTCAAACCTATGAAGAATTTTACTATCCACAGTAGAGATTGAGCTACATAATTACCCAATTAATCCATGTATTTTACAAAAATTTATGCAAATATTTGTATATATTTTCCATTAAAATCCACTTAATTATTTATTATCTTTACTTGGCTCGACAATGTATAAATTATCTGAATTTTGAGTTACAAGTGAAAAGATATAATTTTAGGATGCACGACTATGGATGACAATTTAGCCCGACTCGAATTTTGGCCTGATTAGCCTGACCCTAATTATTAGGGCTTTGGCCTGAATTTTCGGGTTTCGGGTTAGAGTCGGGCTCCAATTTTAAAGTCCGAATGAATTTAGGGTTAGGGTCGGGCTTAAAGCCAGCCTGACCCGACCCGACCCGATTTACAAAAATAAAAATTGGTTATAAAATTGAATTATGAGTTTTTATTTGTATTATCGAATAAGATTTTTTTTTATGTTGGGTTATGGAATTGATTTGGTTAAAATTATTGAAAAATTACATTATGTATTTTTACTTTTTTAATTTTATTATGTATTTTTCATTATGAATTTTGAAAATTAAAATTGGAAAAATTATATTAAAAATTGAATTTTGGTAGCCCGACCCTACCTTAGCCCGATTCGGGTCGGGCCCGACTTGACCCTAACTAAAAATATGTAGGGCTTTTTTAGGGTCTAGTTTTAGTTTTTTATTGATCGGATCGGGTCGGGCTTGGCCAAGCCCGAGCCTAACCCGATGTTTTGCCATCCCTATGCACGACAGTTTAGATCCCAACAGTTATGAAAATAACGACAATACTAAAAAGGTAATTGACCCAAACATTAGTTCTAAAGGGAAATTAAATGACCCAAGTTCTACATGTATGGAGGAGGTTTTGATAACTCTAAAAGACATACGACGAACGAAATTGAAGACGCTCAGTTTATTTGCGAGAATTGAAAAAAAAAAACTAAATGGCGGTCTGTGAGGCAAATTTGAAGTCTGTACGTAAGATGCATAACTGAGGAAATTAAAATTTTTCATGCAAATTGTAAGAGGAACTCATTAAGTTTGGAGAATAAATTAGGGAGCAGAAGGCAGAAGCGGGAGAATGAAAGTGTCTTCTTTACCTTCAAATAAAAGAGTACACAAAATTAACACAAGATCCATCATGCTATAATGTATGTGGCACTAAATCAAAAGAAAAAAAAATGAAGTGAAGCACATGATGGAGTGATCAGAAAGGGAAAACAAAAGATGATGTGAGAGAAAAACGAAGAAAGAACACAAGGCTCAGAACATGCATGTTGAAGAAATGCAAAACCCTAAAATGACGTCAATTAATGCACCGATAGAGTTGGATAGACCAAAAATAAATTAAACAAAGCAAAGTTTTATAAAGTGGAGATGAGAGTGAAGAAAGAAGAAGGCTTAACAGATATTGGAGATGCTGGCGATCAAGCTCGCATACATCGCTTTCAACAATGACGTGGCCATAAAGTTGCATTTCATTCCCTGAAAAATTCCTTAAAAAAATTGGACAAGCTCATCATCAGTGGGATTGAACCTGAATCCAGTCGTATTCATCCTACTGATCATAATATATAAACTAGTGCTTTTTTTTCCTCTGAATTTTGGAGAGATTACGGCAGAGAGATACATTTCTTCTTAGCTCTATAGAAGGATGTAGAAGCTCGTGAATAGTCAAGAATCAACGTGTCCTTCCAATGAGACGGGTGGAACGAAATCACCCATACGATGCTTCCACCGCATTCAACATGTCGAACTCGATTAATCCACAGTGGTCTTCTATGCAATAACTGTTGTTTAATAATTTCTAAAAAAAAATTAAAATACTTATAACTCCAAGATCAAGTATGTGATAGTGCAACGAATATCTAACAGAACAGATTGGATATTTTTTCAAGTACCCGAAAGAAAAATAATCTTCACGATGCACAATAGAATACTCGAATCCTTGACTTAAGAATGAAGCGAGGAGGAGCCAACTACAATGACATGTAAGAATTTTTGTTTATTCAAAATAAAGCGATCATTTTAGTATATATAAAAGAATATTCATAGAGCCACAAACCCTATTTATGGGGATGGCAGTAATACCATCAAATTCCCGACCAAATTCAGAGTAGGTAGAGTCCAAAAAAATTCTTAAAAATGAAATCCGATCTAATTTTAATATTGAATCCAAGGCCCAAAAAATTTTCAGGTTCGAGGTTCAGACATTCTCTAGGGCCTTAAACCAGACACAAATAAATTTTAAAAAAATTTAAAAAATTATTAACTTTAGATTTTTTATTATTTCAACATTAAAAATATTTAGCGTATATTTAAATTAATTTAATTTTATAAAAAGATTCTATGAGCAAGAAGAAAAAAAAGTCAACAACTATGTTAATCAATTACTGAAATTAAAAGAAAAAAATGATTTTGCACGGTTTAGTTATTCTTCCATTGGCGTTTAATATTAATATATTTTGATTTGACATCAAGGAAGCGAATCGATAAGGTTTACTAGTTTTCGATGCAACTAAGGATGCGTTTGAGATTAAGATATTATACCTTTTAAACTACAGCTGCTGTGGAAAAAAATTGTAAGTATTAAATAAAAGTTAATAATATATAGTAAATATAAAATTTAAATAATAATTTTGATGAAATTATTAAAGATATAATGAATTTTTCATTATATTCACATAACTTAAAAACTACAACAACTAGTGTTTACTAAATATTTTAATGCTGTAACTTTTAAGTTACAGCTGCTCAACATCAATTTCAAATGCACCCTAAAGTTGGTGAGTTTCAAATTTGACTTTTGAAATGTGATTGCTTCATTTTCTTTGGTGATTGCTCTTCATCAGTTCATTTTCTTGCTTGAGCTTTTCGGTCTTCAAAGATAAACAATACCACCAATAATTAATTGATGAAGAGCCAACATTTCTTTTCGTTTTGTGAGAGCTTTATCAAACGACCTTTATTTGATTTTATACTGGTTTATTTATAGTTTTGAAATTAATTTCAGATTAATTATTTTTGTTTCAGGCAAAACTGTGACATATATAATCTCTTCATATACAAATTTCATTTTATTATATACTCTTTGTAAATTACCAAAATTTTCTGGTCGGTTCATAAGAAAATTAATAGAGAGAACAAGTTATGATAAAATTATCATGTTTTAAAAATTTTTAACTATAGTGTATAGATAAAGTTATCATTTTTTAAAATAATTAAATAGCTTAAATACATGGGTATGGGATCCCCAATTCCCCATGTTAATTCCCATCCCCTTCGGGGATTTTCGGGTATATTTCTGAACTACCCCAGGATAAGAATTTTCGATATGAACGCAGGTTCGGGTAGGGAATAATGATTTCATCGCGATTTCTGCCCCGAACCTGTCACATTATCATATGTACCTGTCCAATCATTTTGTCACATGGGTATGTACAAATAATTTACATAAAAAAATTATTTGTAATTTATCATTAATGAAAATTATTTATTTATTAGAAAGGTCTTCGATTTTTTTTTTTCAATTGAAATGTCGTGGTAATTCAAATGTAATAAACTCTTGCTTGAATTATTGCAACGTCCCTATGCATGTTTAAAACCATAGCGAAGGTAAGAACTTATTTTGATTAAAATGGATAAAATTAAAACAATGTTTAAATAAGCATTATTTTTTTTAAGCGAAAAAAGACATCTACACTCCCAAAATTTAGAAAAATGATCACAAAAACCCCTAAATTTAAAAAAGGAACACCAAAACTCCCTTTTAATCATAATATCCTCTTAATTTAGTAATTAAAAAAAATTAAATTTAAAGATTTTAATTAATTCCAATGTAATATAAATAATATAATGCATCTAGTAGACTAATAATATTAAATTATTTTTAAATTTTAAAATAATATTAAAATTTCAAATTTCAAATTATCATATTTCTTTTAATATTATGTTTCTATTTATTATTAAAAATATTTTAATATCATAAAATAGGTCTAATAGATTGTAAAATATAAAAATATTTTTAAATATTGAAATTATTTAAAATGTATATTTATTACATTTATTTTAATGCAATATTTCTATTTATTATAAATTTTTGGGGTTAATTTTTTTTGAATTTATAGAATAAAGGGATATTTTGAGCAAAAGGGGAATCTTAGTGTTGTTTATTAAAAATTTAAAAATTTTTGTAACCATTTCTCTCGGGGAGATGTAGGCGTCATTTTTCCCTTTCTTGAGACTAACATAAAATTCTTTTTTTCTTTTTCTGGTTACATATATTCATTTTTTTTAGGGATGAATATGAACATCATTAAAATAACCTAATAGAAACAAAATCATCCGCATGAAATTACATATGGTGTATTAATCTTGTGGATGCTAAAATAGTCAAAATAACAAGTTTAATATTCCAAGGAGTGAGGTATATGAAGGGTTAATTTATTTGGTTCTCCATTTTGATATATTGAGGTTTGATTAATCAACAAAGAAATTATATATGGTGCGAAGGTTTCTGAATGGGAATGCTTAATTTGTAGTTTTCCAATAATGGATCATTTTCCTTATTGAAACCCCATCAATCGTGAGCGCATACGCATGATGCTTCTGTGTGTTAGGGTTCGGCCATATTCCACATTTTAAATGTGATGCATTCCTATTCATTGATTATCCAATTGACTCAAAACCCCATACATATAAAGTTTTTGTAATTTGAAAAGCTGGATTTATTTTCTAAGGTTGTGACTACTTATATCAAACGGCACACTCGTCAACGAAAGGAAAATTTTCCTTTTTACTGACTTTTTGAACATTTGATGGAGTTAATTGTAAAAAGTACATTTTCGAATGAATAAAAATTCATAAAGTGTTTTCTTCAAGTGTTTGGATATATAATCGAAAAGGTGATTTAGTATTAGCAAAATAGATATTGTATGTAGATTTTTTAAATTAATTATGGTTGGAATAATAGTGACATTATGCAATTAAAAAAAACCACTGTGTTATTCAATTACTAGAAAATTTTAATAATTAAAAAAATAGATTGCATATTAGATATTAGTATTTTATTTTAGGAAAAACTCTATAAGAAAGAGGAGACGTGAAAAAGGGGGAGGAGAGATTTTTGAGAAAGGAAGAAAAAGAAACCTTATATCTAAATTTTTTTCTCTCTCTATGAATAACTAAACCTATTATTCTGGTTGAAGGTTAATGAAGCTTTGATTCAACATTACTATAAGATCTTTCTTATACTTTAATTGTTTTATTATTTTGTGAGTATTTGTTTATTTTCTAAATTATTGATTAGTATTAAATATTGTTGAATTATCAAGCGATAATATGTTATTTTATGCTTATGTTATAATTTATATTTTTGTTTATGTAATATATTAGGAATTATTAATTATGTTTTAAATATATTTAATTTTGTGTATTTTTATGTGTTTATTAGGAAAAATATTAATTTCACGTATTTCGAGGCTCCAAATAGAAAAATGGAGGTGAAATTTGGATTCCGGAGGTCCGAAAACCTTAGGATCGATCAAGATCGGCTTAAAATTGGGCTTGTATAAAAAAAAGTTGACTTTTCCAGTTGACCGAGCACTGATTGGATGATGAAATGAGCTTACAATAGATATGAGTGCATGGGATAGCTGGCAATTTTGACTAAATCTCGACCGTCCATGATTCAATGGCTATGATTGTGCCACGTGGCAATGGTTGGTGAAGCAAGTGGGAGGATCCGAATCCTTGTATTCGGGTCGACCCGATCCGCCCATTAACCCGCCAAATCTCAACCGTTCCTTGGGCAAATCGGACGAGTCAAATGATGCCACGTGTGATGTTGACTTTTGAAGTTTGACCAGCCATTGGATCTTGATCTAAAGGTTGTGAGGAGCACATACATGAAGCTTATGATGGACCGCAAAGCACTAGATTAGGAATTTATTTTTCTATAAATATAGCCTCATTTTAGGTTTTTAATCATCTCTCTACAACTCTTTTCTTCTCAAATTCTCTCCATCTCCTTGTAATCTTCATTTCCAGGTGTGTTTTTAATATTTTGTATAATTATTTTTATAAATAAAATTAGTTTTATTTCCAATTTTAATTGCTTTTATTACTTTTAATTATAAGTAATTCAATTCTACTCCTTCTTTTTATTTTAATTATGCTTAACTAAATAATATTAGTTAGGGGAAGGTGAAACTCTTAGGTAATAAATATGATTTAATCAAATTCATTTTTTAATTTTATAAATTAAATTATTTTCTATTTAATTTTATACATGTTTTATATTTTGAAAATTTGATTTATTGTAGACAAACAAATGAATTTGGCACAATAAATTCTTAAGATCTTAATATAAGGCATGGTAAAATGGTATTTTGACTTATTGTAGACAAAGTAAATTTTGGCACAATAAATACTTAATCCATCATAAAATTAAAGGGAAAATAATAATAATTTGTATAATTAATCTTTTGGGTAATAAATCTAAATAAATTGGCAAAAAGAATTTATTAAGTTTTATTTATTCCTAAGAGTGGATCCATAACCCTAACTAGTTCAATTCTATAGTTTCACTTAAATTAAGTTATTTAAATTCAAGTTTTAATTTCAATTTTTAGATAAAATAAAATAAACAAATTAAATCTTTTCTCTGTGGATCGACCTCGGACTCACCGAGTTATAATACAACACGACACTCTTATACTTGGGAGTTTAATATTACTTTTAAGTTGTGTCAAGTTTTTGGCGCCGTTGCCGGGGAAAAGTTTTTATTTTGCTTTGTTTTTCTGTTTTTTTATTTTTCTTTTATGTAAATTTTCGTTTGCCCCCTCTTTGTTTTCTTAAATTCTCTTTTGACCCTATATCTTTCATAATTATCATTTCACCCCAACAATTCTCGTTCTAGCCCAAACTTCTAATAATTTCATTAAGACCCCAACTTCTTTCCATTATTTTATTTTTATCCTAAATTGCTCAACTCTAAACTTTTAAAAATTACAATTTGACCATAAAATTAAAAATAATTTGCAATTGAATCACTAGACGAAATTCCTCAAATAATCAAGACTTGGACTTATATCTTGGACATATTTTGAACATATTTGGACATATTTTGGACTTAATTTGGACCAAACTAACTTTAACTACTAACTCTAATTACTAACTTTTAACTTACTAACTGCTAACTCCTAATTTTTTTTATTTCAGTTATTTAATTTTCTGCATTTATTTAATTTCGTGTTTTTTTTATTTTCGCTTTATTGGTGGGTTCAACCACCAAACTAACTACTAACTCTAATTTTTATTTTCAGTATTTATTTAATTTTGTATTTTTTTATTGGTGGGTTCAACCACCATTTTTTTTATTTTATTTTATTAGTTTGCATTTATTTATTATTTATTGTTAATTGGTGGGTTCAACCACCATTTTTTTTTCTTTCTTTTGTATTTATTTTATACTTAATTTATTGTTTATTGGTGGGTTCAACCACCAAAATTGTTATTTAATTTCTTTTGTATACTTATATTATTTGCATATTTAATTAGTTATTAATTTGTGTAAATATTATCTTTATAACATAACTATTGCATGAGACACTGGTCTCGATCTTCAAGTGGCAGGTTAATTCGTAGATCTCAATCTCCACCACTAATCATGGATGAAAATCAAGGCGAAAATGTTTTGGGTGAACTTAATCTTCAAGTTGATCAGGGAGACAACCAATCTCAACATAGGCATGATCAGAATCAACCAAGAACGCTGAGAGACTACATGAATCCAACCAGAACCGGAGCACCGTCGTGTATAGTATTCCCTCCAGAAGCATCTCGATTCAACTTTAAACCAGGTATTATCCAACTTTTACCAACATTTCATGGTTTAGAATCTGAGAATCCGTACTTGCATCTAAGAGATTTTGAAGAAGTTTGTAATACATACACGGATCAAAATTGTAGCATGAACATAATTAGATTAAAGCTTTTTCCATTTTCATTAAAAGATAAAGCTAAAACTTGGCTACAAAACCTTAGATCTGGATCAGTAAGAACTTGGAATAACATGCAAGAACAGTTTTTGAAAAAATTCTTTCCACCTCATAGAACAAATTCTTTTAAAAGGCAAATCACTTCTTTCACTCAAAAAAATGGAGAAACATTATACCAATGTTGGGATAGGTTTAAAGAGTTGCTTAACATATGCCCACATCATGGTTTTGAAACTTGGCGATTGGTCACTTACTTCTACGAGGGCTTAATACCCCAAAGTAGACAGGTTGTTGAAATGATGTGTAATGGTGAATTTAGGGATAAAAATCCTGAAGATGCACTAGATTACCTCGACCGATTAGCTGAAAATGCACAACATTGGGATACTGTTGGAACTTTTGAATTGACAAATAAGCAACAACCATCTCCATCTAGTGGAGGAATCCATAACCTTAGGGAAGATCATGATTTACAAGCAAAATTTGCATCCCTAGTTAGGAAAGTTGAAGCTTTGGAGCATAAAAAGAGTGATCAAGTAAAATCTGTTCAAGAAATTGCATGTAACATATGTAGTTCAAATGATCATTTCACCCAAGAGTGTCCCACTTTGCCTGCACTTAAAGAATGTCTAAATGATCAAGCTAATGTCATCAACACTTTCAATAAACCAAACCCATATTCACAGACTTATAATCCTGGTTGGCGAAATCATCCGAATTTCAGTTGGAGGAATAATAATAATGCACAATCTTCACAAGCGCCACCTCCACAAAATTTTCAAAATCCTCAGCCTTATCCACCATATGTTCCACCACCCTGGAAAAATCTAGAAGACACAATGCATTCATTCATCAGAAAGCAAGATGTTATTAACAATCAAAATGCACAAACTTTTTCTGATTTGAAAGATACTCTTGCTAAAATTGCTTCTGCACTCACCATTCAAGAAAAAGGAAAATTTCCAGCTCAACCACAACCAAATCCTAAAATTCAACAAAATCCACCCACAGACCAAGTCAAGTCAGTTATAACTCTTCGTAGTGGTAAGGTTGTTGATAGACCTATGCCTGAACCTTGTGAAAATGATGAAAATTCAAAGGGTAAGGAAGGACTAAATGAACTTACACCTAGTGAAGAAGTAACTACTGTTCCACCTGAACCACCATTTCCGCATGCATTGAATAAACTAAAGAAATCAAACCACTCTTCTGAAATTTATGAAATCTTTAAGCAAGTGAAAGTTAACATTCCTCTATTAGATGCAATCAAGCAGGTACCTTCATATGCCAAATTTTTAAAGGACTTGTGCACTGTTAAGAGGAAATTAAAGGTAAGAAAGAGTGCTTTCATGGCCGAACAGGTAAGTACAATTCTGTCTACTAATAATAAGTTGAAATATAAAGATCCTGGTTGTCCTACCATTTCTTGCATTATTGGTAACCACAGAATTGAGCATGCTTTACTAGATCTTGGTGCTAGTGTTAATTTGCTTCCATATTCAGTTTATCTTCAACTTAATCTTGGTGAGATAAAATCAACTTCAACTACACTTTTGCTCGCCGATAGATCAGTTAAAGTACCAAAAGGAATAGTGGAAGATGTTTTAGTACAAGTTGATAAATTCATTTATCCTGTGGATTTTATTGTCTTGGAAACTGAACCTGTTGTGAATAATTATAAACCAATTCCTGTAATTTTAGGTCGACCATTTTTAGCAACTGCTAATGCTTTGATTAATTGTAGGAATGGTTTAATGAATTTATCCTTTGGGAATATGACTTTGGAATTGAATGTTTTCAACATGTGCAGGCAACCTAATGAAGAAAATGAGAATGAAGATGATATTGATGAACAAAAGGAATTGGTTGAATCTTGTATCGAGGAAAATATTCAAAAAGGGGATTTTTCTGAACTTTCTAATGTTTGTTTAGTTAATTCAATTGAGTCAAATAAGCAACTTGAACTTGATATTACTAATATAAATTCATTACTTGATTCTGTGCAGACTTCACAAAATTATGATGATGAGCCAAAATTTGAGGAGTTTGGAAGTATTGAAAAGACAGAACAACAAGAAGCACCTAAAATGGAATTGAAACCTTTGCCTGAAGGATTGAAATATGCTTTTCTTGGAGAAGAACAAACTTATCCTGTTGTGATTTCTTCTACTTTAGCAAGTGACCAAGAAGGTAAGTTACTAACTGTTCTTAGAAAGTATAAAAATGCAATTGGATGGGCTTTAAATGATATTAAAGGCATTAATCCCTTAATCTGCACACATAGAATTAATTTGGAAGAAAATGCTAAAACATGTCAACAACCTCAAAGAAGATTAAACCCACATATGAAAGAGGTAGTCAAAACAGAAGTCCTTAAATTACTTGATGTGGGAATTATCTACCCTATTTCTGATAGTAAGTGGGTAAGTCCTACACAAGTAGTGCCTAAAAAATCTGGAATCACTGTTGTTAAAAATGAAAAAGGTGAATTAATTCCAACACGAATTATATCTAGTTGGCGCATGTGCATTGATTATAGAAAATTAAATGAAGCCACTAGAAAAGATCATTTTCCATTACCATTCCTTGACCAAATCTTAGAAAGAGTAGCAGGACATCCATACTACTGTTTTTTAGATGGATATTCAGGTTATTATCAAATTCCTATAGCACTTGAGGACCAAGAAAAGACCACATTTACATGTCCTTTTGGAACATTTGCATTTAAAAGAATGCCATTTGGGCTTTGTAATGCTCCTGCCACATTTCAAAGATGTATGTTAAGCATTTTTTGTGATATGGTTGAACATTGTTTAGAGGTCTTTATGGATGATTTGACTGTGTTTGGGAATTCTTTTGATGATTGCCTTGATAATTTGGAGAAAGTTTTAAAAAGATGTGTTGAAAAAGAACTCGTGTTGAATTGGGAAAAATGTCACTACATGGTTACTTCTGGAATTGTTTTGGGTCATGTTGTTTCTATTAAAGGAATTGAAGTTGACAAAGCAAAAATCGAAGTCATATCTAAATTGCCACAACCAAAAACAGTTAGAGATGTGCGATCCTTTTTAGGACATGCAGGATTTTATAGGAGGTTTATAAAAAACTTTAGTGCCATATCTAAACCACTTTGTAACCTCTTATTAAAAGATGCACCGTTTGAATGGAATGATGATTGCCAAAAATCTTTTGAAAAAATACTTTGTCTTTTAACATCTGCACCTATTATGCAATCTCCTGATTGGTCTTTGCCATTTGAATTAATGTGTGATGCGAGTGATTTTGCTGTTGGTGCTGTTTTAGGACAAAGAAGGGATGGTAAGCCTTTTGTGATTTATTATGCGAGTAAGACTTTGGATAGTGCTCAAATGAATTATTCTACAACTGAAAAAGAATTACTTGCTGTGGTATTTGCATTAAACAAATTCCGTTCATATTTGCTTGGCTCTAAATCTGTTGTGTTTACTGACCATGCTGCTGTGAGATATTTGATGAGTAAACAGGATGCCAAACCGAGACTAATTCGTTGGATTTTGTTACTACAAGAATTCGACCTTACCATCAAAGATAAAAAGGGTGCTGAAAATGTTGTTGCAGATCATCTATCAAGACTCACATCCGAATTCTGCAATGATATAACGCCTATAAATGATTCTTTCCCTGATGAATTTTTATTTTCTGTTACTTCAATGCCATGGTATGCTAACATTGTTAATTTTCTTGTTACAGGTAAAATGCCTTTGCAATGGAATGCTCAAGAGAAGAGGAAATTTTTGGTTGAAGTAAAGAAATTTTATTGGGATGACCCTTATTTGTTCAAATATTGCCCAGATCAGATTTTTCGACGATGTATTCCTGATAATGAGGTAAGTAGTGTCATTAATTTTTGTCATTCTGAAGCATGTGGTGGTCACTTTTCTTCAAGAAAAACTACTGCTAAAATTTTGCAGTGTGGATTTTATTGGCCTACCATGTTCAAAGACACATATGAATTCTGCAAAAGTTGTGAAAAATGTCAAAAATTGGGATCAATTACAAAAAGAAACATGATGCCCTTAAATCCCATACTTGAAATTGAAATATTTGACTGTTGGGGAATTGATTTCATGGGTCCATTTCCATCATCTTTTGGATTTTTGTATATATTAGTTGCAGTTGATTATGTCTCAAAATGGATTGAAGCAATTTCTTGTCGAAATAATGATAGTAAAACTGTGGTTAAATTTTTAAGGGAAAATATTTTAAGTCGATTTGGAATCCCTCGAGCTATTATCAGTGATGGAGGTAAGCATTTTTGTAATAAGTCATTTGAGTCTTTAATGAAAAAATATGGAATTACACATAAAATTGCTACCCCTTATCATCCTCAAACAAATGGTCAAGTTGAATTAGCAAATAGGGAGATAAAACAAATTTTGGAAAAAACGGTTAACCCAAACCGAAAAGATTGGTCTCTTAGACTTAATGATGCACTTTGGGCTTACCGTACTGCATTCAAAACATCATTAGGAATGTCACCCTATCGGTTAGTTTATGGTAAACCTTGTCATTTACCTGTTGAACTTGAACATAAATCACTTTGGGCTATTAAAGCTTTTAATTCAAATTTGGATGATACTGGTAATATGCGAAAATTGCAATTGAATGAACTTGAGGAGTTAAGGAATGATGCATATGAAAATTCAAGAATCATTAAGGCAAGAACAAAAGCATTTCATGATAAAAGAATTTTTCGAAAAACATTTGAGATTGGTCAAAAAGTGTTGCTTTATAATTCTCGTCTTCATTTATTTCCAGGGAAGTTAAAGTCAAAATGGAGTGGCCCATTTGTTGTAAAAAATGTATATTCATATGGGGCCATAGAAATTGAGAATCCAAGGAACGGTGTCACATTTAAAGTTAATGGTCAAAGATTAAAACCATATCTGGAACATTACCCACGTGACGAGGACACCGAAATGAATTTGGGTGACCCACCAGTTCTTGATTAAGTCTTTAATGATTGATTTTTTTTTACTATTATTTTGCCGTTTCATTGTTTGATTTTTTTAGATTGATGCACTGTACATATTGTTTTTAAACCAGTTTTCTTGTGTAAGCGTATTTGTTTGACAGTTGTACATTCTCTCATCAATCTTCATTTTACATCATGAGCACCTCAATGAGAAAATCCATGTTCGCACATCTTAAAAGATTTCATCGTGTGAAATTTCACTTAAGAAGCCTGATACGAAGTTGTAAATCACATCGACTTTGGGATCTGCAAGTACCAGAATTCGTGTCCTATGTTGAGGATCTAGAGGGACAACTCAGAAATATAGAGAGAGGCATATATGAATTTCAAATGGAGCTTGAGGTTAACTCAATCAGAGGACGAATGTAAGTTCATTTTCCTTTTATATTGTGTGTTTCTTTTTGCTCGCTTTCACGTTTGATTTGATTTTGCAGATTTGATTTTGGTGTGTTTTAATTTATTTTCCCGTATAAATGGCGGATAACGGTACTCCGTGACTTCTTAAGTCGGTATCTTCAGTTTCCCATAATAACTGAAACCCCAAAATCAAACATGGAAGAAATACAACATAAACTCCATAAGCATTTTCCTTCTCTCCCTCAAAATGCCCTCAAGAAAATTTACAAAGCTCGTTGTGAACGATTGCGTTTGTTAATGATCAATGGCATTCCTTCTGACATTCGTTGGTTAATTGAAGCAAAGGTCCGATTAGCAGGTGAGTTTTTTGATCCATTTGTTTCTTACATGCCTGGTTTTGGTAAAAGTACGTTTGCTAAGAAAAGGAGAGCTAAACGACTTGGCTCAAAATGTCATAACTGTGTAAGACTTGGTTGCAAACGACCGAATTGTAAATCTTTAGGAATGGTTTCTGATACTCGTGAAGATAAAATTAAATTCGTTAAAGATGGCATGAGTAAAGAGTCGTTGGATGATATCTTACGATCTCTTGAGACGCATCGAAGCGGATTGGTGCAACGTGAGATTTACAATTTGTGGATATTATTCCAAAAACAAAGTGCACAGTTAAGTCTTGGGAATCTGACTCAAAAAGACCCTGTTTGCCAGTTTATAAGAAAACTGGATGGGAAGCCGATCCACGACCCATAGAGGGCGTTCAAGCCGTTACTGGACGTAAAACCAGAGGAAGATGTGAGCCACAATCACAACTACCAGTAAATATCCTTTCCCTTCACTGTTATTTTACTTTACTGTTATTTTATCATTTGCATTATTGCATTTAGCGGTGTGATTTTATATTTAATAAATATTTATTTTCTTTTACTGTTTGTTTTTTCTAATCATTATTTTCTTTTTATTATTTTATTATTATTTTTGTTTGTTTTGAATTATTGAGCCACGAGCTTTACTTATCATTTGACAAATATGCCAACCCATTTACAGCTGTTTCTCATTATTTATGTCACCAAGGTCTTTAAATATGCGCTCGTTTTTCAAATACTCACAACTTGTTTTTGAAAAGTCAGTCCAATGGCAGCATCTTCGAGTAAACAATTCAAAAACATTTGTGTGCTTTCTGGGTATAACTATGGAAAGTACAAAGAGTTCGTTCAGGCAGCTGTAGATCTTGGTCGTGTCATAGCAGAGAGGAAACTGCATCTTGTATATGGAGGAGGTGAACGAGGGTTGTCAAGACTTGTCTCAGAAGCTGTTTTTACTAGAGGAAGCCAAGTACTAGGCATTATTCCAAAAGCCATGAAACCGCTAGTGTGCATGTCTGGCCCACCAATTGGAGAAGAATTAGTGGTATCTAGTATGCAAGATAGAATTTCGGAAATGATGAATCATGCTGATGCTTTTATTTTCTTGCCAGGAGATCTTGCAACTTTTGAGGCACTAATCACATTTGCATCTTGGGCCCACTTGAACATTCATCAAAAACCCATCGGTTTGTTAAATGTTAATAATTTTTATGACGGCTTGCTAACTTTTATTAACCATGCAATAAAGAATCATTTTGTTCCATATTCTGTAAAAAAACTCTTTATCTCTGCTTCTACTGCTAATGAGTTACTTGATCTTTTACAAGCTTATACACCAGAGCCAGATCCAAAGACTTTTGCACTGAATTGGTCAACGGATGACGGTAGCGGTAACAGTAGCAGTGACAAAAAATGCGATTTAGATTTAACTCTCCGTCTGTAAATATTTTCTGTTTTAGTGTTCAAGTGTTGTCTTCTAAACTCTTTCTCTTTCCTTTTAAAACATTGAGGACAATGTCTTTTTCAGGTTGGGGGGAGGGAATAGTTGATAATTGTGGAATGTCTTAGTCCTAGTTATGTGTTTACAAAAAAAAAAAAAAAAAAAAAAAAAAAAAAAAAAGTGATGTGTTAAAAAAAAAAATGCAATTTTTTTTTTCTGTAAAGACTAACTTAGGACAAATTTGAGTCGAAGATGGCAGGATATAGAGAGTGTAGTACCTCTAGAAACGCATCTTCTTAGTATTAAGGGTGTTGTTAAAAAAAAAATTGACTTTTTTTTTCATCTTTGTTATCCTCTTTTAAGCTTCAGCATCAAGTTCAGGTGAGAACTCCTCTTCTTCTTCTTTTATTATTCTCTTGTATTATTATTATTAGTATTGCATATTTGTAAAATTATAAATTTTAAGATAATGTTTAGATTAGGTTGTGGGGTAGGGATAATTGATGTATTTTTTTATGTGTGTTGTTTTTCTCTTTTCTCTTTACCTTTCTTGGTTAAAAAAAAAACAAAAAAAAAAAATTTGTTTTGTCTAGGATGGCCGAGTAAAGAGTCAAAACTTTTGAGACGCATTCTAATAGTCTTGTTATATTATATTTTGATTTTAAAATTCATAGTAAATTGTTTTTGTTCCCTTTTCTTTGAATTACTCGAATTTGTGAACTCTCCACTTGGTTATTAAGTTATTTAATTGTTTACTCATTTAACAGGAATTATTGAATCATTCTTCACACACACATTATGACACATACTAGTGGGTTGTAAGTTAAAATTTCACAGCATTTAGTTCTTTTGATTTATTAGGAATAGTATCTAAGGTAGTAGAAGGTGTATATTTCAAAAAAAAAAAAAAACAAAAACAAAACAAAAAAAATCAAAAAATAAAAAAAATAAAAAAAAAAAGTTTTTATATCTAGAAACCCGAGTAATTAAGTCCGTAGGGGTGCTTCAACACCTAGTGCCCTAAGGCCAACTGGTCTGGGAGTCACTGACCTAAAGCTTGCTACATGGGTAATAGATATATTGTTTGTTTATTAGAAACCCGAGTAATTAAGTCCGTAGGGGTGCTTCAACACCTAGTGCCCTAAGGCCAACTGGTCTGGGAGTCACTGACCTAAAGCTCGCTACACGGGTTAGAAATGTAATATTTTAAAAATATGAGTGAATAATCTATTGCCTAAAAGATATAATTTCTAATAAATTTTGGAACGAAAATGTTGTTTTTCTTTTAATGAAGCCCCATAAGTATTGTGTTAATTACTTGCGCACAAAAGAAGGTTTAATGATATTCTGGATAATGAGTGAACATCAATGTGGTAAAGAAATTTGGGAGAGTTCATGTATTTGGTAATTTAGAGGATAGATGAACAACTATTAACTTGCATGTGAATTTTATAAATCTTAATTTAATATAACGCTTTAATTGCTAGAGGACTAGCAATAAGCTGGTTGGGGGGTGTGATTAGTATTAAATATTGTTGAATTATCAAGCGATAATATGTTATTTTATGCTTATGTTATAATTTATATTTTTGTTTATGTAATATATTAGGAATTATTAATTATGTTTTAAATATATTTAATTTTGTGTATTTTTATGTGTTTATTAGGAAAAATATTAATTTCACGTATTTCGAGGCTCCAAATAGAAAAATGGAGGTGAAATTTGGATTCCGGAGGTCCGAAAACCTTAGGATCGATCAAGATCGGCTTAAAATTGGGCTTGTATAAAAAAAAGTTGACTTTTCCAGTTGACCGAGCACTGATTGGATGATGAAATGAGCTTACAATAGATATGAGTGCATGGGATAGCTGGCAATTTTGACTAAATCTCGACCGTCCATGATTCAATGGCTATGATTGTGCCACGTGGCAATGGTTGGTGAAGCAAGTGGGAGGATCCGAATCCTTGTATTCGGGTCGACCCGATCCGCCCATTAACCCGCCAAATCTCAACCGTTCCTTGGGCAAATCGGACGAGTCAAATGATGCCACGTGTGATGTTGACTTTTGAAGTTTGACCAGCCATTGGATCTTGATCTAAAGGTTGTGAGGAGCACATACATGAAGCTTATGATGGACCGCAAAGCACTAGATTAGGAATTTATTTTTCTATAAATATAGCCTCATTTTAGGTTTTTAATCATCTCTCTACAACTCTTTTCTTCTCAAATTCTCTCCATCTCCTTGTAATCTTCATTTCCAGGTGTGTTTTTAATATTTTGTATAATTATTTTTATAAATAAAATTAGTTTTATTTCCAATTTTAATTGCTTTTATTACTTTTAATTATAAGTAATTCAATTCTACTCCTTCTTTTTATTTTAATTATGCTTAACTAAATAATATTAGTTAGGGGAAGGTGAAACTCTTAGGTAATAAATATGATTTAATCAAATTCATTTTTTAATTTTATAAATTAAATTATTTTCTATTTAATTTTATACATGTTTTATATTTTGAAAATTTGATTTATTGTAGACAAACAAATGAATTTGGCACAATAAATTCTTAAGATCTTAATATAAGGCATGGTAAAATGGTATTTTGACTTATTGTAGACAAAGTAAATTTTGGCACAATAAATACTTAATCCATCATAAAATTAAAGGGAAAATAATAATAATTTGTATAATTAATCTTTTGGGTAATAAATCTAAATAAATTGGCAAAAAGAATTTATTAAGTTTTATTTATTCCTAAGAGTGGATCCATAACCCTAACTAGTTCAATTCTATAGTTTCACTTAAATTAAGTTATTTAAATTCAAGTTTTAATTTCAATTTTTAGATAAAATAAAATAAACAAATTAAATCTTTTCTCTGTGGATCGACCTCGGACTCACCGAGTTATAATACAACACGACACTCTTATACTTGGGAGTTTAATATTACTTTTAAGTTGTGTCAATTATTGTCATGATTATATTTGTTAATTAGATAATTGGTCACTATTTAATTATCAATTTAATCTATTGCCAATTAAAAAATTCATCGTATGAATATTTTAATATTTGTGACAAATAGCATAACAGTGCGTTGTGTTATGAGAATAAACAATCTAATTTAAATGAACCATCGTATGCGTTTGTTGATTAAGATTTGAGTTTCTCTAGTTTTTCACGCTATCAATTGATTAAATTCTATGATCGTATCTAGGGTTGTCTATTGATTAGAGAAATAACCAATGATCGTACCTTGATTATCGACTAGTTAAGGAGAGACTGACTATTAGAGGGTCTCAGTAGCTATAATCGGTCTATTCATAAATAGTAATGATTTATATTTAAATCAATGATCAATAGTCGAATCAAGCTGAGTTAATTCTTTCAACCAGAGCTTTTCCCAATTTGAATTACAATTTGAATTTGCATTCTTGTTATTTTTATTCGATTTTTATTATTGTCAACAATCCCCCCATTTTGTATTTTAAAAAGATTTAAATAATTATCGATTTCTGTGGACACAACCCTACTCAATCACCATGCACAATTTATTTAGAGTATGAATTTATTTTTGTTGGCTTCGACAACTATCAAGAGAACAATATATCAAAACATCAGTCGTTTATACCTAGAAATGTACATAATTTAAAGGACCTCAAGATGGGTGAGGGCTGTAGATGCATATATGGAAGACCTCGAACACTGACTCTCAGACTTGACCTAGGCAACAGAGATCTGCGATCAAGAATCCCTGATCAGAAGATTTCATGCAACAGCATCCTGTGCATACATGAGTTATACCCATGTAAGTTTTGCTTATTTTCTCCCTTCTTTCTCCATATTTTTTTATGGATGGTTTAAAAAAAATAAAGCAACACTGATTTATTTCTGTGGCAGATATACTTGATGATATATGTATACTAGCAAGGAAAGAACCAAACATTTGCTCATAGCAGTATACTATTTCTGACATGATGATGCAAACCCTAGAAAAGCTCTAATATTTCCTTTGTAGCAAACCCAGAAAACATTTGGTTGAATTTAAAAGTAAAATACTACTTCTAAGGTCTCTCAGATCACAATGACAAAGTAGAGTGACCGAAGACGATAAATCTTAAGATCCTTCTAAGAACAATGGGGAGGAAATAAAATTAGAAATCTAATGAAAGAACTTGCCTGACATGAGTTTTTATTGTTGAGAACAGCCTCTGACAATCGCTTCATTTCAATAAACTGAGATGAGCTTTGATTCCCAAACTATTGAAAAATCCTCTCATGGGTAAGACTTCCTTGGCAAATGCCATTGCTATCTTCTTCAAGAGATTCTATCGTTAGTCCCAACTCATCATCACCACCTATGGTAATAACATAGGTAAAAGGCAATGTTATTTATATGTCACAAGCAAAGCTGTGAAAAATCCTGAAACTCCTCTGATGAGACAAATGTGAGCAGGTTTTCGACCCTTTAAGTTGGACAAACAACTATCCATGAGGAATAATCATTCAAGGGGTTAACAATCAAGATAATCCAGAATGCATTTTCATCAGATATTGAATTTTTCTCCTTTAATATAATAGATTTCAAGTGATGATAATTTCCAGGAGACAAGTCTTCTTTTGGTTAAATTGATAAAATATTAACCGACTTCAGGATTTAAGAGCATGAGGGTTGTTTCCCAAAGTAGAGAGTCCTATAGAATAAAAATCAGATACTGACTCCTAATTCCTAAATTTAGTTGGACAAGATAACCTGCTTCAGACCAGACGCCCTCTTAAAATCTACTCCCGCTCCTTTCTTCCTCGTACTCGGCAATTAACCATAATTGTACATGACTACAGAATAGTTCAAAGATCAAAGAAATTACTCTACAAAACCAGAATACATGCAAATTATCCAATTTGAAAATACGTCATCTGATACTTTAAAAAAAAATCATAAAAAATAGAAAAAGAACAAAATAAAATCAAAAGAAACAAGAGATGAAACAAAGAACAAGAACATTAAAGCATAAACATACCATTCAGAATGGTTTGGATCCTTTTATCACACAAGGTAATATCATCCTCTAAATTATGCCTTTGGAGAGTCTGCAAACACAAATAAAGATGCAATATGATGATTTGTCTAAGGCAAATATATGGAAGCAAGACGAAATTAAATTATGCAAGACTCCACTAAATAGATTCATTTAGGAATACAATATTGTCCCAAAATACATCAAATATAATTAGATATACACTTGATCTAAAATCTTAAGTAGATTAGTAAGGCCCAATTATAGTATTTGAGCTCTAACGTGCCCCCCTCATGTGCAACACACCTGAGGTGAACACAAATACAACTTAATATTGCTTAATTAATGATAAGGGAGAATTCAATTATAAGAACACGTAGTCAAACTAACATGAATGCTAGGTTCAGTTACTGCTTAAACTGATAGGAAAGGGCTTAATGAAAGTTACAAAAAGACACAATCTAGAGGCGTGGATTTCTACCGTGTGATCGCATTATTTGCCAGGTTCCATGCCATTGCCATTTGTCAGAGGTGGCAGTTGCCATCTTAAAAACTAGCTTCGTAGGTCATATTGCTGATAGTCCTTTAAGAGCTCAACATCCACTTTATTTTCTTCCAATACCCTATTTCCATCTATTGTGGGGTCACGACAAAATGCAGCAGTAGCTTCATGTACAGAACATAATTAAGCTGCATTACATCCACTTTATTTTCTTCCAATACCCTATTTCCATCTACTGTGGGGTCACGACAAAATGCAGCAGTAGCTTCATGTACAGAACACAATTAAGCTGCATTGAAATTATAAGCCTGCTATCTGTGTGCATGATCATTCAAAAGAATAACACATCCAAATCGTTGTTTGCATGAGTCAAAAGAAATAAGCATACCAATTCATTCCTCCTGCTAAGAAGAACTCTCAATGCAGTTTGTGACTTTTTTCCTTTGAGGCTATGTTGTTTTGTAGTCTGTCAGTATCTTTGAAGTAGGATTGATCAGTGACCACAGAACAATCACCGATTGGCTAGTCATATTCACGTGAATGAATCATATCACTGGTAGCTTACAAATTTGGAGAATTTTCACCTTTGCATTCAATAATGTAAAGCATCCTCATTGAGCCAGCTATCTCAACCTGCAAACCCAAAATTGGTTCACATGACTTAAATATGATTGAAAGAGAAAGAAGCTAAAAAACAATTCTCTCTTTAGGAGGTCCCTAAACACGATATGATGGAACTCATTCCTGTGCCATGAGTTTAGCTTAGATTCCTAATTATAAACTTTTGCGCATGTTCATCAGTCCATTTACATTTTTAACAAACCTTCTTCATCGGCAATTCAAGCTTGTTTATTCTACGTGCATTAGCACTCTTCATGTTAAACCATTGATAACAATTTCAAAAGAGAAATGTGTGCTCTATATATACACACATATATGCAAACACACACACACACACCATTCTATACTAGCTCAATGATCAAAATCACTTTTAAGAGAAAAGTTAGCAAATAATGTTATGCTAAAGATCATGTTGCTAAACAGCATAAATAAATCAAACCTTAGTGTTACTGCTGGCTGTGCCATTTAAATCACTCCATAAAGAGAACGTCATTGTTTTTTGGCGATCATCAACTTGGACTGTAGTGTCACTATTGTGTCAGTATTATTGCCTATTTCTTCATTTGGAGGAGCATCCACATTCACACTACATGGCCATCAAAATCACCAGATAAACCATTTATGGAACATCCATTCTTGTTGGTCCGTAATCTTTTCTTGTTGGTCTGCATTGGTGATTTAGTACTTGTATTTGCGCTGCTTCCAATCAACTTTTCTATGTAGCTCCCTACATGAGATTCTTCTTGGTTATCATGAATTCTGGTTGATGAGGTTCTTCTGTCCTCTTAGAGTTAGTCACATTTATTCTTCCCGATGCTGACTGGTGATCTTTAGCACTATTGGAAAGCACTTCTCAGAACAGCACAAGAATAACATATCAATAAATCAGATCCAGTCCAATCTATAAAATCAAAAGTCGAAAATGATGCCACCGGGATAATTAAAATAATAGTAATATGAATATGTATGGTTTCTTTAATGGATAGAACTACTCAAGCCTTCCATTTCTACCAATCCAGCTAAACCAGGTCAATATAACTAATATAGCGGCTGAACTAACTTAACCTCTGCAGTACAGCAGGGTAATACAAGGAATCTAGAAAATGGGTTGATTTTATGAATGCTTCTGTATATAAGATGATTGAGGCATAAAGAACCAGCAGAGTTCCTGGAAGAGCATATCTTACAAAAAAAGTTCTCTCATCAATTATCAATCATTAGTTTCTTGTTAAAGGAGAAATGATCATCTGATGCATGAAGTTATCTATCTCTTCAACATGAACAGATTCCCTAAAGACAGAAACAGAGGGAGAGAAGAAAATCCAATTGAAACCATTCAACAGCAATCATATGTGATGACTTACCAACCAAGACTGTCAAATTAAAAGGACAAATCATTCACTTAAGGTAGCATTTACATTTTCGATTGGAGTGGGAATCCAGAGGAGTGAGAATTCTGGGATTGGGAGTGTGGAGTGGAAGTGGGTGCAAGCTACTTACTTACACTGAAATAAGAATATGGAATTGGAATCGGAATCCAATTCATATGTTTTCTTTGTCTTAGATTGGGAGTAAATAATTTCAAATTATAGCTTTACCCTTATTTAAAGAATTGTAACTTTTAATTACAAAATTAGTAAAAAAAATTTGAAAAATAAAATATATATTTTATTACACTTGTAAATTATAATTATTATTATTAATATTCTTAATTATGTAAATTAAAAATTATTGATAATAGCAACACAAATGAAACATTATTATTAATACTATAGTACAAAATTAATATTTTCTTAGAATAAACTATTTGTTTTTATTAATTATTAATATTAAATTAATATAATATTATTATTTTTAATAAATATAATAATATTATATTTTCAAATAAAGATAATATATAGTAATATTATTAATTCTCTTTGAATAATATAATATTATTTTTAGGTAATTTTAACTAGAATCAATGTAAATTATTATTTTTAACTAAAGATAATAATATTATTTAACTAAATAAGATTATTTATTTTATTTTATTTTATTAAATATAATTATATTAAATTTAATAAAAGAAGGGTAAAAAAGAAGAAGTGAGAGTGGGAATCCCACTCCCCACTCCAAAAATGGATCGCCACTTTATGGGATTCCCACTCTTCTCTTAAAATATGTAAGTAAACACTGGGAGAAATCCACACTCCTCGCTCCCACTCCAATAAGTAAATATAGCATAAAACATAGAGAAAGGGGGAAGGGGGGGAAAAATAAAGATACTTCAAGAACACCCTAACAGAAGCTGAAAACTTGCAAGGGTTGAACCTCTATGAGGAAATCCAATATTGCAAGGAACGGTTTCTCCTCAATGGGTGTTCCTGATTGAACATAGATATTACGACGATGAAAGAGTTCCAAGTATTGTAAGACTGCAGATTGGTTCCAACAATTTGGAAGAGTTGTAGGGCTGAGAATAGAAATCCCTTTCAAATGAATGTGATTCAGATATTTAAATATTCAATTTTATGTGATCAAAGAAAACTGCTTCCTTGCCCAAAATGCAACTACCAATGAGTTCATGAATATTAACTATTTAGTTTGAAATTTTCAGCATCCAAACAATGTATATTTAGTCAAGTCAACCCAACAGTTATACCTCGTTTCGGTCCATACTCCCCTGACTTTGAGATATTGGTCATACATCACAAGAAGTAAAAGCTTCGAAGAGTCAATGTTGAAGGCTTGCTAAGTTGTATTCTGAATTTCTTTGGCATGCCACTAGGATAAATTACTAGGTCTCATATGATTTTTTCAGAAGTGGCCACAAATAAGACAGACTACCAAATAGAGCTTCAAGCTCCTTGAGTGTAATTCATTTTTAATGAGAATAGAAAACCAATTAAATAAGATTTGAAATTTTTTTATCAGAACCCAATCAATGCAGATGAATTTTAAGTTTTATATCCTAAAGAATAGGGATGATAGGAAAAACTACACACCTGGAAAGCCAATCTGACATTATTCCAACATAAGGAAGCAGATGAAAGTAATCGACAACCTAACTGTCCAGTTCCCAGAACTTTTTGTGACTAAAGGGCCCTGCAAACTACTTAAATTGAAGAACAAGATCATCAGGAAACTTGCAGTAAATTAGAATAATAAATTTATCAGAATCTTAATCATTTGAAATCCTCTACTGTATCCATTTGAGGTCCAAGAACTATTTTTGCAAATCCACTAATCCAAAATTTATTTACTGTTATCCTTGCTTGTAGGGAAGCAACGTACCCGATGCTTCTTCTAGTTAGAATGGAAAAAGGAAGAGATTCAAAACACCACAAAATAATCATCCAAAAACCATATCTTCCATTTTCTTTCAGTATGAGGATAAGGTCAATCACTCTTCACAGAGTATTAGAAAAATATATATTTTATTTTTCTTTCAGTTATTATCAGGATCAGATCAATGCAGTGAAACAAGTGTCCGACCCCTGAGCTATGCAGAAACTCCACAAAGGAAAACCATAGTTTATGATGTCCCAAGCTATTAAACAGTTTCACATAAGCACAAACTTACAACTTGTTTGGAGACAAGGACAGTGAGAGATGATGGAGTTTTAGTTATGGGTAATCGACTTTGTGTACCCGATGTTAAGGATTTGAAAGAGGAGATTATGGAAGAAGCTCATTGTTCAGCTTATGCAATGCATCCTGGCAGTACGAAGATGTACCGTACCTTGAGAGATCATTATTGGTGGCAAGGTATGAAGAGAGAGATAGCTGAATTTGTATCTCGGTGTTTAGTTTGTCAGCAGATTAAAGCTGAACATCAGAGACCTGCAGGGTTTTCTTAGCCGCTTCCTATTCCTGAGTGGAAATGGGAGCACATCACTATGGATTTTGTAGTGGGACTTCCACGTACTCAGAGTAGTCATGATAGTGTTTGGATAGTTGTTGATCGACTTACAAAATCTGCTCACTTTTTACCATTCAAGACCACCTTTTCGATGGACAAGTTAGGAAATATTTTTATGGCTTAGATCGTTCGACTTCATGGAACACCAGTGTCTATTATTTCATATAGAGATTCCCGATTTACTTCGAAGTTCTGGACAAGCTTGCAAAAGACTTTGGGCACCAAGTTGAATTTTAGTACAGCTTTTCATCCACAGGCTGATGGTCAGTCAGAGCGTACTATTCAAACTCTGGAGGATATGTTACGAGCTTGTGCTTTGGAGTTTAAGGGTAGTTGGGACATTTTACCCTTGATGGAGTTTGCTTATAATAACAGTTATCAAGCTAGCATCGAGATGGCACCTTATGAGGCTTTATATGGCAGGAAATGTAGAACTCCCGTATGTTGGGATGAGGTTGGAGAGCAAAAGCTTTTTGGTCCCGAATTGGTTCAGAATACTAATGAGAAGATACAACTTATTTGGGAAAGACTAAAAGCAGCCCAAAGCAGACAAAAGAGCTATGTAGATAAGCGTAGGCGGGAACTTGAATTTGAAGTCGGTGATAAGGTTTTTCTACGGATATCTCCTTGGAAAGGAGTACTTCGATTTGGGAAGCGTGGGAAGCTAAGTCCACGTTACATTGGACCATATGAGATCGTAGAGCGTATTGGGCCGTTGGCATACCGATTAGCTTTACCACCTGAGTTATCTAGAATCCACGATGTGTTTCATGTCTCAATGCTCCGGAAGTACGTGTATGATCCTAGTCATGTGTTATCGAGACAACCAATTGAGCTGAAAGAAGATTTGACTTATGAAGAAGAGCCCGTGGAAATACTAGAACAGAGGCATCAAGTTTTGCGTTCAAAAACTATTCCGCTAGTCAAAGTGTTGTGGAAGAATCATGCAAGAGAAGAGGCTACTTGGGAACGCGAGGACTTGATGCGAGCTCAGTACCCCTATCTCTTTTTATCAGGTACGTAAATTTCGAGGACGAAATTTTTATAAGGGGGGGAAGATTGTAACATATGCACTTTGATTTTCTATTAAGTGTATGATTTAATTTTTCCGGTTCGAGTCGAGATAAATTAAGCGCAATTAAAAGCTCAAGTGGTCGGATTTATTTTTCGTTACGAGTCCGGTATAAGCTTAATCTGTATTAAGCTTGTTAAAAAAAAAAAAGGAAAAGAACCGGGTTTATATGTTTGAGCGGGTGGAACCATTTGCATTTTTGGAATTTTAGAAAGAGAGAGAGAGAGAGAGAAAGAGTTGACCCGTTTGACCCGACCCGTTGACCCACGACCTGCGACCTTGAGCCGGCCATTTCTCCCGATTCCGGCCACCTCACCGGCCGTGCTTGGTACCGTTTTGAAGCTTGAGAGACAAGCAACGTATCCCTGCCATCCTCATCGCCGGAAACTGCCTGGAACGCCGCCTGTTGAAGCCCGAAACCCGCGGCCGAAACCTGTTTTCGTCGCCGTCGATTTCGCCAGATTTTTGGCACGCCACCACTTGAATCTTGTTCCTCAGCTCACCAGCATCATTTTCCGACCGACCCCATCACCTGAATCGGCCGGTTTGCCGTCGATTAGCTCTTGGAAAGTTACGGTTTTGGGAAGCTTGATCCGGAGCCGTTGCCGCACGTGGAGCCTCACCGCCGCCACCATTGGACTCAGCGTGGCCGGAACTATCAGACCTAAGCTCCCCGTCACTGTTGACTGAAGTCCGGTCACCGTTGACCGGCAGGGGCAATTCGGTAATTTCACAAAACTTTGGGGTGATTTTTATAATTTGTGAAATCTGTGGGTAAATTGGTAATTTGAGGTTAGGGCAGTAAGGTAATTGTGATTTCGAGGATAATTCAGTAATTTAAGTTGTTAAGGGCATTTAGGTAATTTTACGCTCTGAGGGTAATTTCGTAATTTCAGACTTTCTGATTATTTCTGTGATCCGAATTGAGAACGATTTCGTAATTGAAGGTTCTACAAATATTTCGGTAAAATAATGATATTGAGGGCATTTTGGTAATTTTGGCATGTAGGGGTATTTTGGTAATTATGTACATGCGGGAATAATTATTGTTGTCATATATTCGTTTCGAGAAGCATTATGTTATATTAGTTGTTCGGAGAATGATTATATCGTTTCCTTGATTAGGAGGATCCGCGAACGAGAATCAACCCGCTGACGTTGTTGATACCGAGTCTGGTCATCATCACTGTGAGTGGAATATACAAAACTTATTTCTATAAGTATATGTTAATTTTATGATACAGTGCAGTATGTTTTGAAAAATAAGTATTTGATGCATCGATTTAATGATTCTAGAAAAGTGAATTTATTTATATGTGTTGATTTTATTATTACTGAGAAAGAGTTTGCATAATGATTGTATTACCGTTTTTAAATAAATGCTTGATATAGAATTGAATGGATTTGATATATGTTGAAGAAAAAGAGAATGAGATTTCAAATGAGATTATATGTTTTCGTACATGTGTTTTAAATGTTATTTGAGAAATTATTAAACAGTACCCTTCCCTCCAGATACAGAGAAACAGATACTATGAGATGAATACAGATATACAGATGAGATGAGATGAGATGAGATAGAGGCCTTTGGGGCCCGTCTGAACACACATAGAGGCTTTGGGCCGTGTGTTTGGGCGCTTTTGCCTTTTGGGGGCTTATGTATGCAGTATGATGATTACAGAGATACAGATATGAGATATGAGATGAGATTTTCCCTATCTATCTGTTGTAGCTCCGGGGAGTGGCGGTACCCAGATAGTACGTCATTGCCTGTCCGTCGAGGTCCGGATATGATGAGATCATTCCCCTGGGTACTTGTTTGATGATAGTTTTTGATATTCAGTATTTGATATGATAAGTGTTATGATTTCACCGATTTTACGCAGATTTATATACAATGGTATTTCAGTGACTGATTTGAATTAAATATGTTTAAATAAGTTCTTACGATATTTTGATGAAATTGATTTTGAGAAAGAGAAATTAGTTTAAATAAATTTATTTTTCAGAAACTAGTATCCACTTACTGAGTTTTATACTCACCACGTTTTATTCTATTTTATTTTTTTCCCCCCCACAGGAGATTTGCAGGTACATCAGTCGACTCAGCATTGGTAGTTAGATTTTTAATTGTGGCCACGTGATGGTGCTAGGAGTCGTAGATTTTATATTTTGATATTTGGGATTTGTGATTTGTATTTACGGTTATGTTTTTGTATTGAGGATAACCATTGTATTTGTTTTTGTATTAGAGTGATTTGTGTGATATTTGAGATGATGATCGGAGAAATTGGATTTGAAGTTTTGATGGTTACTGAAATATTATTGGGAGTGTTGTTTTGTAAATTATAGTTTTGGGAATGTTGTATTTATAGGGGAGGTTCTGCCGAATTTTCGGTAGAATCCTTAGATAGTATTATATTTTTGATCCGATTTTACGAGTTTAGATAGATTCGCCCTGGGAGTGCGGGGCGGGTCGTTTCAAAAAGAGCAAAAATATAATTATAAAGTATTCAAAACCAGTCAAGGACACAGCATTTGATAGGGGAGGCCAGAGTATCTCACGATTCATTGGGACATAGACAGTTAATTAATTCATAATGTTCGAGTGTTGAAAACTTGGCTCAGTGAAAGTGCACATGGAATAAAACTCCAGAAGTTAAGATCCTCAAAAATTAAGTCATTGAATGAATTTAAAAGTTAAATACATTGTTTATAAGCTGAAACAACTCTAACTGCAGACTAACTTGCTCAGAATACCCTAATAATGGCTGCTTCCAAAAGAGAATTTATATGCTTCATGTCAGATGTCTAACAGTCAATATATAATCAGTTGACGAAATAAACAATTTTCCAAATAGAAGTGTTTCAAGATTATCGAGGCCTTCCATTGAGTCTCGCCCAACACAGGAACAGGTAGTTTACCTTGGAGTTCTTATAGCATGATGAAATTATTCAACAGTTCAACAGCTCTAAATGCCAATCTCTGAAACGTTATTTGAGGCAACTGAATCACATTCAAGTTTCTTTTTCTCATATAATAAGAAAAATTACTAATCAAGAAATGTTTTTACCATTCATACAGTTGAAAAAGTTATCAATCGATCTTATATGAACTGTACGTCCACATTTACTGATTTATTTATCTATCTATGTAATGTATTCAGAAGATAGCATACCTGTTGCTTCCTTAACAGCTGAAAATGCAACTTGCTGAAGGGTATCTTCATTCACAGCATCTTCAAAAAATTTTCTAGCAACTTTTATCTTTTTTCTTTTTTGTTTTCCCTCTGACATAGCTTCTGAAATGCAACTAGAGACATCCAAATCTTTTTCAATTAGTGAAAAAACCCCTTCAGTCATGGAACTATGTTTCAAAAAGCAATTCTCCTTCCTTAAGTCGATTAAAAGGACCGCAACTTTAGAAATTGGCCACCCCTCTGCGCTTGGAATATCTTTTGATGCATCTAGACTGTTGGATATATCACATGCATCCATAATTTTCTTCTCCGTCACTGAAAGCTGTTTGTCTGGGTCGTCCAATTCAGAATCATTGGATCTTTGCAAAAGCTTCATATGTGCCAACAAAGTTGGCTTCGACAGATAATTTGTAAAATGACTCAAAACCTTCAAATTTCAGCTGCCGATGTTGTTTTATGTGGTAATAGTTGTTTAGCAACACCACAGTATGTACCTAAATGAGATAAATATACCAAAAAGAAAAATGAACAATGTTAAAAAGAGTAAACCATAATAACCTACCATTGGAATGACTGAGAAGTAAGCAAAACTATTTTACTGGAAATTATTATTATTATTTTTTATTGGCATGTATTGCGTTTAAATTAAACAATAATGCAGTGGGTATTAGCTAAACTTGATTTATTTATTTATAGGAAACAAAGAAACTAGTATTAACAAGAACAATAATTACAAAATGTGCACAAGGAGTCCACAAAGAAAGAAGCCCCCAAAAGATCACTAGCAGATCTATACAGTTGAATGCTAATCAAATGACAATACAAGCATAGTATCCAAAAGATTATGCAAGCTTTACAACAAAAACATAACAAAAAACACAGAATTAAGCCAACACTCCTTCCCAGTTTAGATGAATGGGGGAGAAAGAAGAATCTTGAAATTCCTTAGTGACCGCAGCCAAAAGAGAAGCTAATAATCGCTCTTTTTCCCACAAAAGTATGATATCTTCTTCTGAATCTTCAAAAATACTTCTATCTCTTTCAATCCAAATCACCCAAAAAGTGGTCAACTGAACATTTCCAAAGGCACTCTAGCCTTTTCACATTTCCCGAAAGCATAAATAAACTCTGAAAGCACAGACATACCAGAAGCTGGCATCACCCAAGAGATTTCAGCTGCCTGAAACTATCTATTCCATTGCTGGACAGCATTGTCACAATACAAAAACAAATGATCCATCCTTTTGCACATTTCTCTTGCACATGACACACCAACAAGGACACAACACACATTAGGATTCCGCCTTTGAATAATGTTACCAGTACTAAGTTTACGCAAAACGAATGACCAAGCAAAAATTTGAACATTACTTGGGAATTTAGCTTCCCAAATCATATGGGCCGGCTGAAAGGTCAAAAGAACTTGATCATCAATCAACTTATCGAAAACGTTGATTTGCAAGAAAAGATCCTTGAAGGACTTAGCTTCCAAATTCTTTTATCCTCTACCATAACACTAACTGAAACATTCTCCAATGAAGCCAAAAGAGTAGCAAAAAACTTCTTGATTTATTTACAGTTAAGTTTCTAATTTGGCCCTCAAAATCTTCAAGCTTTTACTTGACATGGCTAGTTATTGGCTGATGTGACTGAAACGACCCGCCCCGCACTCCCAGGGCGAATCTTACTGCTAGAAGCTTAAATCTCATAAAATAATAATAAATAATCATTTTACAATCCATAAAAATCATATCCTTGAAAAATAAATACAAAGCAGCGGAAGAATTTAAAATTCATGCCAAACCATCTATTTTCACCATTCAAATCCTTATCGACGCCCAACACGAATCCTGCTTACAGAAACTGAATCACAATAAACTATAATGAGTACAAAACTCAGTAAGTAAACCAGTTTTGTATATATCAAAAATACATACATACATATACATATCAAATGAATGACGTGCCATGATATTCTAAAACATCGTAAAACAAATCATCGAAATCTCATTCTGTCTTTCTCAAACTTTCACATTCTCTTTTAAACCACTTACTTGAGTTACCTTCATTCGATTACTGCTTAGTAGGACACTCCCTTAACTTTCATAACTTTCTCTTTCATACTCTTTGGACTTCTCGCAATGCGTCCCTCGCCCACTTATCTCATAACTATATAAACATCTGGAGAGTCCTCCACTAAGCCAGTAACGAATTCAAGCATCCAAGCTAAAACTGTAAAACAATCTTTCTTTCTTTTCAAATCTCATTTGCTAAAAACAACTTTCTCATTTTCCAGGAAACATGGAAAACATAATGCATTTTCGTGCTCATGCCAATGAAATATTCATATGTATGCCCATGTCAATAAACACATATATCAACATCTCATATCAAAACATCACATAAACATATGGGCATAACAGATAAATCAATATTCGTACATATCTCAAAATAGACTTTTCAAACATGTCAAACATATATATTGTTTATTGTGATTCGTTTGGAAATCCAGTTTACTTACCTCCTCGTATCCTCCAGTAACAAATACACAAATCGATATCATCGGCCTACAAATAAATAAATAATAGTCGCATAAGAATAAAATGAAACCATAATTATAAAATCCAATATCCTCAAATTCCTCAAAATAATCACATTCCATACTTAACCTCACATAATCTCAATTAAATCATAAATCATCAAAATACTCATAATTCTTGAAATTACGAAATTACCCTCAAATATCAAAATTACCAAAATGCCCTTGAATCAATATTACCAAAATACCCTCATCTCAATATTACCAAATTAACCTCAAAATCATAAATTACCAACTTATCCTCAATGCCAACAATTACTAAAATACCCACAAAATCAAAAATTACAAAATTGCCCTTAGACAGTGAAATTACCAAAATACCCTCGCCGGTCAACGGTCACCGGAATTCAACCGACGGCGACGGGAAGCTCAGAACTGAAAGTTCCAGCCACGCTGAGTCCAATGGTGGCGGTGGTGTCCTCCCACGCGCGGCGATGGCGGCAAATCGAGCTCCCAAAGCCGTGAATCCATCAACGGCCGATCAACGGCAAAACGACGTCCCCGACATCCATGGCTGGTCGGAAATGACAGAGGGAAGGGTAAGGAACAAAACCCGAATGATGGCTTCACCGGAAACCGGCGAAATCACGGCGAATCGAGCCGGCGATTCCGCGGAGCTTCCAAGCTTCGATCGGCGGCTTTCCGATCGATTTCCGGCAGCAAGGACGGCATGGATACGTTGCTCGTCTCTCAAGATTCGAAACGGTACCAACCACGACCGGAACGATGGCCGGAATTGAGAGAACTGGCCGGGTCAATTCCGCGGGTCCGGGTCGGGTTCGGGTCAAACGGGTTGGGTTCTCTCTCTCGGTTCTCAGCTCTCTCTTTCTTTCTCTCTCTCTTTCTCTGGTGGTCAAAAATGGGTAAAACCCGGGTGTGGGGTGTTACAGTGACAATGATAGGAACCCATTAATGAAATATGTTTGTCTAGCTAGCCTTCTCATTATTTATTTATTTTTAAGATTCAAAGAACAGATCAAAATGGAATTGAAAACCTTAATAAGAGGTTGTAAATAGCAAGGTTAAGGATCCTCGACAAAACAGGGAGACATTTATCAAATTTCGTGAATTAAGTACGGACTCAAAAAAAAATTGCCAAGGTTTCTTAGGGAAATGGCTGTTGAAGAAGGTCTGTGCTACATCACCGCTCAATCAAAGCTCTTATACAGCCTCCAACACATGGCACATGGATCTAACACAAGCAAAACTGCGAGTTCCACGAAGTAACTTGGTTAATATGATGGGTTTGTTTCGAACTCACATATTCGAGTAACCACTGAACCTCAAACCTTAAGCTAATAGTTAAGGGCATAAGCTCTAACTAGTTAGATATGATTGTTTATTATATTCTCTTATTCGAAGTAAAGATGGTATCAAAATAGATGGAATTTCAATATTGTGGTTAAAGATGTTTTTACATTCTCTTATTCGAAGTAAAGACTGTATCAATATGGATGGGATTTCAATATGGTGGTTAAAGATCTAATCACTGTTTTTCAAAAAATTCTTTTCTGTTGATGTGTATTATGTTGTAAGCAATAAGAACCAAATTTGATTTTGGGAGGATAAGGGGATTGAGAATGACATTTTAGCTTAATATTTCCTTGGCCCTATCAACCATCTAACTTAGCTAATGTTTCCATATCTTTATTTTATTTAATTATTTATTTGTTTTAAGTAGTACATAAATGTAAACTAACTGCTGCAGAATTTACCTAAATCTCACCCCAAGAGATCTTACCAGGTGACCACCTAATAGCCACAACAAGAATCCAAAACCCAAATCATGACATGCTCCGAAAAGTCAGAACGACTAAATTAACTAAAGCAATAAATACTGGCTTTGGTATATCTGAAAGCAGATAGGCATACATTTTTCTTCATTCGGAAAACAAATGAAAATCAAGCAAAGCCTCCCACAACAGAATGATACTAGCTGGACATTCAAGTGATGACCTTAAATCTACTCCACTGAGGCTCATAAAATACAACTCCAGTATCATTTTCAGCAAGAGAACCAAAATACATTTAGAAACATATCCCGACATGATTTACTAAAACGAGAAATAATAAAGTTAATATAAATAATCTGATAGTTTCTGAAGATGTTAACATCAACTAATAAAAAGATATGAAATAGAAAGACTGCTCATGCAACAAACAAGAAAACTAATCATTCAATCCAACAAAAAAACATGGTAGTTTGAGAAGAGTCGCAATGGAGCCTTAAAAAGAGGAAGCCAAAATTCAAGATCAAACAAAGCATTGAAAGACAGTCTGTTTTGCAACAGACTGCTGTAGAGATTCAGATGGAGTCTCTCGCGAGGAAGGTCTTGCTGGTAGCAATGGATCAACCAAGTAATCCAATAATAAAAGGACTGTGTCTTCAGTCGCACATAAATCTGAAGCAGACATCATTCAGTTCTTTCCAAGCACAACTCTACTCAAATTAATATCTGTATTAGAAAAGCAAATACCAAGATTCAAGTTTACACTCAAAGCTTTATCAAAGAAGTCCAAGAAATTCTGATATACATTTATGTCACAGTCCACCATGAAAGCATGCGTAATTGTCCAATTATGCAAATTTCTCGCTTTTCATTGCTTATCAAAAGAAAAAAGAGGAAAAAATGCATTTCCTTTATGGCTTCCGCACCCAAGCCAAGTCCAACAATAGAGATGATATATAAAATATAAAAAATGATGCACACCCATACATTGTATTATTTTCTCAGTCATCTTTTTCTCCCAAGAAACTTAAAAAATGAAAAATAAAAAATACAATAAAATAAAACCTTGCTAAGCCATTCACCAGAAAAAAATTAAATTTTTTCCCCAAACAGACCATCAAATTCCTAATATGAAACTTTGAGGTAAAATTATTTAATGCTCTAGATATGCAGAATAAAATTAAATCTTTAAATCTTTTTAATTAATTTCCCTTCACAGCATTTTACCTTTTAGCAATTAAAACAAATATAAGCACAGGCTTGAGTCTCAGTTTACCAAACATATGATCTAATATTATCCAACAAAAGGAAAAAAAAGGGGGGTTGAAAAAGAAAAAACTCAAATGAGCCGCGCAATAAACCCTGATGGTGAACTTAAAAGTTTTATGATCAAGGTTTAAGCAAAAACCCAAAACCCAACAAAGAACTGAAAATGGGTAGTAAAAATTCAACTAGGGTTGCGGAATTCTGAAAATGAGAACAAAGTGAATGAGTAATTAAAAGAGTGTGAAGGTGAACGTCGCAGAGTCTGTTCTGCATAAAGGCCTATGAAAGGCGCAATGTGCGTTTTTTGGGCGCCAAGGTATCAAACATTTAGGTCCCTAATTTTCAGAAAAATTACAATGATACCTTGTTTATTAGTTTTTGTAATAAGGCCCCTACATAGGTTTTGTAGGAGAAGCAAAAATTCATTAATAAAGCTAAATAAGCCAATATTATTACATCTTAGGCAAGATCGACCTCACATACGATATCTATATTCTCCATAGCAATAATAGGACCTAAGATTCAAGAATCAATTACAATAATGCCCAAAACACACAATTGACAAGTTCATTATAATTTTTCTAAATTAAAAAAATTTGCGCACTAACATTTATTGATATATGAGGTATTGTTGATGATGTCATGATGATCATGACCATAATAAAAAAAATGATAACACTAAACTAATATGTAGTGTGCGGAATTTTTTTATATCTAGTTTAGTTTTACTCATCTCACTTATTGTAAATGACAATCATGTTCATTGTAAAAAAGAGATTTATCATAAGTAGATATTTAATCATCAAATAAACAAAGTCGAAATAAAGCTCAAAGTTTAGTTTAGGTTAATAATACCTGAAGCGGATAATGAATAAATCAACTAAAACTTTAAATCCACAACGGTACTCGGGTTTATCTATCCTTCTTCCCCCTAAAATTCAAAATGCCAAGAAGTTATGAGAGAGAGAGAAATTTAAAAACAATTTTAGTGTCATTGAGAATTTGTTTTTTAAAGGTTTTATAGAAGGGATTGAGAGAGTGAATTTGAGAGATAGTTAAAATGAATTGATATGAATAAAATATCCATCTTGTAAACTTGTACATTGTCATTTAGTCATATAATTGAAAAAAAGTGAAAGAAAAAGAAGGAGAACTAAACAAAATTTATCATTAATGAAGGAATAATAAATTGAGTTTTGTTTTTTTTTTTCCAAAGCTTAAACGAAGAAGATCAACTTTCTTATCCATGGATGATGTTTGATCAATTAACGAATTAGCATCACTTCTCAATTGAAGGTAAACCTTGATCTTGAACATCAATTTTGTTAATATTAGTTATATTGTCTTGATTCTGGAATAATGAATTTCTAATTCGAGGTTTCTGCCACTAGAATAGTTAATAGCTAGCTAAATTAGAAACCAAAAAAAAAAAGAGAATCTCCTCTCCACTCACTAGAAATTAAAAAATAATTGAATGTCTCCTTATTTTTTTAAGTAATAATTCTTCATCATTGCATTGTCAGTGGCCCAGTAATCTTTATATATAAAAATAATTTTTTCTCAGTTTATGGTTAAGCCATAATAAAATTTTAACTTCTTTGACTTTGAGTGCAACTTATGTTGAACCTTTAATCTTTGACCAAGAGTAGTAGTGTCCCACTAAATCTCCAAGAATTGAAATAATCTAAACTATTTACAACGTGATCGAAGATTGCTTCAACAAAAATGGGATTTTCCTATAAATGAGCGTAATGAAACATGTCGAGCTGTTTTCCATAAATTCATTCAGCCCTGTAGTCAAAGTTAGCTTGTTTTGCCTCGATATTAACTAAAGATTTAATGTAAGTTTTGTCTCATTATTTAAGCTCATGTCCTACCTGGGTTTATATAGTATTGCATTAGCTTTAAAACATAAAATTATTTAATCAATGAAAACTTGTTTTATTTATATGTGATTAGTTAATAAAATGTAAAGTTGAATAGTTGAAATATTAGCTATCGCCAACCACAATCCACCGCTAGCATTATTATTCTAGTATTGATTGACATAAAGTTTGGTACTATTAGAATTCTCATTACACAACAATATATGTTTCACCAGCAATAGAACTATCATTCACTGTAAATCTATGGTTAAAATTTTGAATCTTGAAACTTTAACCGTATATTTATGGTGACAGGATGCTCTATTTTCGGTGGTGTATGCACCATTGTGTAGCTGCAATGATGAGGATTCAAATGCTACCAAAATTAACATCATCCCATATTGAAATGTGAATGCCAGTGGCTGTTCTTGATGGCCAACGATAGCCATAGGTGAGTAGATTTCTTTTTATTTATAATTTTACTTACAAATTTTAAAAAATAAAATTATTAATCTCTTAAGATATGAATAATCATAATTTTGTTTTAATATAAATCATAATATAAACACTTCTATATATAATATTATACAATGTATGATGTCATACATTGTATAATATTAATATAACACAATATTAATGCAATACAACCTAATATAATATATCATTTATTAAATAAAATAATACCTTTTAAAATAATATAATGTGCCAAATGTATCCTGAGTCCATAACTTTTGAGGCTAATTAGAAAACAAATTGATGTGATGCATTTCTCAATGATTTAGACAATTCCAAAAATGATAGTGAAATTTCTTGTGTTGAAAATAAAAGGATTGAGATTTAAATTTCTCTTAAATGAGTAGGGAGAAGACTGGCCGAATTACCCTTAGGGTAATGTTTTTTTTTTTAAAATGCTACACTTGTGAAGCATTAAGTTAAAGTCGAACATAGCTAAATAATTGACCAGTGCTTTAGGTAAATTTGTGTGAGGTTGTATATATGTTATGTACGTTCTAATATTTAATAGATGAAAGAGAGGAAAAAGTTATTTCGAGCGAAACACCCTTCACATCAAGACTGCTCAATTTAGAAAATACTTATTCTATATCTAGAATATGTTAATCACAATATACATATATATACACAAATAAATTACTACTTTTAACTCCCAAATAATCCCATCTAAACTAACTATAACACAATAACGATATGATAAAGTGACTTAAATTGTCTACACTAATTAAACGTGATTTTATCATCAAAGCAACTAAATTAAATGTGAACGTACGAGGGCTACTCTACAAGGCAACAAAAGATAAACATAAAAATCGAGGAAACAATAAGGGGAATTTTATTTATTGAAATAAAACAAAGTACACTTGATGAGGAAACAATCTTTTTTGCCTCAAAATATAGAATAAGTCTAGAGAACACCATGCAGGAGATGAATCAACAACAAAGATATACTGCAAGTGATGAAATCATATATTTGGCCTGATGAAACTGCAGCTGATTACTAGCTAGCTACAGCTGATAATGATGATCTAATAATTATAAGGATTAAATGAAGCACTAATCGGATTAATTAAGCTGTCCATTCTCAATGTTGATTGCTTCCATTTGCATGTTTTCTGCAACATTATTATTGTTAGATCCATAAACATTAATATTGATGTTGTCTAGTTGGAAATATTGTTGTTGCTGAACTAGTCCGCCAGAAAAATCAATGAAACCAGGGTAATTATAATAACTAGGTTCGTGATTATTATAATAATTATAATAACCAAAGAAACTGTCCTCAGGATAATTGCAATTATTGGATTCAAGATTTGGTAGCTGTATTGGTGAATCCTGCTGCTGCTGCCGCTGCTGCTGTTGTTCTTCAGCAGCTGATCTAAGAATATTCTCCAGCTCTTCTTGTACACTAGGTTTTCCCTTATATTTGATCTTACAAAGCCTCCAATCCTGCAATTTAAATATTAAATATATAAAACATTTTATATATCGAGCCATTACAAATTAATGGTATTAAAGTTGGACGACTTATATATCTTGCAGTACGAGATCAGACGGCACACAAAGCCCCCATCACCCCATCCCGTAGGTTTCTAGCCCACATAAAGTCGTGTGTTATGTAAATGTCATAAAACATTACTATGTATAACATATATTGCTACCATCACCCGATCCTATAGGTCCCTAGTCAACATAAAGTTCTATTTCATGTAAAGTATCATAAAATCTTACCCTCATCGCCACATCCCCATTGGTCCCTTGCCCACATAAAGTTGCGTCATATAATACAAACTATATAAAGTGTGTAATAAAATCCTACTACGTATATATAAACAAATTCAACCTAAATGACGTAGGATTTCTAGAAGCTTATTCAACTATAAAGGGGATTGATTTACTAATTGATTTGGGTCTGACTCCCTTAAATATAGAACTTGAATCAATAAATGCTGTTAAGGTCAGTTTGGGTTTGTTTTTTAAAGGCTTAAAAGTGAATTTAAAAAGTTAGAAATAAATTTGGGAGTTTGAAAAATCTTTTTAGAAATCACTAATGGGAAAATTATTTCATTCTACATTAGATTTCATAATGTAAAAAAAAAATAGTTTTTCAAAATCTAATTTTAAGAATTAGTTTTATACTTAATATGATTCTATATATATCCTTATTTATATTACAAAAATTTAAAATTATCCTTATTAGTTAGAAAATAAAATCATCAACTTTAAAGAGATTATTATTATTACCAATTATATTGAGATAACAAAATAAAAATTAAAACTGATAATATGAAATGATTATCCTAGTTATCAAAAATTATATATGTGCGTGTGTATAATAAAAAATATTTTATATATATGTTTATAAATGTGTATTTACATTTTATTCAATATTATTTTTAATTTAGTAATTTATGTTTTTACATCAATTTAATAATAAGATTTACTAAATATATAAACTGCTTTTAAAAGTCACAACAATTTAAAAATAAATTATATTAAATGTTTATTTGATTCTCTTTACATTTAATTATTTTCACAATACAACTAGCTACTATTATTTTAAAAACAAGACTAGATCTTAGTCTAATTGAGAAAAACTTTTTGACTGGAAAGAGATTAGTTGGCTATAGCTAATATTAGTTATTGATATTTGGTATTACTCTAATGATAAAAGTTAAACTAAATTTAAAAAAAAAAGTGCAAAGAAATGATGGTACAAACCGTTGTGTAGGATTCAAGGCCGTATTCATGCATAATCCAATTAGTCTTGATGGCTTTGTTACGCTTTATCCTAGGATCACGAGGTTCATCTCTGCTGAATCTGTGAAATGTAAGAGGTCTCTTGAAACCAACTAAAGTTTGATTATTGTAATTAGCATAAACTTTCTTAACACGGCCTGTGGCTCTCCACCATCCTCGACCCGAAACTTCTCTCGAATCGTTCTCCCTCAAAGAGAAGTAAAATCTTTCGTTGGTGGATAGTGCAACATTGTAATCCCCTGCATGTACAATATCAACTCATAGTTAAAGAAAGATTGGTAAAGTAATCTTTATGTGATTCACAATCAATCATTTTATTTGATAAAGACAGAGAGAATTAGCGTCTGTAATTTGTTTTCATTGTTTTCATCTTTACTTCGATTCTTTTCATATCTTAATCCTATCTGCAACTCTATGCGATTCTTTTAGTAATTAATTATCTTATTTTAACGTGTGTCTCTCTTATTTAAGTGATTTTTATTTTATAATAGTACTCTATAATTAATATCTTAAAGTAACAAACAAGAAATTAATGAAAATATATAAAGCATGACAAAATAAAGCTCCTTTATTATTTTGTTTTAATAAATTAATAAAAAAAACAAACATAAGAACAAGATGCTTTTAGAGATCAGTCCAAACAGGTCCAAGACAAAAATCTTACAATAATTATTAAAGTAACGGCAAAACTAACTCGGTAATTAACCTAAACCTTAGTGACTAAAGGCAAATTAATTTACTTAAGTTCTACATGTGCAGAGAGGGCTTCGATAACTCTGAGATATACGATGATTAAAATTGAAGATGCTGTACAAGTTATCCTTTTTGCGGGCTTAGAGTTCCGTCGAGGGGAGCAAAAAATGGACATGATTTGTAACAATTGAAAAAAAAAAATAGTGGCCTGTGGGCAAATTTCATAATTGTGGAAATTAAAATTTCTCGTGCAAATTGTAAGAGGAAATCAGTAAGCGTGGAGAAGAAATTAGGGAGCAGAAGCTATAAGCTAGAGAAGGAAAGTGCAAAAAATGAACACAAATTCTTTCATGCTATGCTATATGTGACATTTAATCAATGTCAAAAAAAATGAAGGCAAACATATGACAGAATGATCAAAAAGGGAAAACAAACGATGATCTGAGAAAAGGTACAAGCTAAAGAACGCAAGTGCTTCCTTACCCTTAAAAAATTGCAAAAAATTAAAACAAATTCTGTCATGCTATAATGCATGTAACATTTAATCAATTGGGAGGGGTAAAAAACAAAAAAAAAAGAAGAAGAAGAAGAAGAAGAAGAAGAAGAAATGAAGCACGTGCATGACAGAATGATCAAAAAAGGAAAACAAATGATGGTGTGAGTCTGTGAGAGAAGAAAAATGAAAGAACGAAGCTCAACACATGCATATTGAAGAAATGCAAAGCCCTAAATAAAAGGAAGTGAATCTAAGCAGCGATGGAATCTCAAGGACCAAAAATAAATGAGAAAAACCAAAACTTTGTAGTATGGAGATGAGAGAGAAGAAAGAAGAGATCTTAACAGACATTGAAGATGCTGGGGATCAAGCTCATATACACCTCCTTCCACAATGAAATCGCCGTAAAGCTGCATTTCCTGCCCTGAAAGTTTCCTAAAAAGAAATTCAATAAGCTCCTCATCGGTGGGATTGAACCTGAATCCAGTCGGCATCATCATCATAATCAATGAATAATTTTTTTTTCTTTTACTCCTCTTTGAATCTTGGAGAAATTCCTGCAAAGAGATACATGTCTTCTTTACCCTATATAAAGATACTAGGCCAGGAATTAGAAGCAACACTATTCATTTACAGCAGTCAAGTGTGAACGTGTCGTTAACGTGTCTGTAATAAGATGGGTCAAAGAAAATAAAGATATTATAATACTTCTACTGCATTCAATATTTCTACCGTAATCAATACACGTACGGCCAGCTGTAGTGTACTGAGGCCGTAGGTGATTTTTTTTTTTTAATGAATTTCAAAAGACAAATTACATATGTCGATGACACGGAGGTTTATCGTTAGATATGTGATGGTGCGAATATCTAGCAGAGCAGGTTGAATTTTCTTTCAAATATTTCTAAGAAATCAATTTTCAATAATGTACATTTTGATTTAAGAACAATCCCAGCAGGAAAATATATAAAAGAGTATTGCTAAAGCCACAAGCTCTAGGTCTAAATTATTTTATACAAACTGATGTGGTAAAAAGTATAAAAATTAATAAAAAATTATATTAATCATAAGGTGAAACAAGTGGTTTTATCCAATCCAATGTAACTGCCAACTAGTTGAGTTGATAAAATCTTTTGTGTTAAAAATAATAAATTTAGGGTTCTAACCTCATTTACACAGTGAGAAAGGGATTGAGTTAAGTGGTGTAATTAGAGAAAAATTATTATGTCACATAAATTAATTTGTATAAAATAGTTTGTATAAAGAGTGATTTATGGTTTTATCCTTGATGAAAGTTGTTTATTTATAAGAAATATCTTCGATAGTTTCTTTTAATTATTATTTCATCTGAAAGGTTTTTAAAATCTAGTGGACTCAGTAAATTGTTGCCATGTATCATATATGCATGTTTAAAACAGTCGCGAAACTAGAAACTTCTTTTAATATAGGCTAAACTAAAATAATATTCCAGTAATCATAAGTTATTGAGACTAATATGAAAAAAACAAAATTATATACCACGTATATGAATTTTGTCAGGGCTTGATATAATAATATTGATTTTTTTGAGGTTATAAAAAATTGTGTTAACGCTCAATAGGAACATTACTTATGATCTAATCCCTAACAGAAAAAAATTATCAAACGGAAATTACTTTACATATCTAATCATCTTATAAAAATATATCTGTATATAAATCATGATCAAGCCCGAATGCGGTGTCAATTCAATGTACTCACTTTAGGGAGCGAACCAAACGGCTCCTTTCTTTTATGCAGGATGTCTGAAAAAAGTGGAAATGCTTGGCATTTAAATATTTAATTATCTAGATGGATAAGTTGAATCACAATCCTCTTAAATTTCATAACTACAAATTCACTTGAATTTACCAAATGAGATTTGATTTTAAAATAAAATTTGGCTAAAGTCAAATAATTTGATATATTCATTCTTTTATGTCATAGATTTCACTTTACTCAACAATAAATAGTTGTGGTCGTATAAACTATCATTCCTATTTTAAATTTCAATTTCCTTGTTATAATATATGTATGTATGTATGTATGTGTGTATATGTCTTTTCATGTGGTAGAATGATAATATTTTGACTGACATAAAAAATGAATCAAATTAATAACAGGATAAATATTTGTCAATAGTGTGTGGAAGTGAATTGAGCCGAGACAATTAATAACGGAAAAAATGGTTGTATTTTACTTGGGATCACAATTAAATGGATCAAATAAGAGTTTTAATTGACTGATTGTATCGCGGCTTACGTTTGTTGCTGTTGTGTCTTGTATGTGGTGAGAGACCCCCGCCTCCAAAGTAATAGTCCCAGAAACGACGCACAGGAACGGCTTGTTGATTCGCCTTATAATGATATTGAGGCTTGACTAATCAACAGAGGAAGGAGATGTCTCGAGTACTGTATGCATCAGCAGTGAGAAGTTTGATGTTCGCTATGATATGTACAAGACCAGACATTGCATAAGCAGTGGGAGCAGTTAATCAATACATGGCGAATCCTGGAAGAGAGCATTGGATAGCTGTAAAGAGAATTCTGAGATACATCAGAGGAACCTCAGATGTTGCATTATGTTATGGAGGATTAGAGTTTACTGTCAGGGGCTATGTGGATTCAGATTTTGCAGGAGATATTGATAAAAGAAAATCCACTACTGGTTATGTGTTTACACTTGCGGGAGCAACTGTAAGCTGGGTTTGGAAACTGCAGACTGTTGTAGCTTTATCTACAACAAAAACAGAGTACATGACAGCTACACAAGCTTACAAGGAAGCTATTTAGATACAAAGGTTATTGGAGGAGCTCGGGCACAAACAAGAGAAAATTCATGTGTTTTGTGATAGTCAGAGTGCCTTGCATATTGCAAGGAATCCATCATTTCATTCCAGAACAAAGCACATAGGAGTTCAGTATCACTTCGTTCGAGAGGTAGTGGAAGACGGAAGTGTAGATTTACAGAAAATCCATACGAAGGAGAACCTAGCAGATGTTTTGACCAAGCCGATAAATACTGACAAGTTTATCTAGAGTATATCCTCTTGTGACCTAGTAAAAACGTAGGCAACATGATTATGGTGAAGCAGAAATGATGGTGTGGAGATTGATTAATTCTCAATCTAATCTCCAAGTGGGAGAATGTGAAAAGTCATGGTTTCTAGAAGCTCTGCATCTAGAAGCACACGGCTTTGAAACTTTGATTCAAAGAAGAAGAAGAATTTGACAGCAGCCCAAAGAAAAGGAAGCACACGGCTTTGACAAAGAAAAAAAAATATTTATTTTAATACCCAATTTTGGCTATATAAAGGGAGCTCTACATTTTGGTTTCTGCATCCAATTTTGTAGAGAGAGCCGAGACCTGTGAGAAGAAAATCTTACAGATCAAAGAATCTTGAGTGATTAGTGTTTTGAGAGTTCGGGTGTATTGGGATTTTGGGAAGTGAGCTAAAATACTACAATATTTGTAACTCCTTTTCATTAGTAAAATATTTCCTTCTGTCTTTGCCCGTGGATGTAGGCTAAAAGCCGAACCACGTAATTTCTAGTGTCCTCTATTGTGCTTGTTCTTTATTTTCTTCTAATTTTACTTTAACTGCGTGTCTACTTCACCCACCAATTTCCTAACACATTCATCATTTTATGTTCAACTCTATACTACTGCTATGGTTTTAGAGGTTTTTGTGTCTAAGGGCTGCTGGCCACACGTATTCGGCTTTGAATGTGATTCTCTTGCTATTACTTATTTTGAGCGTTCAAAATATCACCTTGAGATCTCTATGTTTGTTGGTTGAATTGTATTTGTTGTATTAAACTTGATTTTTTCATTTTTTTAATGAATACTGATAAATTTTTAAATTTTTAATCTCAAATTTTATTTTAAATAGTGTATTAATTATTGAGTGATTGATAATTTTTAATAAAATTTAAGTAAAATAATTATATTAATTAATTAATATATAATTTTTTAAAATAAAAAATTTAAGACTTGTGATATTTCTTTGTTGATTAATATTAAAACTTACACGTGATTTCACAATTAACGCCTTCATGATTTGAAAGGCGATGCATTCATCTGAATACAATATCGAATATGATTTGAAAGGCGATGCATTCATCTGAATACAATATCGAATAGAAAAAAAAATTTACAGCGCGCAAAGTTCATGGAACTGGAATCTAAAACTGGCTCTGGCCGTAGTCTTATAGATATTCTTTTCTCAACCAACGCGGTGGGACCTTTGAAAAACAAGAAATCAAAAAAGTTCGCTTTAATTTTGGGTTCCGCAGGTGTATTGCATGCACGCCCCTTCAATTTTGACAAATTTTTTTTATTCATAATTTGTAAATAAATAATATTATAGTACTTTTTACTTACATCTACGAAATTTTAAAAATACTTTAAACATTCTTATTTTAATAAAATTAAAACATAAAAATAATTTGATTTATAATTAAAATAACCATATTCTTTGTAAAAAAAATACAAAAGGACAATCGAGTATATATATTTTAAAATAACATTATTAGTTTGGACAATTATTTTACTTTTACTAATTATACACTAATTACATGAGCGTATTAACTAGTTACTAAAAGCCATACCTGTTTTGTTGTAGTGCTTGCTCAAAAAAGTAGTTTTCAAATGAATTCGATATCTTTTTTTTTTTAATGTCTAGATATGTGAATGAAAAAGTACTTTTGCATTAGCAAAATAGATATTTTATATAGATTTTGACGTTGTGGAAACATTAAATGTTGAAAGATAGACGATACAAAAGTTTCTAAATAATGAAGTTTGATTGACTAAGTTTGAATTAACAAATGTAGGTTTTTGGACCCATTTATATAATAACCTTAAATATTGTAAATTTACCAAATTAGGCAAATATGAAATATTATTTTGTAACAAAATTGTCCTAATCTAAACAAAAAATCCAAGACAAACGGTACCCCAATATGACATCTAAAAAAAGAGATAAAAATCCTTAATGAAAAAGAAAAAATAAGAAAAAAAAATCTTAAAACTGAAAAATGACCAGGAAGAAAGTGGAATTTTTGTCTTGACCATGGGAAAGAGTGACATAAGAAATTCTGGATTTGATTCGTCTTGTGTCAACCTCTGAAACAGTATATTGCCAGAAATGAATATTTGTAGCCCAAGCTATGCCCTCTGGAAGATACTTTACTCCTCCCACGCAACCATGGTTCATCAGATTTTTAGATTAATTATGATAAAAATAATAACGACACTACGCAGTAAAAAATATTCAATGAGTTATTCAATTATTAGCAAATTTCAAAAATTAATTTTAATTAAAAATAAATGTCATAAATTGGAGATTAATTGCTCAATTATCCAAGATATTTTCGAGATTGATAGACATGTCAACATAGGAATTAGCTAGAGGTAGTTACAACTTTGGCACTACAGGAGGTAGCAATATGACAAAATAGAGTATAAAAATAAAAGATTCTTCGTATAATAGAGCTCTTAACGGGGATACAGATGTGAGAGAAATCATCCTAATATTTTATAAATAAATTGTAAATGATAAACGTGTAATTGGCTCTACGAAATTTGAAAGTTAAATAGAACTTCAGCCCTCAAATCAAATCAAGCGGTCTAGCTAAGAAGAGACAATTTAAGGGATTTAGTTCTTTGGGCACCATAGTCATGGCCTTTGTTCGTTCCATAAAATCATCTCATTTATTTAATTTTTTTCAACGAATTTAAAGCAGTACTATTGTTGATATAAACAAATGCCTAGTTAATATCTTCTTAATTTTTGTATTAACTTAAAAATTAGAGTATTAATATATACAATTTTTTTTGTTTTGACCATGAGGTATCCTGGGGAGGGTCCCGACTGTGAAAGACACCTTTAAGTCCATACCACAACTCAGATTAGAAGTCTCCGCTCGAACCAAGAGGCACAGGTTCTCCCAACAAAGACGACTTCCCTGCGACTTGAACTGAGGAACAAACCCAGTCAAGCTACTTAAGGAGACTCTATTACCAGTAAAGACAACACTTTATTGATAATATATACATTTTTTTTTAATAGAGCGGGATCTTTTACACTTGATTGAGTAGAAAAAAATAATAATAACGGGGAATCAAAGGTTTATTTAGCTAGCAACTAAGTCCAGCGGTATATTACTTGACTCCCGATTTTGTAATTATTCTATTCTTCTAGATCTTATTGAGAAAAACGTGATACAATGTTTAATACTTTTTTAGTATTCTCTAAACATAATTACAAAATTATGTTCTGTAAACATTTTTTTTCCTTTGAATTAAAAGCAGTACTATTGTTGATATAAACAAATGTGGATATAGCAAAACAATAGTATATGAATGCTTAGTTAATTATCTAGTTAGCTAGCAATTAAGTCTAGAGACATATTATTTGTTACTCAAATTTGTAATTATTCTATTTGCTTAGATTTTATTGAGTCAAACGTGATGCAATGTTTAAACTTTATTTCGTTGCATTGATGACAAGATCAATTACGTAAATGATAAAGAGATGCATGATTCATGAATTTTCTCTAAACATAATAATGTTTGATAACTTTATATAGCTGGAAAGAATTCTTCCATAGGATTTGTACAAGGAAGTGATAATGATGAGAAAGGGACAATCCCACACCCGGGCTGGACATTAAAAAGAGTAATTTAAATATTCCAAGTCAACATCTTATAAATGTTTTTAGAAAGTTTATCACAAAAGTTAAATTAGTGACAAACACTTAGAATTGACTGTCTTCAATCCAAATAGATTAAATTTTATCTAATTAATATATGTAATTTGTTATGATATATCGTATGAAGTATGAGCACACTAAATTTATATATTGATATATAAATATAAAATCAATTTATTTTTTTCGGATTTTTTTGGTGTAAATTTCAAAAAATTTTATTAAACAAAAAGAAGAAAATTACATAGAAGAAGGGCTAAAAGATAAGTAGAGAATCGGTATTTAAGAATGCTCCAAAAAAATTTTATGCAAGCTTTTTTGAATAAGTCGGAGGACTATCCCCAAATGCCTAAATTAGCTAGAGCATCCGCAACAGAATTCTCTTCTCTATAAATCCGAGTGCATAGAAAACAAATAGTTTTAATCCATCGTAAGCAAATTCTTCCAGCGAACATGAAGAGGCCAAGATGGTTGAAAAGGTATTCTCTGAAAACAAGTAAAAGACCGCATTATATATACAAGTTCGTATTGACAGTTACATTTGACCATTCGATGTACGATAAAATTGATCGAGATGTGCTTTTTGACCAACAAGTTCGTATTGACAGCAGCAACAATTTAATTAGAATAATCAAAATTGAAGTAAAGATGTGGAAAATTATCCAATATTAGCCAATAAAGCAAAGCACAATACCACAACCACAAATAGGGTGGGCAAAACTGGGTTCGAGTCGGGTACGGGTCAACCCGATCAGGTTTCGGGTTGTTCGGGTGGGATGAAAATTAATCCGAATAGAACCCGAACTTACAACCCGACCCAACCCGATCCGATTTATATTCGGATTGGGTCGGGTCGGGTTGAATTCAGGTAGGATATAATATGAAACTCTCGCTCAATTTAGAAACCCTTCATCTCCGTGACTAGATCTAAGAGAAATCCAGTCTTCCCATTCTTGCATGTCTTCAAAATAAAAAGTTTCCACGAATGAAAAATGAATCAGAGAATCATTCTCATAGAACTCTGAACCCAAACTCTTTACTCCACTCATTCCACGCACTGCAGGATGCTTTAGAGAGAGTAGTTGCCCGATGGTGGCACTTGGCAGTAGATCGGTGGCCACGGACGGGCAGCAGCGGATAGACGGATGTGCAGTAGCAGATCGACGGACGCACAGTAAATTGGCGTGGAGTCGCGCAGCAGATTGGAAGCTTTTTGAGGGTGAGGCTGTGACTTGTGCGGCGGCCTCCATTGGCGAGTTGGCGTTGGCCCAACGCCGTTGGCTGTGACTGTGTATGTGTTTGTGTAATGAGATTGAGGAGAGGAAATCGTGTGGAAATCATCTTCACCTGTGACTGTGTATTGTGATTTGTGAAACGAAATTTTGTGATTTTGTGCGTGTGGTGTGGCGCGTGTGGCTGTGTGCTTTAGGTTTAGGTTTTTTTTTTTTTATATCACAACCTGATCGGGTTTCGGATCGGGTAAAAGACCAGGTTTTACCCGATCCGATCACAACCCAATCGGGTTTCATCATTTTCACCCGATCGGGTTTCCTTTACAACCCGATCCGACTCGAACCCGAAATATTTCGGGTCGGGTCGGTTCGGATCGGATCGGGTCGGGTAATTTGCCCACCCCTAACCACAAACCCTTATAAAAATTTATATTTTATCTGTGAACAATACATTGGATTATATTAGATTTGAGTAATCATCGGTTTGGATTGAAAAATATGTGATATATAAAATCATGGGTTTGTTGTTAATGTATGCCTAATAATTGGATCAAGGAACACATCCATTCTGTATCACACAACATAATTTACTAATATGTTATTTCATACAAGTAAGACAATTATTTTAATCGTGTCACACAAAATGTATGACTATTGTTATTAAAAATATAGAATAAGAGAATTAGATATAAATTATTTCAATTTACATTAGACAATAATTTATTAATAAAAAATTGTTGATCACTGAAATTGTGAAAAATAAAAGAAAATAACACACTCTTTGTATTATTACTGATAATAGTATTATCCAGCAGTAGACACACTAGACAAAATAAGAGCTTAGACATCACTCTCATTAAATAGAAGTTGATTCTAAAATTGACATTGCATGAGGCACACAAAAAATGTAATTATCTTACATAAAGTAGATGCTCCTATTAATCAAAATTGATTTTAAATATAATTAACCTTATCTTGTTTGATACATTAGACAAATACAAGTGGCTTACACATATGGCAATTGGGGACATTCTTACTAATATATAATTTCTATAGTGAAATAAAAAGAGTTCATTGAATGATATAAATATTTATACTTTTGATTTAAAAAAGCTAATTACCTATAAAAATTATTTTAATAAAAGTATATTATGTATGTAGTACGAAATGTAAAGCCACTGTTGTCTAGACAATTGATTATATAGATAATAAAAAGAAAAAAAATTAATTCGGCTCTTAACTGAGTTTGAAGCTTCAGCATATTTATATTTAGAGTAATGATACAGTCATAAATTCTTATACAAACCTATTTTTTACAATTTGACGTGACATTAATTCATTGGTTGAATGAAAATATAAATTAATAAAAATAAATCATGTGGACCGAGTGATATTTAATTCAACTAATCTTATCATACCATATCAATTTATACAAGAGTTTATTACCATATCATTACTCTTATATTTATTTTCCCCCTTTTGAAACCAGTACGCGTTCAATACTCTATTTTTCGTTCGGTTGGGTCCCATCCGTTGGACTGGAGATTTCGCAAATCCAGCCTGAGCCAGCGGATACTGGTGAGATTTCTTGTCAAACGTGTCGTGGACTTGACCTGATGTCCAAACGTTTCAAAGTTTCAACTATCAATTTGAATAATTAGACTTGGAAAAAAATAGCCGCTACTCTCCAAACATGTAGTAAGTTAAACGTGTCATGGACTTGACCTGAATGTTTCTTGGGTTTTTCTTACTCCCTGTCCCTTCTTTCGATGTCCAAACTTTTCAAAGTTTCATACTATGAAACTATCAATTTAAATAATTAGAGATTTGGGGGAAAAAATTCGGCTAAGAAACTATTGAATTAATCTATATTTGCCGTTATCAAGGCACAGAAAGGTCCAACAAAACAGTATGAGAACAAGCATTGAAAAATGAAATTGGGTTTACGTGTTTATATGGATTCTTTTTTTTTTTTTCAAGTTATTGTACACCCACTTTAATGCTCGATATATCATAACTTAAACGTATTTGAACCTCTTACGTACTTTGAATGTAAATTGTTAATCAACTAGACTATTTTTAAGTATTTTACATTTGAAGCTTCAATTACAAAAAATATTATCTATTCAGATTGGAAAGATTTAACACTCAATTCTAAGCGTTTGTCACACTTATTATAAACTAGTCAGCATTAACTTTTGAAAACGTCGAAACATGACAAATTAAGCTAGATTTTTAACGATTTTATTGAGCTGAAAGAAAGTTTGAGAATACTCTTTCGATACCCGAAGATGGTAAACTAAACGCTTCGTGGACTTCAAAATTAATTTCTTGGTTATTTCATTTATTCTTGAGTTTAAAAAGAAACTCTTGTGATGTCCAAAACTTCAAAGTTCTAGTGGCAAAAAAAAAAAAAATTCGGTTCAGAAATTAATCTATTAATCAACTTTCGTTATTATCAAGATGCAGACGTGTGAAACGATAGGTCCAACAAAACGGTATGTGATTTGCTAAAAAATCTATAAGAGGTACTTATATGATTGCTTAAATACGCTAGCAAATAGCTATCCGATACTAGTGAAATGGGTGCATTGTCCATCCAATAATAAAATCTCTAATGTGTTTTTCAACGGTGCCTCATGAAATACACATGAAGTTTTTCAATTCATAGGAGTATAATGAAGGGAACAAGGAGGAGAGAAATAGGACTATTATTAAAGAGGGTGGAATCTGTCGTTTGTTTATTTTAAAGAAAAAAAATTCTCGTCAATATTATTCCTAACCTCTAGATTGATTATAATTATTATAGTTTAACAATTAAGATTTTGTGTCTAAATTTATCTACAAAAAGTAGGGCTCCTGATCCTATCCCATACCTCATTGTGTTAATATAGATACATTGTTAAGTCTTACAGTTTAATAGAGTTATTGTTAATGTCTTAAAATGTTATATGATTTAATAACATTAAAATCTGACTTTATTAAGCACACAATTTAAAAGTCTGTCTGCTTTAAAAAAAATAAGGGCTGTAAATTACTTTGTGTCAACATTTGAAATGGTATATTGCCCAAAATGGACACCTGTAACCCAAGCTATGCCTTTTGGAAGATACCTTACTCCTCCCACACAACCATGCTTCATCAGATTTTTAGATTAATTATGATAAAAATAATAGCGACACTACGCAATAAAAAAAATTCAATGTGTTATTCAATTATTAGAAAACTTCAAAAATTCATTTTTGTTAAAAAATAAAGGTCATTAATTGGAGATTAATTGCTCAACTATCCAAGATATTTTCCAGATTGATAGATATGTCAACATAAGAATTAGCTAGAGGTAGTTACAACTTTGGCACTACAAGAGGCAGCAATATGATAAAATAGAGTATAAAAAAAATAAGATTCTTCATATAATAGAGCTCTTAACGGGGATATGGATGTGAGAGAAATCATCCTAATATTTTATAAATAAATTGTAAATGAAAAACGGGTAATTGGTTCCACGAAATTTGAAAGTTATATAGAACTTCAGCTTTCGAATCAAATCTACCGGTCCAGCTAAGAAGAGACAATTTAAGGGATCTGGTTCTTCGGGCACCATAATCATGGCCTTTGTTCGTTCCATACAATCGTCTCATTAATTTTATTTTTTTCAATGAATTTAAAGCAGCACTAGTATTGTTGATATAAACAAATGCTTAGTTAATATCTTCTTAATTTTTGTCTTAATTTAAAAATTAGAGTATTAATATATTTTTTTTTAATAGAGCGGGATCTTTTACACTTAATCCTGAGTAGAAAAAAAAATAATAACAATGGGAATCAAAGGTTTATTTAGCTAGCAACTAAGTTATTCTATCCCGATTTTGTAATTATTATGTTCTTTTAGATCTTATTGAGAAAAACTTGATACAATGTTTAATACTTTATTTCGGTGAATTGATGACAAAATCAATTACGTAAATGATAAAGAGATGCGCGAATATTCTCTAAACATAATTACTAAATTATGTTCTCTAAACATAATTTTTTTTTCTCAATGAATTAAAAGCAGTACTATTGTTGATATAAACAAATGTGGATATAGCAAAACAATAGTATATGAATGCTTAGTTAATTATCTAGTTAGTTTTCGGCTTGACTTAAAAGTAGAGTACTTTTGTATATATAAAGCGGGATCTTTTACACTTGATTGGGTAGAAAAAAATAATAATAATAGGGAATCAAAGGTTTAATTAGTAAATTAGCTAACAACTAAGTCCAGCGGCATATTATTTCTATCCCAATTTTGTAATTATTCTACTCTTTTAGATTTTATTGACGCAAACGTGATGCAATGTTTAATACTTTATTTCGTTGAATTGATGATAACATCAATTACGTAAATGATAAAGAGCTGCATGAATGTTCTCTAAACATAATAATGTTTGATAGCTTTATATAGCTGGAAAGAGTTCTTTCATAGGATATGTAAAACGAAGTGAAAATAATGTAAACAGGACAATATATGCTTAGTGTGAGATAGCGGAAAAAAAGATAAATCATTTTGCACCTTCTAGAAGAGTAGTCCAGTAGTTCTAGATATAATGAGAACTGCGTGATGACGTAATCCAAAACAAAGACAAGATAACATTATATAAATCCTAGATGACTTATAAACACCAAACACCGTGAGATTTTAGAACACTACTCGATGCTGCAAGGCCGGAGAAAACAAACCCATTAGGAAAACATACTTAAGAGATTTTATTAACTTGACAACTAATAAAACAATAACAAGACAGTGCCAGATCTAGAAAAAATTATTTACTGAAATAAATTACATAACAATTAAATTAAAAAATTATTTGAATAGATTTAGTGGTGGCCAAAATAAATAATAGTAAAGCCATCCAAATAAGTTACTGTAGGTTTTATTATTTTAATTAAAGCATAGGTATTTATAACTTTTAAAGTTAAGGTTTAAATTTTATGAGTCTATTAGTTTATGAAGACAATTTTTATAGATTTAGCAAGGGTTATTTTAATATTTTTACTGGGATCTAATTAATTTTCGCTTTAATTTTAGAATTTATTTTTTTCAGCTGGACTTGAGACTTGTGTTGAGATGGATTTGCTCCTATGTATAATAGGGTAAACTCATTTCCTCAAGTTGACTCAAACGAAACTAAATAATTGTTAAATAAGAAGTCTTCTCATTTAAAAATATAAATAGTGCTACACATTCCAATTTTTTTCTAAAAAATTATGCCTAATGATGTGAAATTCATCAATTGATAAATGAGATAATATAACTAATTCACTTGAATCTTATAAAGAATTACCAACCACTCAATAAATGACACATCAATTGAGATGAAATTTAGGATAAAAAAATTGGGATACCAAACAATACTATAACTAAGAAAGAAAATATAAAAAATGACCTAAAATAACTAAAACTCTAAAACTATCTTAATCCTAGAAAATAAACAAATGGTATATCTAGCATTCAAGGTAACAAAGGGGAATTTTTATTACTGAAAGGGATATTATCATTTTCCTACCTAAGTTTTCTGACACATTAAGTTAGTACCAATGTTTGGTAAAATCCTCATTTTACCACTGAATGTTTATGTTGTTATCACTTTACCACTATTCCGTTAACACAGTTAAAAATTTACTAAAGTAATAAGGCCATCTAAAGAATTTCATATTAAAGCCAAAACACACCGTTCAATTGTGAAAGAGATAGTATCATTTGTCCATCAAAACTTTTCTAACATATCAATTTAATACTTAGGTTTCCTTAAGCCTACATTTTATCACTTAGTATTTAAGTTGTTATCACTTTACCACCAAAACACTATCAAGTTAAAAATTTGCTGATGTCATAAGGGTATTTAAAGAATTTCATGTTGAAGCCAAATCATTAAAACATTTGTCGCGCGATGAAGTGTTAAATTTAAGGTATTTGGCTTGCTAGTATAATGTTTGAAATGGCTTAGGGTTACTGATGTTGAATGATATTTTCAAAACTAATGCGTTTGGTTTATAATGCTTAGAATTTTGATATTTGAACGCATAATAGCATGTTACATTATAGAAAAAGTAGTTTTCGTAACTACTTTTGTGGGGTAATTTCTCTTTTGTAATTTCTTTATTTTCAAATGACAAAAATCGTCTTTTATACTCTAGGTTAAATATTTAGCTAATTTTATCATTTTAGTAGTACAGTGATAAAAAGTTCAAATATTAGGTGGTAAAATATAGTTTTTAGGAAATCTTGGTACTCAATTAATAAGTCAAAAATTTGCGGTGGATAAATGATAAATTTCTCTTTTCTAATTTTTTTCATTTTGAAAGGAAAAAAAAATCATATTTTATACTCTAGGGACAAAAGCGACTTTTAACTCATATTCCATAAATATTAAATTATTTTTAACAGAGTGGTGGTAAAATAATAACAGTGTAAACATTTGGAGGTAAAATATATTTTTCACTAAATCTTAGTACTGATTTGATGTGTTAGAAAAACTTAGGTCGGAAAATGATAATAAAATAAAGTGAAAGGCACACTTAGGAAAGCTAATGAGCTTATTAGCCTTCGACAAAAAGTCTAGAAGACTCACGCACGAGATGAAATCAACAAAAGAAGAATTTATTAATGCATGCTGGCGATGAAATCACAAATTTGGCCTGATGAAACTGTTGGTCATTGTGGTACGATCATCTATGTCTTGAGATATTTTTTATTTTATTTAATTATATTTAATTATTCGGTTGGTTGCGGTTAGTGTGATAACAAGTGCTTAATAATTAGTAGTTATTTAATTAAATAATTATTTGCTTTAGTTTAGGAAAGTGGCTCCTATTCTTTAATTTCTAAGTTTAACCTATAATTTAGTATTTAAACTAGTATCTATGTCAATAATGAGAGGCTGGAATAATTTATTTGACAATAGAGAAGTTGTATTGCGAAGATATTTGGTCCCCTAAAATATCAAAAATATATTTATGGAGATTTGAGTTTTCTTAAATTAACTGATTTATTACTTTTTTTTTGTTTGATTTTCCGTTGCTATCAGAGTTGGTTAAAGTCAGACAATAAGGCACTAGGCAAGTCCCAGCACCGAAGCAACCGTTGAAGCACAATGCTGGAGCACAATGCCGAAGCATATACAGAGAGTTGAAGAATCTATAGTCAAGTTGATGCATAAATTAGTAAGTGTACTAGTCGGCACAAGTAATATAATGAAGAGTAGAGTATCGTCCCACAAAGATTGTATATCCTATTAGTTACCGAAATTATTCTAACCCTAATTTACTTGAACAATCAAATAAGCGAATCTAAATTGAAAATTAAAATAACTGAAAATCAAATAAGGATGCAAGCAGTAATAGAAATCACCAAGAGATTAAAACAGTAGGACATCAAATCTCACCACAGCCAATCCAGTTTAATCAGCCATCTATGCTATTAAAGTTTATTACCCATATTGACAGTGAATTTTCTTAATTTATTCAATATCCTCTCTCGAGTAATATCAAAAATATCTCCACATATGAACCCACTATATTTCTATATAAATTTAAATATGCAAATATTCATTAAGCTCTATGGAAATTTTTAGATAAAATTGCACGAATCATGTTGGCACATCTCTGTCTTTCGTTCAATTCATGGCATCCATTACACAGAATAAAAATACATAAATCTCCTCTTGGTCTCATTATGTATCCTCAAATCATTAAAATATTAGTCAAATATTTAAAGGCATTAAGCACAATAATGAACACTCAATCATGGAATAATTAATTAAAAATAACATAGATTTATGGAATTAAATCTTCATAGTTAGACTACATCGTAAATACATACATACACGACTGTTGTTGTGTATGTCGGGTGCAGAAAAAAATTTGACAACAACTTCAGGTTTTAACGAATGTAATTATAAAATCTATCAAATAATAGTCATATGATGCAAATGTCATGAAAATATGAGTTGCTTTAGTGTTTATCACAAACCAAAGAAAACCTTAAAAATAATATAATGTCAATAATTGAATAGATAGCCCAAAATAAAAAATAAAAAGTTTCAAATACCTTTATTCATGAGATGAATAATACACCTAGCTACAAACAAAAATCTCAGTGCATTAGCTGTTTGTTAGTGATTTTGAGTGTTGTGTGGTATTTTTTATGAGTGGGTGTTTGTGTTGTGAGAAGTAAAGAGTGTTATGAATTGTGTGTGTTTTATATTTTTTTTAAGGACATTTTAGACAATGTACCACAGAAAAAGATATATTTAGATAATTTTTAAGTATGAGGTATATTTAACTAAATACCCTCCTTTTAAAGCATATTTAATTAAAAACCCTTTGATTGTGAGTAGTTTGGTTAATTTAAGTTTTTCATTAGGGAAATTTTGTAACTGTATATTGGAAAAGGCATAATGAGAAATTTTTTAATATGAAAATATTTTTAAATAAATATTCTATTTTTGGAGTATGCCGCGGACAAACAAAACCCTTTTGTAACATATTAGTAAAAGAACAGTTAAAAGATAACAGTAAATTAGGTAAAGTAATAGCAGTAAAGTGGGGTGGACTGTGGGACCTATGAGGTCATTGCCGCTAAGAAAACGATCAAACTACAATTTAGTGGGCCTTAGCCATAACAAAAATGAGAAAAACTTTTAAAAAGTTGTTTTTTGACCTCCCTTTGTTTAAGTATAAAATAAGAAGGTTTCATTTTCTTTACAATCTATAATAAGTAGGCCCGTTTAACCTAATCAAATGTATTTTCTTATTTGATGTTTTTATAAAATGAAGAATGATAGGTGCGAAGCGGTATCAAACGTACCCTAAATTTTGTGTCCAATCAGTGAACAATATTTTTATATTGTGTGGGATATACATCACAAATGATATTATCGTTGGCAGTACAGAATACGGAATTCATTTTCCATATATTGCACCTATATCACACTAGCCCATATAAACTAGTGTGTCATATGAATGTCATGAAATCTTAATACATACAATCATATTCAAACTAAATGATTATGACACTGCATATTATTTTTACCATATTAATTCTCAAGTAGTTTATTTATGTTTTATTTCTCTTAAAATGTTAATTAAGCATGTAACAATGTCATAAAAAACTTGAAATTAAACTAAATGAACCAAAAAAAAAAAAGAGCAAAGAAATGATGGCACAAACCGTTACGTAGGATTCAAGGCCGTATTCCTGCATAATCCAATTAGTCTTGATGGCTTTGTTACGCTTTGTTTTATGATCACTGAGAAATGTAAGTGGTCTCTTGAAACCAACTAAACTTTGGTTATGACAATAACTAGCGCAAACTTTCTTAACATGGCCTGTGGCTCTCCACCACCCTTGACCTGAAACTTCTCTTGAATCATTATTCTCCCTCAAACAGAAGTAAAATCTCTCGTTGGTGAGTAGTGCAACATTATAATCCCCTGCATGTACAGTATCAACCAATGTTCGTTAATTAATCCGCTACTTGGAAACATTTTTTTTTTGTAACAAAAGAATATTTGGCAAATTAATTGCACATGGGATCACATTTAGCACAACCGAGTTAGAATACTATTACATAAGTAGCAAAAATGAATTTTAACGATTGATCAATTAGGCGTTATGCTGTTTGATAACCAATCTTTTCTATTGATAAAGATTAAAAGAGTTAATCTATGTGATTTGTTTTCTTTGTTTTCATCTTTACTTTGATTCTTTCTCATCTCGTTACTGTTTACCATTCTACGCAATTCATTTTAGTAAGTACGTAATTATATCATTTCATGATCTCTCTCATACTTTAATGATTTCTACTTTCTCTAACAGTACTCTATAATTAATATTTAAAATAATAAACAAGAAAATAAAATATATAAAACCAACAAAATAAAGCTCCTTTATTATTTTGTTTAATAAATAAATAAATAAGCAAACCAAAAAAAGAACAAGATGTTTTAAAGAGAGATGAATCCAAGTAAGTCCAAGACAAAATTTTATAATTATAAACTCTAAAAAAGTAATGCAAAAAAATTTAACCTAGTTTTGGAAGAGGTAAATTCTTAATTACATACAACTAGTTAGATATTCATTTAGTTTCATGAATTAGGAATGACAATAAGACATAATGAAGTGGAGAGACCTTCTCCATCCCCATCCTGTTTACTATTTTAACTCTTATATATTTCCAGCACTAATTCGCAATAAATTTAATGATAATGGAGAATCCCTAAGTTGGAAACATTTTTCTTATATATCCCCCTATATTCCCATTTACTTATTTCATTTTATAGTAGTTACTAATAATAAATAAGTTTAGTTGTATAAAAGTTAAATCAGTTGGAACAAATCATATCATTATTATGTTGCAGTAGTGTTCAAATAATAAATAACCTTCTCCAACATATATCGGAACAATATATTGAAACGGAATCATAAGAAAAATGCTTAGATAAATAACAACTGAATGAAAAATATGAATTGAGGTGGGGAGCAAAAGCAAACCCCAATCTTTTAAAAAAATTGAGGATTACCCACTCTCCCGTCCTTTCCCATTTGGACGAGTCCCCATAGACCTCAAACCTATGAAGAATTTTACTATCCACATTAGAGATTGAGCTACATAATTACCCAATTAATCCATGTATTTTACAAAAATTTATGCAAATATTTGTATATATTTTCCATTAAAATCCACTTAATTATTTATTATCTTTACTGGGCTCGACAATGTATAATTTATCTGAATTTTGAGTTACAAGTAAAAAGATATAATTTTAGAATGCACGAGCACGACAGTTTAGATCCCAACAGTTATGAAAATAACGACAATACTAAAAAGGTAATTGACCCAAACATTAGTTCTAAAGGGAAATTAAATGACCCAAGTTCTACATGTATGGAGGAGGTTTTGATAACTCTAAAAGACATACGACGAACGAAATTGAAGACGCTCAGTTTATTTGCGAGAATTGAAAAAAAAAAAACTAAATGGCGGTCTGTGAGGCAAATTTGAAGTCTGTACGTAAGATGCATAACTGAGGAAATTAAAATTTTTCATGCAAATTGTAAGAGGAACTCATTAAGTTTGGAGAATAAATTAGGGAGCAGAAGGCAGAAGCGGGAGAATGAAAGCGTCTTCTTTACCTTCAAATAAAAGAGTACACAAAATTAACACAAAATCCATCATGCTATAATGTATGTGGCACTAAATCAAAAGAAAAAAAAAATGAAGTGAAGCACATGATGGAGTGATCAGAAAGGGAAAACAAAAGATGATGTGAGAGAAAAACGAAGAAAGAACACAAGGCTCAGAACATGCATGTTGAAGAAATGCAAAACCCTAAAATGACGTCAATTAATGCACCGATAGAGTTGGATAGACCAAAAATAAATTAAACAAAGCAAAGTTTTATAAAGTGGAGATGAGAGTGAAGAAAGAAGAAGGCTTAACAGATATTGGAGATGCTGGCGATCAAGCTCACATACATCGCTTTCAACAATGACGTGGCCATAAAGTTGCATTTCATTCCCTGAAAAATTCCTTAAAAAAATTGGACAAGCTCATCATCAGTGGGATTGAACCTGAATCCAGTCGTATTCATCCTACTGATCATAATGTATAAACTAGTGCTTTTTTTTCCTCTGAATTTTGGAGAGATTACGGCAGAAAGATACATTTCTTCTTAGCTCTATAGAAGGATGTAGAAGCTCGTGAATAGTCAATAATCAACGTGTCCTTCCAATGAGACGGGTGGAACGAAATCACCCATACGATGCTTCCACCGCATTCAACATGTCGAACTCGATTAATCCACAGTGGTCTTCTATGCAATAACTGTTGTTTAATAATTTCTAAAAAAAATTAAAATACTTATAACTCCAAGATCAAGTATGTGATAGTGCAACGAATATCTAACAGAATAGATTGGATATTTTTTCAAGTACCCGAAAGAAAAATAATCTTCACGATGCACAATAGAATACTCGAATCCTTGACTTAAGAATGAAGCGAGGAGGAGCCAACTACAATGACCTGTAAGAATTTTTGTTTATTCAAAATAAAGCGATCATTTTAGTATATATAAAAGAATATTAATAGAGCCGCAAACCAACCCTATTTATGGGGATGCCAGTAGTACCATCAAATTCCCGACTAAATTCAGAGTAGGTAGAGTCCAAAAAAATTCTTAAAAATGAAATCGTATCTAATTTTAATATTGAATCCAAGGCCCAAAAAATTTTCAGGTTCGAGGTTCAGACATTAGGTAGATGGCCATGAAAATTGTTACCACTAAAATTAAGAGACACTAGAAATGAAATATTTCCCAAGTGTGCCGAAATGGGGCCTTCGAGACTAGAATCTGAAAGATCCAATTTTGTGACTCTATGATGACGAGTGTCACAAGAAATGCCGACCCAGCTGCATACTGGATAAGAAACTGACCAATTGTACGTCTGGATATCGATCTTCATATATAGATTTAGACAACTTTTGGTGCTAAGCGATTAATAGCAATATAGCTAGGGCCTTAAACCAAACACAAATAAATTTTAAAAAAATTTAGAAAATTATTAACTTTAGATTTTTTATTTTTTCAACCTTAAAAATATTTAGCATATATTTAAATTAATTTAATTTTATAAAAAGATTCTATGAGCAAGAAGAAAAAAAAAAGTCAAGAACTATGTTAATCAATTACTGAAATTAAAAGAAAAAAATGATTTTGCGCGGTTTAGTTATTCTTCCATTGGTGTTTAATATTAATATATTTTGATTTGACATCAAGGAAGCGAACGATAAGGTTTAATAGTTTTCGATGCAACTAAGAGTGCGTTTGAGATATAAATATAATTATATGGGTCCGCGCGTTACATAAAAAATTATTTGTAATTTATCATTAATGAAAATTATTTATTTATTAGAAAGTTCTTCGATTTTGTTTTAATTGAAATGTCGTGGTAATTCAAATGTAATAAACTCTTGCTTGAATTATTGCAACGTCCCTATGCATGTTTAAAACCATCGCGAAGGTAAGAATTTATTTTGATTAAAATGGATAAAATTAAAACAATCTTTAAATAAGCATTATTTTTTTAAGGGAAAAAAGACACCTATACTCCCAAAATTTAGAAAAATGATCACAAAAACCCCTAAATTTAAAAAAGGAACACCAAAACTCCCTTTTAATCATAATATCCTCTTAATTTAGTAATTAAAAAATTGAATTTAAAGATTTTAATTAATTCCAATGAAATATAAATAATATAATGCATCTAGTAGACTAATAATATTAAATTGTTTTTAACATTTAAAATAATATTAAAATTTCAAATTATCATATTTCTTTTAATATTATGTTTCTATTTATTATTAAAAAATATTTTAATATCATAAAATAGGTCTAATAGATTGTAAAATATAAAAATATTTTTAAATATTGAAATTATTTAAAATGTATATTTATTACATTTATTTTAATGCAATATTTCTATTTATTATAAATTTTTGGGGTTAATTTTTTTTTGGATTTATAGAATAAAAGGATAATTTGAGTAAAAGGGGAATCTTAGTGTTGTTTATTAAAAATTTAAAAATTTTTTTAACCATTTCTCTCGGGGATATGTAGTTGTCATTTTTCCTTTTCTTGAGACTAACATAAAATTCTTTTTTTCTTTTTCTGGTTACATATATTCATTTTTTTTAGGGATGAATATGAACATCATTAAAATAACCTAATAGAGACAAAATCATCCACATGAAATTACATATGGTGTATTAATCTTTTGGATGCTAAAATAGTCAAAATAACAAGTTTAATATTCCAAGGAGTGAGGTATATGAAGGGTTAATTTATTTGGTTCTCCATTTTGACATATTGAGGTTTGATTAATCAACAAAGAAATTATATATGATGCGAAGGTTTCTGGATGGGAATGCTTAATTTGTAGTTTTCCAATAATGGATCATTTTCCTTATTGAAACCCCATCAATAGTGAGCGCATACGCATGATGCTTCTGTTAGGGTTCGGCCATATTCCACATTTTAAATGTGATGCATTCCTATTCATTGATTATCCAATTGACTCAAAACTCCATACATATAAAGTTTTTGTGATTTGAAAAGCTGGATTTATTTTCTAAGGCTGTGACTACGTACATCAAACGGCACTCTCGTCAACGAAAGGAAAAATTTCATTTTTATTGACTTTTTGAACATTTGATGGAGTTAATTGTAAAAAGTACATTTTCGAATGAATAAAAATTGATAAAAGTGTTTTCTTCAAGTGTTTGGATATATCATCGAAAAGGTGATTTAGATTTAGCAAAATAGATATTGTATATAGATTTTTTAAATTAATTATGGTTGGAATAATAGTAACATTATATGCAATTAAAAAAAAATCACTGTGTTATTCAATTACTAGAAAATTTTAATAACTAAAAAAATAGATCGCATAAACTGGGATTTTCTCAAGTGCCTAAGATTTTTCTAAATTGATTGATGTGTCAGCATTAGAATTAGTTATAATTAAGTAACAGGATAAAATAGAAATTTGAAATGACAAGATTCTTCGTATAATATAGCTTATAACGGGAAGATGTAAGTATAAATTATTATAAAACTGCATAGAATAAAACTCTCATTATTATAGTAAGTCCAAAAGTTCTGCATAGAATAAAACTCTCATTATTATTCACCTTAGAACGAGTGAATTCAACGTTGTCTTTTGTTTAGTGATGATTGAATGCAAATCAAGGTGTAGGTATTCAAAAACAAAAAACGCATCTGTCTAGTACACTATCTAGCAACCTACATCCAAATTATCACAAAAATTCAGGTACCAAAACAGAAACTAAAGAAAAAAAATAATAGTTATAATGATAATAATAAAAACAAATTCACAGGTGGGCAGCAGTGCAAACAATTACAACAACATTGTTGGGCTAAAAAGTTTCAGTATGGCATAACCAATCCCCTTACTTCTTGAGCAATTATTATTGAAAAAATAAATGATTAAGAAATGAAATCTTGAATCCCAATTCTATTTCTGTGTCATTTTGGGTTACAAATAAATAAATTCAAATCCTATTCCTCATTAGAACTAGAAGGAATATTTTTTAATCACCCACTTTTAAACAAAAGAAACCACAGAATCATAATGTAAAAACCCTAAAATTTACTTATATACCAAGATTGCTTGATAATTGAAAAAGAAAAAAAAAGGGGCATATAAACTCAATGAAATAGAAAATATAACATCAATGCCTTGTAGAATATATCAATTGCAAAGAATCTGAAGGGCGAAAGAAAAAGAAAGCAAGGACCAAATTGACTGCAACTTCAATATGCTTAAGGTTACTAAAGAAAGAGAAGAATACAAGAAGAAAAATGAAGAACGATAAAATGAACTGAACTGTCAACCATAATTGTACATGCCTACAAAATAGTTCAAAGATCAAAGAAATTATTCTACAAAACCAGAATACATGCAAATTATCCAATTTGAAAATACGTCATTTGATACTTTAAAAAAAAATCATAAAAAATAGAAAAGGAACAAAATAAGATCAAAAGAAACAAGGGATGAAACAAAGAACAAGAACATTAAAGCATAAACATACCATTCAGAATGGTTTGGATCCTTTTATCACACAAGGCAATATCATCCTCTAAATTATGCCGTTGGAGAGTCTGCAAACACAAATAAAGATGCAATATGATGATTTGTCAAGGCAAATATATGGAAGCAAGACGAAATTAAATTATGCAAGACTCCACTAAATAGATTCATTTAGGAATACAATATTGTCCCGAAATACATCAAATATAATTAGATATACACTTGATCTAAAATCTTAAGTAGATTAGTAAGGCCCAATTATAGTATTTGAGCTCTAACATGCCCCCCTCAGGTGCAACGCACGTGAGGTGAACACAAATACAACTTAATATTGCTCAATTAATGATAAGGGAGAATTCAATTATAAGAACACATGGTCAAACTAACATGAATGCTAGGTTCAGTTACTACTTAAGCTGATAGGAAAGGGCTTAATGAAAGTTACAAAAAGACAATCTAGAGGCAGTGGATTTCATTATTTGCTGGGTTCCATGCCATTGCAATTTGTCAGAGGTGGCACTTGCCATCTTAAAAACTAGCTTCGTAGGTCATATTGCTGATAGTTGTAACGACCCGCCCCGACCTCCACAGGGCGAATTTTACTGCTAGAAGCTTAAATCTCATAAAATAATAATAAATAATCCTTTTACAATCCATAAAAATTATATCCTTGAAAATAAATACAAAGCAGAGAAAAAATTTAAAATTCATGCCAAACCATCTAATTCCACCATTCAAATCCTTATCGACGCCCAACACGAATCCTGCTTACAGAAACTGAATCACAATAAACTATAATGAGTACAAAACTCAGTAAGTAAACCAGTTTTACATATACCAAAAATACATACATACATATACATATCAAATGAATGTCGTGCCATGGTATTCGAAAACATCGTAAAACGAATCATCGAAATCTCATTATGTCTTTCTCAAACTTATACTTTCTCTTTCAAAGCTCTTACTTGAGCTACCTTCATTCGATTACCGCTTAGCAGGACACTCTCTTAACTTTCATAACTTTCTCTTTCATACTTTTTGGGCTTCTCGCAATGCGTCCTTCGCCCACTTATCTCATAACTATATAAACATCTCGAGAGTCCTCCACTAAGCCAGTAACGAATTCAAGCATCCAAGCTAAAACTGTAAAACAATCTTTCTTTCTTTTCAAATCTCATTTGCTAAAATCAACTTTCTCATTTTCTAGGAAATATGGAAAACATAATGCATTTTCGTGCTCATGCCAATGAAATATTCATACGTATGCCCATGTCAATAAACACATATATCAACATCTCATATCAACACATCACATAAACACATGGGCATAACAGATAAATCAATATTCGTACATATCTCAAAATAGACTTTTCAAACATGTCAAACATATATATTGTTTATTGTGATTCATTTGGAAATCCAGTTTACTTACCTCCTCGTATCCTCGAGTAATAAATACAGATCAGTAGCATTGGCCTACAAATAAATAATACTCGCATAAGAATAAAATGAAACCATAATCACATTCCATACTTAACCTCGCATAATCTCAATTTAAATCATAAATCATCAAAATACTCATAATTCTTGAAATTACGAAATTACCCTCAAATATCAAAATTACCAAAATGCCCTTGAATCAATATTACCAAAATACCCTCATCTCAATATTACCAAATTAACCTCAAAATCATAACTTACCAACTTATCCTCAATGCCAACAATTACTAAAATACCCACAAAATCAGAAATTACAAAATTGCCCTTAGACAGTGAAATTACCGAAATACCCTCGCCGGTCAACGGTCAACAGTCACCGGAATTCAACCAACGGCGACGGGAAGCTCAGAACTGAAAGTTCCAGCCACGCTGAGTCCAATGGTGGCGGTGGTGTCCTTCCACGCGCGGCAATGGCTTCGGATCGAGCTCCCAAAGCCGTGAATCCATCAACGGCCGATCAACGGCAAAACGACGTCCCCAGCATACATGGCTGGTCGGAAATGGTAGAGGGAAAGGTAAGGAACAAAACCCGAACGCTGGCTTTACCGAAAACCGGCGAAATCACGGCGAATCGAGCCGGCGATTCCGCGGAGCTTCCAAGCTTCGATCGGCGGCTTTCTGATCGATTTCCGGCAGCAAGACGGCATGGATATGTTGCTCGTCTCTCAAGCTTCGAAACGGTACCAAGCTTGCCCGGAACGGTGGCCGGAAATAGGAGAACCGGTCGGGTCAATTCCGCGGGTCGGATCCGGGTTCGAGTCAAACGGGTTCTCTTCTCTCTCTCTCGGTTCTCTACTCTCTCTTTCCTTTCTCTCTCTCTTTCTGTTATATATGGGTGGCAAAAATGGGTCAAAAGCTGGGTGTGGGGTGTTACAATAGTCCTTTAAGAGCTCAACATCCACTTTATTTTCTTCCAATACCCTAATTCCATCTATTGTGGGGTCATGACAAAATGCAGCAGTAGCTTCATGTACAGAACACAATTAAGCTGCATTGATATTATAAGCCTGCTATCTGTGTGAATGATCATTCAAAAGAATAACACATCCAAATCGTTGTTTGCATGAGTCAAAAGAAATAAGCATACCAATTCATTCCTCATGCTAAGAAGAACTGTCAATGCAGTTTGTGACTTTTTTCCCTTTGAGGCTATGCTGTTTTGTAGTCTGTTAGTATCTTTGAAGTAGGATTGATCAGTGACCATAGAACAATCACCTATTGGCTTGTCATATTCACCTGAATGAATCATATCACTGGTAGCTTACAAATTTGGAGAATTTTCACCTTTGCATTCAGTAATGCAAAGCATCCTCATTGAGCCAGCTATCTCAACCTGCAAACCCAAAATTGGTTCACATGACTTAAATATGATTGGAAAAGAGAGAAGCTAAAAAAAATTCTCTTTAGGAGGTCCCCAAACACGATATGATGGAACTCATTTCTATGCCATGAGTTTAGCTTAGATCCCTAATTATAAACTTTTACGCATGTTCATCAGTCCATTTATATTTTTAACAAACCTTCTTCATCGGCCAATTCAAGCTTGTTTATTCTACGTGCATTAGCAATCTTCATGTTAAACCATTGATAACGATTTCAAAAGAGAAATGTGTGCTCTATATATACACACATATATACAAACAAACACACACACACACACCATTCTATACTAGCTCAATGATCAAAATCATTTTTAAGGGAAAAGTTAGCAAATAATGTTATGCTAAAGATCATGTTGCTGAACAGCATAAATAAATCAAACCTTAGTGTTACTGCTGGCTGTGCCATTTAAATCACTCCTTAAAGAGAATGTCATTGCTTTTTGGCGATCATCAACTTGGACTGTAGTGTCAGTATTGTGTCAGTATTATTGCCTATTTCTTCATTTGGAGGAGCATCCACATTCACACTACATGGCCCATCAAAATCACTAAATAAACCATTTATGGAACATCCATTCTTGTTGGTTTGTAATCTTTTCTTGTTGGTCTGCATTGGTGATTTAGTACTTGTATTTGCGCTGCTTCCAGTCAACTTTTCTATGTAGCTCCCTACATGAGATCCTTCTTGGTTATCATGAATTTCTGGCTGACGAGGTTCTTCTGTCCTCTTAGAGTTAGTCACATTTATTCTTCCTGATGCTGACTGGTGATCTTTAGCACTATTGGAAAGCACTTCTCAGAACAGCACAAGAATAACATATCAATAAATCAGATCCAGTACACTCTCTAAAATCAAAAGTCGAAAATGATGCCACCAGGATAATTAAAATAATAGTAATATGAATATGTATGGTTTCTTTAATGGATAGAACTACTCAAGCCTTCCATTTCTACCAATCCAGCTAAACCAGGTCAATATAACTAATATAGCTGCTGAACTGACTTGACCTCTGCGGTACAGGAGGGTCATACAAGGAATCTAGAAAATGGGTTGATTTTATGAATGCTTCTGTAAATAAGATGACTGAGGCATAAAGAACCAAAGTTCCTGGAAGAGCATATCTTACAAAAAAAGTTCTCTCATCAGTTATCAATCATTAGTTTCTTGTTAAAGGAGAAATGATCATCTGATGTATGAAGTTATCTATCTCTTCAACATGAACAGATTCCCTAAAGACAGAAACAGAGGGAGAGCTGAAACCATCCAATAGAAACCATTCAACAGCAATCATATGTGATGACTTACCAACCAAGACTGTCAAATTCAAAGGACAAATCATTCACTTAAGGTAGCATTTACATTTTGGATTAGAGTGGGAATCCCGAGGAGTGAGAATTCTGGGATTGGAAGTGTAGAGTGGAAGTGGATGCAGGCTGTTTACTTACACTGAAATAAGAGTATGGAATCCGAATCGGAATTCAATTTATATGTTTTCTTTATCTTAGATTGAGAGTAAATAATTTCAAATTATAGTTTTACCCTTATTTAAAGAATTGTAACTTTTAATTACAAAATTAGTAAAAAATTTTGAAAAATAAAATATATATTTTATTACACTTGTAAATTAATAATAATTATTATTAATATTCTTAATTGTGTAAATTAAAAATTATTGATAATAGCAACACAAATGAAACATTATTATTAATACTATAGTACAAAATTAATATTTTCATAGAATAAACTATTTATTTTTATTAATTATTAATATTAAATTAATATAATATTATTATTTTTAATAAATATAATATTATTATTTTTAATAAATATAATAATATTATATTTTCAAATGAAGATAATATATAGTAATATTATTAATTCTCTATGAATAATATAATATTATTTTTAGGTAATTTTAACTTAGAATCAATGTAAATTATTATTTTTAACTAAATATAATAATATTATATTTAAATGAGTATAATAGTATTATTCTTAATAAATGTAATTTACAAAATAATATAATAATATTATTTAACGAAATAAGATTATTTATTTTATTTTATTAAATGTAATTATATTAAATTTAATAAAAGAAGAATAAAAAAGAAGAGGTGGGAGTGGGACCACTCCAAAAATGGGTCACCACTTAACAGAATTCCCACTCTTTTCTTAAAATATGTAAGTAAACACTAGGAGGAATCCACACTCCTCGCTCCCACTCCAATAAGTAAATGTAGCATAAAACACAGAAAAAGGGGGAAGGGGGGGAAAAAATAAAGATGCTTCAAGAACACCCTAACAGAAGCTGAAAACTTGCAAGGGTTGAACCTCTATGAGGAAATCCAATATTGTAAGGAAACGTTTCTCCTCAATGGGTGTTCCTGATTGAACATAGATATTACGGCGATGAAAGAGTTCCAAGTATTGTAAGACTGCAGATTGGTTCCAACAATTTGGAAGAGTTGTAGGGCTGAGAATAGAAATCCCTTTCAAATGAATGTGATTCAGATATTTAAATATTCAATTTTATGTGATCAAAGAAAACTGCTTCCTTGCCCAAAATGCAACTACCAATGAGTTCATGAATATTAACTATTTAGTTTGAAATTTTCAGTGTCCAAACAATGTATATTTAGTCAAGTGAACCCAACAGTTATACCTCGTTTCGGTCCATACTCCCCTGACTTTGAGATATTGGTCATACATCACAAGAAGTAAAAGCCTCGAAGAGTCAATGTTGAAGGCTTGCTAAGTTGTATTCTGAATTTCTTTGGCATACCACTAGGATAAATTACTAGGTCTCATATGATTTTTTCAAAAGTAGCCACAAAGAAGATAGACTACCAAATAGAGCTTCAAGCTCCTTGAGTGTAATTCATTTTTAATGAGAATAGAAAACCAAAAATAAGATTTGAAACTTTTTTATCAGAACCCACTCAATGCAGATGAATTTTAAGTTTTGTATCCCAAAGAATAGGGATGATAAGAAAAACTACACACCTAGAAAGCCAATCTGACATTATTCCAACATAAGGAAGCAGATGAAAGTAATCGACAACCTAACTGTCCATTTCCCAGAACTTTTTATGACTAAAGGGCCCTGCAAACTACTTAAATTGAAGAACAAGATCATCAGGAAACTTGCAGCAAATTAGAATAATAAATTTATCAGAATCTTAATCATTTGTAATCCTCTACTGTGTCCATTTGAGGTCCAAGAACTATTTCTGCAAATCCACTAATCCAAAATTTATTTACTGTTATCCTTGCTTGTAGGGAAGCAACATACCCGATGCTTCTTCTAGTTAGAATGGAAAAAGGAAGAGATTCAAAACACCACCAAATAATCATCCAAAAACCATATCTTCCATTTTCTTTCAGTATGAGGATAAGGTCAATCACTCTTCACAGAGTATTAGAAAAATATATATTTTATTTTTCTTTCAGTTATTATCAGGATCAGATCAATGTAGTGAAACAAGTGTCTGACCCCTGAGCTATGCAGAAACTCCACAAAGGAAAACCATAGTTTATGATGTCCCAAGCTATTAAACAGTTTCACATAAGCACAAACTTACAACTTGTTTGGAGACAAGGACAGTGTTACCACTCTGATGATAGAAGACACCAACAGAAAAATGTAGTTCACAGATTCAAACCGTATGACTCTAATGGCTAGGAAGATGTAAAAATTGTCAAAACCTTAATGCTTACAGCTCAATTAAATTCATTTTTAGTTGTTAATTTTCACATCATGATAGCAAGTACATATTGTATGACAACAGCCATTACCATGTGAGCAATTTATTGGTACCTAATGAAAATAGCAGCATGAGGCAGGACCAATATGCAACATTCTCTGTGGTCAAGTCTAACCACCAAAAGTAAGTTTCTAACATCATCATTTAAAGTTCTATACAGGCTGTTAGTTAAACCAATCCGCATCCGTAGTCATAAATTTGAGTCAACCCTATAAAAAGAAAAATAAATAAAACTTCTTCTTTTGGTCGTTCTTTGTCCAGCAGGTAACACTATCCCTATGCAATGCAGCAATGGCTACAAAAGTTGAAATGTTCAAAGCAACGTAGCACAACTTAAAATAAAAGTGAATTTTGATAAAAAATAACCAGTGGATAAATCTAGTCTGCAAACAAGACTTAAAAAACAAAAATAGAGTTGTTACATGCTAACAAGGGTAGATTAGAACCGGAGCTGTCAATAGCATCTCTAATTGGAATTTCAAAAACATCATCATTTTTGGACTCTTTGCATTGCACTATGTAAAACCTAGCCATTGTCTTTTCCTTACGTAGAGAATATGCGACATCGCTCCTGTTAATGATAAGTTCGTTTTGATTAATTCCTTTTCCATCTACAGTAACCATATTCAACAATCAGCAAGTCTTTTTGAAGTGTAAAAACAAAAGAGCAAAAATTTAATTATAAAGTATTCAAAACCAGTCAAGGACACAGCATTTGATAGGGTAGGCCAGAGTATCTCACAATTCATTGGGACATAGACAGTTAATTAATTCATAATGTTCGAATGTTGAAAACTTGGCTCAGTGAAAGTGCACATGAAATAAAACTCCAGAAGTTAAGATCCTCAAAAACTAAGTCATTGAATGAATTTAAAAGTTAAATACATTGTTTATAAGCTGAAACAACTCTAACTGCAGACTAACTTGCTCAGAATACCCTAATAATGGCTGCTTCCAAAAGAGAATTTATATGCTTCATGTCAGATGTCTAATAGTCAATATATAATCAGTTGAGGAAATAAACAAGTTTCCAAATAGAAGTGTTTCAAAATTATCGAGGCCTTCCATTGAGTCTCTCCCAACACAGGAACGGGTAGTTTACCTTGGAGTTCTTATAGCATGATGAAATTATTCAACAGTTCAACAGCTCTAAATGCCAATCTCTGAAATGTTATTTGAGGCAACTGAATCACATTCAAGTTTCTTTTTCTCATATAATACGAAAAATACTAATCAAGAAATGTTTTTACCATTCATACAGTTGAAAAAGTTATCAATCGATCTTATATCAACTTTACGTCCACATTTACTGATTTATTTATCTATCTATGTAATGTATTCAGAAGATAGCATACCTGTTGCTTCCTTAACAGCTGAAAATGCAACTTGCTGAAGGGTATCTTCATTCACAGCATCTTCAAAAAATTTTCTAGTAACTTTTATCTTTTTCCTTTTTTGTTTTCACTCTGACATAGCTTCTGAAATGCAACTAGGGACATCCAAATCTTTTTCAATTAGTGAAAAAACCCCCTCAGTCATGGAACTATGTTTCAAAAAGCAATTCTCCTTCCTTGAGTCAATTAAAAGAACCACAACTTTAGAAATTGGCCACCCCTCTGCATTTGGAATATCTTTTGATGCATCTAAACTGTTGGATATATCACATGCATCCAATTTTCTTCTCCGTCACTGAAAGCTGTTTGTCTGGGTCATCCAATTCAGAATCATTGGATCTTTGCAAAAACTTCATATGTGCCAACAAAGTTGGCTTCCACAGCTAATTTGGAAAATGACTCAAAACCTTCAAATTTCAGCTGCCGATGTTGTTTTATGTGGTAATAGTTGTTTAGCAACACCACAGTATTTACTAAATGAGATAAATATACCAAAAAGAAAAATGAAAAATGTTAAAAAGAGTAAACCATAATAACCTACCATTGGAATAACTGAGAAATAAGCGAAACTATTTTACTGGAAATTATTATTATTATTTTTTATTGGCATGTATTGCGTTTAAATTAAACAATAATGCAGTGGGTATTAGCTAAATTTGATTTATTTATTTATTTTTTTATAGGAAACAAAGAAACTAGTATTAACAAGAACAATAATTACAAAATGTGCACAAGGAGTCCACAAAGAAAGAAGCCCCCAAAAGATCACTAGCAGATCGATACAGTTGAATGCTAATCAAATGACAATACAAGCATAGGATCCAAAAGATTATGAAAGCTTTACAACAAAAACATAACAAAAAACACAGAATTAAGCCAACACTCCTTCCCAGTTTAGATGAATGGGGGAGAAAGAAGAATCTTGAAATTCCTTAGTAACCGCGGCCAAAAGAGAAGCTAATAATCGCTCTTTTTCCCACAAAAGTATGATATCTTCTTCTGAATCTTCAAAAATACTTCTATTTCTTTCAATCCAAATCACCCAAAAAGTGGTCAACTGAACATTTCCACAGGCACTCTAGCCTTTTCACCCTTTCCCAAAAGCATAAATAAACTCTGAAAGCACAGACATACCAGAAGCTGGCATCACCCAAGAGATTTCAGCTGCCTGAAACTATCTATTCCACAGCTGGACAGCATTGTCACAATACAAAAACAAATGATCCATCCTTTTGCCATTTCTCTTGCACATGACACACCAACAAGGACACAAACACACATTAGGATTCCACCTTTGAATAATGTTACCAGTACTAAGTTTACCAAAAGCGAATGACCAAGCAAAAATTTGAACTTTACTTGGGAATTTAGCTTCCCAAATCATATGGGCCAGCTGAAAGGTCAAAAGAACTTGATCATCAATCAACTTATCGAAAACGTTGATTTGCAAGAAAAGATCCTTGAAGGACTTAGCTTCCAAATTCTTTTATCCTCTACCATAACACTGACTGAAACATTCTCCAATAAAGCCAAAAGAGTAGCACAAAACTTCTTGATTTATTTACAGTTAAGTTTCTAATTTGGCCCTCAAAATCTTCAAGCTTTTACTTGACATGGCTAGTTATTGGCTGATGTGACAATGATAGCAACCCATTAATGAAATATTTTTGTCTAACTACCCTTCTCATTATTTATTTATTTTGAAGATTCAAAGAACAGATCAAAATGGAATTGAAAACTTTAATAAGAGGTTGTAAATAGCAAGGTTAAGGATCATCGACAAAACAGGGAGACATTTATCAAATTTCGTGAATTAAGTGCGGACTCAAAAAAAAAAAAATATATTGCCAAGGTTTCTGAGGGAAATGGCTGTTGAAGGAGGTCTGTGCTACATCACCACTCAATCAAAGCTCTTATACAGCCTCCAACAAATGGCACATAGATCTAACACAAGCAAAACTGCAAGTTCCACGATGTAACTTGGTTAATATGATGGGTTTGTTTCGAACTCACAAATTCGAGTAACCACTCAACCTCAAACCTTAAGCTAATAGTTAAGGGCATAAGCTCTAACTAGTTAGATATGATCGTTTATTATATTCTCTTGTTCGAAGTAAAGATGGTATCAAAATAGATGGAATTTCAATATTGTGGTTAAAGATGTTTTTTACATTCTCTTATTCGAAGTAAAGACTGTATCAAAATGGATGGGATTTCAATATGGTGGTTAAAGATCTAATCACTGTTTTTCAAAAAATTCTTCTGTTGATGTGCATTATGTTGTAAGCAATAAGAACCAAATTTGATTTTGGGAGGATAAGGGGATTGAGGATGACATTTTAGCTTAATATTTCCTTGGCCCTATCAACCATCTAACTTAGCTAATGTTTACATATCTTTATTTTATTTAATTGTTTATTTATTTTAAATAGTACATAAATGTAAACTAACTGCTGCAGAATTTACCTAAATCTCACCCCAAGAGATCTTACCAGGTGACCACCTAATAGCCACAACAAGAATCCAAAACCCAAATCATGACATGCTCCGAAAAGTCAGAACGACTAAATTAACTAAAGCAATAAATACTGGCTTTGGTATATCTGAAAGCAGATAGGCATACATTTTTCTTCATTCCGAAAACAAATGAAAATCATGCAAAGCCTCCCATAACAGAATGATACTAGATGGACATTCAAGTGATGACCTTAAATCTACTCCACTGAGGCTCATAAAATACAACTCCAGTATCATTTTCACCGAGAGAACCAAAAAATATTTAGAAACATATCCGGACATGATTTACTAAAACGAGAAATAATAAAGTTAATATCAATAATCTGATAGTTTCTGAAGATGTTAAAGTCAACAAATAAAAAGATATGAAATAGAAAGACTGCTCATGCAACAAACAAGAAAATTAATCATTCAATCCAACAAAAAACATGGTAGTTTGAGAAGAGTCGCAATAAAGCCTTAAAAAGAGGCAGCCAAAATGCAAGATCAAACAAAGCATGGAAAGACCACCTGTTTTGCAACAGACTGCTGTAGAGATTCAGATGGAGTCTCTCGCGAGGAAGGTCTTGCTGGTAGCAATGGATCAACCAAGTAATCCAATAATAAAAGGAATGTGTCTTCAGTCGCACATAAATCTGAAGCAGACATCATTCAGTTCTTTCCAAGCACAACTCTACTCAAATTAATATCTATGTTAGAAAAGCAAATACCAAGATTCAAGTTTACACTCAAAGCTTTATCAAAGAAGTCCAAGAAATTCTGATATGCATTTATGTCACAGTCCACCATGAAAGCATGCGTAATTGTCCAATTATGCAAATTTCTCGCTTTTCATTGCTTCTCAAAAGAAAAAAGGGAAAAAAAATGCATTTCCTTTATAGCTTCCGCACCCAAGCCAAGTCCAACAATAGAGATGATATATAAAATATAAAAAATTATGCACACCCATACATTGTATTATTTTCTCAGTCATCCTTTTCTCCCAAGAAATTTAAAAAATAAAAAATAAAATAAAATAAAATAAAATAAAATCTTGCTAAGCCATTCTCCAGAAAAAAAAAACTTTTTTCCCCAAACAGGCCATCAAATTCCTAATATGAAACTTTTAGGTAAAATTATTTAATGCTCTAGATATATGCAGAATAAAATTAAATCCCTAAATCTTTTAATTAATTTCCCTTCACAGCATTTTACCTTTTAGCAATTAAAACAAGCATAAAGCACAGGTTTAAGTCTCAGTTTACTAAACATATGATCTAATATTATCCAACAAAAGGAAAAAAAAGGGGAGGTTAAAAAAGAAAAAACTCAAATGAGCCGCGCAATAAACCCAGACGGAGAACTTAAAAGTTTTATGATCAAGGTTTAAGCAAAAACCCAAAACCCAACAAAGAACTGAAAATAGGGAGTAAAAATTCAACTAGGGTTTCGGAATTCTGAAAATGAGAACAATGTGAATGAGTAATTAAAAGAGTGTGAAGGTGAATTACCAATTCCCGATATAAGAAACTTGACAGCCCTCAGAGCAATTTTGTGAGGCTTGATGGACGTCGAAGAGTCTGTTCTGCATGAAAGCCTACGAAGGGCGCAATGTGCGTTTTTTGGGCGCCAAGGTATCAAACATTTAGGTCCCTAATTTTCAGAAAAATTACAATGATACCTTGTTTATTACTTTTTCAATAAGGCCCCTACATTGGTTTTGTAGGAGAAGCAAAAATTCATTAATAAAGCTAAATTAGCCAATATTATTACATCTTAGGCAAGATCGACCTCACATACGATATTTATATTCTCCATAGCAATAATAGGACCTAAGATTCAAGAATCAATTATAATAATGCCCAAAACATACAATTGACAAGTTCAGTATGATTTTTCTAAATTAAAAAAATTTGCACAGTAATATTTAATGATATATGAGGTATTGTTGATGATGTCATGATGATCATGCCATAATAAAAAAAAAAATGATGGCACTAAACTAATATACAGTGTGTGGAATTTTTTTATATCTAGTTTAGTTTTACTCATCTCACTTATTGTAGATGACAATCATGTTCATTGTAAAAAGAAATTTATCATAAATAGATATTTAATCATCAAATAAACAAAGTTGAAATAAAGCTCAAAGTTTAGTTTAGATTAATAAAACCTTAAGCGGATAATGAATAAATCAACTAGAACTTTAAATCCACAACGGAACCGGGCTTATCTCTCCTTTTCTCTCCTAAAATTCAAAAAGCCAAGAAGTTATGAGAGAGAGAAAAATTGAAAAACAATTTTAGTGTCATTGAGAATTTGTTTTTTAAAGGTTTTATAGAAGGGATTGAGAGAGTGAATTTGAGAGATATTGAAAATGAATTTATATGAATAAAATATCCATCTTGTAAACTATCGAAGAAATATTTTAAAAAATAAATATATACTTTTATTGAGGTCGGACTGAAATACTATCAAAGGCAAGTGAAGGCAAATTTGACTAATTTAAAATTTGTGAAATCTATTTGCTATTATCCAAAGGCAATGTTGACCAAAGAACCAATTAATAGAAAAATCGTTCATTCTTATCCAACTATATTTAAAGAAATATATGAACGTTTAAATACTTTATAAATTTAATTATTAACATTGACATAACAATGTTAATTAGTAATTAGTGGTCTAGTGAAACCACTTATTCAAATTGATTAAAATTGACTTACAATTTTGTATTTCAAAAAATTAAAAAAAAACATTTCACAAAAAAAGAGTTCAAACATAACAATAATATGTTAAATAGCTTGCGGATCCATGAACCTCGTTTTGACACGTAATTGGCAACCGGAAGCTGCGCGGTGGTGGGCTGCTGGCGGCCGTTGATCTAATTAACCAATCGAGCAATCACGGGTAGGCATGTTTTTGACATCGTGAGTGTAGGTTTGACCGTCGTCCAACGCAGTTAGGGGACAAGTCAACGAAGAACAGGATGGGATAAATCGGCGTAGAAGATGGTCTCGTGCCGCACATGGTCCCAACAAAAGGTTGACGTCACGGGACACAAAGCGGGGCCCAATCGTGGCAAGTTGCAGATTGTCAATAAAAGAAGAAAGAGTGGATATCAAGGGACTGGTGGTACATGTACGTGCCACGTGGGGAAAAGGTAAGAAAAAGAGCACATTCTCTTGTATTGATAGCATCTTTATCATTAATGAAGAAATACTAAATTGAGTTTTGTTTTTTTTCCAAAGTTTAAACGAAGAAGATCAATTTTTTTATCCATGGATGATGTTTGATCAACTAACGAATTAGCATCACTTCTCAATTGAAGGTAAACCTTGATCTTGAACATCAATTTTGTTAATATTAGTTATATGATTGTCTTGATTCTGGAATAATGAATTTCTAGTTCGAGTTTTCTGCCATTAGCATAGTTAATAGCTAGCTAAATTAGAAACCCAAAAAAAAAAGAATCTCCTCTCTACTCACTAGAAATTAAAAAATAATTGAATGTCTCCTCATTTTTTTAAGTAATAATTCTTCGTCATTGAATTGTCAGTGGCCCAGTAATCTTTATATATAAAAATAATTTTTTCTCAGTTTATGGTTAAGCCACAAAAGACTCTAGATGCATAATAAAATTTAACTTCTTTGACTTTGAGTCCAACTTATATTAAACCTTTAATCTTTGACCAAGAGTAGTAGTGTCCCACTAAATCTCCAAGAATTGAAATAATCTAAACTATTTACAACGTGATCGAAGATTGCTTCAACAAAAATGGGATTTTCCTATAAATGAACGTAATGAAACATGTCAAGCTGTTTTCCATAAATTCTTTTAGCCCTGTAGTCAAAGTTAGCTTGTTTTGCCTCGATATTAACTAAAGATTTAATGTAAGTTTTTGTCTCATTATTTAAGCTCATGTCCTACCTGGGTTCATATAGTATTGCATTAGCTTTAAAACATAAAATTATTTAATCAATGAAAACTTGTTTTATTTATATGTAATTAGTTAATAAAATGTAAAGTTGAATAGTTGAAATATTAGCTATCGCCAACCACCACAATCCACAGCTAGCATTATTATTCTAGTATTGATTGACATAAAGTTTGGTACTATTAGAATTCTCATCATTGTGATTACACAACAGTATATGTTTCACCAGCAATAAAATTATCATTCACTGTAAATCTATGGTTAAAATTTTGAATCTTGAAACCTTAACCATATATTTATGGTAGCAGGATGCTCTATTTTCAGTGGTGTATGCACCATTGTGTAGCTGCAATGATGAGGATTCAAATAGTACCAAAATTAACATCATCCGATATTGAAATGTGAATGCCAGTGGCTGTTCTCGATGGCCAACGATAGCCATAGGTGAGTAGATTTGTTTTTATTTATAATTTTACTTACAAATTTTACAAAATAAAATTATTAATCTCTTAAGTATGAATAATCATAATTTTGTTTTAATATAAATCATAATATAAACACTTCTATATATAATATTATACAATGTATGGGGCCATACATTGTATAATATTAATATAACACAATATTAATGCAATACAACGTAATACAATATATCATTTATTAAATAAAATAATACCTTTTAAAATAATATAATGTGTCAAGTGTATCCTGAGTCCATAACTTTTGAGGCTCTGAATTAGAAAAGAAATTGATGTGATGCTTTTCTCAATGATTTAGACAATTCCAAAAATGATAGTGAAATTTCCTGTATTGAAAATAAAAAGATTGAGATTTAAATTTCTCTTAAATGAGTAGGGAGAAGACTGGCGAAATTACCCTTAGGGTAATATTTTTTTTTTAAATGCTACACTTGTGAAACATTAAGTTAAAGTCGAACATAGCTAAATAATTGACCAGTCCTTTAGGTAAGTTTGTATGAGGTTATATATATGCTATGTACGTTCTAATATTTAATAGATGAAATGGAGTTCAAAGGGAGGAAAAAGTTATTTCGAGCGAAACACCCTTCACATCAAGACTGCACAGTTTAGAAAATACTTATTCTATATCTAGAATATGTTAATCACAATATACATATATATACACAAATAAATTACTACTTTTAGCTCCCAAATAATCCCATCTAAACTGACTATAACACAATAACGATTGGATAACGCGACTTAAATTGTCTACGCTAATTAAACGTGATTTTATCATCAAAGCAACTAAATTAAATGTGGACGTACGAGGGCTACTCTACAAGGCAACAAAAGATAAACATAAAAATCGAGGAAACAATAAGGGGAATTTTATTTATTGAAATAAAACAAAGTACACTTGATGAGGAAACAATCTTTTTTGCCTCAAAATATCGAATAAGTCTAGAAAACACCATGCAGGAGATGAAAACAACAACAAAGATATACTGCAAGTGATGAAATCATATATTTGGCCTGATGAAAATGCAGCTGATTAGTAGCTAGCTACAGCTGATAATGATGATCTAATAATTATAAGGATTAAATGAAGCACTAATCGGATTAATTAAGCTGTCCATTCTCAATGTTGATTGCTTCCATTTGCATGTTTTCTGCAACATTATTATTGTTAGATCCATAAACATTAATATTGATGTTGTCTAGTTGGAAATATTGTTGTTGCTGAACTTGTCCGCCAGAAAAATCAATGAAACCAGGGTAATTATAATAACTCGGTTCGTAATTATTATAATAATTATAATAACCAAAGAAACTGTCCTCGGGATAATTGCAATTATTGAATTCAAGATTTGGTAGCTGTATTGGTGAATCCTGCTGCTGCTGTTGTTCTTCAGCAGCTGATCTAAGAATATTCTCCAGCTCTTCTTGTACACTAGGTTTTCCCTTATATTTGATCTTACAAAGCCTCCAATCCTGCAATTTAAATATTAAATATATAAAACATTTTATATATCGAGCCATTACAAATTAATGGTATTAAAGTTGGACTTATATATCTTGCAGTACGTGATCAGACGGCACACAAAGCCCCCATCACCCCATCCCGTACGTTTCTAGCCCACATAAAGTTGTGTGTTATGTAAATGTCATAAAACATTACTATGTATATCACATATTGTTTACTATGATAAAAAAAATATTATATATATATTTATAAATGTGTATTATTTTTAATTCAGTTATTTATATTTTTACAGCAGTTTAATAATAAGATTTACTAAATACATAGACTGCTTTTAAAAGTCACAACAATTTAAAAATAAATTATATTAAATGTTTATTTGATTCTCTTTACATTTAATTATTTTCACAATACAACTAGCTAATATTATTTTAAAAACAATACTGGATCTTAGTCTAATTGAGAAAACTTTTTGACTGGAAAGAGATTAGTTGGCTATAGCTAATATTAGTTATTGATATTTGGTATTACTCTAATGATAAAAGTTAAACTAAATTTTAATTAAAAAAAGTGCAAAGAAATGATGGTACAAACCATTGTGTAGGATTCAAGGCCGTATTCATGCATAATCCAATTAGTCTTGATGGCTTTGTTACGCTTTGTCCTAGGATCACGAGGTTCATCTCTGCTGAATCTGTGAAATGTAAGAGGTCTCTTGAAACCAACTAAAGTTTGATTATTGTAATTAGCATAAACTTTCTTAACACGGCCTGTGGCTCTCCACCATCCTCGACCTGAAACTTCTCTCGAATCGTTCTCCCTTAAACAGAAGTAAAATCTTTCGTTGGTGGATAGTGCAACATTGTAATCCCCTGCATATACAATATCAACTCATAGTTAAAGCAAGATTGGTAAAGTAATCTTTATGTGATTCACAATCAATCATTTATTTGATAAAGACAGAGAGAATTAGCGTTTGCAATTTGTTTTCATTGTTTTCATCTTTAGTTCGATTCTTTTCATATCTTAATCCTATCTGCAACTCTATGCAATTCTTTTAGTAATCAATTATCTTATTTCAACGTCTCTCTCTTATTTAAGTGATTTTTATTAAAGTAACGGCAAAACTAACTCGGTAATTAACCTAAACCTTAGTGACTAAAGGCAAATTAATTTACCCAAGTTCTACATGTGCAGAGAGGGTTTCGATAACTCTGGAAGATATACGATGATTAAAATTGAAGATGCTGTACAAGTTATCCTTTTTGCCAGCTTAGAGTTCCGTCGAGGGGAGCAAAAAGTGGACATGATTTGTAACAATTGAAAAAAAAAATAGTGGCCTGTGGGCAAATTTCATAATTGTGGAAATTAAAATTTCTCGTGCAAATTGTAAGAGGAAATCAGTAAGTTTGGAGAAGAAATTAGGGAGCAGAAGCAATATGCTAGAGAACGAAAGTGCAAAAAATGAACACAAATTCTATCATGCTATGCTACTTCTGACATTTAATCAATGTCAAAAAAGAAAAAATGAAGGGAAGCATATGACAGAATGATCAAAAAGGGAAAACAAACGATGATCTGAGAAAAGGTACAAGCTAAAGAACGCAAGTTCTTCCTGTGCAAAACCGTGGCTTCTAGAAACTCTTTATCTAGAAGCACACAACTTTTGAATGCAAGAGAAGAATTCAACAAGCAAAGCACACGGCTTTGTTTGAAAAGGAAAAAAAAAGAAAGTTTGGCAGCAGCCCGTGGGAAAGTCAAAAGAATAGGAAGCACACGGGAACCACACGGAAGGAAGGCCAAAACTTTGGCTATATAAAGAGAGCCTCCCTAGTTCATTTCTTATTCCATTGAGAGGAATCCAATTCCATTCTTGAGAGAATTTGGAGTTGAGAGAGAGTTTTGAGAGCTTGAGTTTATAAGCTCTTGTTATTAGTGTTTTGAGAGTTTGGGTGTATTGGGGTTTTGGGAAGTAAGCTAAAATACCACAATACTTGTAACTCCTTTTCACTAGTAAAATATTTCCTTCTGTTTTCGCCCGTGGACGTAGGCAAAAAGCCGAACCACGTAATTTCTGGTATTCTCTTTTACACTTATTCTTTATTTTATTACAATTTTACTTTAGCTGCGTGTCTGCTTTCACCACCAATTTCCTAACAGTGGTATCAGAGCTATTGGTTGTATTTTTGGAGTCGGGTACTGTTCACGTAAGGGGTACTGACGTATACGACACTATTCACGTATACGTTACTATTCACTTATACGGTACTATTCACGTGAAAAGTGATACTATTCGGGTATACGGTACTATTCACGTATACGGTACTATTCACAAGAAACAGTGGGAGCGACCCAAGAATTTTGCGGTGCAAAGCAGGGAATAGTGGTGTGAGTAAAGCAACTGTGTGGTTGTTGTACATGTCTAGGAAAGTTCTGTCACAAAGGCGATAAGAGCTTAAGGAGACTGGGTTTTAAGTGGGACCATTGTGACCCCTCCAGTCTTTCCTGGGAACTTTCCTGGTGTATATTCTCACACATACTCACAACTATTCAAGGTGGTATACTAGCTTGTGTGCAGTATTTATCAATAAAATGACGGCAAAGTATGAAATTGAGAAATTTAACGGATATAATTTTTCGTTGTGGAAAATGAAGATGAAAGTTGTATTGAGGAAAAATAATTGCTTGGCAGCAATTGGAGAAAGGCCCATGGAGATAACTGATGACAAGTGGAACGAGGTAGATGGTAATGCCATTTCTGATCTACACTTGGCACTTGCAGATGGAGTATTATCCAGTGTGGCAGAGAAAAACACGGCGAAGGAAATATAGGATACTCTCACAAAATTATATGATAGCAGTGTAAAGGAAAAGTCAGAGACTGTACCGGTATATGTGGAAAATAATCCAGAAGATTCAGATTCTTCTGAAGCAGCACCAGAGCACGAGGGACAAGAACCAGTCGAGTCCGAGGTTCCAGAAGTTCGTCGGTCAACTCGTGAGAGACGACCGCCAACGTGGCACTCGGAGTATGTGACAGAGATCAACGTTGCGCACTGTCTTCTAACAGAGGATGGAGAGCCTTCAACTTTCCATGAAGCTTTAAACAGCTCAGATGTTGCTTTGTGGATGACAGCAATGCATGAAGAAATTGAAGCTCTACACAAGAATAAGACATGGGAGCTTGTACCACTACCACGTGGAAGAAAAGCCATTGGAAACAAATGGGTCTACAAGATCAAACGGGATGGCAATGATCAAGTGGAGCGGTATCGTGCAAGATTGGTGGTGAAAGGATATGCTCAGAAAGAAGGTATTGACTTCAACGAGATATTTTCTCCGGTAGTTCGACTCACAACAGTCAGGGTAGTCTTGGCAATGTGTGCTACATTTGACCTACATCTAGAGCAGTTAGATGTGAAAACTGCATTTCTTCATGGAGAACTTGAAGAAGAAATATATATGCTCCAACCAGAAGGTTTTGCAGAAACAGGAAAGGAGAACTTGGTTTGCAGGTTGAACAAATCTCTATACGGTCTCAAACAGGCGCCGAGGTGTTAGTATAAGAGATTTGATTCCTTCATTATGAGCCTTGGATACAACAGACTCAGTTCAGACCATTGTGCATATTACAAGAGGTTTGGAGATAATGATTTCATATTTTGTTGTTGTATGTGGATGACATGTTGGTAGCAGGCCCCAACAAAGATCGAATCCAAGAATTGAAGGCGCAGTTGGCTAGGGAGTTTGAAATGAAGGACTTGGGACCAGCAAACAAGATTCTAGGGATGCAAATTCACCGAGACAGAAATAACAGGAAGATTTGGCTTTCTCAGAAGAATTACTTGAAAAAAATCTTGCGACGCTTCAACATGCAAGATTGTAAGTCAATTTCTACCCCACTTCCTGTTAATTTCAAATTGTCCTCAAGTATGTGTCCTAGCAATGAAGCGAAGAGGAAGGAGATGTCTCGAGTACCGTATGCATCAGCAGTGGGAAGTTTGATGTTCGCTATGATATGTACTAGACCGGACATTGCACAAGCAGTGGGAGCAGTCAGTCGATACATGGCAAATCCTGGTGGAGAGCATTGGATAGCTGTGAAAGGATTCTGAGATACATCAGAGGAACCTCAGATGTTGCATTATGTTATGGAGGATCAAAGTTTACTGTCAGGGGTTATGTGGATTCAGATTTTGCAGGAGACTTTGATAAAAGGAAATCCACTACTGGTTATGTGTTTACACTTGCGGGAGCAGCTGTAAGCTGGGTTTCGAAACTGCAAACCGTTGTGGCTTTATCTACAACAGAAGCAGAATACATGGCAGCTACACAAGCATGCAAGGAAGCTATTTGGATACAAAGGTTATTGGAGGAGCTCGGGCACAAACAACAGAAAATTTATGTCTTTTGTGACAGTCAGAGTGCCTTGCATATTGCAAGGAATCCAGCCTTTCATTCCAGGACAAAGCACATAGGAGTTCAGTATCACTTCGTTCGAGAAGTAGTGGAAGACGGAAGCGTGGATTTACAGAAAATCCATACGAAGGAGAACTTAGCAGATGTTTTGACCAAGCCAATAAATACTGACAAGTTTATCTGGTGTAGATCCTCTTATGGCCTAGCAGCAATGTAAGCAACATAATTATGGCGAAGCAGAAAGGATGGTGTGGAGATTGATTGATCCTCAATTTAATCTCCAAGTGGGAGAATGTGCAAAACCGTGGCTTCTAAAAACTCTTCATCTAGAAGCACACAACTTTTGAATGCAAGAGAAGAATTCAACAAGAAAAGCACACGGCTTTGTTTGAAAAGAAAAAAAAAAAGAAAGTTTGGCAGCAGCCCGTGGGAAAGTCAAAAGAATTTGAAGCACACGGAAACCACACGGAAGGAAGGCCAAAACTTTGGCTATATAAAGAGAGCCTCCCTAGTTCATTTCTTATTCCATTGAGAGGAATCCAATTCCATTCTTGAGAGAATTTGGAGTTGAGAGAGAGTTTTGAGAGCTTGAGTTTATAAGCTCTTGTTATTAGTGTTTTGAGAGTTTGGGTGTATTGGGGTTTTGGGAAGTGAGCTAAAATACCACAATACTTGTAACTCCTTTTCACTAGTAAAATATTTCCTTTTGTTTTCGCCCGTGGACGTAGGCAAAAAGCCGAACCACGTAATTTCTGGTATTCTCTTTTACACTTATTCTTTATTTTATTACAATTTTACTTTAGCTGCGTGTCTGCTTTCACCACCAATTTCCTACCACTTCCTTACCCTTAAAAAAAATTGCAAAAAATTAAAACAAATTCTGTCATGCTATGATGCATGTAACATTTAATCAATTGGGAGGGGTAAAAAACAAAAAACGAAGAAGAAGAAGAAGAAGAAGAAGAAGAAGAAGAAGAAGAAGAAGAAGAAGAAGAAGAAGAAGAAGAAGAAGAAGAAGAAGAAGAAGTAGAAGAAGAAGAAGAAGAAATGAAGCACGTGCATGACAGAATGATCAAAAAAGGAAAAAAAATGATGGTGTGAGTCTGCGAGAGAAGAAAAATGAAAGAACGAAGCTCAACACATGCATATTGAAGAGATGCAAAGCCCTAAATAAAATGAAGTGAATCTAAGCAGCGATAGAATCTCAAGGACCAAAAATAAATGAGACAAACCAAAACTTTGTAGTATGGAGATGAGAGAGAAGAAAGAAGAGATCTTAACAGACATTGAAGATGCTGGGGATCAAGCTCATATACACCTCCTTCCACAATGAAATCGCCGTAAAGCTGCATTTCCTGCCCTGAAAGTTTCCTAAAAAGAAATTCAATAAGCTCCTCATCGGTGGGATTGAACCTGATTCCAGTCGGCATCATCATCATAATCAATGAATAATTTTTTTTTCTTTTACTCATCTTTGAATCTTGGAGAAATTCCTGCAAAGAGATACATGTCTTCTTTACCCTATATAAAGATACTAGGCCAGGAATTAGAAGCAACACTATTCATTTACAGCAGTCAAGGGTTACGTGTAGTTAACGGGTCTGTAATGAGAGGGGTCGAAGAAAATAAAGATATTATAATACTTCTACTGCATTCAATATTTCTATCGTAATCAATATAATACGTACGGCCGGCTGTAGTGTACTGAGCCCGTAGGTGAATTTTTTTTTAATGAATTTCAAAAGACAAATTACATATGTCGATGACATGGAGGTTTATAGCAATTCCCCATTAGATATGTGATGGTGCGAATATCTAGCAGAGCAGGTTGAATTTTCTTTCAACTATTTCTAAGAAATCAATTTTCAATAATGTACATTTTGATTTAAGAACAATCCGAGCAGGAAAATATATAAAAGAGTATTCCTAAAGCCACAAACTCTAGGTCTAAATTATTTTATATAAACTGATGTGGTAAAAAATATAAAAGTTAATAAAAAATTATATTAATCATAAGCTGAAACAAGTGGTTTTATCCAATCCAATGTAGCTGCCAACTAGTTGAGTTGATAAAATCTTTTGTGTCAAAAACAATAAATTTAGGGTTCAAACCTCGTTTATATAGTGAAAAAGGGATTGAGTTAGATGGTGCAATCAAAGAAAAATTATTATGTCACATAAATTAATTTGTATAAAATAGTTTGTATAAAGAGTGATTTATGGTTTTATCATTGATGAAAGTTGTTTATTTATTATAAATATCTTCGATAGTTTCTTTTAATTATTATTTCATCTGAAAGGTTTTCAAAATCTAGTGGACTCAGTAAATTGTAGCCATGTATCATATATGCATGTTTAAAACAGTCGCGAAACTAGAAACTTCTTTTAATATAGGCTAAACTAAAATAATATTTCAGTAATCATAAGTTATTGAGACTAATATGAAAAAAAAAATTATATGCCACGTATATGAATTTTGTTAGGGCTTGATACAATATTATAGATTTTATTGAGATTATAAAAAAATTGTGTTAATGCTCAATAGGAACATTACTTGTGATCTAATCCCTAACAGAAAATATTATGGAACGGAAATTACTTTACATGTCTAATCATCTTATAAAAATATATGTATAAAAATCATGATCGAGCTCGATTGCGGTGTCAATTCAATCTACTCACTTTAGGGAGCGAACTAACGGCTCGTTTCTTTTATGCAGGATGTCTGAAAAAAGTGGAAATGCTTGGCATTTAAATATTTAATTATCTAGATGGATAAGTTGAATCACAATCCTCTTAAATTTCATAACTACAAATTCACTTGAATTTACCAAATGAGATTTGATTTTAAAATAAAATTTGGCTAAAGTCAAATAATTTGATATATTCATTCTTTTATGTCATAGATTTCACTTTACTCAACAATAAATAGTTATGGTCGTATAAACAATCATTCCTATGTTAAATTTCAATTTCCTTGTTATAATATATGTATGTATGTATGTATGTATGTATGTATATGTCTTTTCATGTGGTAGAATGATAATATTTTGACTGACATAAAAAATGAATCAAATTAATAACAGGATAAATATTTGTCAATAGTGTGTGGAAGTGAATTGAACCGAGACAATTAATAACGGAAAATATGGTTGTATTTTACTTGGGGTCACAATTAAATGGATCAAATGAGAGTTTTAATTGACTGATTGTATGGCTTACGTTTGTTGCTGTTGTGTCTTGCATGCGGTGAGAGACCCCCAAAGTAATAGTCCCAGAAACGACGTACAGGAACGGCTTGTTGATTCGCCTTATAATGATATTGAGGCTTGACTAATCAACAGAAAAGGTACACATGGTGCTAAAGTTTCTCAACGGATAATGATGCTGATTAATACTGACGTTGATTAATCCTAGAAACAAATCGACATAAAATAAAATAAAATAAAATAAATAAATTTAATTAATGTTTTTTTTTCAGGTTGTTTTGCTATGTCTTTGAAAGTTCATTCTATGAAAAGTCATGGTTTCTAGAAGCTCTGCATCTAGAAGCATACGGATTTGAAACTTTGATTCAAAGAAGAAGAAGAAGAATTTGACAGCAGCCCAAAGAAAAGAAGCACGTGGCTTTGACAAAGAAAAAAAATAGTTATTTTAATAGCTAATTTTGGCTACATAAAAGGAGCTCTGCATTTTGGTTTCTGCATCCAATTTTGTAGAGAGAGCCGAGAGCTGTGAGAAGAAAATCTTACAGATCAAAGAATCTTGATGATTAGTGTTTTGAGAGTTTGGGTGTATTGGGGTTTTGGAAAGTGAGCTAAAATACTACAATACTTCTAACTCCTTTTTACTAGTAAAATATTTCCTTCTGTCTTTGTCCGTGAACGTTGGCTAAAAGCCGAACCACGTAATTTTTTGTGTCCTCTATTGTGCTTGTTCTTTATTTTCTTATAATTTTACTTTAGCTGTGTGTCTGCTTCACACGCCAATTTTCTAACAGTGATATCAGAGCTATTGGTTGTATTTTTTTTTTCAAACAAAAAAGATGCGTTTCTAGAGTCACTATACTCCATATTCAGCCATCTTCAACATAAAAAGTTAGCAACAGTTAGTTTCTACAACAAAAAATTAGTAAAAACTTAACCAAGATTCCACGATTGTCGACTATTCCCTCCCCCCAACCAGAACGAAACATTGTCCTCAATGTTTTAAAGGAAAAAAGTAGAGTTTAGAAGACATCACCTGGATGGTGTAACACAGAAGAAAATATTTATAGGCGGAGAGTTAAATCTAATGTGTACTTCTTACTGCGGCTACTGTTACTGTCATCGTTTGAGCGCTCCGACACAAAGCTCTAGGGGTTTGGCTCCGGTCGATAAGCTTGTAACATATCAAGTAGCTCATTAGTAGTGTGAGCACAAATAAAAAGCTTTTTGGCATTGGAAGGAACGAAATAGTTTTTTATTGCATGGTTAAGAAATGCAATAAAGCCATTATAAAAATTATTGACATTTAACAAACCGATAGATTTCTAGTGAATGTGCAGATGGGCCCAAGATGCTAGTGTAATAAGTGCCTCTAGTGTTGCAAGATCTCCTGGAAGGAAAATAAAAGCATTAGCATGATTAAGCATTTCAGTTATTCTTTCTTGCATACCTGAGACGACTAACTCTTCTCCAGTCGGTGAATCAGACAAACTGCCCAAAGGTTTTAGGACTCTTGGGATGATGCCTAACACTTGGCTTCCTCTGACAAAAGCAGCTTCCGAGACCAATTTTGATAGCCCTCGGTTACCTCCTCCATACACCAAGTGTAATTTTCTTTCTGTTATGCTTCAACCAAGATCTATGGCTGCATCAACGAACTCTTTATGTTTACCATAAGTAAATCCAGAAAGCACACAAATGTTCTTGAATTGTCTATTGGGAGTAGCTGCCATTGGAATATTTCTCAAAAACAATTTGTGAGTGCGTAACAAAAATTCATATTTAAGAATCTTGCTGACAGTGGATCACAATTGTGTATGAGGTGGCATGTTAGTGTCAAATAACGTGTAAAGCTCATGACTCGATAGTAAAAAAGAAAACAGTAAAAAAGAAAAAAACAGTAATAAAATTATTAAGGACAATAATGCAAGCAATAAAACAACAGTGAAATGAAATAAAATAACAGTAAAGTAAAAGGATATTAACTGGTAGTTGCGACTGTGGCTCACATCTTCCTCTGGTTTTACGTCCAGAAACGGCTTGAACGCCCTTTATAGGTCGAGGATAGGCTTCCCATCCAGTTTTCTTATAAACTAGCAAACATGGTCGTTTATAGTCAGATTCCCGAGACTATATCGTGCATGCTCTTTCTGAAATAATGGTCATAACTGGAGAATCGGTGCTTGCACATATCCACTGGGATGCGTTTCAAGAGACAAAAGGATATCATCCAATGACTCCTTATTCAAGCCATCCATAATGAATTGAATCTTATCTTCCCTACTATCAGACACCATTCCTAAAGAACATAAGTTTTTATTGCAACTCATTCTGGCACACTTATGACAAGTAACAGAAATTCTTCGAGCTCGTCATTTTCTTGCATAATTTCCTTTCCCAGAACCAGGTATGCATGCAATAAATTTTAGAGGTAACTCACCTGCCAATCGTATTTTTGCCTCAATTAACCAACAGATGTCAGCAGGTATATTATTCCTCATGAGCAATTGCATGTGTTCGGACCGAGCTTTATAGATCGTAAGGAGGGCATTCTGAGGAAGTGAAGAGAATCGCTTGTGAAGCTTCACTAGAATCTCGTTTCTGTCCATACCTTCGCCTCAGAATGTCAGTTATTATGGGAAACTGAAGTAACCGACTTGATTGTCATGGAGTACCGTTATCCGCCACTTCACTGGGGTAACAAACTAAAGCACACAAACAGAAAAACAAATTAAAACACATAAAGAAAATTAAAATCGTCCTCTTATTGAATTTACCTCAAGCTCCAACTGGATATCGTAAACACTTCTCTCAATATCTCTGAGTTGGTGTTCTAAACCCTCAACATAGGCTACTAACTCTGGTGGTTGTAGAGCCCAAATGCGATTTATTTTACAAAATTGAATCTGCCTTTTGAGATGAGTTTGACACGTTGAAGTGGTTTAAGAATGTTCAAGAGGAACGATTTAAGCATGAGATTCATAATTAACAATGATAAGAGAAAACTTAATGATAAAAACAACACACTTATGCAAAAATAATTTCAATTAGCAAAAGAATAATAAAAAGAAAGAAAGAAAAATCAAACCACCGAAAAGAAAAGAAAATCAATTCAAATATGGTGGGTCACTTAAATTTATTTCGGTGTCTTCTCCATGTGATTGGTACTCTAGATAGGGCTTTAACCTTTGACCATTAACTTTAAATGTGACACCATTCTTTGGGTCCTTAATTTCAATTGCCGCATATGGAAAAACAGTATGAACAATAAAGGGACCAGACCATCGAGAGCGTAACTTACCTGGTAATAGGTGCAAGCGAGAATTGAATAAAAGCACTTTCTGACCTGGAGTGAAAGATTTTCTCATAATTTGCTTGTCATGGAAGACTTTCATTTGTTGCTTGTAAATCTTAGCATTTTCATATGCGTCATTGCGAATTTCTTCAAGTTCTGCCAATTGTAATTTTTTTTTTGAGCTGGCTTGCTGCATGTCAAAATTGAATTTCTTGATGGTCCAATATGCACGATGCTCGAGTTCCACAGGTAGGTGGCAAGCTTTTTCATACACTAGCCTGTAGGGTGACATCCCAATCGGCATCTTGAAAGCCATTCTATATGCCCATAATGCATCATCAAGTCTTAATGACCAATCTTTTATGTCTAGCCTCACCATCTTTTCTAATATGTGCTTTATTTCTCGATTAGAGATCTCAACTTGGCCACTAGTTTGTGGATGATATGGGGTCACCAATTTGTGAGTGATGGAATACTTTGTCAAAAGAGTTTTGAAGGCTTTATTACAAAAGTGGGCACCACCATCACTGATTATCGCTCGAGGAAATCCAAAACCCAAAACAATGTTACTTTTCAAAAATCCTATCACCACCTTGTGATCATTGGTTCTACATGGAATTGCTTCTACCCATTTTAATACGTAGTCAACAGCAACCAATATGAATTGATGGCCAAAAGAAGGGGGAAAGGGTCCTATGAAGTCAATACCCCATACGTCAAAAATCTCAACCACTAAAATTGGATTTAGTGGCATCATGTTCCTCTGTGTAATGCTCCCCATTCGTTGACACCTATCATATGAAGAACAGAAAGTGTAAATGTCTCGAAATATAGTTGGCCAATAGAAACCACATTGTAAAACTTTTGTAGCTGTTTTCTTAGCACTGAAATGGCCTCCACAAGCTTGTTCATGGCAGAATGAAAGGATATTGTGAATTCACTTTATGGGACACATCGTCTGACAATTTAATCTGCACAATACTTGAACAAATACGGGTCATTCCAAAAAAAATTCTTTATTTCTGCAAAGAATTTAACCTTGTCTTGTTTGGTCCAATGCTCTGGAAGTTGGCCTGTAACAAGATAATTAACGATATCAGCATACCAAGGTAATACTTCCACGCTCATAAATTGTTCATTTGGAAATTACTCATTCAATGTTAATGGTTCTGTAATTGTGTCAAAATGGAGATGAGAGAGATGGTCTGCCACAATATTTTATGTGCCTTTTTTATCTTTGAATTCCAAGTCAAATTCCTGCAAAAGTAACACTCAACGAATTAGTCTAGCTTTTGCATATTTCTTTGTGAGAAGATATTTAAGAGCAGCATGATCTGTGAACACAATTATTTTATAACTAGTGAGATAAGATCGAAATTTTTCCAATGCAAACACTACTACTAGTGTTTCTTTTTCAATAGTTGAATAGTTCAACTGTGCATCATTCAATGTCATACCAGCATAGTAAATAACATGGAGAATCCAATCAACTCTTTGTCCTAATACTGCTCCTATTATATAATCAGATGCATCACACATTAGCTTGAATGGTAAGCTCTAGTTTGGGGGCTGAATAATGGGTGATGATGTCAACAATTGTTTTAATTTTTTAAAAGCCACAAGACATGAATCATTAAAGATAAAAGGTACATCCTTAGCAAGTAAATTACATAAGGGTCTAGAAACTTTGCTAAAATCTTTAATGAAATGTCTATAAAAACCAGCATGCCCAAGGAAAGATCTTACTTCTCTGACTGTTTTGGGTGGATGAAGATTAGAAATGAGATTCACCTTGGCTTTGTCTACCTCAATTCCTTTGCTCGAAATGATGTGACCGAGAACAATACCTTGTTTTACCCTAACATGGCACTTCTCTCAATTTAAGACCAAGTTCTTCTCGATACATCTCTGTAGAACTAGTGTTATATGGTGTAAACATTGATCAAATGAGTAACCAAAGATAGAAAAATCATCCATAAAGACCTTAAGGAATCGTTCAACCATATCAGAAAAAATATTTAACATGCATCGTTGAAATGTAGCAGGTGCATTACATAATCCAAATGGCATCCTCCTATATGCAAAAGTGCCAAAAGGGCAAGTGAAAGTGGTTTTCTCTTGATCTTTTGATGCTATAGGAATCTGATTATATCCTGAGTAGTCATCTAGAAAGCAATAAAATTCATGACCTGCTAATCTATCAAGCATTTGATCGATAAATGGTAAAGAAAAATGGTCTTTACGTGTGACAGAATTCAACTTTCTATAATCAATGCATACACGCCATCCTGTAATTACTCTAGTTGGTATCAATTCATTATCAGCATTCGTAACTACAATGACTCCTGACTTTTTGAGGACAACTTACACAGGACTAACCCATGAACTATCAGAAATTGGGTAAATGATACCTACATCTAATAGTTTAAGGACTTCAGTTCTAACCACTTCTTTCATATTGGGATTTAACCAACGTTGCATTTCCCTAGTAGATTTAGCATTTTCATCAAGGTGAATATAATGCATGCAGTCTACTGGATTTATACCTTTTATGTTGCTATGGTCCATCCTAATGCTCCTTTGTGCTCTTTTAAAACATCCAACAAGTTAACTTTTTGTTTGTTATGGAGGGATGCTGAGATGATTACCGATAAAGTACTTTCTTCCCCCAAAAATACATATTCCAGAGTGTTGGATAATGGTTTGAGCTCGAGTTTTGGTGGTGTTTCTGATGATGGAATGAGTTTCTTCTCTGATGGTGCTAGTTGTTCAACTCTTGACTTCCATTTATTAGTGTCTATAGATGATGCTGAGTCAAGTAGGGCGTTGACCTCATCGACCGATCTGTCAATATCAAAATCCAAACCAAGGAGAGTTAAACATATTTGTAAAGGGTCATCAATAAGGTTTGAAACAAAAGTGTCATCAACTAATGCTTCAATTAAATCCACATCAACAATTCCATCATCTGTATTGTGTGGTTGTTTGGCAATGTTGAAGATGTTAAGCTCCATAGTCATGTTGCCGAAGGACAACTGCATATTTCCAGTCCTGCATTGAATGTGAGCATCTGCAGTTGCCAATAAAGGTCGGCCTAGGATAATAGGGATTTGCTTCCTTGAATCTTGTATTGGTTGAGTGTCAATTACAATGAAATCAACAGGAAAATAAAACTTGTCTACCTAGATAAGCACGTCCTCCACAATACCACGAGGTATTTTCGTGGATCGATTTGCAAGTTGTAACACCTTTGGAGTTGGGTGTAATTCTCTAAGTCTAAGTTTCACAAAAACTGAATAAGGCAACAAATTTACACTAGCTCCTAAATCCAACAAAGCATTCTCAATTGTGCAGTTCCCTATGCTATATGAGATAGTGGGGGAACCTGGATATTTGCATTTTAGAGGAATTTTATGTTGGAGTATAGAACTAATATTTTCTGTTAAAAATACCTTCTTTTGAACATGCATATTTCTCTTTTTAGTACACAAGTCTTTAAGAAACTTAACATAAGATGGAACTTTTTTTATAACATCAAGTAAAGGGATGTTAACATTTACCTATTTGAAGATTTCAAGAATCTCACCTGTGGATTTTTCTTTTTTTTCTTTAGCTAACCTCTGAGGAAATGGAGATTTGGGAACATATTCTCGTGGGTTGGTTTCTTCTTTCTCCTCCGGTGATGAGTCCTCAACACTCACAGGTACAATTTGATTTTCTTTTATCACCGGCATCTCCACTTTGTTGTTGATTTCTTTTTCTTTTCACAAGTTCATGATGACTTTGACCTCTCCATACTGCTATGGTGAACTGGTACTTACTTCATGCACTCCTTTAGGGTTAGGTACTAGTTGACTTGGAAATTTACCTTTCTTAACAGTCATTGCCAATGTCTGAACTGAAGAAGCAAGTTGTCCCACTATCTTCTCGAGGCTTGAAACTGATTGGGCTTGTGAGTTGAAGCCTGCTCTCAACTCATTTTGTAGTCCGTCAATGGTGCGGTTCTATTGCTCAATCGTAGAGTGAGTAAGATTCTTGAGATTTTGGAATGAATCCTCCCATGGTCTGGGCTGAGAGTAATTCTGGTTTCTGATTGAATGGTCTAAATAAGGGCTGAGAGGCTTGAGGATTTTGAGGAATTTGTTGCATTGGTGGAGCTGGAGTTGTTGGTCCATTCTGTTGGAATCCTTGAGACCATGAAAAATTAGGGTGGTCTCTCCATCCAGGGTTATATGTGTTGGAGTATGGGTTGTAATTCGATGGTTTTCTCATTACGCCTATAGCGTTGGCTTGATCTGAGTATGAGTTATAGTCATGTGACTCTGTTGATTTAGCAGTCAATAACGACACTATTTATCAAGCGAGACCTTCAACTATCTCCTTGACTTCTTTGATTTCTAAACTTGACTTGCCAATGTGAACCTCATTTACTCCATTAATTCTTCTAGTATTCATGAGTGATCAACTCCATTGTTGGGAATTATCTGCTTGTCGCTGGAAGAATTCACAAATTTCTGTTGCACTTTTTGACATTAGCTCTCCTCCACTTGCTGCCATTAACCATTCTTGCACATTCGACAATAATCTCTCCAAAAAGTATTGGCATTGGTGTCATTTCTCGTATCTATGACGTGGACACTTCAAGAGTAGCCAATTGAATCGCTCCCATGTTTCAAAAAACTGCTCGTCATCTCTCTGGGTAAACTTTGAGATTTCCCTGTGAATAGCATTGGTTTTATGCACTGGGAAATATTTATTTAAAAATTTTGTTACCATTTGTTCCCATGATGCAATGCTATTAGGAGACAAAGTATTTAACCATGAACGAGCTCTATCCTTTAAAGAAAATGAAAATAATCTGAGTTTTACATCATCATATGAAAAATTCTCATATTTAAATATTTAACAAATAGCGTAAAAATCATTCAAATGATTGTATGGGTCCTCATTTTCTAGACCATAAAATGTGGGGAGACAATTTAGTACACTAGGTTTTAGTTTAAATCTCCTAGCAGCTACATTTGGATACCTTATACATGATGTGCTCAAATTAGTTAAAGGACTGAAGTAGTCCTCAAATGGCCTCTCCTGTGGTGCTTGTAAATCCATTTTATTTTTAACATTTTTGTGTGTGCGAAGTGTTTTCTCAAGTGACCATGCATGTAAAACAAATAAAATAAAACTAAAGATGAGAAAAAAAACAAATAAAAATAAAGAAGAGGGAGAAATTACGATACTAACCTTATGGCGCTATTACAACCTTACTATAAAAATACACAAAACAAATATGTGAAATAAATTAACTAAAAAAATTAGTAAGATAAATAAAAATCACAAAGAAAAAATAACTTGAAAATTAAATTACATATTTTTAAAGAAGAGAAAAAAAAAGAAATATTAACATCTAAATGTAAGTTCACTTTTTAAAAAAAAATTAAGAAAACAATTAAATGGAAATATTCACAAAAATTAATTCTATGAATTAAAATTACTTACCTCCTCGGCAACAGCGTTAAAAACTTGTTGTGTAAATTTTATTGAACTCGCAAGCGCACGAATCTGTTGTAGTATAGATCAATGGTGATGAGTGTCGATCCCACGAGGAGGTAGATTTTAATTATATATAGAATTAATTTTGTAAATAGGTGATTGGATTTGTGGTGGAAATAATTTAGAATATGCTAAAACTTAAATTAAAATGGCAAGAATAAATTCTAAAATTGAAATTGAAATGACAAGAATAAATTGAAGAGAATTCTATTAAATTGACGTACTTGGATATCTGGATCCGTATCAACATGCATCATGAGCTAAATATTCCTTATTAATACCAATTAAATCATGAGGGGGGGAATCCACACCTCATGAACCACGCTCTAATAAATATGGTGCTAAGGGCTTATAGTGCCAAATAATAATAATCTTATACTAGGGAGCCGGTGAAACTAGGGCGGTACTAGACAAGATTATTATTATTTGTCAACGAAAAGTCAAAACATCCACAAAAACTAGAGGGGACGAGAAAATAAATTTACCAAATAGAGCCCATGACACATTTTGAGACTTCACCTTCAACCTAACCTTGAAATAAAATTAGCCACTCATAATTGAACTAGGGGTAAAATGAAAATTTATTAAAATACGTAGAAAATACAAGATAGAGAAGGAATTACAGAAAATAGAGTCCAAAAATAGATTCAGAGGTCCCAAATTAGGGGGAGAGGCCCTCTTTTTATAGATACATCGTGTAAATTATGGTCATCGGATTAAAAACATTTTGGACACTTAGGATTGCGCCACGTCATCAGTCAACAGTACGCGTGAACAGTAAAACAGTTTCTTTGCACACAGTTTGAACAGTAATGCAATTTGCATAGTAAATAATCTCATATATTACATGTACCGTATGCGCGTTTTTGGTCCACTAATATGCGTATATGTGAACAGTGCCATTTTTCCTTTTATACTCCTCCTAAAGTTTTCGACCGTCCTGAGTTCAAAAGTGATGTCCGTTTTGTCATTTGTTCTCTCGTTTATTGTGAAATGACTATGATGCCCCTAAAATACATAAAATACTTAATTAAAATAAAACATACATAATTAAATTATAAAAAGCTAAAACACATAAAAATAAGGGTTGTTAGTAAGACTTAGAATGTAAAATGACGGCTTTCTCCTTTATAAATATGCATTTTCTAACACTCAACACACTCCCCAACCAGCTTATTGTTAGTCCCTAGCAAATAAAGCGAAAAAAAATTCAAAAATCTTTTTTTTTTAAACACTATTGTTTATTTAATCAGACTAATGATAACAATCAAATAAAAGTATAAGCATTATCTCAACTCTAAAGAAACATCACACCCACATCATCCACATGAATCAACCAAGTAGACTTTGTCACAGCTACCTTCAAGAATGACATGTCAAACTCCAAAATCTCACTGGAAGTAGTGACACTCTCATCAAAGAAATTAACCCAATAAAAATAGTCACTCCAATGAATGGTAATTGAGAGAAAATAATTAAGAAATGATATCACATGCTCTCATAAAAATGAAAGAAATATGCTCTCAACTTAGAAATAATACAATCTCAAGTCAAATAAAGATACTAGTCAACCAAATTTATTTATTTATTTATTTATGCATCACTACATCCTTTTAGCCCATATAACTAGCTTCTACTTCAGACTATAATTTCCTAAAATTAAGAAGGACTTTTATTAGGACGTAACGTAGGCTAGGGACATGACTAACAAAAAAGAGAAATAGGAAAAATAAAGTGTATGTTTGAGAAAAATGCAGAGGAATTTTTTTTTTTGAAGTTGTAAGATGAATTTCACCTATTATTTTTTTAAACAACAATTTTTTTCTTCTTTTTTTTTAAGAAACAACAGTTTTTTTTTTAAACTAGGCATAACTTCACTGTACAAAATGTTTATTTACATTTTTCTCAAACATAAATAGGTGATAGATCTTGTAAGATATTAGGTAATATTCCAAATCGGAGTGGGTCAAGATGATAAGTTGACAAAGAAAATGTTTTTCTTTTTAAAGGCTCAAAAGGGTTAACTATGGATATTTGATAAAAGTGATGGCTAGAAAGGCTCAAACAGATCAAAGATGGCATTTCCATCATCTTTTAGGGCTCTAAATAATCTTCCATATCTACTAATTAGATGGGCCTCCAAATGTAGCAACACATTTTTTTAATTTTTATTTTTTTTGGGTTAACTCAAAAGAAATCTAGAGATCGTGTATACATTAATAAACTGTTAAGCTGTATAAAGAATGGGCAAAAGAGTTACTATCCAAGAAAAATGATAGGCTCAAAAACTCACTTGGTATTTATTATGACATGGTTATTCTTTCAAATAACTCATATTTATCTCCGACATTAACATGTAGAGTAACAAACTCAGTGTAACATCACTTCAAACTAAAGATAATACAAATACTAAAATTTGAAATTCATCATGTCATCCAATGTTAAAACAAATCAATTTTTTTTTTAACAACAGCCTACCCCCAACCTATTCTCAACATGAAAGGAAAATATACATGCAGAAATATGAAAATGATGCAGAAAAACTAATTAGAAAATAATAGAAAATGAAAATTATTTTTTTTAACTTAAGAAGATGCGTTTCTATAGGCACTACACTCCATATTCAACCATCTCCAACTCAATTTTTTTTTGAAAATGTATATTTATAAAGGAGAAATTAAAAAGAAGAAGAAAAATGAACATCAAAACATAATAAAGAAAAAGAAAATATTTAAATTTTTTAATTTTTTTTTCAAACAATGAAGATGCGTTTCTAGAGAAGGGGTATTGACGTTTCATAAGAAACGGTGGGAGCGACCCAAGAATTTGGCGGTGCAAAGCAGGGAATAGTGGTGTGAGTAAATCGGTATTTATCAATAAAATGGCGGCAAAGTATGAAATTGAAAAATTTAACAGAAATAATTTTTCGTTGTGAAAAATGAAGATGAAAGCTGTATTGAGGAAAAATAATTGCTTGGCAACAATTGGAAAAAGGCTCATGGAGATAACTGATGACAAGTGGAACGAGGTAGATGGCAACGACATTTTTTATCTACACTTGGCACTTGCAGATGGAGTATTATCTAGTGTGGTAGAGTAAAACACAGCGAAGGAAATATGAGATACTCTTACAAAATTGTACGAGACCAAGTCACTACACAACAAAATCTTCTTGAAGAGAAAACTCTATACTCTTCGAATGGCGGAATCTACAATGGTGACATATCACATCAACACTTTGGGACAAATGGATAGTCATGGGTACAAAACTCATATGGAAAATGGAATTATGAAGATCGTTAAAGGCGCGCTTGTATTGATGAAGGCAAAAAAGATCGGTGCTAATCTATTCATACTTAAAGGAGAAACACTACAAAAGAGTGATGCGTGTGTCGCATCAAATGGAGAAGAGTCAATGATGATGTGGCATCTCAAACTTGGCCACATGTCGGAACAAGGTTTGAAGATTCTCTCGGAGCGAAAATTGCTTCCGGGGCTCAAATCGGTAAGTTTACCATTTTGCGAGCATTTTGTTATAAGTAAGCAATATAGATTAAAATTCAGTAGATCTATTGCTAGAAGAAAATGCATTCTAAACTTGATTCATTCTGATGTTTGGGAATCAGCGGATATATCTATGGGAGGTACAAAGTACATGGTGACTTTCATTGATGATTATTCCAAAAGATGTTGGGTGTATTCAATTAAGAAAAAGTCAGATGTATTTCCAGTGTTTAAAGAATACAAAGCATGGGTGGAACTTGAATCTGGTAAAAAGATCAAGTGCTTGAGGACAGATAATGGTGGAGAGTATACAGATGGCGAGTTTCTTGCTTTTTGTAAGCAAGAAGGTATTCAGAGACAGTTCACGGTATCATACACTCTTCAACAAAATAGAGTGGCGAGGCGGATGAACAGAACTCTTACTGAAAGAATAAGAGATATGTTGAGGATTGCTGATCTACCCAATTCCTTCTGGGCAGAAGCAGTCAAAACTGCTTGTTATATAATAAATCGATCGCCATCTACAACTATTGGGTTGAAGATAGCGATGCATATGTGGGCTGGAAAGCCAGCTGATTATTCATACCTACATGCATTTAGATGTCTTGTGTACATGATGTACAATACTCAAGAAAGAACAAAGCTGGATCCAAAATCTAAAAGATGTATCTTCTTGGGATATGCTGATGGAGTAAAGGGGTATCGTCTGTGGGACCCTACTGCCCAAAAGATCGTCATCAGGAGAGATGTTATCTTTATAGAAGATCAACTGCAAAGGAAAAATGAGAATGATAGCACTGTAAAAGAAAAGTCAGAGACTGTATCGGTATATGTGAAAAATAATCCAGAAGATTCAGATTCTTCTGAAGCAGTAACAAAGCACGATGAACAATAACTAGTCGAGTCCGAGGCTCTAGAAGTTCGTCGATCAACTTGTGAGAGACGACCGCCAACGTGGCACTCGGAGTATGTCACAGAGATCAACGTTGCATACTGTCTTTTAATAGATGATGAAGAGCTTTCAACTTTCCATGAAGCTTTAAACAACTCAGATGTTGCTTTGTGGATGACAGCAATGCAGGAAGAAATTGAAGCTCTACACAAGAATAAGACATGGGAACTTGTACCACTACCTCATGGAAGAAAAGCCATTGGAAACAAATGGGTCTACAAGATCAAACGTGATGGCAATGACCAAGTGGAGCGGTATCGTGCGAGATTGGTGGTGAAAGGATATATTCAGAAAGAAAGTATTGACTTCAATGAGATATTTTCTCCGGTGGTTCGACTCACAACAGTCAGAGTAGTCTTGGCAATATGTGCTACATTTGACTTACATCTTGAGTAGTTAGATGTGAAAACTGCATTTCTTCATAGAGAACTTGAAGAAGAAATATATATGCTCCAACCAGAAGGTTTTGCAGAAATAGAAAAGGAGAACTTGGTTTGCAGGTTGAACAAATCTCTATACGATCTCAAACAGGCGCCGAGGTTTTGGTATAAGAGATTTGATTCCTTCATTATGAGCCTTGGTTACAACAGACTCAGTTCAGACTATTGTGCATATTACAAAAGGTTTGAAGATAATGATTTCATCATTTTGTTGTTATATGTGGATAACATATTGGTAGCAGGCCCCAACAAAGATCGAATCTAAGAATTGAAGGTACAATTGGCTAGGGAGTTTGAAATGAAGGACTTGGGACCAGCAAATAAGATTCTAGGGATGGAAATACACTGAGACAGAAATAACAGGAAGATTTGGCTTTCACAGAAGAATTACTTGAAGAAAATCTTGCGACGCTTCAACATGCAAGATTGTAAATCAATTTCTACCCCACTTCCTGTTAATTTCAAATTATCCTCAAGTATGTGTCCTAGCAATGAAGCAGAGAGGAAGAAGATATCTCGAGTACCGTATGCATCAGCAGTGAGAAGTTTGATGTTCGCTATGATATGTACAAGACCAGACATTGCACAAGCAGTGGGAGCAGTTAGTTAATACATGGTGAATCCTTGAGGAGAGCATTGGATAGTTGTGAAGAGGATTCTGAGATACATCAGAGGAACCTCAGATGTTGCATTATGCTATGGAGGATTAGAATTTACTGTCAGGGGCTATGTGGATTCAGATTTTGCAGGAGACATTGATAAAAGGAAATCCACTATTGGTTATGTGTTTACACTTGCGGGAGCAACTGTAAGCTGAGTTTCGAAACTGCAAACTGTTGTGGCTTTATTTACAACAGAAGCAGAGTATATGACAGCTACACAAACTTGTAAGGAAGTTATTTGGATACAAAGGTTATTGGAGGAGCTCGAGCACAAACAAGAGAAAATTCCTGTGTTTTGTGATAGTCAGAGTGCCTTGCATATTGCAAGGAATCCATCATTTCATTTCAGGACAAAGCACATAGGAGTTCAGTATCACTTCGTTCGAGAAGTAGTGGAAGACGGAAGTGTAGATTTACAGAAAATCCATACGAAGGAGAACCTAGCAGATGTTTTGACCAAGCCGATAAATATTGACAAGTTTATCTGGAGTAGATCCTCTTGTGACATAGCAAAAACGTAGGCAACATGATTATGGCGAAGCAGAAAGGATGGTGTGGAGATTGATTAATTCTCAATCTAATCTCCAAGTGGGAGAATGTGAAAAGTCATTGTTTCTAGAAGCTCTGCATCTAAAAGCACATGGCTTTGAAACTTTGATTCAAAGAAGAAGAAAAAGAATTTGACAGCAGCCCAAAGAAAAGGAAGCACACGGCTTTGACAAAGAAAAAAAATAGTTATTTTAATACCCAATTTTGGCTATATAAAGGGAGCTCTACATTTTGATTTCTGCATCCAATTTTGTAGAGAGAGCCGAGACCTGTGAGAAGAAAATCTTACAGATCAAAGAATCTTGAGTGATTAGTGTTTTGAGAGTTCAGGTGTTATTGAGATTTTGGGAAGTGAGCTAAAATACTACAACACTTGTAACTCCTTTTCACTAGTAAAATATTTCCTTCTGTCTTTGCCTGTGGATGTAGGATAAAAGCCGAACCACGTAATTTCTAGTGTCCTCTATTGTGCTTGTTCTTTATTTTCTTCCAATTTTACTTTAACTGTATGTCTGCTTCACCCATCAATTTCTTAACACATTCATCATTTTATGGTCAACTCTATACTACTGCTATGGTTTTAGAGGTTTTTGTGTCTAAGGGCTGCTGGCCACACGTATTCGGCTTTGAATGTGATTCTCTTGCTATTACTTATTTTGAGCGTTCAAAATATCACCTTGAGATCTCTATGTTTGTTGGTTGAATTGTATTTGTTGTATTAAACTTGATTTTTTCATTTTTTAATGAATACTGATAAATTTTTAATGTCAAATTTTATTTTAAATAGTGTATTAATTATTGAGTGATTGATAATTTTTAATAAAATTTAAGTAAAACAATTATATTAATTAATTAATATTATATTATATTTTTTAAAATAAAAAATTTAAGACGTGTGATATTTCTTTGTTGATTAATATTAGAACTTACACGTGATTTCACAATTAACGCCTTCATGATTTGAAAGGCGATGCATTCATCTGAATACAATATCGAATTGAATAAAAATTTACAGCGCGCAAAGTTCATGGAACTGGAATCTAAAACTGGCTCTGGCTGTAGTCTTATGGATATAATCTTTTCTCAACCAACGCAGTGGGACCTTTGAAAAACAAAAAATAAAAAAAAGTTCGCTTTAATTTTGGGTTCCGCAGGTGTACTGCATGCACGCCCCTTCAATTTTGACAAATTTTTTTTATTCACAATTTGTATATAAATAATATTATAGTACTTTTTACCTACATCTACGACATTTTAAAAATACTTATTTAAATACAATTAAAACATAAAAATAATTTGATTTATAATTAAAATAACCATATTCTTTGTAAAAAAAATACAAAAGGACAATCGAGTATATATATTTTAAAATAAGATTATTAGTTTGGACAATTATTTTACGTTTACTAATTATACACTAATTACATGAGCATATTAACTAGTTACTAAAAGCCATACCTGTTTTGTTGTAGTTCTTGTTCAAGAAAGTAGTTTTGAAATGAATTTGATATCTTTTTTTTTAATGTCTAGATATGTGAATGAAAAAGTACTTTTGCATTAGCAAAATATATATTTTATATAGATTTTGACGTTGTGGAAACGTTAAAGGTTGAAAGATAGACGATACAAAAGTTTCTAAATAACGAAGTTTTATTGATTAAGTTTGAATTAACAAATGTAGGTTTTTGGACCCGTTTATATAATAACCTTAAATATTGTAAATTTACCAAAATAGGGAAATATGAAATATTATTTTGTAACAAAATTGTCCCAATTTAACAAAAAATCCAAAACAAACGGTACCCCAATACGACATCTAAAAAAAAGAGATAAAAATCCTTAATGAAAAAGAAAAAATAAAAAAAATCTTAAAACTAAAAAATGACCAGGAAGAAAGTGGAATTTTTGTCTTGACCATGGGAAAGAATGACACAAGAAATTCTGGATTTGATTCGTCTTGTGTCAACCTCTCAAACGATATATTGCCAAAAATGGATATTTGTAGCCCAAGCTCTGCCCTCTGGAAGATACTTTACTCCTCCCATGCAACCATGCTTCATCAGATTTTTAGATTAATTATGATAAAAATAATAGCGACACTATGCAGTAAAAAATATTCAATGTGTTATTCAATTATTAGAAAATTTCAAAAATTAATTTTAATTAAAAAATAAATGTCATAAATTGGAGATTAATTGCTCAATTATCCAAGATATTTTCGTGATTGATAGACATGTCAACATAGGAATTAGCTTGAGGTAGTTACAACTTTGGCACTACAGGAGGTAGCAATATGATAAAATAGAGTATAAAAATATAAGATTCTTCATATAATAGAGCTCTTAACGGGGATACGGATGTGAGAGAAATCATCCTAATATTTTATAAATAAATTGTAAATGATAAACGTGTAATTGGCTCTACCAAATTTGAAAGTTAAATAGAACTTCAGCTCTCAAATCAAATCTAGCGGTCTAGCTAAGAAGAGACAATTTAAGGGATCTAGTTCTTTGGGCACCATAGTCATGGCCTTTGTTCGTTCCATAAAATCGTCTCATTTATTTAATTTTTTTCAACGAATTTAAAGCAGCACTATTGTTGATATAAACAAATGCTTAGTTAATATCTTCTTAATTTTTGTATTAACTTAAAAATTAGAGTATCAATATATACATATTTTTTTTGACCACGAGGTATCCTGGGAGGGCTCCAATTGTGGGAGGTACCTTTAAACCCGTATCATAACCCAGATTAGAAGTCTCTGCTCGAATCGAGAGACACAGGTTCTCCCAACAAATGCGACTTCCCTGCAACTCGAACTGAGGAGCAAACCAAGTCAAGCTACTTAAAGGAACTCCATTTCCAGTGAAGCCAACACTTTATTGGTAATATATACATTCTTTTTAATAAAGCGGGATCTTTTACACTTGATAGGGTAGAAAAAAAAAATAATTACGGGGAATCAAAGGTTCATTTAGCTAGCAACTAAGTCCAGCGGCATATTACTTGTCTCCCGATTTTGTAATTATTCTATTCTTCTAGATCTTATTGAGAAAAACGTGATACGATGTTTAATAATTTTTTAGTATTCTCTGAACATAATTACAAAATTATGTTCTCTAAACATTTTTTTTCCTTAATGAATTAAAAGCAGTACTATTGTTGATATAAACAAATGTGGATATAGCAAAACAATAGTATATGAATGCTTAGTTAATTATCTAGTTAGCTTGCAATTAAGTCTAGAGACATATTATTTGTTTCTCAAATTTGTAATTATTCTATTTGTTTAGATTTTATTGAGTCAAACGTGATGCAATGTTTAAACTTTATTTCGTTGCATTGATGACAAGATCAATTACGTAAATGATAAAGAGATGCATGAATGTTCTCTAAACATAATAATGTTTGATAACTTTATATCTGGAAAGAGTTCTTCCATAGGATTTGTACAAGGAAGTGAAAATGATGAGAAAGGGACAATCCCACGCCCGGGCTGGACATCAAAAAGAGTAATTTAAATATTTCAAGTCAACATCTTATAAATGTTTTTAGAAAGTTTATCACAAAGGTTAAATTAGTGACAAACACTTAGAATTGACTGTCTTCAATCCAAATAGATTAAATTTTATCTAATTAATAATTTATTAATAAAAAAATTTTGATTACTGAAATAGTGAAAAATAAAAGAAAATAACACACTCTTTGTATTATTACTGATAATAGTATTATCCAGCAGTAGACACACTAGACAAAATAAGAGCTTAGACATCACTCTCATAAATAGAAGTTGATTCTAAAATTGACATTGCATAAGACACACAAAAAATATAATTATCTTACATAAAGTAGATGCTCCTATTAATCAAAATTGATTTTAAATTTAATTAACCTTATCTTGTGTGATACATTAGACAAATACAAGTGGCTTATACATATGGCAATTGGCGACACTCTTACTAATATATAATTTCTTTAGTGAAATGAAAGGAGTTCATTGAATGATATAAAAATTTATACTTTTGATTTAAAAAAGCTAATTACCTATAAAATTATTTTAATAAAAGTATATTATGTGTGTATTACGAAATGTAAAGCCACTCTTGTCTAGACAATTGATTATATAGATAATAAAAAGAAAAAAAATTAATTCGGCTCTTGACTGAGTTCGAAGCTTCAGCATATTAATATTTACTTTCCCTCTTTTGAAACCCTAAGTACGCGTTCAATACTCTATTTTTCGTTGGGTTGGGTCCCATCCGTTGGATCTGAGCCAGCGGATACTGGTGAGCTGTTTTGTTAAACGTGTCATGGATTTGACTTGATGTCCAAACTTTTCAAAGTTTCAACTATCAATTTCAATAATTAGAGACTTGGAAAAAAATAGCCGCTACCGTCCAAACATGTAGTAAGTTAAACGTGTCATGGACTTGACCTGAATGTTTCTTGGTTTTTTCTTGCTCCCTCTCCCTTCTTTTGATGTCCAAACTTTTCAAAGTTTCATATTATTACGCTATCAATTTAAATAATTAGAGATTTGGGGAAAAAAAAATTCGGCTAAGAAACTAATGAATTAATCTATATTTGTCATTATCAAGACACAGAAAGGTCCAACAAAACAGTATGAGAACAAGCATTGAAAAATTAAATTGGCTTTACGTGTTTATATCGAATCTTTTTTTTTTTTTTTCAAGTTATTGCGCACCCACTTTAATGCTCGATATATCACAACTTAAACGTATTTGAACCTCTTACGTACTTTGAATGTAAATTGTTAATCAAGTAGACTATTTTTAAGTATTTTATATTTGAAGCTTTAATTACAAAAAATATTATCTATTCAGATTGGAAAGATTTAACACTCAATTCTAAGTGTTTGTCACACTTATTATAAACTAGTCAGCATTAACTTTTGAAAACGTCGAAACATGACAAATTAAGTTAGATTTTTAACGATTTTATTGAGAGCTGAAAGAAAGTTTGAGAATACTCTTTTGATACCCGAAGATGGTAAACTAAACGCTTCGTGGACTTCAAAATTAATTTCTCGGTTATTTCATTTATTCTTGAGTTTAAAAAGATACTCTTGTGATGTCCAAAACTTCAAAGTTCTAGTGGCAAAAAAAAACAAAAATTCGGTTCAGAAATTAATCTATTAATCAACTTTCGTTATTATCAAGATGCAGACGTGTGAAACGATAGGTCCAACAAAACGGTATGTGATTTGCTAAAAAATCTATAGGAGGTACTTACATGATTGCTTAAATACGCTAGCAAATAGCTATTCGATACTAGTGAAATGGGTGCATTGTCCATCCAATAATAAAATCTCTAATGTGATTTTCAACGGTGCCTCATGAAATACACATGAAGTTTTTCAATTCATAGGAGTATAATGAAGGGAACAAGGAGGAGAGAAAATAGGTCTATTATTAAAGAGGGTGGAAACTGTCGTTTGTTTATTTTAAAGAAAAAATTCTCGTCAATTTCCTAACCTCTAGATTGATTATAATTATTATAGTTTAACAGTTAAAGATTTTGTGTCTAAATTTGTCTACAAAAAGTCGGGCTCCTGATCCTATCCCATACCTCATTGTGTTAATACAGATACATTGTTAAGTCATACAGTTTAATAGAATTATTGTTAATGTCTAATAATGTTATATGATTTAATAGCATTAAAATATGATTTTATTATGCGCACAATTTAAAAGTCCATCTGCTTTAAAAAAAAATAAAGGCGGTATATTGCCTTGTGTCAACATTTGAAATGGTATATTGCCCAAAATGGACACCTGTAACCTAAGCTATGCCTTTTGGAAGATAGCCTACTCCTCCCACGCAACCATGCTTCATCAGATTTTTAGATTAATAATGATAAAAATAATAGCGACACTATGCAATAAAAAAAATTCAATGTGTTATTCAATTATTAGAAAACTTCAAAATTTCATTTTAATTAAAAAATAAAGGTCATAAATTGGAGATTAATTGCTCAACTATCCAAGATATTTTCCAGATTGATAGATATGTCAACATAGGAATTAGCTAGAGGTAGTCACAACTTTGGCACTACAAGAGGAGCAATATGATAAAATAGAGTATAAAAAAAATAAGATTCTTCATATAATAGAGCTCGTAATGGGGATATGGATGTGAGAGAAATCATCCTAATATTTTATAAATAAATTGTAAATGAAAAACGGGTAATTTGTTCCACGAAATTTGAAAGTTATATAGAACTTCAGCTCTCGAATCAAATCTAGCGGTCCAGCTAAGAAGAGACAATTTAAGGGATCTGGTTCTTCGGGCACCATAATCATGGCCTTTGTTCGTTCCATACAATCGTCTCATTAATTTTATTTTTTTTCAATGAATTTAAAGCAGCACTAGTATTGTTGATATAAACAAATGCTTAGTTAATATCTTCTTAATTTTTGTCTTAATTTAAAAATTAGAGTATTAATATTTTTTTTTTAATAGAGCGGGATCTTTAACACTTGATCTGTTAGGAAATTGGTGGTGAAAGCAGACACGCAGCTAAAGTAAAATTGTAATAAAATAAAGAACAAATGTAAAAGAGGATACCAGAAATTACGTGATTCGGCTTTTAGCCTACGTCCACGGGCGAAAACAGAAGGAAATATTTTACTAGTAAAAAGGAGTTACAAGTATTATAGTATTTTAGCTCACTTCCCAAAACCCTAAATACACCCAAACTCTCTAAATCACTAATAACATGAGCTTATAAATTTAAGCTCAAAACTCTCTCACAATTCTCCAATTCTCTCTATGGAATTGAATACTTCTTGAAAATGGAATGCAAAATGAGGGTGGGAAGCCCTCTTTATATAGCCAAATTTTGGCTACTGTTCACGTAATTTTTTTTTTTTCACGGGCTGCTGCCAAACTTTATTCTTTCTTCTTTCTTCTCTTTTCAAACAAAGCCGTAATCTTATTTCTTTGGGCTACTGTTGAATGCTTCTTCTGAATTCAAAGCCGTGTGCCCACAGGCTTTGAATTCAAACATCTAGAAGCACAGCTTCTAGATGCTGCCATATGTTCACATTCTCCCACTTGGAGATTTAATTGAGGATTAATCAATCTCCACACCATCCTTTCTGCTTCACCATAATCATGTTGCCTACGTTGCTGCTAGGCTACAAGAGGATCTACTCCAGATAAACTTGTCAGTATTTATCGGCTTGGTCAAAACATCTGCTAGGTTCTCCTTCGTATGGATTTTCTGTAAATCCACACTTCCGTCTTCCACTACTTCTCGAACGAAATGATACTGAACTCCTATGTGCTTTGTCTTGAAATGAAAGGCTGGATTCCTTGCAATATGCAAGGCACTCTGACTGTCACAAAACACAGGAATTTTCTGTTGTTTGTGCCCGAGCTCCTCCAATAACCTTTGTATCCAAATAGCTTCCTTGCAAGCTTGTGTAGCTGCCATGTATTCTGCTTCTGTTGTAGATAAAGCCACAACGGTCTGCAGTTTCGAAACCCAGCTTACAACTGCTCCCGCAAGTGTAAACACATAACCAGTAGTAGATTTCCTTTTATCAAGGTCTCCTGCAAAATCTGAATCCACAAAGCCCATGACAATAAACTCTGATCCTCCGTAACATAATGCAACATCTGAGGTTCCTCTGATGTATCTCAGAATCCTCTTCACAGCTATCCAATGCTCTCCACCAGGATTCGCCATGTATCGACTAACTGCTCCCACTGCTTGTGCAATGTCCGGTCTAGTACATATCATAGCGAACATCAAACTTCCCACTGCTGATGCATACGGTACTCGAGACATCTCCTTCCTCTCCGCTTCATTGCTAGGACACATACTTGAGGATAATTTGAAATTAACAGGAAGTGGGGTAGAAATTGACTTACAATCTTGCGTGTTGAAGCGTCGCAAGATTTTCTTTAAGTAATTTTTCTGCAAAAGCCAAATCTTCCTGTTATTTCTGTCTCGGTGAATTTGCATCCCTAGAATCTTGTTTGCTGGTCCCAAGTCCTTCATTTCAAACTCCCTAACCAACTGTGCCTTCAATTCTTGGATTCGATCTTTGTTGGGACTTGCTACCAACATGTCATCCACATACAACAACAAAATAATGAAATCATTATCTTCAAACCTCTTGTAATATGCACAATGATCTGAACTGAGTCTGTTGTATCCAAGGCTCATAATGAAGGAATCAAATCTCTTATACCAACACCTCGGCGCCTGTTTGAGACCATATAGAGATTTGTTGAACCTGCAAACCAAGTTCTCCTTTCCTGTTTCTGCAAAACCTTCTGGTTGGAGCATATATATTTCTTCTTCAAGTTCTCCATGAAGAAATGCAGTTTTCACATCTAACTGCTCTAGATGTAGGTCAAATGTAGCACACATTGCTAATACTACTCTGACTGTCGTGAGTCGAACCACTGGAGAAAATATCTCATTGAAGTCAATACCTTCTTTTTGACCATATCCTTTCACCACCAATCTCGCACGATACCGTTCCACTTGGTCATTGTCATCACGTTTGATCTTGTAGACCCATTTGTTTCCAATGGCTTTTCTTCCACGTGGTAGTGGTACAAGTTCCCATGTCTTGTTTTTGTGTAAAGCTTCAATTTCTTCCTGCATTGCTGTCATCCACAAAGCAACATCTGAGCTGTTTAAAGCTTCATGGAAAGTTGAAGGCTCTCCATCCTCTGTTAGAAGACAGTATGCAACATTGATCTCTGTGACATACTCCGAGTGCCACGTTGGCGGTCGTCTCTCACGAGTTGACCGACAAACTTCTGGAGCCTCGGACTCGACTGGTTCTTGTCCCTCGTGCTCTGGTGCTGCTTCAGAAGAATCTGAATCTTCTGGATTATTTTCCACATATACCGGTACAATCTCTGACTTTTCTTTTACAGTGCTATCATCCTCATCTTTCTTTTGCAGTTGATCGTCTAAAAAGATAACATCTCTGCTGATGACGATCTTGTGGGCAGTGGGGTCCCACAGACGATACCCCTTTACTCCATCAGCATACCCCAAAAAGATACATCTTCTAGATTTTGGATCCAGCTTTGTTCTTTCCTGGGCATTGTACATCACGTACACAGGATATCCAAATGCATGTAGGTAGGAATAATCAGCTGGCTTTCCAGTCCACATCTCCATCGCCGTCTTCAACCCAATAGCTGTAGATGGCAATCGATTTACTATATAACAGGCAGTTTTGGCCGCTTCTACCCAAAATGAATTGGGTAGACCAGCAGTCCTCAACATAGCTCTTATTCTCTCTGTAAGAGTTCTGTTCATCCGCTCTGCCACTCCATTTTGTTGAGGAGTGTATGCCACCGTGAACTGTCTTTGAATACCTTCTTGCTTACAGAAAGCAAGAAACTCGCCGTCTGTATATTCTCCACCATTATCTGTCCTCAAGCACTTGATCTTTTTACCATATTCAAGTTCCACTCGCGCTTTGTATTCTTTAAACACTAGAAATACATCTGACTTTTTCTTAATTGGATACACCCAACATCTTCTGGAATAATCATCAATGAAAGTCACCGTGTACTTTGCACCTCCCATAGATATATCCGGTGATTCCCAAACATCAGAATGAATTAAGTCTAGAATGCATTTATTTCTAGCAATAGATCTACTAAACTTTAATCTATGCTGCTTACTAATAACACAATGCTCGCAAAATGGTAAACTTACCTATTTGAGCCCCGGAAGCAATTTTCGCTCAGAGAGAATCTTCAAACCTTGTTCCGACATGTGACCAAGTTTGAGATGCCACATAATCGTTGACTCTTCTCCATTTGATGCGACACACGCATCACCCTCCTGTAGTGTTTCTCCTTTAAGCATGAATAGATTAGCACCGATCTTTTCTGCTTTCATCAATACAAGTGCGCCTTTAACGATCTTTATAATTCCATTCTCCACATGAGTTTTGTACCCATGACTATCCATTTGCCCCAAAGACAATAGATTTTTCTTCAGGCCATTAACATGTCATACCTCCCCAATTGTGTGAATTGTACCATCAAACATTTTTATTTTAATAGTACCAATACCAGCGATCTCCAAGGCATGATCATTACCCATATATACAGATCCTCCTGAGATAGGTTCATATGTGTGGAACCATTCTCTCCGAGAGGTCATATGCCAGGTAGCTCCTGAGTCTATAAGCCAGACATCAGATAGTCGTTTTTTGCCTTCTGAAACAGTTGTTACCTCACTGTACAGAATTTCACCGTCATCTGAGGTACTTGCTACACACCCCTGAGCATTTGATGACTCAGGTTCTTTGTCCTCTTTTCTCTTACTCCAACACTCTTTCTTGACGTGCCCTTTCTTGCCACAGTTGTAGCATTTTACATTCTTCTTACTTCTGGATTTTGATCTACCATGATTTTGACTCCCACTGGGGCCACGTTCCGTTGATCTCCCTCTCGTCACCGATAGCGCATCCGCTTGCTGCGAACTTGCTTGTCTGTTTTCCTTATTTTTCCGCCTGCTCTCCTCATTTAATACGGAGGCTGCAACATCGTCGAAAACTAGACTGTCCATTGGATTGTTGTTCGTCAGGTTGATGATGAGTTGATCATACGAATCTGGTAGACTTTGAAGTAGAAGCTCTGCACGTTCATTCTCCTTTATATTATGACCCAACATTGTGAGTTGTGAAAATAGAGTCTTCAAGGTGTTGATGTGGTCGGTCACCAGTGTAGATTCCGCCATTCGAAGAGTATAGAGTTTTCTCTTCAAGAAGATTTTGTTGTATAGTGACTTGGCCTCGTATAATTTTGTGAGAGTATCCCATATTTCATTCGCCGTGTTTTTCTCTGCCACACTGGATAATACTCCATCTGCAAGTGCCAAGTGTAGATCAAAAATGGCATTGCCATCTACGTCGTTCCACTTGTCATCAGTTATCTCCATGGGCCTTTCTCCAATTGCTGCCAAGCAATTATTTTTCCTCAATACAGCTTTCATCTTCATTTTCCACAACAAAAAATTATTTTCGTTAAACTTCTCAATTTCATACTTTGCCGCCATTTTGTTGATAAATACCGCACACAAGCTAGTGTACCACCTTGAATAGTTGTGAGTATGTGTGAGAATGTACACCAGGAAAGTTCCCAGGAAAGACTGGAGGGGTCACAATGGTCCCACTTAAAACCCAGTCTCCTTAAGCTCTTATCGCCTTTGTGACAGAACTTTCCTAGACATGTACAACAACCACACAGTTACTTTACTCACACCACTATTCCCTACTTTGCACCGCCAAATCTTGGGTCGCTCCCACCATTTCTTGTGAACAGTACCGTATACGTGAACAGTATCGTATATGTGAACAGTATCGTATATCCGAATAGTACCACTCCACCGTTTCACATGAATAGTACCGTATAAGTGAATAGTAACGTATACGTGAATAGTATCATATACGTCAGTACCCCTTACGTGAACAGTACCCGACTCAAAAAAATACAACCAATAGCTCTGATACCACTGTTAGAAAATTAGTGGTGAAAGCAGACATGCAGCTAAAGTAAAATTGTAATAAAATAAAGAACAAGTGTAAAAGAGGATACCAGAAATTACGTGATTCGGCTTTTAGCCTACGTCCACGGGCGAAAACAGAAGAAACTATTTTACTAGTAAAAAGGAGTTACAAGTATTGTAGTATTTTAGCTCACTTCTCAAAACCCCAATACACTCAAACTCTCTAAATCACTAATAACATGAGCTTATAAATTTAAGCTCAAAACTCTCTCACAATTCTCCAATTCTCTCTATGGAATTGAATACTTCTTGAAAATGGAATGCAAAATGAGGGTGGGAAGCCCTCTTTATATAGCCAAATTTTGGCTACTGTTCACATAATTTTTTTTTTTCACGGGCTGCTGCCAAACTTTCTTCTTTCTTCTCTTTTCAAACAAAGCCGTGATCTTATTTCTTTGGGCTGCTGTTGAATGTTTCTTCTGAATTCAAAGTCGTGTGCCCACAGGCTTTGAATTCAAACATCTAGAAGCACAGCTTCTAGATGCTGCCATATGTTCACATGATCGAGTAGAAAAAAAATAATAACAACGGGGAATCAAAGGTTTATTTAGCTAGCAACTAAGTTATTCTATCCCGATTTTGTAATTATTATATTCTTTTAGATCTTATTGAGAAAAACGTGATACAATGTTTAATACTTTTTTAGTATTCTCTAAACATAATTTTTTTTCTCAATGAATTAAAAGCAGTACTATTGTTGATATGAACAAATGTGGATATAGCAAAACAATAGTATATGAATGCTTAGTTAATTATCTAGTTAGTTTTTGGCTTAACTTAAAAGTTAAGAGTACTTTTGTATATATAAAGCGGGATCTTTTACACTTGATTGAGTAGAAAATAATAATAATAATAATAATAATAATAGGGAATCAAAGGTTTAATTAGTAAATTAGCTAGCAACTAAGTCCAGCGGCATATTATTTCTATCCCAATTTTTTAATTATTCGATTCTTTTAGATTTTATTGACGCAAACGCGATGCAATGTTTAATACTTTATTTCGTTGAATTGATGACAACATCAATTACGTAAATTATAAAGAGCCGCATGAATGTTCTTTAAACATAATAATGTTTGATAGCTTTATATAGCTGGAAAGAGTTCTTCCATAGGATATGTAAAACGAAGTGAAAATAATGTAAAAAGGACAATATATGCTTGCTCTCAACTATGTATTAGTGCGGTGTTCAAGATGAAACACCCTGGCTGGACATCAAAAACAGTAGTTTAAATCTTTCAAGTCAACATGTTTTCAATTAGTGACAAACACTTGGAATTAAGTGTCTTCAATCCAAATAGATTAAATTTTATCTAATTAATATGTGTAATTTGTTATGATCTATCGAACGAAGTATGAGCACATGCACTATATAAATATAAGTACGTGTTCCATACTCTATCTATTTGGGGAGCACACTATATATAAATATAAGAACGAAATGATTCCAAATATAAGTACGTGTTCCATTCTTTTTTTTTTGGCATTAAAAGTTTATTAATAGAAAACGATTACAGTGATTTATCTTTATATACATAAGCATTGTTCTCAGTTGGGGAGCTGGCTAAGGTACAAACGCTGTACCTAACAGCTGCACCTTAACCAGCTTCACAAAGGGTGCATTTAAGAAATTTCTCTCTCCTATGCATGTGTGTCCTTCCACCATTGGATGTGTACGGTACAGAGATAATGTACCGTAGCAAGCTCCCTCAGTTTGGAGCTTCTTCTAACCAAACTTTCTCGATGGATTACATAGAGCTAATTTAGCTAGATAATGTGCAGCTTCATTGCAGGACCGTGGAGCAAATTTCACTTGGAAGGAACTCTCAGAGGAAGATAAGACTCCTTGAATGTCGGAGATTAACCACCTCACTTCACATCTGCTGTGCATTTTGTTACTAATAAGATTACCGACATTGAGAGAACCTAACTCAATTATTGCCAATTGAATGCCTTTGTGCACAGCAGTGTCATGGACTTGAATGTTTCTTGGTTATTTCTTTTGATGTCCAAACTTTTCAAAGTTTCATACTATGACTATCAATTTAATTAATTAGATATTTGGAAAAAAAATCGGCTAAGAAACTAATCAATTAATCTATGTTTGTCATTATTAAGACAGAGACTTGTGAAACCAGAGGTCCAACAAAACAGTTGAGAACGAGCATTGAAAAATTGAAAAATTATAATTGTTAATCAGTTCTAAGTGTTTGTCACACTTATTATAAAATAGTCAACATTAACTTTTGAAAACGTCGAAACATGACAAATTAAGGTAGATTTTTAACGATTTGATTGAGTTGAAAGAAAGTTTGAGAATACTTTTTCGATATCCGACGATGGTAAACTAAACGCTTCGTGGACTTAAAAAATAATTTCTTGGTTATTTCATTTATTCTTGAGTTTTAAAATATATTCTTATGATGTCCAAAACTTCAAAGTTCTAGAGGCGAAAAAAAAAAAGAAATTCGGTTCAGAAATTAATCTATTAATCAATTTTCGTTATTGTCAAGATGCAGACGTGTGAAACGATAGGTCCAACAAAACGGTATGTGATTTGCTAAATAATCCATAAGATGTACTTATATGATTGCTTAAATACGCATTAGCAAATAGCTATTCGATTCTAGTGAAATAGGTGCATTGCCTATCCAATAATAAAATCTCTAATGTGATTTTCAACAGTGCCTCATGAAATACACATCAAGTTTTTCGATTCATAGGAGTATAATGAAGGGAACAAGGAGCAGGAAAATAGGACTATCATTAAAGGTGGAGTCTGTCGTTTATTTATTTTAAAGAAAAAAATTCACGTCAATATTATTCTTAACCTCTAGATTAATTAAAATATTTATAATTTAATATTTAAGATTTCGTGTCAAAGTTTATGGACAAAAAGTGGGGCTCCTATTAAGCGCACAGCTTAAAAGTGTGTCCGCTTGAAAAAAAAATAAGGGCGGCCACACACACATATATATATATGGGTTATTTACATCCTAGACGATATTTTGAACACTTAAATTTTAATAAAAATCTTATTAAAAAATAAATAAATTACTAATAAAGGAAAATTTATTTTAGTATATGTAACATCAGTAATTTTGACACCCATATTACGCACTAATTCGATAATATAACAAATATATGAAAATGAAACGTTTCATGAAAATATTCGCAAGGTTGTTTAGTTGTGCGGAATGTGAACATAAAAATCCCTAATGCTAGGTTCTCTCAATTTGCAAACGTAGCCTTTCCCAACAAGTATCATTATAGAAAACTTTTGCTTAACCCTGTTATTTCAAAATCGTCATTGCAAACTTTGTGTGAATAATCTGTGTCATCATCAATGCAATCTAATGTTGTTTAATGGAAGTTTAGGTCTAGTTCCAGTAATAAGAGTGGTATTCTTAAAACTTAGGTTTTATATTCGACGAGAATGAGTACATGAGTTAATATATCAATATATATATATTGTTGGTAAACATGAAAAGTTACACCCGAGAACAAAGCAGAACAAAAGAACGAGTAATTTAAGAAGCCTTCTTTTTATACTGTATATTTGGACACTGTACTGATGAAAGTGGCATGGTTTGGATGTTCATTTATTTTATTTAAATCAACTTTATATTTATCAATACAAGTTAGTTCGAGTGTGATCAATATTTTTATGGGTACATAGAGTAAATAAAAATATTAGGTAAAAGAAGCTTTTAATATTTAGCATAAGAGTGATAGGTTAAAGTATTTTTTAGTGTTATTTTATAAGACATGTTTGGGGTTGTTAAATCCTGTATTGTTCCGGCTTAGCTCGCTTTATTGAGCCCTTCTTAATAAGAAAAAAAAAAAGAGTATTTTTAAGTGTAAATAGCTCTAACCTTTGTAACAGTGTAGATAATGCAGTGAGATAGCGGAAAAAGAGATAAATCATTTTGCACCTTGTAGAAGAGTAGTCCATTAGTTCTAGATATAATGAGAACTGCATGATGACCTAATCCAAAACAAAGACAATATAACACTATAAATCCTAGATGACTTAAACACCAAACACCGTGAGATTTTAGAACACTACTCGATGCTGCAAGGCCGAGAAAACAAAGCCATTAGGAAAACATACTTGGAGATTTTATTAACTTGACAACTAATAAAACAATAACAAGACAGTGCCAGATCTAGAAAAAATGATTTACTGAAATAAATTACATAACAATTAAATTAAAAAATTATTTTAATAGATTTAGTGGTGGCTAAAATAAATAATAGTAAAGCCATCCAAATAAGTTACTGTAGGTTCTTATTATTTTAATTAAAGCATAGGTATTTATTACTTTTAAAGCTAAGGTTTAAATTGTATGAGTCTATTAGTTTATGAAGGCAATTTTTATAGATTTAGCAAGGGTTATTTTAATATTTTTACTGGGATCTAATTAATTTTCTCTTTAATTTAAGAATTTATTTTTTTCAGCTGGACTTGAGACTTGTCTTGAGATGGATTTGCTCCTATGTATAATAGGGTAAACTCATTTCCTCAAGTTGACTCAAACGAAACTAAATCATTGTTAAATAAGAATTCTTCTCATTTAAAAATATAAATAGCGCTACACATTCCAAAAATTTTCTAAAAAATTATGCCTAATAATGTGAAATTCATCAATTGATAAATGAGATAATATAACTAATTCACTTGAATCTTATAAAGAATTATCAATCGCTCAATAAATGACACATCAATTGAGATGAAATTTAGGATAAAAAAATTGGGATACCAAACAATACAATAACTAAAAAAGAAAATATAAAAAATGACCTAAAATAACTAAAACTCTAAAACTATCTTAATCCTAGAAAATAAACAAATGGTATATCTAGCATTCAAGGTAACAAAGGGGAATTTTTATTACTGAAAGGAATATTATCATTTTCTTACTTAAGTTTTTTGACACATTAAGTTAATACCAATGTTTGGTAAAATCCTCATTTTACCACTGAATGTTTATGTTGTTATTACTTTATCACTATTCTGTTAACACAGTTAAAAATTTACTAATGTAATAAGGGCATCTAAAGAATTTCATATTAAAGCCAAAACACATTGTTCAGTTGTGAAAGAGATAGTATCATTTATTCATCGAAATTTTTTTGACATATCAATTTAATATTAAGGTTTCCTTAAGCCTACATTTTATCACTTAGTATTTAAGTTGTTATCACTTTACCACCAAAACACTATCAAGTTAAAAATTTGCTGATGTCATAAGGGTATTTAAAGAATTTCATGTTGAAGCCAAATCATTAAAACATTTGTCGCATGATGAAGTGTTAAATTTAAGGTATTTGGCTTGCCAGTATAATGTTTGAAATAGCTTAGGATTACTGATGCTGAATGATATTTTCAAAATTGAAGCATTTGGTTTATATTGCTTAGAATTTTGATATTTGAACACATAATAGCATGTTACATAATAGAAAAAGTAGTTTTTGTAACTACTTTTGTGGGCTAATTTCTCTTTTGTAATTTCTTTATTTTCAAATGACAAAATCGTCTTTTATACTCTAGGTTAAATATTTAGCTAATTTTATCATTTTAGTAGTACAGTGATAAAAAGTTCTAATATTAGGTGGTAAAATATAGTTTTTAGGAAATCTTGGCACTGAATTAATAAGTCAAAAAATTTCGGTGGATAAATGATAAATTTCTCTTTTTTAATTTTTTTCATTTTGAAAGGAAAAAAATCATATTTTATACTCTAGGGACAAAATCGAATTTTAACTCATATTCTATAAATATTAAATTATTTTTAATAGAGTGGTGGTAAAATAATAACAGTATAAATATTTGGAGGTAAAATATAGTTTTCACTAAATCTTAGTACTGATTTGATGTGTTAGAAAAACTTAGGTAGGAAAATGATAATAATACTTATAAAAATAAAGTGAAAGGCACACTTAGGAAAACTAATGAGCTTATTACCCTTCGACAAAAAGTCTAGAAGACTCACGCACGAGATGAAATCAACAAAAGAAGAATTTATTAATGCATGCTGGCGATGAAATCACAAATTTGGTCTGATGAAACCGTTGGTCATTGTGGTACGATCATCTAAGTCTTGAGATATTTTTTATTTTATTTTAAATTATATTTAATCATTCGGTTGGTTGCGGTTAGCGTGATAACATGTGCTTAATAATTAGTAGTTATTTAATTAAATAATTATTTGCTTTAGTTTAGGAAAGTGGCTCCTATTCTTTAATTTCAAGTTTAACCTATAATTTAGTATTTAAACTAGTATTGATGTCAATAATGAGAGGCTGGAATAATTTATTTGGCAATAGAGAAGTTGTATTGCAAGATTTTTGGTCCCCTAAAATATTAAAAATATATTTATGGAGATTTGGGTTTTCTTAAATTACTGATTTATTACTTTTTTTTGTTTGATTTTCCGTTGCTATCAGAGTTGGTTAAAGTCGGACAATGAGGCACTGGGCAAGTCCCAGCACCGAAGCAACCGCTGGAGCACAATGCCGAAGCATATACAGAGAGTTGAAGAATCTATAGTCAATTGGTTAGATATTTAAAAACATTAAGTATAATAATGAACACTCAATTATGAAATAATTAATTAAAAATAATATAAATTTATGAAATTAAATCTTCATAGTTATGCTACATTGTAGCCTTAGTAAAATAAATTAATTCATGAGAGTATAAAGAGAATTTATTAATTTAATTAAAAATATTCAAACAAAATAATAGAGAAGAGAAAAAAAAACTTAAAAATTAATGCGTCTTTCTCCTGCTCCAAATTATTCTTGCTGGTCTCGATTTTGCTCAAAACTTGGGCTGCTGCTCTTCTCTCTTTTGCTTCTGCTTGGCTCTTCCCTTTTATGATGTCGTGGCTTGTAAAATCCTCTTATGAAAAGAATTAAAAGCAAAAGCCCAGCCGCCTATTTCATTCCTAAGCCAATCAGAATTAAAAGCAAAAGCCCCTCCATGTGTTGCATGCCATATTCTCTTTAAAAATGAATTCTTCAATGCTTCCTCACTTGCTGCCATATTTGTGAACCAAATATTCAATGCTTCCTCCATGCATTGCATGCATGCTTAATGATTAATTAAATTAAATCTTTTGTGATTTGTTCCAATTAATTCTCTTTATTTCTTTTTTTATTTTTTTAAGTAGATTTTCTCCTGAATATTTCGATTTATTCTTCTTTAATTTCATATTGTACTTAAAATAAGAAAATATAAAAATTAACATAATAAAATATAAAATTAAGTTATAAAACCATTAAAATAATAAATAAATATGAGCACATCACAAGTCTTGGAATCAGAAGTTTGCAAGGGACTCAAAAGTCAAGGAGTATGTTCATTCATGTTTTTTGCGAGAAGGATACTATCACAGTCAGTGGGAACGTGATCCAATTTTAAAATTAGAGCCGAAAAGAATAGAATTATCAAAGGAGTATCTTGAAGAGAGTAGATGTTTCAAGGAGGGGAGAAAAATGTTTCCAACCTTGAGGACGAAGGTTTGTTAAAGGAGGAAGGTAAGGAATCAAAGAAATGATACAATCTTCAAATCTTGGGATATTTTCATTTTAAATAATATTAACAAAGTGGGGTAGGTTGTGGGACCCGGGTAGCTATTGCCGGAAACAAAACAAAAATAAGAAAACCTTAAACAGTTGTTATTCACCATTTTCAATTTAAGTATAAAACCAGAAGATTTCATTTTCTTTGGAAAAGTAAAAAATGATCTTGTTTAGCCTAAGGAAATGCATTTTTCTTATTTTATCTTTTTTTTTTTATAGACAAAGGGCTCTAATAGAGAAGAGCTAGAGGGGCACAAGTCGGGGGTGTGGCACCCTGTACATGTCCGAATGTAAAATAGACCGTAATCCTACAGTTTCCGAATGACAAAAATTTATTCCAACATGTAAATCCAAAGCATGCGTAGAAAGGAAATCAGCTGCTAAATTTGCTTCGCGGTAGATGTGCTCAATTTGAATCCTCCAATCCCGCCTCAAGAGCTCCTTAATCATCCCGATTATGCTTGAAAATTCTTTGACAGGAGTATTGTTTGCCTTCAGAGTTTGAATTACACTACTGCTATCGATACCAACTTGGAGACTTCTATAGCCAAAGTCCCATGCCATTCGAAGGCCATACAAAACCCCCCAAAGTTCCGCCATTACAACCGAGCATACACCGAGATTTGCACTAAACCCATGCATGAAATTACCATGGCAATCTCGTAACAGCCCACCTGCACCTGCCACTCTATTTCTTCTCCTTGCTCCATCCGTATTTAAACTCATGAACTGCCTTGGTGGGGGAACCCAGCGAATCCATTTCTGCATCCTCTCAATTCTTTGATGGCCTATGCTTGAAAGGGTTTCACAAATATTTTCAGCCCTTGCCTTAATATCCCGGACAATCAGCTCACCATTCCAGCTTTTATTGTTGAATAATACTTGGTTCCTCCAATACCAGATTCTCCACGCGCCAATCCCAAACATAACCGGCCAAAATAAACTCCCCATATCGCAGGCTCTGCTCTTCAGATTCGACATGATCCATTGTCGACGCGGGTGACTAAAGAACTCATGTTGTTTAGCCGCGGGAACGAGTCTCCTCCAAACACCCCTCAATAGGGCACAATCGCAAATTGCAGGCAGGGAGTTTTCTACGTATGCATGGCATCTCCCACATATTATTTCCACGTTCAGATGTCTTCTATCCAGCTCGTATCCCGTCTTCAATCTATCATGGCACAATAACCATAAAAGCATTTTCACGCTTTGAGGTCCCTTCCATTTCCATAACTGTTTCTACTCTTGGCTGTCTTCAGCGGGGTAGAACTCAGTCAGCACTTGGTAAGCTGACTTAACTGTAAATAGGCTGTTATCTGATGCACTCCAGTATACCTTATCCTCGCCTCTCATTGCCAACGGAGGAGCCACCGAAGCAATCCTAAGCATAGCATGATTATTCAAAACAGAGTTGAAGCTGTTCCACCTCCATTGTCCATTTTGGTCCACACACTCCGCTACCACCATAGCTCGCATACTGTCCGGAATTGCAGTAACCGTGTAATTGGCTAAGGGATCACCATTCGTAGCCTAGTTATCATCCCAAAACCTCACCCTTTGGCCATCTCCAACACTCCAACGCAGCCCTCTCTGGAAATCCTTCCAAATTTTGCCCATAGACCGCCATAAGTAGGATCCATTTTTAGATTTATTACCGATAATGTTCATGTCACCAAGCTCAGCATATTTAGAGATCAGAACCTGAGAGCACAGCTTGCTAGGATTTATGAGTAAGTCCCACGCCACTTTCATAAGTAGAGCTTTGTTCATTAGTTCCATGTTCTTGAAACCGAGCCCTCCACTACTCTTGGGTTTACATATATTGTCCCAGATAATCAAGCTTAGTTTACATTGCTCGCTAGCCCCACTCCAAATAAAACGACGAGACAGTTGATCAAGTTTACCTTTGATGCTAGCTGGGAGGTACGTGGTTTGTATGGCGTAGACTGGAATCGCCTGAAGTACCGATTGAGCAAGGGTCACTCTCCCTGCCAGAGATAATTGTTTTGCTGCCCACCCTGACAGCCGCTGGTCAACTTTGTCTATAATAATCTTGTAAGTTACCTTGGATACTCAGTCATGGAGGAGAGGCATGCCAAGATATCTTCCCAAGTTGCTGGTAACCGAGAACCCTAGCGCCTTACCAATTCCAGTAGCTAAGGTGACCGGAACATTTTTGGAGAAGAAAACTTGGGTCTTTTGGTTACTAACTTTAGCACCCGCGCTCCTACAGAACTTCTCCAGCACAACCTTTAAGACTTCCCCTTGGCCGTAGCTTGCTTCCAGAAAAAGGAGCAGGTCATCCGCAAAAAAAAGATGGCTTAGAGGAGTGCCATTTCGGGTGAGCCGAATGGGTTTCCATCTCCCTTGATTAACCGCCTGAATAATCCCATGACTTAATCTTTCAATACATAGCACAAAAATATAAGGCGACAAAGGGTCCCCTTGCCGAATGCCTCTCCCTGGCCGAAACTCTTCAGTCATTTCTCCATTCCACATAACATTCATTTTGGCTGTGGATAAACACTCCATTATTAGGTGAATAAAACTATTCGGTAGCCCAACTTCCTGTAGAGTTTCCTGCACAAAATGCCAACTCAACCGGTCGTAAGCTTTTTCCAAGTCCACTTTAACCGCCATCATTCTTTTGCCCCCCACTTTCTTCCTCATTGTATGGACTATCTCCTGCGCAATAACAATATTCTCCGTAATATGTCGCCCCGGTATAAAACTGGTTTGTTGAGGGCCAATTAGATCTGGAAGAAAAGCCTGGAATCTGTTCGTAATAATTTTCGTCACTGTTTTATACGGCACAGTGCAAAGGCTGATCGGCCGAAACATCCTTAGGCTTATTGGATGTTCAACCTTAGGGATAAGCACCAGCAACGTTCTGTTGATCTCTGCAGGGATATGATTAGAACGAAAAATATTTTTAATTAAAGAGCTCAAGGACATACCAACTGTACTCCAATTCACCTAGTAAAAACTCGTGTGAAAGCCATCCACTCCAGGAGCTTTGTACGGGCTCATGCTGAAAATAGTTCGTCTGATTTCCTCATCTGTTACCGCCGACATTAAGCTTGAACAAAAATCATTCGTCATCCCAGGAAAACACCCTCTGACATTATAGGTTATATGCACACCTGGTTCAGGCGTGTATAGCTCCGAAAAAAACTGACTGCCAGTTTCTAGATGGTCTCAGCGTCGTGTGTCCACTGCCCATTATCATTTTGAATTGTCGTGATCCGATTCTGGCGGTGCCTGGTTAACATTTTTTTGTGGAAATAAGCAGTGTTGCGGTCACCATACAAAGTCCAATCTCTCCTGGATTTCTGAAGCCACAGTAATTCCTCCTGAGTCAGGACCTCTTCGAGCTCTTTCTGAAGCTTAATTTCCAGTCTACTGAGGCTATGATGAGGCTTGGTTTCCAAGATACGTTGGATCCCACCTATTCTCACCAACAATTTCCGCTTCCGATAAAAAATGTTTCCAAAACTTTCCTTGTTCCACCGCCTAGATTGTTGAGTAAAATCAGCCATCGCCTCAAGAAAATTCGCTCCCTTATCCCAATTCTCATTCACAAAACTCCCAAACCTCTCATCCGTGAGCCATGCAGCCAAAAACCGAAAAGGCCTCGTACCCCCATTCCTTGCTTCCATATTCTTGAAGTTGACTAGGATAGGTCGATGATCGGAAGCTATTTTTGGAAGATGCATGGCACTGCTATTGGCGTATTTCAGTAACCATCCATCATTACAAATCGCTCTGTCTAGCCTCTCGGAGAGCTTTCCCCTAGACCAAGTAAACCGAGGGCCGGAAAATTTTTAATCAATCATCCTGCATGAATGGAACCAATGATTGAATAAATTACATATTCCGCTTCTCCGAATAGAACCCCCTTTCTTCTCATGTGCATATAAAATGGCGTTGAAATCTCCGCCAACCAACCACGGATTCGACATTTGAAACGCAATATTTGCAAGGTGAGACCATAGCTCCCGCCGGACTGTTGGCATAGGACTAGCATATACTGCTGTAACCCAACTCTCCAACCCATTATTAGCATCAATAATCTTGAAATGAACAAATTGCTTATGGTTTAAGGTTACCTCCACTGTGAGAAATTCCTTTCATAATATCCAAATTCCTCCAGAAAAACCTACCGCCTCTATGCTGTGGGATCTTTCAAAACCACAGCCCCGAATAAAGTTATCCGCTTTCTGGCCACTAATTCTTGGTTCAAAAATCACCACAATCCATGGATTATAGCTTTGAATAATTGCAGCAAAAGAGCGTCTAAATTCTGAGGTTCCCGCCCCTTGTACGTTCCAAAACATAATTGACAGCGACATAACCATAAGAAAAAAATTAAAATGGTATAGCTTCCTTACTAGCTGGACCCATGGATCCTCTCTCCCTTGCCCATTGGCGTGTCCTCCACAAAGGAATCCTCACCCTCTGTTGTACCTTCATCATCCTCATCCTCCCCATAAATCTGTTTAGCCTCCATTTCAAGGTCCATAATACTGCCATGTAGGTCTGAAAGATCGTCTAAGTAAGGTAGGGAACAGCCCTTAGTCCCCCGGCTCATGTGCATTGCCTCACTCTCTAGATCCTGATTAACTAAAGATTTGTTGCTTGGGTTTTGGAAAATAATTGCCTTGTATCTAAGCGGGTCCAGAGTTGTAGTTGCATGGCAAGGGATCATCAAAGGGCTGGGTTGGGTATCTACGGGAATGGCTGGCAGAACCACATTCGGGTTTTCCACATGATTATGTGTGCTGTTTCTGGATTGCATGACTAACTTACTGCTGCTGGTGTCTTTGGCTGTAATATGGGACTTACCCTTGTCCGTATTTTTTGATGGAGCTCGTGAGTGTTGTCTACGTTTAAAATCCAGTGCATGAGGTTGCAAGACAGAATTTTTCCTGGATTGTTTCGGGTCTGCATGGTTGGTTTCTCTCTCCTGGGAGGTCATGGCCACGGCTTCAATCTCTTTGTCCCCTACCTCTTGCGAAGCAAGCACCGTAAATCGGGAGTTACTTGGCTGTACCATCTGCTGCTCCTCACCGGTGCCATGAGTAACATTCTTCCCAGCATTGTATCTCGGTTTGCCTTTACGTGATACCACCATCCAAGGGCGAAACTTGCTCCTTCCCGTTGCCTCTCCTTCAACATGCATCTCATTGGCCGCTGCTGGTTCATCATTAACCACTGGCCGAGTTGTATCCATCCTCTTCATATTCTGCTTCCCACAGTCCTCTGTAAAATGCCCATACTTTCCACAAGAAAAGCAAATCGTGGGAAGCCCCTCATACTCTACTAATTGAATTTGTCCATTCACCTTTATCTGCGAGACTAAAGGTTTCACCAGTGATACCCTATTTGCCAGCCTTGCAAACTTCCCTCTCTTAGAATCCTCTGTGTTATAATCAATCTTAATAACATCGCCTATTTTGCTGCCAAGCCTTCGCAAGCTTCTCTTGTCATAATATTGAATTGCCATGCCAGGCAATCTTACCCACACCATTGTCGATGTTAATTCATTCGAAAAACAATCAAAATCTGGTGTCCAAGGCTGAACAAACAGATTTCTTCCCATAACAGTCCATGGTCCTTCGGTTAGGGCACGTTCGGCATCAACTGCAGTTTGGAACTTGACCAGAAAGTAGTTGTTTTCTAGATCAATGATAGAGAACCCAGCTACCATCGACCGCCATAGAATCTCCAATATGTTGCATAGCATCCGATATCCTACCTGCCGTCCCAACAACTTTACTATTACCGAGTGTCTCCATGGCTGTTGCAGCTTCTCTTGCACCCTGTTAGAGAAATATATTGCTGGGATCCCATCCTCTGTTCTCTCGATCACGTCTTCATCTTCAATATCCCACTCTTCCTCAGCACTTCCTGTTTGTCCTGCCATTACCGTGACTGCCTCCATTGCCTTATCTCTCCAAGAGGGTTTGTGTGGATTATCAACATCAGTTCCTTCAGCCCGAAATCTGGCCTTCTTTGTCGTCCAGTCCTCTTGCAGTGGTGGCGGGTTAGAGTTCCCAAACCCTAGCTCTATGTTTTCAGCTCTTCCAATATTTTCGGAGCTCATTACGTTTCGTTTTTCTTATTTTATCTTTCGTTGACGGGTAATGCAACATTGTAATCCCCTGTATGTACAATATCAACTCACGTTCATTAATTAATTCGCTACTTTTGAGAACATCTATATTTAACGAAATAACATTAGGCAAATTAATTGCATATAGGATCACATTTAGCACAAATGAGTTAGATACTATTAAATAAGTTGCAAAAGTGAAATTTAAAAGTTTAATTAATTTTAAAAAAGTTAATCGTTGGCATTTGTTTTCTTTACTTTGATTCTTTTGTCTGCAGCTCTACGTAATTTATTTTAGCAAGTACGTAAATTTCATCATCTTTCTCATACATCGATTGCTTTTTCTAACAGTATTCTACAATTAATATTTAAATTAAGAAACAAGAAATTAATTAAAATATATAGAACTAAAAAGTAAAGATCTTTTATTATTTTTTTTAATAAATAAATAAAAAGCAAACAACAAAAAAAGAACAAGATGTTTCAAAGAAAGATGAATCAAAGCAAGTCCAAGACAAAATTTTATGATTATAAATTCTAAAAGTGAAATGCCAAAAATTTAACCTGAAAGCGGTGAATTTTTAATTACATTGGAAGAGATGAATTTTTAGTTATCTGCAGTTAGCTAGATGTTCCTAAGAGAGAGAAAATCATCAAAATGACATTACTTTATATATTTGATCGTCTTATAAAAAGTTATAAACTAATGGCACGCGGATGAAAATTAATGGAGCAGGTTATCTTCAAGCTCTCTCAAAGACTCAAAAAATGCCACATAAGTTTATTTATCATGATTGAAGCTGAAGGTTTTACGTTTTAGAATTGAATGGCCATTCTGCTTCCTTTCTTATCGGCCAGAATGGAACTCCTTACTCTTGGTTCAACTTTAAATCCTATTGACGCACTTAAGTATCATTTGAAATTGAAGATATTTGCAGTCTTTCTGAAAAGATTTTATCCTCAAGATTTCACTAAGATTGAGCTACAAGCTTTGAGAATACAATTAGAATGTCTTGAGATTGATGTACACTCTCTTTAAGAGTTTTAAAATATTACTTCTGAATTGTGTCGAAGATTAGTTGAGACCAAAGTCACAAATTTACTTCTTGTTGGATAGATTAACTCGTTTAGTGTTAACCCTTCATGTTTCAATAGCAAAAACAGAGAGAGCATTTTTTGCTATGAAACTAATTAAGACAACACATTGAAACAAGATGAAAAATGAGTTTTTTTTTTTTCAGATTGTATGGCTTTTTACATTGAAAAAGAAATTGCAAACAATATCGACCCAGATGCGATAATAGATAGATTTTTCTTATTGAAAAATCGTAGGAGACAACTTCATCGATAGTGTTTTTCTTATTTACATTATATTTTTATAGTTTTATGGTTAGATTTTTTGTTTATGTAATGTACTTAATAATTTCGTTTGTATAAAATATTATTTTTGAGAAGTAAATTGAATTTTATAAAAAAATCTAGCCCACTCCAAAAAATGATGCTAGCTTAACCACTGCTTCTTTACCTTCAAATAAAAAAGTACACAAAATTAACACAAATTCTATCATGCTAAAAAAAATGAAGTGAAGCAAATGACGGAGTGATCAGAAAGGGAAAACAAATGATGATGTGAGAGAAAAACGAAGAATGATGAAGGCTCAGCACATGCATGATGAAGAAATGCAAAACCCTAAAATGACGTCAATTTAAGCACCAATAGAATTGCATAGACCAAAAATAGATAAAACAAAGCAAAATTTTATGCAGTGGAGATGAGAGTGAACAAAGAACAAGGCTTAGCTGACACTGAAGATGCTGGCGATCAAGCTCATATGCATCTCCTTCAACAATGACATAGCCATAAAGTTGCATTTCATGACCCGAAATTTTCCTTAAAAAAATTGGACAAGCTCATCATCAGTGGGATTGAACCTGAATCCAGTCCGAATCATCCTCATTATTATAATATATAAATTAGTTTTTTTTTCCTCTGAAATTTGGAGAAATTCCGGCAGAGAGATACATTTCTCCTAGCCCTGTAGAAGGATAATATTCGGAGAGGGAGGAGAAGCTCGTCAATAGTCAAGAATCAACATGTCTTTCCAATGAGAGGGGTGGAAGGAAAAAAAAAAAAACTATACGATGCTTCCACCGCATTCAACTTGTCCAATTCGATTAATCCACAGTTGTCTTCTATGTAATAACTGTTGTTTAATAATTTCTGTTCTTTTTTCTAAAATACTTATTACTACTAGATCAAGTATGTGATAGTGCGACGAATATCTAACCGAACAGATTGGATATTTCAAGTAGCCGAAATAAAATTATCTTCACGATGCACAAAATACTCGAATCCTTAAGAATGAAGCAAGGAGGAGCCAACTACAATGACCTGTAATAATTTTTGTCTATTCAAAATAAAGCGATCGTTTTAGTATAAATAAAAGAATGATTTCATTTTCTTTAGTGATTGCTCTTCATCAATTCATTTTCTTGCTCGAGCTTTTCTGTCTTCAAAGATAAAACAACACCACCAACAATGAATTGATGAAGAGCCAACATTTCTTTTCCTGTCGTGAGAGTTCTATCGAACGACCTTTGTTTGATTTTATACTGGTTTATTTATAATTTTGAAATCATTTTCAGATTAATTATTTTTGTTTCAGGCAAATCCGTGACGTAGATCATCTAGTAATATACAAATTTCATTTTATTATATACCAAACTTTTGTGTTCGGTTCATGAGAAAATCAATAGAAAGAACAAGTTGTGCGCAGAAACCTTTCAACACAAATAATGATAAAATTGTCATGTTTTTAAAATTTTTAACTATAGTGTATAGACAAAATTATCATTTTTAAAATGAATAAATAGCTTAAATAAATGGGGATGGGATCCCCATTTTAATCCCCATCCCATATCTCTGAACTGTCCCAGAATAAGAATTTTCGAAAATGAAGGCGGGTTCAGGTATGGGGATCAGGATTTCATCAGGATTTCTGCCCCGAACCTGTCACTTTAACATATGTGCCTGTCAAATCGTTTTGTCACATGGCTATGTGCAAAATAATTTACATAAAGAATCATTTATGATTTTATCGTTGGCAAAAATTATTTATTTATCAGAAAGTTCTTCGATTTTTTTCTTAATTGAAATGTCTTGGTAATTCAATGTAATAAACTCTTGCTTGAATTATTGCAACGTCCCCATGCATGTTTAAAACAATAGCGAACGTAAGAACTTATTTTGATTAATATGGATCAAATTAAAATGTTTTAATTTTAATTCAAACAAACTCTTAAGTTTGTTATTGTTGTATTTTTTTATGGTGAAAGATTGCCCAGAAACCCCAATTCTGATTACCCCATGGAAAATGTTTGGACCTAATTAAATTAAAATTGTCAAAATAACAAGTTTAATATTCCAAGTAGTGAGGTATATGAAGGGTTAATTTTTTTTTTTTGGTTCTCCTTTTTGATATATTGAGGTTTGATTAATCAATAAAAAAAATTATATATGGCGCGATGGTTTCTGAATGGGAATGCTTAATTTGTAGTTTTCCAATAATGGATCATTTTCCTTATTGAACCCCATCAATCGTGAGCGCACACGCACGATGCCGCTGTTTGGGTTCGGCCATATTCCACATTCTAAACCTGATGCATTCATATTCATTGATTATCCAATTGAATCAAAACTCCACACATACAAAGTTTTCGTAATCTAAAAAAGTTGGATTTATTTTATAAGCTTGTGACTACTTATAGCAAAAGACACTCGTCAACGAAAAGAAATTTTTCATTTTTTTATTGACTTTTTGAACATTTGATGGGATTAATTGTAAAAAAGTACCTTTTCGAATGAATAAAAATTAATAAAGTGTTTTTCATCAAGTGTTTGGATAATTGAAAAAGTGATTTAGTGTTAGTAATATCAGATATTTTATAGAGAATTTTTTAAGTGTTTGGATATATAACCTAAAGTAGAGGTGGGCATGGGTTGATTTGGGTTGAATTTTAAGTCAACTCAAACCAAACTATAAAAATTTGGATTCAATCCAAACCAACCCAAATATTTTTAACTCAATTTAAACCAAACCATTTGGGTTTGGTTTGGGTTTGGTTTGAATTTTATTATCAAAATAATTTTTATTTTAATAAAATTTAATTATATCAAAATTATAATAATTATTAATTGTTATTAATTATTAAATTGATATTAAAATATAAAAATATATAGTGGATAAAAATTATAAATTTTACAACAACTTAATCCTTAAATTAAAGAATACTAAAAAATCAAAATAAAGTTGAATTACAAAAATTATTATTTCTATATAAATAAGAACGTACATTTTAATAATAAATTTTTCGTCCGGCATTAGTCCGGCGAACTTCCGGCGAGGTCCGGCGAACTTCCGGTGAGGTCCGGTGGTGTTCCGGCGCCTTTCCGGTGGAAGTCAATTTATAATATTAAATTAATAAATATTAATTTTGAAAATTTTAGTTTTTAATATAGAGGAATTTAAATTTTTCGCTAGTTAATATAATATTTTTATAATTGTTTGTTTATTATATTTTTTATCGATTTGTGTTCATTTATTTCATTTGAAAAATTTGAGTGTTGGATTTTATTCATAACCCATGGGTAAACCATACCCAACCCATAATAAAATAATTTTTTATATAAAACCCACATCTAACCCATTTTCATGATTTACCCAACCCAAACCATTTAATTTGATTTGAGTTTGGGTAAACCCATGGGTTGTGGATTTATGCCCACCCCTAACCTAAAAGGTAATTTAGTGTTAGCAAAATAGATATTGTACATAGATTTTTCAAATTAATTATGATAAAAATAATAGTGACTTTATGTAATAAAAAAATTAATGTGTTATTTAGAGGAATATTTTAATAACTAAAAAAAAAGATGGCATAAGCTGGAGTTTTCTCAAGTATCCAAGATTTTTCTAAATTGATAGATGCGTAAGCATAAGGATTAGTCAGAATTAAATAACAGGATAAAATATGAATATGAAATAATAAGATTCTTCTTATAATATAGCTTATGACGGAATATAGATGTACGCAGAAATTATCCTAATATTTTATAAACAAATTGTTAATAATAAAAACTTGTAATTGGCTCTATAAAATTTAAAAGTTAAATAGAAACTTCAGCCTCAAATAGTCAAGTCTGGCGGTCTAACTAAGAAAAGAGAAATAGGAATTTGGTTCTTGGGGCACTATAGTCATGGCCTTTGTTCGTTCAATCAAATCGTGTCATTTGTTTAAAAATCTTTTTCAGTGAATTTAAAACACTAATATTATTGATATAAACAAATGTGTGTGTGTATTATAAAGCATAATCGGAAAACATAAATGCTATTATCTACTTAATTTTTGTCTTGTCGGGTTGCTAAGCCAGATCATCTGTGCCACATATCAATTTAAAATCAATTGTTTTGGCGTGACTCAATTATTGCTTGTCAAATAACTAAGAAGTCATGGAAAACCACACTTGGGGTCAGTTGTTGCTTAGAATGAGAACAAGTATTGATAGTGTTGTTCAACAACACATAATTCTAAGGGTTATTTCTAGGTAATTTTCTTGAGGTTTAGCTTATTAATATTTAGATAAAATGTATTTATATAATTATAAAAATCTTCTCTGCCGTTAGTATAAAAATATATATACTATCAATATACAAAGATAAATGTGTAAAAACATATTAAAAGTGAAAATGTATACTTTTACCAGATCAATAAAATTTTGACTACCGGTTGCCTATTGTTGACCCAACCTTGACTTGCCGATCACGGCTGCACTGGTGGCTGGTGGTGGTGCTTTCCCAATGCTGAAGTACTCTCCTCACGTCGGCGACCAACTCCATTCACGGCAGCCTTTGAATCAACCGCGTCCACCAACACACATTAACTCAAGTACATGGTTTTTGTCTCACAACAACCCTCACCCCGCCGTTGCCCCTTTGGCCATCACCGACGTCACCCAGCAGCCGCCACCATCACCTTTGAGTCATCCTGATATCATGTCGCAACCTCTGACATCCCAAAACTCAATTACACACAGCTCTTAAAACGCTTGCTCGCGGCTTGTCATGCTGCATACCACTGCCACAATTTCTGCTGACGGTGATAGTTCTACATCGTTGTCGTCTATCACCCACAACCAACCCCCTTGCAGCCTGACCTCAATAACATCTAACAGCCACGAACGCACGGTTTCTTCAACCTGCACTTGTGGCCACTTTCAGTCTCATTAGATCCCGCCACTGCCATCTTGTTAGCCTCCGTTGATGGTGCCTCACTGCCAATACAAGATCAAAAAGGCATTTATATTACACTTCCTTGAGGAGTTTGGAGCTTAATGGTCTCTTGACACTCATAATCATCTCTATGTGCCCTCATTGGGTGTATTGGTTTAATTGTGCTAGCTGATGTATTGGTTTTCTCTTAGATTTTTAATTGTTAGTTTTCCATTGGTTGTAAATTTATTTGCTAGCCAAAACATTTGATTTGGTCTTAAGCCATTGCATACAAGACGGGTTCTCTTCGTTTTACCACTATAATTTCTTTTCAAATGCTTACAAATGCTTACAAATGCTTACAAATCCCCTTAAAATCACACATCTCAGCGCTCTCAAGCTTATTTTAGTTTTGCTGAGTTCTATGAAGGTTTCTTTTTTAATTTGGCTACGCCCAATTTGGTACTTCCAGTGTTGGTTGATTTAATTATAAGTTTCTGGGTTAAATTGATTGGTTGTTTTGCATTATTTAAGCATTCCGGCGATGTCAATCTTTCATTAATCTTTGCCCTAATGTGAGATACGGCCATTCATCTATTCTTGATTTATCAATGGATAATTATTAGCTAAACAATCATGCATCAGGTGCATGTTGGTTCCACTTTAGCTTGAATGCAACCATTTTGGCAAGAAAATGACGTTTATCATCCAGTTTTCAGCCTAAAAGAGACCTGTGAATGTTGCTAGCTTTGCGGTTTCAGCTTTTGCTATGATATTGAGGGAAATTTGAGTTTAATGTGTTGTTTACATCACAGAGGAGATAAATTGCTAATTTGGTCTTTTTTTTGATATTTTGTGATTCTAGAGAGAATTTTATTACCCATCAGTTCCCAAAGCTTTATTTAATAATTTATTATCTTGACAGAAAGGGCACTTTAGTAATTTTAAGGGTCCACTAATAGTCAAGTTAACCAGCAACTAACGACAGGGGAGGTGTCTGTAATTACATGAAAACATTCTATGTAGGTGTTAATATACTAAACCTCAAGGGAGGTCCTGAAAATAACCCATAATTCTAAACATTTATTCAATATACTAAGCATAAATTTTGACAAAACTATATTAAAGTCTTATTCGATAATAAGGTATCATGGCTTCTACGCCACAATACTCTAAAATAAAATTTATAATTATGAAATAAAAATTAATTTTATTGGATAAATGAGACTTAAATTTGATTTAAATAGCAAATGAATTATAAATATTTCATCAAATAAATTACGTGATAAAATCACATATTAACTTTTAAGTCATAGTGTGAGTTGTGAGGTGTTTACCAAAAAATAAAAAGCAATCAAGCCCTTACACATGTTAATTACTAATGCGGCAAATTTTTTTTTAAATAACGTGTAATTTGATTTCAAAATAATAATAATAATAATAATAATAATAATAATAATAATAATAATAAGAACAGCAACAACAAAATTTGCTCAAAATTAAGAGCATATCCAACATAGCTACACTCACCTAATATCAAATTCTGTTAAAAGTTTATTAATAAATTATGTAATCAACAATTTAATTGATAAGCCTCCTAGAGTTTGGCGAAGTGCTTTTTAAATAATACAAGAGAATAACAAATTGAATTGGACTAGTAAATTATGAGTGTAATTATAAATTACAAAAAGTGTATGATTATTATCATGATTATATGCCAAATAATTAATTGGGTCCATAATTTCAGAGTTCCCATACTATCAATTTAAATAACAAACAACAAAAAGAACTTTGGTTATGAATCTAATCAATTAATCAATATTCGTTCTTATCAAGAACTAGACTTACGAAACCTCAATCCCGACAAAACAGTATGAGAACAAGTTTCGACGTTAAAACAATAATGGTTTTTAAACACTGGTTAAGTATATTGAACATGAACTTTGACAAAGCCATATGAAAATCATTCATTAAAAGCTTTAATTACTGTAAAATAGTAAGAGATCAAGTCTCGACCTTAAAACAACACTTTTTAAACACTTCTTGAATACATTGAATATGAGTTTTGACAAAACTATATGAAAACGATTCTATTGAAAGTTTTAATTATTGCAAAATTATAATTGTGTTTTAGTAAACATATATGAGTTTAAATTAATTGTAATTTTAACGGTTAAACTTGTGAAATGTGAAATCAAATAATCCCAAGTTGTTGTATCATTGATTTTTTATTGAATTATTGGTTTTATTAGAATATGTATAGAAAACAAAGAGTTCGAACAGTATTTATAATTTTATTAAACATTAAGGAGCTAAATGTAATTCACCTCAATATAAATGCGCGCAGGACGTTTTAGCTTTCTTCTTTTTAGTCCCTCAATAACCAAAACCAAAACCCAGATGTCTCATATTCTACAAAAAATGCCAAATTCAAGATTTTATTCCAAACGCCTTCTTCAACCCAATGCTGATTTCTCCACGTCACCGCCAAACCCAGGTCAGATTTTATTTTAACCCAATTAATCGTTTAATTATCCACAATATAATTTCTATTTCAAAATTATTTTTGTGCAGAACTTCGTGTTTTTGTGAGGAGAAAGAGGCAGAAAAATGCTCTGCAAATATCAAAAGAAGAGCCCAAAAATGAAGCACCCATTGAACACAAAGTAAATACTAAGTGCCCGTTTTATTTTTATCAATTTTTAGTGTGATCTTGTCTCGTATTATAACTTGTATGATTTAGTGAATGCTTGTTCAAGCTTGAGCATAGTATAAATTATTAGAGATAGGAAAGAGTCCGCATAACATCAAAAACTCCAATGTACCGCTCAAGTATATGGTCAAATTTATTTAATGCACTTGTTTGCTTTCTAATTTACTTAATAGCATGCGGAATTTGAACACAATTACCATATTGTTAAGCATTGACCCCAAAAGCTTAAGCTGTTAGGCTAGTATGTATCAATATATTAAGCTCTTGTTGAGTATACTGGTCAAACTTCCTGTCTAGTTTCCATACTAATTATAGAATTTTGCAAGTCGTGCATATAAAGTAATTATTCATTGGCTATGTAGGTGGTATTTTACATCTAAAATTAGCAAACCCTTATTTTGAGTCAGTTACTGAATCCTTTTGCTCATTCAAATAGGAACTAGTGTATTACGCTAAAATGTCTAGGTTTAGATTTTCGTTTTCTTGAGAGTACAAATGATTCAATACGGGTACACCCTCATCATTTTTTGTGATCAAATCTGATTGCTAGATTTCCAGGGGTGTGCATGACCTTGGTTTGGCTGTGCCTATATTAGCCTGGCCTTGCTCGGTTACATTTAAACTTTTCTCATATTGTTCATGGTGTGAGACAAACCCAAATGAAAAAACCAAGCCCTACTCAAAAGATTTAGGCCTGAGACTTGGCAGGTCATTTGTCGGAAAATTTCTGAACTTTTATTTGATTAATTTAGTTATGCAGCATATAGGAAGATATTGTTGAATTCAGCAATCACAAATATTTTCTAAATTCTCCAACAGCAGTGGTCGCACGGAAGCTATAGTATAAATAAACTTTCCTCTGGTGAAGCTACTATAAGCGAACAACTCAAGATAGCACACCAGAAAATGGAACAATGATCCTTTCTCTTTCATTTTTCCCAAGAAAACAAATGTGTTGGATTTTATCCTTTTCTCCTATTCATGTTTAGTTTGACAGAGATGTGTTTAGTTCTCCTTAGAACTTCTTATCACGTTGATAGTTCATGTGGGCGGCCCTGGGTGATCATGGTTAGGAATCCTTCCCAATAGTTTGACCTTACTGAAGGTCACATGAGACCAATTGGGCCGTGGGCCAAAGCCTATCCCAAGTGGTATTGGTGATTAATGTGTAACACTTCATTGATACTTGAAATTTCATTTAATTGAAGAATTTTGGGTGCTAATCATAAATAATAGTTGATGTCACAATCAATTTTTTTTTTTACTTTTTGATATACAGTCATGTGGCCTACCTGACATTGAAGAGTTTGCATACATAGAGGCTAATGGATCTGCCCTTTCAAGTAAGAAATCTGGTGATAGTACTTTTTTTGCACATTGTATGCATCTTGAGATACTTATACAAATAAGACCAATGCTTGATCATGTTCTATTGTTCTGCATAGACTAAGATCATTCCTATTTTCTTATTTGGTGCTTTTGTAATGTAACAGTAGGGCATTTGTGAGGAAGGAAATATAAACCGATATTCTGAAAATTGATTTAGAAGACATTGTTCTCTTGGTTCTACATCTATAAACTTGCTCTCTCCGTCTCTTCATGTTTTATGCTTTTAGTTTTTTGTTTAAAGGCGGTCACTTCTTTTTGCAAAGTTTACATGAGCTTGCCACCTATTTTCAGGTTTTGTCTTGTTTTAATAAATATATGATGGAAAAATAAAGATAGAACTTCATTATTTCACTGTTATGATCACAAGTACACAATTGAAAAATGCTGTATCTATAGCAACAGCCAGATGAAGCCTTTTTATTAGGTGCATGAACGTGCTAATATTACTTTTTGGGAATCTTTACCTTTGACATTCTTTTAACATCGTACAACGAAATTTAATTTCTGACTTTTAGCCTCTAGACTCTGGAATGACATTAAGCCTGCTAGGACTTAAATATTACTGTTGGCCCTTAGTTGTTTGCTTAAACTTTTGGGGTGGGTGGTGCCTAAAATTGTATCATTAGTTGGTTTATATGACAACCTTATTAATTGAATCTTGTCTGAATTTAATCTTGGTCATGGAGGGGGCTGCTTTAGTGCTTAGATGGTATTATTGCACACTCTCCGATTAGTGCTTTCTGGTTGAGAGCTAAGTTAGCATATGTTTGACTCAGAAATGGGACTTACCCACACAGAGGCATAACCATGCATGAATATATATGCATACCCATACATTTTATTGTGGTTTAAACTTGAAGTTTTTCTCATAGAAGTTGTTTTGCAGGAAAATCGAAATCCACCCAAGATACGCCTGTTGTGGGAACTGAAGTTGCCTCTCTGAATGGAGTGAGAGGTAAATGAAGATGTGTATACTTGCAAATTTTGTCCTAACAGTGGCTATGGAGAGAGTTCCAAGTAGTAGCATCCAAATTACTAAGTTGGAGTCTTATGTTGGTGCATACTAAATAATTTTGTGGGTAATCTTCAAATTATGATCTCTTCAGTTTACTTGATGTTTTTCCCCCCTTTCCCCACAACATGGTTTTGATACCAGTTAGCCTTGGGTTATTATTAACCACAATTTGTTTGTTTTTGGTGACAATCGCGCTTAGTCCCTTGCAGGATTAGGGGAGCAACAACAAGTTTTTTCATTAAAAACTTGTTCTAGTCTTTTAAGAAATAGTGATAGCATGTCTGGTTTAATATTGTTTTGAGGGGTGTTTACCTTGGAATCTAATTAATGCACTTAATATTTTTTAGGTGAACCACCTGCCAATTGGGAAAGAGTTCTTGAGGGAATTCGCAAAATGAGGACTTCAGAGGATGCACCAGTAGACTCTATGGGATGTGAGAAAGCTGGCAGTTCTCTTCCTCCTAGGGTATAATCATCTTACATATGTAATAAATATAAAAAATAAAGAATAAAAGTCCTTTGCAATTGGACCACCTACCTAACTAATAAAGCTAAAACGTATCAGAAGAGCACTCAACTAACTGCTTGGGGTGGTCCATATGGAAATCAAGAAAGTCTCAAGATATGTTAATCATACATATTACAGCACTGCCTTTACTAGTATTTCATGAACCATGTCAAATTGTTATCTTATTCTGCATTCTTGTATAGCTTTTGGTTGATTCTAATTAGTCTTTGCTTTGTTGTTACACATTATATACATGGAAGAGCCTCTGCATAGCTGAATTAACTTTTGTTTTTTATCTTGCCAGGAGAGAAGGTTTGCGGTGTTAATATCTTCACTTCTATCAAGTCAAACAAAGGATAATGTTACTCATGGCAAGACATTCACTATTGTTTCCTCTTTTTTTGATTGAAAATGATCTATATGCGGCAAGCATTTCTTGATTTTCCTATATGGAGTTAGTATGCTTGCGGTTGTTTAGGCAATAATCATGACTGTGAAAGAATGAATGGGAGAAAAGCATAAGGCATTCTAAATATGAATGGGAGAAAAGCATAAGGCATTCTAAATCCTGTATTCACATCTCTTTAATGCTTTTAATGCTGGCTTTCCTCATTGAAATCCTTTTGGGGAGTGCAGGAGCAATACAGCGTCTCCTTCAAAATGGTCTGCTTACTGCAGAAGCCATTGATAAAGCAGATGAAGGAACCATGAAGGATTTGATTTACCCGGTATATTTCTAAGAACCCAACTGAAAAAAGGCTTTAAAAGTTTACTTTTCTGGCTTATGTCAAATTCTACAAGAAAGATAAGCATGACTTTGAATGCCAGAGGCTTAATTCTTATGTCTTTTTTTTTTTTTCTTTGGCTAATACTTTTTTCCTTGCCTTTTTTATGTCAGTTTACAGCATCTGTTTGTGAATTTTTACTGTTGCTCTCTTTCAACAGGTTGGATTTTATACAAGAAAGGCTAGTAATATGAAGAAAATTGCTCAAATTTGTCTCACAAAGTATGATGGGGACATACCTAGCTCATTGGATGAGTTGCTTTTGCTTCCAGGGATAGGCCCTAAGATGGCTCATTTGGTAGGGTTGGTTACATTTCGCTTGAATCACAATATCAACTTATATCTTTTCAGGGGGGCAAAAAAAAAAAAAAAAAGGAATAACAGCTTACTTATTTCCCTTTCAAAAGTTAGTTTAACAGAAGTTCTTCTGGTTTGTGGTGCTTTAGGTCATGAATGTTGGATGGAACAATGTTCAGGGGATATGTGTAGATACTCATGTGCATCGCATATGCAATCGCCTTGGATGGGTATCTCAGCCAGGCAGAAAACAGGTAGCTCCATCTTATACCCCCGATGATGGCATCATTCTGCATATTTAATAAGATACTTCTGCTGTTGAAAATTTTGATCCTCGTTTTGAGAAATTTCCTCAAAACAAAGTGAAATGTTTTGACTGTAAAATAGAATTTATCAGAGTAAGCATTTTTGTCTATTTCACCTATCTTGAACAGAACTGATGATGTACGAAGCTGACAAAAATTTTCTGGAATTATGTGATCCATATTACTAGTGCTTTTGCAATTTTATAATCCTTCTTCCAAAGGTTTCAAAGTTCGAATTGTGAAGAAATCCTATACCAGTGTATGTATGCATGTTCCAGTTACTTTTTGAACTCAAATTCTATCTTCACAATAGAAAGATAATTGTTATTTGCCTTCTGGTGGCTGTAAATAATCATTTTTTTATTACAACTATCTTGTTCCTATCCTCATTAATCTTCTTTCCTTTATGTATTCACTTTTACCACATCATAGCCTTTGCTTGCTTTAAAATTTTCTTGTTTGTTGCTAGAAAACTTCATCCCCAGAGCAAACAAGAGAAGTGCTGCAACTTTGGCTTCCGAAGGAGGAATGGGTTCCCATTAACCCTCTCTTGGTACGTGTAGCCCATTGTACACTTTGATTATGAATTTGTCATGTTTACATATCTTAATTGATAATATATTGGGATGGCTTTGCCGAAACTAAAGCTTTCTCAGAGATATTTACGTTATTTGAGATATAGCTTCCACCTCGATTTCATAAAATGCATAACAGTTTCTTTCTTCTGATATTTTGCTTTATGCCATCATAGCAATCTATATTGCAAACGCGCAAATTCCTTGTTACAGATGGAATTCATTGACTGGAATATGCTTTTTAAATAGGTGGGATTCGGACAAACAATATGTACCCCAATCAGACCTCGCTGCGGGATGTGCAGTGTGAGCGAGCTCTGCCCTTCCGCATTCAAGGAGAGCTCCAGTCCATCATCTAAGTCAAAGAAGTCCGCTCAGAAATAGCTTTGCTGCTCATTTTACCCTCCAAATTAACACAGTAGGGTTATTGAGCGATATACATTTGATAGATGGCTTCCTTGTGTATTTTGGTCATAGGGAATTGGTGTAATATCATTTCAAGGTCAATGGTCCCGTTTTGCAAACTTGTATCAAATGCTTGCGGAGTGTGATAGAAGGATATTATTGGTCTTCAAAACTTTTCTGTTTCTGTCAAGTGACTAACTGCTGTTAAAGATTACAGAATAATGAATTGGCAAATATGATCGTAAGTCGTAACGTACGACTCACTCGACGCGCGTGCATGCATGGACGGCGCTTGGACACGTCGTTAAACTTGGGTTTGGGCAGTTGACTTTTTTGGAGAAATGTCTGCACGCATTGCCTTAAAAAAAAAATGGAAGACAAATGTGTGGTGTTCGATATGTGGTGTCGTTGATTCCACGTTCACTCGCAACAGTTATTTCAAAATATAAGATACGGGCCGGTGTTAAAACACGGATCTTTCCAAAAGTAGAAACCTGGATGTATCGTACTCTGCTAAGAATGCAAATTACAAGATCTTTTACTAAAAAAAGCATTCTTCAGCAAGGTCAAGTTCAACCGGGCGCTGATTTGTCCACGTCACCGCCAAACCCAGCCCGAGGTCAGATATTAACAGTAGAGCTAATCTCTCAATTAATTATTGGAATGTAATTTATTATTCCATTTATTTAAATATTTCTTTATTTAAAAAAATAACTAATTTCATTTTTCTGTAATGACATTTCTGCGCAGAGCCTCGTGTTTCTGCGGGGAGAAAGAGGCAGAAAAATAACGCTTTGAAGATATCGAAAGAAGAGACGAAAAATGTACTCCCTTTGAACATAAAGTAAACACCCTTTTTTCTTTTTTCTTTTTTTTTTCAATTTATTTTAATGTGATCTTGTTTTTCGTTGTTTTTTTTTATTTTAAGAAGTTTTGTTTCTGGCTGCTAAACTGAGTAAATTTTTTAAAAAAGCATTTAACAGTTAATCATTTTTAGCTGGGGAAAATGACATGAGAAAAGAGTAAATTGATAGGAAATACTCGGCATAGCATTTAAAACTCCAATGTACCCACTCACGTGCATGGTCAAGTTTATGCAATGGACTTGTTTGTTTGCATAGTAATTTACTTAGTAATAGAGTGTTGAATTTGAACATAATACCTTTTAATGTGGTCAATCTCAATCTAAAACCTCGTTGGGTGAATTTGAATCCCAAAAGCGATAGTATCTACTCAAACAATACCGTGTCCTGTTTCTATGTTGTTGGTGATTGATGTGTAATAATACCCCACTGATATTTGAAACTTACTTTCACTGTAGAAGCTTGAGCGCTAATCATAAAGAATAGTTGATGGCACAATCATTTTCTTTTCTCTTTGATGTACAGCCATCTGGACTACCTGACATAGAAGAGTTATCTTACAATAAGGCTAATGGATCTGCCGTTTCCAGTAAGTTATCTGGTGATAGTATTTCTTTGCTCTTTGTATCTGTCTTGAGACATTCATACAAATAAGATCAATACTTGATGATGTTCTGCGTAGACGAAGGCCATTCTCATTTGAGATGGTATTACCTTTTTGCATTCTGGTTTTGATAAAATTTCGAGGAAATTACACCCTGTTAGCTCGTCTTTTGGTGCCAAAGTTCTGGTTAGATAATGTTTTGATTGTGTTTATGCCTGAAGTCTAAACAATGCACTTAATGTTTTATAGGTGAACCACCAGCCAATTGGGAAAAAGTTCTTGAGGGAATTCGTAAAATGAAGACTTTAGAACCAGTATACTCTTTGGGTGTTGATGAAACCGACAGTTCTCTTCCTCCTAAGGTAGAGTCATCATATATGTAAATATCTATAAAATAAAGAATATAGAAATTCATCCGCAATTGGAAAACTAATATAGATAAGCAAAGTAATGCATCAGAAGAGCAATCAACTAACGGCTTGCCTATGAAAATTGAGAAATACCCACATACTGCATATTACAACACTGCCTTTACAAGTATTACATGAATTATATCAAGTTGTTATCCCATACTACGTTCATATACATTTATACTTTTTGGTAGATTCTACAAAGCCAGTGCCTTGTCTTCGTACATTCTATAAAATGCAGGGCCTCAGCACAGCTGAATTTAATTTTCCTTTTTATCTTACCAGGAGAGAAGGTTTGCAGTGCTGTTATCTGCTCTTCTATCAAGTTTAACCAAGGATAAGGTTGCTGATGGCAAGTGATTCCACCTATGTTTATTCATTTTTCATTGTTCGCGTTACTGGGAGAATATTATTGCAAGGCATTCTAAATCATATATTCACAGTTATCTTTCATGCTTTTAGTACTGATTTTCCTCATTGAATTCCTTTTGGGAGTGCAGGAGCATTACAGCGTCTCCTTCAAAATGGTCTGCATACTGCTGAAGCCATTGATAAAGCAGATGAGGCAACCATCAAGGACTTGATTTACCCGGTATATTTCTCAGAATCCAATTGAAAAAAGGCTGTCAAATTTTCCTTATCTGAACTGTGATATACTTTGAGAGCAAAGCCTTAGTCTGCCAGAGGTTTAATATTTATACAATTTTAATATACTAGTTTTTTCCACTAATTTTTTGTTTTCCCTAACATGTTTTCTGTCTTTTGTTTAATGTTATAGTTTACATTATCAGGTTATGAACTCTACTGTTGCTCATTTCAACAGGTTGCATTTTATACAAGAAAGGCTTGTAATATGAAGAAAATTGCCAAAATTTGTCTCACAAAGTATGATGGGGACATACCTAGCTCATTGGACGAGTTGCTCGCACTTCCAGGGATAGGTCCTAAGATGGCTAATATGGTAGGATTAGTTACTATTAGCTTGAAACTTAAATCTCCTTTCAAACGTTAGTTTCACAAAAGTTCTTTGGTTTTGTGATTCTTTAGGTCATGACTCTTGGATGGTTCAATGTTCAAGGAATATGCGTAGATACTCATGTGCACCGCATATGCAATCGCCTTGGATGGGTAACTCAGCCAGGCACAAAACAGGTAACTCCATCTGATACCCCAATGATTGCATCATTCTGCATATTTTAATTTAGAGATTTCATCTGTCTTGAGCAGAACTGATTTCCAAGGCTGGGACACATTTTTGCATTCATGAGATCTACACCAAGTATAATTAGCTCTGTAGTAGCCAATACTGATTATGTTATTCATGTATAAAAAACTTAGGTCTAGCTTATGAATGCATCAGTTTTCTACGTGAGTTGTTTGTCAGTATTAAGCAAGTTGCATTGCTCACTTTCAAATTTTCTTGTTTGTCTGTAGAAAACTTCATCTCCAGAGCAAACAAGAGAGGCGCTGCAACGTTGGCTTCCAAAGGAAGAATGGGTTCGCATTAACCCTCTTTTGGTACGTGCAGCTCATTGATTTACCAAATGCACCATTGTGTGATTGAAATTTATATATATATATATATATATATATATATATATTGAATTTTTTATCTAAACATTTAGTCTTTGACACTAAATATTTAACATGTTCACATATTCTAGTTCATAGTAACTTACTAAATTCTGAATGTTTTCCCTCCTAAAACTAAAGCTTTCTGGGATATCTTTGCTTCAAGTTCGTGATTAAGTCGCTTGCTTTTTATAATAAGCAATCATATCAATCTGTATTACAAACCGGCAAATTCCTTTGTACAGCTGAAATTCATTGACTGGAATTTGCACTTTAAATAGGTGGGATTTGGCCAAACAATATGTACTCCTCTTAGACCTCGCTGTGGAATGTGCACTGTGAGTGAGTACTGCCCATCTGCATTCAAGGAGAGCTCAACTTCATCATCTAAGCCGAAGAAGTCTGGTAAGAGGTAGATGGTTTGAACTAGGCTATTCTAGGAAGAGCATTCCCTCTAATTTTTCCCTTTGGGTGCGTTTGGTGCTGTAATACATTATGTTATATCCTATGGTATCAGGATGTATTTTATTGCATTCGATTATATTGTATTGGTTTGTATTGTGTTTACTTGTCTTCAAAACTTTCGTTGTTTCTGTCAAATGATCAACTGCTCTAAACATTACCAACCGTTCAGCAAAATTGCTTTCATTTCTTCAAATTGTCAAGAGTTGGTTTTTGTTACAAGAAAAAGATTAACCCCAAAGGTCCCCTTCCATATTCAATCCCATGCTATATCTAGTGTACTAAACAGTGCGTGTTAATCAACCTCCTAAAATAAACAATTGGAATATAGTATGGATGAGAAGGTAATCAACACCCCGCATTAGGCAATAAGAGTATCAAAAGAGCAACCATGGCAACAGAGTGATTCGACACAATATCAAGACCTTCATATCACTTATAACATTACCTAATCAATTAATCATCAATTAACAATCCTGCGTGAATACTATATCACTGTATCCAAGATTTAAGATAAAAGCTATGTAATGACATAGTATCCAAGATGTAGGACAAACTTTAGATACAAAATGAATGGGGAAAAAAAAAAGACCATCAAAAGCATATATCATATCATTTGAGAAGTGTAGCATGAATCATCAACACAAAGTACACAAATTGTGTATATTTAGTTTCTTAAGCTTTTCACACAGTCAAGAAACAATTAGAATCGAGTTCATTAAGGAAATTAGAAAGGTAAATATAGCATCTCTCAATAGTAGCAGCAATTATCCATCAATAGGTAAAAAGCAGAGTGCTCCCGGCAAACATTACATCATACAAATCAGATTCATATAAATCTAGTTTCGATGCAAAATGTTTTCTTGTACAACAGAAATATTATGTAAACTGGAGTCCTTACCAGAATCATGGGATCCATCAATTCCTCCAGTAGATTCCACTCTATGATACAGCCAAGGGGAACATGTTATTGGTACAACATCTGGAGCTCTACGACAAATGGCGCTGCTCACTCAAAGAAATCACTCAACTAGCTATTGGATGCTCCCTTTGATTAAAATAAATTAGTCAAGATCAAACAAACAGTCTTCTGCATGTGAAAAGGATGTAGGTTTGACCATGAATCCATCAGCATGACCTAAACTGGACAACATCCGATCTCTTATTGACTCGAGACAGTCAGAGGAAGCTTGCTCTTGCGCCACAACCAATAGTTACATCTTAGTGGATCAACACACTCTAAAACTCGACAAATAGCCCTCCCCAAGTCGGAATCCAGTGGTCCTGAGTCTGGAGTATTCAAAGCATTTATTGCTTCTCTGAACTCTTCACTTGGCCAAAAACCATGGCAAATAAGATCTAAAAGTGTGCTCAGAGCAAAAACATAGTTGCTTTTGGTACTCAAAACTTTCAAACACACTGAGGACATCCTAGGATCATTAATCCAAGACTCGGTGTCATCTTTGTAAAGGCCTCGAAGGTATCTCCAAGGACTCTCATTCTCGGGGTTACCCAAAATTGCTTCAATGGTAAAATTAACTTCAGAATCTCTCATTGCTATTAGGCCTCCAAGTAAGGGAGATCTGGTTACTACAAAGTATCTCTGTTACAAACACAAAGACGAAGATAATTAAATTTTGATTATCATGGCGAGTTTTTGCAAGCAAATCAATGAAGCAAGTAATCAAAATTGAGTTAACAAAGACCAAAGTGGATATATATTATCAGACTTTGTAGAAGTAATCTTAGTACTTGCCAGATGCCTTAGCACAGGCAATCCATTAGGTTCTTCGATTTGTTCAGATAAAAAAGAAGAGACACAATTTTGATGAATGAGTTGTCTTACGAAAAGAACATTGTCTCAACAAAATAAAAATCCAAGAAATCAGAGTAGCTATAAATTAAATCTTTCTCTTTTTTCTTAATTTTCCTTGCACTGCCTTTTGCTGACTTCAAGATCCATTGGTCCTAAGCAACATAAGAATTAATTTTAACTGATGATGTACCCATTCAAATATACAGTAGCGAGTATTTTTTAAATTTGAAAAAAAGGCCAAACTTTTCCAGCAGATTCGAGATACATAGAGAACAGGTGCAAGTTAATTAGAGTGCCCATCTCACTTCCAGTTTCTGATACAGGAGGTAAAATGGGAACTACAGTTTTTTGCATACCACATACATGAATTACAAGTCTGCCACTTGAAGGTAAATTTAGGGGTGCCATTAGCGCTGGCAAAAGAGCTGCCAGGTAGCCTGAAGCTCTTTCTAGACCAATTTTCAAGTATTTAGTTCATATTAAAAAGTGCAGATAGAAATAGAGAACATCCATCAGGTAGTTAGCCAGGAAACAGCGCCAAGTGATTTTGCACAAAGTGCTTTTGGTTCTCAAATGAATCCTCAGAAACACATCCATACTGTGCTTAGATCCAAAGAGCAGATTTCTCTAAGAAATTAATACCTGATTCCATGCAGAATTATTAAATATATCTTCTCCAAGGAGCATCTGACAATAGTCAAGCTCATCTTCCCACCCTCCTAATGCCTGAAGTACCCACTGCAAAAAGAAAAAAACAACCCTTTAACTCAATACTTTTTGTCAGATATAAGAAGTGCCAAGTCAATGATGTTCAAACTACACAATTAACTAAAGAGAGATTAGCCATTAGATTCGAATGCTCAAAAGAGAAAAAATAGAGGGCATAGCGTCATATACATGGTGTTTTTAAAATAAGTGAAAGGAAAGCACAAACCTGCCTATGGGACCAGGCATGATAATTTTTAGCATCAAGAGAAAGCATCTTCTTGGTGAACTGAAGTTCCTTGTTCACTGCACCAGTTCCCAATTTCTCAGCAACCCACCTTCTATGATGCCTGAAAAAACACTCACCATTATAATGGATATGAAAAGATAACAGATGAAAATGAGATAAATAAAACTCATGAAACTTCTAAAACTAGAAAAAATTGAGCAGATAAAATTATTTTCCTCAGCCCATAAATGATATGCCATATAACAAGACATATTACAATAACTTTATTTCACCATCTCCTGCTCCAGTGGAAAATCCTTTTCAACAACAATAACTTTGTTTCCTAAATGTTCTCTTGATCATCGAGAATGACCAAGACATATTACAATTTGCTTGAAGCTCTCCAGGGTGCTGTGAGCAAAGCAACACCACTACATCAGAGGATTAATTATAGTGCTACCCTAAGCCAGCCTACTACAAGTAACAATGTTATGCTCATAACTCCAATAGAAAACTGACAAAACATGCATAAATTAGTTTTTTATTATCATCCATTGCAAGCATTGAGAACAACATTAGCCTGCCCTACCGGTTTCCACCTAGCAAGCCCTTGTTTGATGCATTTAGGACTTCTAAATCAAGTTCAGCACAAAAGTTTCAACCTATGACGGGCATACCAGCGACAAAGGTGAGATGCGGACACAAAAGACCCTGCATTCTTTAGAAGAAAAAGCATATGGAAGAAGCAAGATTAACTCATTCAAACGTCTCACTCAGCCCCACCCTTACAAAAAGGCAGGATCCACCACACAGCAGTCCTGCACATTTGAGTCAAAGATTGTAATCAATCTGGGACTTAACATGGAGATTCATCAAAACTAGTCACATGCAATTGGTGTTTTCCAAACTTGGTAGTTTGCATCTCCAGAAATCAAGGCTGATCTGAAATTGGGTCTATAAAATGCTCTTTTGACCTCTAAGACCTACTAGTTTAGTACAAAAACAAATTAAGAAGCAACTTTCTCGTTAACCCCATATATCTAAGGCACTCCTCACCTTGTAATTAAGGATGGATTAAAAATAATTAAGTCAAAACTAAATCCAGATACAATGACTACAATCATTAAATTTGCAAGAATATTGATTGAAGGAAAAGCCTTCCAAAAGGAGCTGTAATAGTCTAATATCAAAGGAAAAAACTTCAAGACTCCATCTAGAACAGATAAAGCATGTTAACAAGAGCACAGAGATGCACCGAAGAAAGCTTACGAAACACATTTCCAGTACTTATACCCACATCACTTCACCCAAATTGGGTAGTTTCACAGAATTTCATGATCAAAACCAGGATAGTAATTCCCAGTAAAGATGGATGCACAGCCAAAGTAGCAGTTCAGAAGCACATATGTAGAGATATAAAGAAGCCAGGCAAACAAATACACGTTTTACTGAACAAAAAACGTAAAGTTAATTTTTTGATTCATTCTCAAACAATTTATTTCATTTTTATTTAATACATATCAATCTAACTTGAATTTAGTAAGAACAACTACAAACAAAAGAGCTGGAAATGAATTGCACAGTGCCTCACCATAACTGATAATTTTTGGAGTTACTCTTGGCAATGCGGCCAACAAAAGCCAGTTCATCTTGCAGGTCGGCATGAAGCGTCTCAATTATTTGGCGCCTGAAATGCCATACCTTCAAAACAGAGCGAGAAAATTGAAAAAAAAAATCTAATTTTGCTCTTTATGGAATAAAAATCAAAACTTTAACACAGAAAGCACTCCAACTTATATATATTTCCAAGAATTATTGAAATTTATGAAATCGGAGATGAAGGATTACAGTGTAGTTGCCCGGGTTAAGGCAGATGGATTCTTTGGTGAGTTGAAAGGAGCGAGGCGATCGCTCGTCGGAGTAATAGACGGCGCGGAAGTAGCCCATGGTTTCGCTGAATTCTGGTTTGTATGCGATCGGGACCACTGGATTCGGGCCATCGTCTTGTGGTATTGGAGTGACGTCAGACCACTCGGGTCTTTGACTCAGCGGCAATCTCTCCGCCTCCTGCTGCTGCTCGTCCCCTTCGTCTGATTCCATTTTTGTTGTTCTCACTAGTACCGAACCCTCTCTCTTTCTCCTTTGATCGCGATTTATATTTTGTTTCTTTTTTTAATTAAAATTTAAATAATTTATCGTTAGTATTCTTTCTACCAGATCAGCTATAATTACAAAAATAGCCCGAAGGTTTGCACAAAGAATAGCACACTTCCACTGTACAAAATTCTAAAAGTAAATTCTGCAGAAAGGGCTTGAAATTGCCAAAATTTTCAAAAGCCCCAGAGAGCTGAGGGGGTTGCTTGGGTACCGGGGAAAAGAAAAAGGAAAGGCGGAAAGAAAATTGAGAAATGACAGTAGCGGCAGGGATCGGGTACGCGTTGATAGCGCTGGGGCCGTCTCTTTCTCTATTCGTCGCCGTCATCTCCAAAAAGCCTTTCTTGATCCTCACTGTCCTTTCTAGGTATTGTCTATTCACTTTTTCATTTTCTCTCACTGCCATTTTCCCGAGAAAAGCAAAGAAAGTTTTCAACTTTGAATATCTAAACCTCTCATTGTTGTTAGTGACTTAGATAATTTACTTGACTAATGAGTAATCTAACAGTGTTGTGTAAATAAGTGAATATTAGTATTTGTTTATGGTCAATTTGTGGCTGTTATTTGTTTATTTTAGGATTTATAAGTTAATTATTCTCAATCAACTGACAGACAAATGGCAGCTGGACTCAGAAACTAAAATTTGGGTGTAATTTGATTAATGTATTAGTTCTGTGATGGATTTATGAATGTGTGAATGCAGTACATTGTTATGGCTTATAAGTCTGATTGTGCTGTCGGGTGTATGGAGGGCTTTTCTTCCTCTAAAATCAACCACCTGGTGGCCATTTGCACTACTTATACTTTCATCTGTCGGGTTCCAAGAAGGGCTTCGTGTTCTTTTCTGGAAAGTTTACAAGTAAGCTGTTATCTATGCATCTTAAAATTCAGTTTGCAATTTCATATGTTACTTACTGTTAGTTTTTACAAACTATCAAAAGTCTTCTAGTTGAGATTTGTTACAGACTTTAGTCATTTGTCGTCTTTTCTTATCTGTATTATTTGCTTGATACCTTTATTTTTTAATACAAAAATTCGAATAGCGAACTCAATTCAACCTACTTCTAGCATCAATATCATTCTAAATCATCAAATTATGGTACTGCTCAGATCTCAATGGTGCCATTCCGTGGAGTTTTTTCTTTGTCTTGCTCTCTCTTTTTTTTATTATTATTACTTTTTTCTTTTTTCATGGTTCTGCTATGAGCAAACTGATATGTCCTTTCAGAATCATTCTCCATGTTTTACAGTGTTGTCCTTGCAATATCTTCTGCTCTTTTCCCATGCGTGAGTAGTTCAATTCTTTTCCTCAGAATCTTCTCTTGCAAGCTATTGATTAACAACTTTGTCAATGGGCTGTCAAAGGATTCATTGTCATATTCCTCAACTCTTTGGGTGCATTGAATATTCACTGTTTCGATTTTTTTTCAAACCCTCTCCCCATCTCCATCCTCCTACATCCTTTTATTTTATTTAGGTGGTACCTTGTTTTCAAAATTCAGTGGACAATGGGGAACCTGCATTGCATCTCACGGGTATTTAGTTTTGTTAACATCTCTTTCTTTCATACTTAATGTAGGAGGTTGGAAGACACGTTGGATGCTTTTGCTGACAGAGTTGGAAAACCACGCTTATTTCTGACTGATAAGATGCAAATTGCTCTTGGTGAGCTTTGAAGAGGCTGTTGAATCCCTTTTGCCACCAAGATTGCCATGTTTCCTATATCTTCTGTTTGATTTAACCATAAAAAAATTTTCACTGCCATTGTCAGATGATATTCAAGTCTTATTTATCTCCTTCTTTAACCTAGCAGTGAGATTGGCTGCATTTATATTCTTTCTTTATAGTTGAAAAAGCCACCATGATGTAGCAAACATTAGGTATTGTTGAGCAATGTTTGTTGTCCAAAGTCAGAATTGTTAAATCTCATACATTCTTTAGCGTAAGAATTAACACTGTTAGTGACCCCAATTACTCATTATTTCATATATGAGTTTCAATGTAAAATAAATATGATGTCCTATTGAAACAAAACTGTACTTAGTTGGTCTCACTTAAAAGAACATAAGATTGACCTTAGTGATTGATATATTCAAATGCATCGATTTGTTGAGTATGATTTTTAGTTAGGCTTCTTTCTGGTAATGCTGTCTTCCAATCCTCAGGTCATGTTGAATATTCACAATTGCACCGTGTCACATATGATCCTCCATTAGTCTGGTTAAATCAAAGCTTGGAACCTTGCTCTTTTTCTTTGACATGTTATATATATGTGAAACATGTCATATTATAACTATCATTCCACTGCCACCACCCGCAGCTATGTCGGTTCTAAAGAGGACAACTTGAATATCATATTCACTGATTTATTCCTCATTTTCCTGATGATCTCATTTTCGTGCTGATGTCAATTTGAAAATTTTTGCAGCTGGTGGATTAGGCCATGGTGTGGCCCATGCTGTGTTTTTTTGTCTTAGCCTGTTAAGTCCAGCATTTGGTCCAGCTACATTTTATGTTGACAGATGCCCCCAGATGCCCTTTTTTCTTATTTCTGGTAAGTCATGCAATTCTTATTAGTTGCTTGTACACAAATACAGTGTCTCTGACTGTATTGTTTGTCGGTGAATGTCGACTTATGTAATTGTAGCATAGTTTTCTGTTGTTATTATTCACTTGGAATTGATATTAGCTGAACAATATTTCAATTTTTTTTCTTTTCCATTTTTCCTAACTACTTTTGGCCTTACTATTGCAGCAATCATTGCTCTTGCATTTGTTACAATTCACACTTTCTCAATGGTCATTGCATTTAATGGGTATGCTGAAGGGAATACAACGGACCAGTATTTTGTTCCTGTTGTTCATCTTGTGGCCGGAATGGTGGTAAAGTCTGCATTTGCTAGATGTTTTTGCCCTTTATCTCAAAAGTTTTCATTATTGAGAATTTTAATTCTCATTGTCCTCAAAAATTGCCAATTGAGTCCTGAAACTGCCTTAGTTGTGTTTGTTTGGTTGAATGTGCTATGACATGCATGCTCATTTTGAACGATTATGTCTTCTGTTTTCTGCATATTTTAGAGGGAAATTATTGACAGTTGTGTGATTTTGATTTCTTTGTGGTGTTAGTAGGAAGGAATCATGAAATCTATCTTTTAATTGCAGGAGTTGATCCAGTACACACTATTCACTATACTATAAATCGCTTTATTAATTCGTAGAAAAGCACCGCATTCTTTGGACATTTGACTTAGTTCTTCGTTGTTTTGTTTGCTTCAAAAATGCCCAATAAAATGTGACTAATTTATGATTTTTAATGAATTGATATTTTTTTTTTTTTGTGCTAGCAATGTGCTTGAATGATCTTTACCAACTTTGTTGTCTCTTTTTTAAATGTTTTGCTTCTTTTACCTTTTGTTATTTTCCTCAGACATTGGTAAATTTTGCATCTGGTGGTTGTGTCATTGGGATTCCTCTGCTCTATATCCTGGCAAGTTTGATCCTGTTACACTGTGGGAAAATGGTGTGGAGAAGATTAACAGCAAGCTGAAGCAGGCAGGGTAATTCTTAGTGATCCATAGCAATTGGAAAGTCACTCTCAAAATTTATAGCTCAGCTGAACATGTAACTTACTACACAAATGTATCTTGGAAGGTTCTCAAAACCATTTATTTTGTGAACTGACATCCATACTAATTCAATTCAAACAGCTGTCTAAATTTTCTCTTGGTTCTCCCCTTCAGCCAAATGTTTGGGAATATGTATTTTCTAGGAGTATAGGGGCATAGCCTTTTGGTGTAAGTGTATAGGAACATAGCTTTTTGTTGAATTTAAGGGTTGTAAACCAACAATGGTAAGTCTGCAATTTCGAGGATGTGTGTTTTACATCATTTCCACAACACCAAGAATTAACTGTGGGAGACCGGTGATTCTGTTGCGGTATAACCTAACTGTTGGGACTTTTAGTGCCTAAGGTTGTAACTCTTTAGCAAGGAAGGGATCAGATAGTTCATTTGAGTTGTGGTGATGGTAATGGTCATGGCAATCCGACCTTTTGGTGGACGGTGCTAGTGTTATGCCCAGCTAGACCTTAAGAGCAAAGTACCAGTTGGGACTATCCCAGAAATAGAGAGGTACCAGTGGAATTTAATACAATCGGCAAAATTCGCCGAACCACATAGCCGGAAGGGTTAGCTTAAACGTATGTCATTAACACAGCAAAAGGATGGGGGCGACAGTAGAACTGGAAGGTTTCATAAGTTGCTTTCATGATTAGAGCTGAAATGTTCAGAACAACGAACCAACATTATGTATATAGAGTACATGGTTCTTCCATTTGACTGGACTCAATCATATAACACCACAGGACTGCCCAATTTCATCTCAAAGCAAAGAACTGAAAATGCATCTCCAACTCAAAACACGAAAAACAGGAGAAATTAAGGGTCCGTTTGGTATTGTTTTTGAATTTATACTTTCTAAGAATGAAAATGGTGTTTTACAGTTACTGTATTTCGAATTTAAGTATGCGTCTGGTATCATTTTATGTATCTTATATTTTAAAACTAAAAACAGTAATATACGTTCGATAGACAATTGAAAATAATAAAAACAGAGAATATGCGTTCGGTAATAATTTTTTTCAAAACAGTTTTTACTATTAAGCATTTACATCATATTTATAGTTATAAAATAATTATTTAGCTAATACATACACAAATATAACATAATAATTTAAAACAAAATTATCATAAAAAATTTACATGATGATAAAGTTTTAGAATTAACATTAATTAAAAAAAATTACATTGTCATTATTTTTACATCATAATTAAGATATATATTACAACACATGATTTAAACAAAAAAATTATAAAAAAATACATGATAGATATTATACATTACGTATGTAATCATGCCACATAGAAGCTACAATTCTATCTCTTATAGCACTCATCGTTGCGACACTTGCTGGAAATAAATCAATATTAGTAAATGGCCTACTAGTGTCTCCTTCTTCGTTGGTAACCAAATCTTGCACATCAAAGTCCCCAAATAACCTGTCACTTGCATTTTCTCGTCGAATAAAGTTATGCAAAGCGCAACATGCAATTGAAACTAGGCGTTGCTTATGTAAACTATAATTATGCATATCCCTTAAAATTAAAAATCGCGTTTTTAAAACACCAACGTATCGCTCAATTACATTACGCAATGATGAATGTCTATAATTAAACAATTCTTAAGGACTTCTAGGTGCTCAACCAAATCCTCTATAATTATGTAAATGATATTTCTCACCTCTATATGGTGTCAAAAATCATTTCACATTTATGTATCAAGAATCCACAACGTAGTAATATCCTAAAATATAGGAACAATAAAATATAACTTAATTAAAAAATAAAGGCCAAAGATATTAACACACACACACACACACATATATATATATATATATATCAATATTCTTACCTTCCTCCGGACATGGAAACCCAGATTCTGGCTTATTTATGGCATCCATAAACACCTTTGAGTCATTGACGGTACCTTCCTAGCCCGTATATACAAATGTGAACATCATATCAAAAGAACATGCACACATGATATTTTGAGTCACTTGAGTCTTTCTATCTCAATATTATATCTGTTTATGTGTTGGTGATCATGCAACAATGTGGGTTCCATCAATTGCACCGATACACTTCTGTGAAAATATGTCAAAATTATTAATTTATTAACCAAATGTTAATGTCACATAAACATTGAAGTTATGGCGAAGAAAGAGCAGCGGCAGTGGCTATAGGGATGGCAATGGGGAGGGAGGGGAGGGGACCAATCTTCCTGTATCCATCCCCCATATTTTGCGTATATCCCAGTCCCCTCCTCATTCCCGTCAAAATTATTTAAGAGAATCTCCATCCCCTCCCCGAATAATAACAGGGAATCCTCGAGGGTCCCCGATCTCCAAATAACTAATACATTTTTTTGTTTTCGATTTTAAGTTAATCATATTAAAATAAAAATTCAAATAAAAGTAAAGTTCGAAATATATTTTACATTAATATCCATTACAAAAGTCTTATATATTAAATTAGTAAGTGAAGTAGTATGCAAATGATACAAACTATCATGAACAAATTAATAGTCTAATACAAAATTGTTACAAATAAAATCAAATTTATATTCAAAATTAACTTTTCAATGGTAGCGTTGACACTTTATAAATGTGAATTATTCCTTTTACAACACAATAGTTAAATCAAAGCAAATCAAGAACAAATATTAGATTAGATATTAAAATTGTGATTTGTTGTGGGTAATTATAACATCTAAAAATAAATAAATAATATATTTAAGATAAATAAAAATATATTTAAGTTTAAAATATTTAATGAATATTAAAATTAAAACAAAAATTTTAGGCTAATAGAATTTGTCTGGTCTTTTTAATGTCCCAAATAAAATTTTAGGACTTTAATTAGTTAATTAGGCCTAAAAGTTTAATAATATAAATATTTTGATATTTTTTATTTTTACCAATACTTATAATTTTATAATTTAAATTTTATTATTTATTTACTAATAATTTTAAAAATTAAAAATTAAATTAAATTTTAAAATGGAGAAATGGGTAGGGGATGGGGATTCCACCTCATCCTTATCTCCTCCTTGAATAAGAAATTGGGTAAAAAAATTTCTGTCTCTTCCCCGAATAAGAAATTGGGTATGAAATTATCCTTATACCTTCTCGAATGGGGAAAATCTCCGAGAGTACTCGTCCCCGTGGGGATTTTTGCCATCCCTAAGTGGTTAGCACACTAAGAGCGACCAAGAGAGAGTGGATCGGGAGAGAAAGATGTTGGATGAAGATAAGGGGAGGGAGAGAGTGCAGATTTGCTGCAACTGGATTGAGAAAAGTGAGGGGAAAGAGAGAGCTGCAGTGAACTAAATTGAGAAAAGTGAGGGTTGCAGTGAAGAGAAAAGGAGGAGCAGGGTCACGATTTTCTTTTGTTTTTTAATGCATTTGTAGGTTTAGTTTGTGATATTTGAAGAACATGATTAAATTATTTTCAGTCGAGTAGTTATAATAATGAATCCGGATTTTGCGTTTTGTAATCTATTTTTTGAAATTAATTGACCGAACGTGTATTATATGTGGATTATGAAAATTAAAATGAAAATACTGCTTGGAAAAGGGCACCGAACGGGCCCTAAGAATCTTCATTCTCAACTTTGGAATTTAAGTATCATCAATTTACACTTTAGATAGCAATAACTGTAAATTAAAAAAATATAAAAGAAAAAAAGAATAAGCCATCGCCGCAGTATTAGAAGCATATTTACCTATTACACAGCTTTCTGATTCCGCTTTACTTATTACTAGCAAAAAATTTAACCAAAAAAACAAAAAAAAAGGACTTGTGATCTGCGTTTATACATATTGGAGTATTATCAATAAATGAGTTCGGCCGGGTAGTTTGACCACCGGTGACCTTCTGTTCACTTCAGAAAGAACTTCCAAATATCTCTATCAGTCATCTCCTTAATTAAATGGGCTCCAAAAATGCCTTCCTCGTCAACCAGACTCCTCAGGTGCCGTGCTGCGTTATTGAAACCAACATAATTCTTCTTTGTTGCTAAGTATACTACTCCATATGGAGGCCTCAAACACTGGTCATCCAGGAAAAAAGTTCGAATAAGATAAAACAGGAAATTGACTCTTCACTTCAATGAGGAAAACATCTTTTCAAGTAAAAAGTATTTCACTTGTGTTAAAAATCACAGCAAGTAATGTTTTTGAACAAGGACATGAGGAAGTGGAAAGTAGCATGAACACTGCACCAACACCACATTGTAAAAGGATAAGGACGAAAACAAGAAACTAACCTTTTTAATTAGTAAATATAATTTCTTCAGTGAGGTCACTGAATATGGGATCTCTGTCAACAAAATAACATCATAACCACCGTCACCCTGATCTGCCTCGCTAGCCCTCTCCCATGCCCGGCTTCCAGAAAGCTTCCTTGAGCGTCTCGAGGAGGAGTCCTGTCTGATGATGCTTCCATCTTGGCTACTACACCCATCCATGAAATCCTCCTCAGAGAAGCTCAGGCTCATCCCTGTTGTGACTTCAGAAACATCGTTCCTCACAACAGATAAAACTGTGGGTAGTTCTTCCCAATCACCAGCGTAGAAGTGCACTGATGGTGTCAGAGTTTGCCTTGATGGCGTCAGGGAACTCTCTGGTTGTCGGCTCTGCCTCTCCCGAGCTTGCTCAAGATTGGCAAGGACATTTGGTACAGTTGTGCATCTTATTGTTTCTGCACTGAGATCTTGAAAGTGTACCGTACCAGCACCCTGTAAAAATATAAATCAGAAAGAGCACAAACATATGTTTCCCATATTTCTTTAAACTATTTAGCTTTTTACGCATTTGGTGTAAACTGCAAAGTCTCCTTAAAAAAGGGAACATCTACAAGTTCCAATTTTCTTTTTGATACATAATGATGAACATTATTTAAATCCAAGTACTGTTAGATCAGAACCATATCTTTCAGATTTAGTAACATGAAAAATCTTCAAAGAACATATTTTAAAGCAATTTGATTCATCCCTCTTTGCAGGGATTAAATTAGCTGTAAATGATAGATTAAGAAACTAACAAATTATTGAACCCATGGAACTTTAGTTTCATTCACATAAAATATTAAGAAAAATTCTGCTCAAAGCACCTTAGTTACTCTTGGTGCCTTCAAGCATACAAAAGGACAAGGATATATTGGGCAACATGTTAGAATATTCCATGAAAAACATTATTATCACATAAAACTTCAGGCCACTCAAATAAACTGAAAGGAAATAAATAACCATAATAGTTAACACCAGTCATTCAGTTGGTAACTCTTTGCAAAGTTTTGTTTAAATTCAAGATGCTCCAATTTAAAAAAAATGCTATGAACAATGAGAAAGGACAAATTTATGGGAAGGAAGCACGGATTCTTGTTTGTCATGTGACACATTTTTTTATTAAGTTACAACTTAAGCATAAAATTAAAATATAAAAAATAACATGGACATACCTTCAGGCAAGCAAAAATCCCAGGAAGTCCATAGCCACAGCTCAACTGTAGGAATTACCAATGAAAAACCATCAAGTTGTGGTTCATATACAAAAAGCATAACTTAGAATCACCATCAGCAAACAAGAGACAAATTTCTAACAGCAGGCGCAGATAAATTAATTCTTTAGATGTGATTTCCTTGGATAACAATATATTTCATCCAAGATAGAACAAACAAATATTAAACAAATTTTTTTATTCCATGGACAAGAACCAATGGGTTGGAAGAAGATTGTCCATGATAAAAACATGCACGACTCAATGACATCATACATACTGAACACTGGTAATCTATTAGCAAAAGATTAGAATGTTAGTTTATCAGATCACTTAACCATGCTTGGTAAACGCAACGGGATGGGATGGATCGATGACAATAGAAATTAAGCTTGAATTGTGAGTAAAAATAACTTTTCACTGGATTACCTCGAGTACCCTTTTGCCTCTAAAGCTCAGTTGTCCATCACGAATCTCATGCTTAAGAACATTAACAAGATCAATAGAGCTTTCCCAACATTTCAGAAACCCTGTAAAACAGGATAAATTCATCACTTTAGTTTCAAACTTCCTATCCTTGTAGGAGGTGCGTGCTCCAATAAGAACATCACTGGAACGTTTTTCAGCAGAAATTTCTAAACCCAAAATTATTAAAAAAAAGAACAATTTCAATTTCAGTATCCATACTGAAAAGTGATGTACCTACCATCAGGTTTTGAGGATATCATTTCGGAACCCGTAAACCCAATAATATCAGCGACACTAACTTTTCCCTGCACGAGATTGAAAAAGAAATTACCAACCTATCAAAGCAGGCACCGATAATAACATGCACTAAGCCTGTACAAAAATATTTCATGACATAGCTCATGCAGGGTGGCATTGTCCAGGTTATGACATACTACTCTTCAGAAACATGCAAATCATAGACTTTATTTTGAAAAAAAAAATCCGAACCATTAGGAAGAACTAAAAGAGTTCTGAATCATTGCTTTGCAACACAAGAGTAACTTTGAGAGCTCTCTATAAAAGCCATCAATAATATTATTCTCTGTTTGCTTTCACTGAAGCACAGGATCTTCTTTGAGCCACCAACAACAATTAGCCATCCTTCCTTTCATGGACAGGAAAAGAATGGCATCTATATAAACTGCAAGTTTCTAAATAACATATACCAAAAAGAGTCTTACAGTCTCACATACCTTGAACATACTAATCGCTTGCAAGTCTACATTATCTCCAGCATATTTATAGAGGTGAGCAACCTGAATAGTACGCAAGGAGAATAACTTAATCTTGATACCAACTTACAACACCACCTCTCCCAATAAAAATTGTAGATGGATAACTTGGCAATATAAACATAAATAATTTTTCATTTTTTGAGCAATACATCCATACTAAACATCAAAGAACTAAGTTAAAGGAGAGAAAACGAACCTTTGAAGGAAGAATTTCGACAGCTGGACAAGGGAGATGAGCATCCTTTTCTGAAATGGTTGAAGACATGCTATGATTTCCCCGGTCTTGAGGTGCCAAGCCTGGCAAGCATTGTGCGAGCAATGATGGTGCACGCATTTTTCCTTGATCTTTTCAAAATACACTCAAGATATAACAACCTGTTGGGGAAAGGGGGCGAACTGTTTACAATTAACAACTAGATCATTTACTAAAGAAATTAAAGTAGTAATAACAAGCAATGCAGATTGAAGTAATTAAGAATTAATTTCCACTTTCCAGCTCAAAATCTATGACCAGAAACTCCAAGCATCATCAATAACTAGTAAAGCCAAAGACAAAATTCAAATAAAAAAATACATAGGAAGTCAAAACCAACTGAGGAATCAGGTTAAGTGGAAGGAAAAAATGAAACTTTTATGCATTGATAACAAGAAATAAACATCTAGAAAGACAAACATCACAAGATCAACACACATCTCCAATTGAATCCCCTAAAAGAAATGAATTAATTAATAATGAAGGAATTTAACAAAACTAAATAAGCTATTTTAAGCGTGATTATACCAACAGATCATATAAAACACTTACAATATTTTTTAAAAAAAAAACAGGTAATAACGTGTGTAATTAAGTAAATGAGTATCAGCCCACATGATCAAATTGCATAAAGGAACAAAACCCAGAATTAAAGTTCCAAAAGTCGTGCAATCCGCATCAACAATGAAGGATTTTACCTCTGAAGAATCTTCACTTACAGAAACTCTCATAGATGGTAAAGGCTCTTAATTTTTTCTATTTTTATAACCAAAAAGGTGAAAAGATGAAAAAAAAGTAAACAAAGTCTGCAACTTCAGAGAAAAGAAATTCAAAAGTCAAAAAAGAAGAGCAAAGCCCAAGAGAGAATCGCAGAAGCTTCCATTCAGACTTCAGAGACCTTCTCTGGCTGGACCTCTTGATTTCCCAAACTACCCCAACCTTTGTTTGTTAATAACAAAATGGCCGGGCTGTGTCATTTCTGTAAATTTGGGAACAGAGGTCTTTTCCGTACACGTGGTAGAACCTCAGTGGGTTTTTTTTTTGTTTTTTTATATAGCTATCCGAACTTATTAAATTACTATCTAAATTATGTTTTAAAATAAATTCATTATTAAACATTTAAATTTATTTTTATATTCTCCAAACTAAATTCTCAATTCCACTCTCTTTTAAATTCATTTTTTTCTCTCTTAACATATCGTGATCTATATTTCATATTTTATATATATGCAAATTTTATTGTTCATATTCACTAGCTTTTGTATTTGATAAAAATTAATTTCTTAATATTTATTAATTTTTATGGCTAATAAAAATTTATTGATATCTATTTTGAAATAGTGGATTTTATTCCTCTTTGTTGGCGATACTAATTATTTGTAACTAAAAAATATATCTAAATGAATTAATGAAAATTTATGAAATTAATAAGAGAAAGAGAAGAAAGAATTAATTAAGTAATCTTTTAAAAAATCATTTAGATAATAAAAGTCTTAACTAAAAGACTGTGTGGAAAGGAAATTGGTGAGTTTAAATTGCTCATTCTTTTTTAAAGTTTTTTTTAACCATTTCATATAAAACTCTTTTAACAACAAATTGACCCTCTTTTACTTTTAGAAATCGTGATAGAATCTAAAAATTTATCTAAAAATTATGTTTCTCCCCCCCCCCCCCCAAAGAAATCTATATAATTATTTTTAAAATAAGAGGATCATGCAATCATTTCACCACAATATAATGTTGAAGTTTTTTCTTAATTAAAATGTAAAAAAAAAATCTCTCATACTTTTATCCTTTGAAATAAACGGCAGATATGTCCTAACCTCATTATTGAAGTGGACAGTTTGAATCTATGTGTGCTTTGAATCTATATGTGTGTTGCCTTGAAATGGTGATAAATTACAAACTTTCTAGAAAGAGATTATTAATATCATTTTCTTTCTAGGAACATACCATTTTACATACTTGGCCACATTTTGATTGGACATTAGTACAATTATTCTTTAAAAATAACTTGTGATGTAAAATTTGTAATCGCGAATACTTAATTTACAACATTTTAGATTTTAAGTTCTAAAAATTTATAACATTTTAGGTTTTAAGTTCTAAAGGATACTTAAATGAGGTTGAATAGATGTACGCTACATGATTACAACATCTAATAAACATTTATTGATGTGCCTTAAAAGATAATATGATTTAATCCCACACTTGTACAATGAAAAGTTTATAATATATTTGCTCTTTTTGTCAAAATTATAATTTTAACAATTGATATTACATCATATTTTTATAATGCTATTTCTGCATACAATTACAATTACAACTACACTGCTATTTTAGAAGAAAATTACAACTACACTCGATCATTCTTATTCGAGGGACTAAGTTCCTATGAACTTGAACTGGTTGGCCGAGTGACATCAAAATTATAATTTAAAAATCATATTTATTATACATTATTAAATAGTTATAATTTTTTTAATAATTATGAATTAAAAAAATACAACACCTCAATATAAATAGACTTTTACTGTAACTAAAAATCATAAATTTACTTTTAGCTTAGTTCAATACATTTAACACCCATAAAATTAAAAAAATATTCTTCTTCTTCTTTTCTTTTTTTTAATTTAAAATGCAGGATTAAAAGATTAGGAAATTCTTTAATTGGAAAGAGACACGAGGGGAGTTTGGTGGGATTTGATGACTCCGGAAAGTCGGTCCAAGTATGGAAAGAGAGCGAAGAGAGGCGGGTTGGTCGGCTGTCTTCTTCGCTGTTTAGGTAGAACCAAGTCTTTGTCACACCGGTCTATATGCCTCACACGTGTTTTTGAATTACTGCGATAATGATAATGAGAAAAAATCATCATGTGGGTGATGACATTAGTGACGTTATGGTGAACGCTGCCATTATGTAGAGCTGTATTATGTCGTACTTAAAGCCCCATTCACAAATGGTTAGTGTGTTTAAGAATTATTGCAGCACAATTCTTCCCAAATGAATTTTGTGTCAAACTTTACAGGCAAATTTTTAGTGTGAAAGCCAATAAATCTAGTAAAATTTATAAATCTAGCATTAATATTTTGTGAGAAGGTGTTTGGTTCGGGTTAGCAATTGGAGCATTTCGATCGGAATTGGTCAATTTTGATTTTGCCCTAATTATGAATCGTGATGAATACTTGTCCTCAATCTTGTTCCATATAATTGAACAGCAATTTGAATTTGACTATGGCCTCTCCTTCGAACCAAATTAAAAAAGGGAGAGGGTCATCCAGAAAAAGAATATTAATTGATCAATGATTCAACTAATTACCACGTCTGTATTGTAAATAAACTGTTACAAATAATCCAACCAAAATAATAAGAATTAAACCTAAGACGGTTTTGAATAAAAAACCTTTCAATCATTTGAAAGGTAATATCTATACCTAAATGTTAATCCGCCTTGCCGAAAAATCTCAATAATTAATAAAATCTGTCCCGATTCTTAACCATTAAAATCTCAAATTCTAATCAAGATCCCTAATGTCTGGGATGATGTGAATATGTTGACATATACTGTAAATTCTATTATAAACGATAAATTAATGTGACTAACATATCAGGTCTCTCTACTTGATCAAATTGAGATTGACGAAACTTCATCAAATTAACTTGTCATACGATTTTGGAAACTCATATTTGAGCTTGACTTTAGAACATTAGGAATCCAAATCAAAATTTTAAAATATTTTGAATCCCTTCGCAAATAGTGGATCAAGACGAAGTTAGGCCTCGAATCTCTATCTGAATAGTAGTTCAAAACATAAAATTTATATCTAATCTCATACTATTCGAGGCGGGATCTTAAATCTAGATCAAGATTTGTAGAATTTTATCAACCCGATCTTTGGTACTCATGGGGCATTAGTTCTTTATCAATTTAATATTTACTACGTGGGTATGTATATTATTATGATTAATTAAAGTATACACATTATAAAAAAAATGAATAAAAAATGAGCAATGCTCTGAAAGCATCAAGACTTTTCTCTCTTTTGCACAAATAAAAGTAATAATAAAACAACAAGAACAAGAAGAGGTTGCGGAAACGAAGGTTTAATTCATCATTCCGTTCTTTAATTTAAACGGTTGAATCATTCGGTTCTGACTTAATTAGATGGACCAAGCCAATCAAAAGATAGAAAATTCTGAGAAAACTGGGCCATTCTCCAAGCTGCCTCCACATGTTTAAGAATTGAAACCCTAGGGGTTCATGGCTCATGGCTCATGTTCAAAAACTTTTGCTTTTTTAACAATTATGTTTTTTCATTTGGATACAATTATTTTTTTCAATAAAATGAAAGATTTGGTTCAAAATTAAAAAAGAAAATACAGAAAAATCATTCTCGATAACACCAAATTGTATTGTTGATCAAATTTGTTAACCAACCACTTATATTGTTTTCATTGCTTCACATTAGGATCATGATTTGTTCACTTGATCAACTAAATCCAAAGAGATACAACTTACAATTCTGCTGTTATTTCAAGATAAATTAGCATATAATCAAAATGTCTACATACAAATCCTTCCCAAAAAAGGACCATGTGAAATCTGATGTAGCCATTAAACTAAATTAAACAAAATTTGCAAATTAATATTTGATGGAAAATTCTGAAGACTTGTCCAGGAAGAAAACATCTTCATTGAGATCTAAATCAATCCCTTCATGTCCATCAAACTCACCAAGCCCCAAAACAGTCTCGATTGGAAGTTCGTCGTTCAACACAACGTCATCCACACAGAAGGATCTTGATATGGCAGCTTTCCCTTTTGTTGGTTTTATCGCATGATCATTTCCCGTTTCTAGTGGCAGCACAACTTGTACTTCCATAGAAACTTTGTTCAAATTCCTTAACCTCGAAGGCACGGCGTTGGTTTTCTTGACATCCTTATTATTGCTGATGATGCCCCTTTGTTCTAACTCCAATATATTTGCTGCCGTTGATGCTCCTGAGCTAAGAAATACAGGCTTATTTCTGCTACAACCGGCTTTTGGATTCGTTTTCCGGACAGGGAATTGTTGTCCTGAAGATTCAACTTTTGCCATGTCTCTCCGCGGAGACATGGAAAAGCATTTCCACGCTTCTTCCGAACTCCAATCTTGCTCGCGAGCAAATGGCCAGAATAGAGGCTCATCAGCAGCAGCCGCGGCAATGAAATCTTCCAAATCCTCAGCTTCTGAGGCAGCAGCCCGAGTCGTAGTCACTGAACTAGCACTAGAATTTGATGACTTGGTTTCAAAATCTCCCCAGTCATGAATCACTAAAGAAGAAACAGGGGAATCACTTTCATAACTAGTTGGTAGCCATGAAACTAACCAATCATCATCAGCGAAAAATGATGAAGGAGTCAACATACAATCCGAAGACAACCACATGCATTCATCACTATCATCCAAGCATCTCTCCATAACAACAAGATCAACATCATCGGTAGCAGCAAGTGTACTTTTCCTGGTTTTGCAAACAGGCCACATATTTTTTAAATCTAATCCAACAGGTTCATTTCTAGAGCTGTTTCTTTCAGTAAATCCCATTAATTCACGTATCACTGTTACATTGGATTAACCGATCATTAGTGAAATGTAAACAACAAGTATCAGCATTACATTCTAAGACCGGCGCCAAGTTTGAACAAATCCAAATAGATTAAACAAAAAGATCGTGTCATAGTCTACATATTAAAGAATAAAAGAGAGAATTTCAACCTAAATTTCAAGGGATTGAGGACATTTGATATTGACATTTAACGATTAATTCATATGCTGTAAATAGTATTAATAATAATTCACCAAATTGCTTGAATGTTTTGTTAAATTCAAACAGAATTTCTCCACCAACAAAGAAAATATGTAAAGTTTAGGTTAATTTAGTCCACGAGCTTTTATTGAATCATTCAAAGTTAAAAAAAAAAAAAATCATTCAGTGCATGAAATTTAAAATGGTGTACATGTTTTGATCAAACCATCAGATGAAAGAGAAATATTGTGGAAAAAATCCAAATTAATCAAAACCTGGGATGAAATAGGTGATGGAAGCAGTGAGTATTTGCACGTGAACTAAAAAGGATATCTCAAGGATTTTTTTTTAAAAATTACTAATAAATTTTCAAGCATAAACTGGGCAAGAAAAAAAAAGCAAATGAAGAATATGTCACAACGAATTTTTCACATTAAATTTAAAATTTCTCAAGTTACTTTTTTTAAAAATTAACATTATTAGTATGATAATGTTTTTATATATCCTAGATTGTCTAAATGAAATTTCAAAAAACTTAAAATGAATTTCATAGGAGCATTTTTAAGGTTTTTTTTTTTCAGTGGACCGGATTTACATCCTTTCAGATTCAAAAAAATATCGCTTTCATAAGAAAAATCATTCTCCAAAACAGTTCAAAATATTCTAACCTAAACACTAAAATCATCTTCAATTAATCAAGGTCATTACAATTTGCAAGAACTGGACACTAGTACTATCTGGGGAGAAAAATGGTCAAAATACTAAAATGAAAAAGTTTGCAGACCTTGCAGTGCTTTTAATTAAAAAATCAGCACTAAATTAAAAATATATAAAAGGAAAATGAAAAACAAATAAACAAATAATTACCTTTGTTGAATGGAGCTGAGATAAACCCTAGAACCTTCAGAAAAGCAAGGCTTCTAGTAAAAGAGGATGATTGAAAAACCCTATTGAGAGGATTATTGTGTGCAAGTAAATATAGTGTAATTACATATATTGAAGAAAAAGAATTGAATTGAAGTAGTGATAAAATCAGAGAATGTGTATTGTCTGTAATTACCAAATTTGGAGTTTGGCGCCCTTCATTTTCGGAACAATACATATTATATTGATTTCACCGCGTAACCCATGTAGCCATTAATTTCTTTTCAAAAATAGGATCAAATTTATTAAGAAAGAAATTGTAAACAAAGGGGACTAAGATCTTAAATAATTTAAAAAAATAATTAAATTTTAATTAAGACCCTTATTTTTCTTTATTATTATTATTTTTTATATATAGAGCTACTAATCAGTGATTTGGCCTAGGAATTTCCAATCTTTTATATATGCAGATTCACCCTTTGATAGGTCTCTCGATCTAAAAGGGACATATAAGTTTCTATATAAAAATGATATGATTTTTGGCAACACACAATCGCAAACAGATATATATAAGTTTCTCATCCTCAAAATTTGACAATATAATTTTTGTAGTTTAACACTTTACCTCAATAATCAAATGATATTATGACATTAAACCTCTAAAGGTGTACTTCCATAAATTTTAGTCAACCTTGGTATACACAGTTTGAGAAGCGTTGTAGTACAAAATGTTATCAAAGAATAGTTTGTACTTTGCACTGATAAAAATAGATTTTTGATAGCATTTGTTCCTGCGAAAGTTGCCTATCAAAACATATCTTTTTATGCATACATAATGCGTTGCCGATTCTCTATTTTTCTCACAGTCCAATAGCCTACGCAGCAAGGAGAAAGATAATTGGATTCCAAAGTTAATTATTGTAAAGTAACCAGTGAAATCAATTCAACGACTTTGAAATGACCTAAGTGAGTGCGTTTTGGTGTTTAAATTCAATACTTCTCTAAACGGTGTCATGGACCGCCATTTGAGTTTTAATGAAACATATGAAACGCACGAGAATCGAATTCTAATATCAAAGTTGTTAAAAGCCATTGAGGGAGTGTGATTCTCACGTGAGAATCTGGAATCAATTCGGTGGTTATCAGTAGCTGAAGGAAGCTGATTCTGGTGTAACAAGCTGGTGATGAAGCGAAGGAGTATATAAGGGGGTTAACTCCTGATGAGTTGGGCGTGGTTCCATGAAATATACTATGTAATTCTCTGTAACTTTGAGATCAATCAATAAAGCTTGTTGTCTTGTTCCTCCGTGGATGTAAGCTAATGAGAATTAGCTGAACCACATTAAATCACCTTGTTCTTGATTCTTTCTGTTCGATTGATTCCTTAAGTCTTTAATCTTTTGATTATTAAACCATTGTTGTTTTGTTCCTCTGAGTTCTTGGTTAAAATTTTCAAGTCATTTAAATAAGCATCTAGGAATCTGATCTTAGATCTTAGGCAGAAACTGCAGGTGTTAAGTAATTAAGTGCCCTTCAATTTCTACAATTGGTATTAGAACATGGTTTCTTTAATTCGATTCTAGTATGGCTAATCTGGAGAAATTTACAGGCAAGAACGACTTTAATATGTGGAAAGTGAAAATAGAAGCCCTACTGATAACTCAAAGATTAGGAGATGCTTTAGAACCAGTTACCAAGAAAGAGGGAATGGAAGCTTCATCGTCACTAACCCCACAACAGGCTACTGATATAGATAAAAGGGCAAGAAGCACATTAATCTTGAGTCTTGGAGACTCTGTTATTAGAGAAGTTGCCAATGAGAAAACAATGGCTGATTTGTGGGCAAAATTGGAAACAATCTATATGACAAAGTCTCTTGCCAACAGACTTCATATTAAGAAAATGATGTTTACTCTAAAGATGGCAGAGGGATCCTCTCTGGATGATCATATCGATGAATTCAATAGAGTGTGTGACACCTTGGAAACCATTGATGAAAGCCTCAGTGATGAACGTAAAGTTCTGCTTCTGGTAAGTTCACTCCCGCCATCATACTCCAATTTTGTGGATTCCCTAATGTATGGGAGGCAGACATCCTAATGTATGGGATGCAGACATTGTCCTTAGATGAGGTGAAGGCAGCCTTGAATACTAGAGGGTTGCAAGAAAAATCTGAGTATAGAAAGTAGAGTTGGGTTAACAGTAAAGAAGAAGTTTGAAAAGGCTAAGAATGCATCAAAGAATCAGAAGCAGTCCAAACCTAAAAATAAGCCAAAGGACCTGAAATGCTTCCACTGCCATAAAGAAGGACATTTCAAGAAGGATTGCTGAGATTTAAAGAACAAGAATAAGGAGAAAATTGGGAATGCAGCTATAGCTGAAGAAGAGGATAGCTATGAGTCAGCAAGTGTGTGTTGCTACTGAGGATATGCAAAAGGGTAAGTGGATTCTTAACTCTGGTTGCACATTTTATATGAGTCCATAAAAGAATTATTTTTCTGATTATCAAGATTTTGATGGAGGAAGAGTAATGATGGGTAATAATTTAGTGTGTAAATTCATTGGGATTGGTAAAATTCATTTTAAGCTGCATGATGGGTCTATAAAAGAAATTAGACAAGTTAGACATGTTCTAAAACTTAAAAGGAATTTGATTTTCAGTAGGAATGATGGATTAAATGGGATGTAACATTAAGCTTGAATTAGGGAAGTTGAAAATTCTAAATGGATCCACACTGGTTATGAAAAGAACCAGAAAGAATGGGGTTTATGTCTTGGATGGGGAGTCTATAACAGGGGTTTCTAATGTCATTGAGAGCACTAAGTTAGATAAAACTAAACTATGGCATTTAAGGCTACGGCATATGAGTATCAAAGGTCTGAAAGAACTTAAGAATCAAGGTGTTTTGGGAAATGATAAGATTGGGGAGCTAGTCTTCTGTGAAGAATGCATCCTAGGCAAATCTACTAAGAATAGCTTCAAGAAATCAATATATAAGACCATTAAAATCTGGCAATATATACACTCAGACCTTTAGGGTCCATCTCAGATTCTATCACTATAAGGGAATAAATTTATGACCTTAATAGATGACTACTTTAGGAGAGTTTGAGTGTATGTGTTAAAAAACAAAGATCAGGTGTTTAGGAAATTTAGAGAGTGGAAAGCTCTGGTAGAAAATCAAACTGAAAAATGGTTAAAAAACTAAGGACGGACAATGGCCTTGAATACTGTAATCAAGAGTTTGATAGTTTCTGTGTAAATGAAGGGAGTACAAGACATAGAACAGTAAAATAGCCTAGCTGAAAGGATGAACAAGACCTTAATGGATAAAGTTAGATGCATGATAATACAGTCCCAACTTCCTAAGGGGCTATAGATAGAAACCTTGCTGACAGCCTGTCTTTTAGTGAACCTTAGCCCATCTGCTATAATTGACTTTAAAACACCATTAGAAATGTGGTTTGGAAAACCTGGTAGCTACATTAACCTTAAAGCTTTTGGATGTGACGCTTATGCACATGTTAAGCAAGAGAAATTATCTATAAGAGCTCTAAGGGGGAAGTTTATTGAGTACCTATAGAGTGTAAAGGGTTACAAGTTATGGTGCACATATTTATCCCCACCAAAGTGCATTATCAGCAAGGATGTGATCTTTAATGAAGAAATTGTGCTCATCAAAAAGACTCTAAACAATGATGTTGAACCTCAGACTAAGACACTTGAGAGTATACAGTTTGAGGTGGAGTATCCAGATCATAAACTCTCTCAATAAGCTGTAAATTTTGATGGGAGTGAAGATGATAGTAATGAAAACACTAAAGCACAATCTCAACAGAACACTCAAACTCAACACAGAGACTATTATTTGACCAGAGATAAAGAGAGAAGGCAAATAAGACCCCTACAAAGATATGGTTATGTTGACCTCATTGTATACGCATTGGTTGCATCACATGAGATTGATGAAAATGAGCCAACAAGCTACAGAGAAGCTATGAAGAGTTCATATAAATCAGAGTGACAGAGGGCTATAGATGATGAAATAGATTCACTATACAAGAACAACACCTGGGAATTGGTAAAGAAACTTGAGAAAATGAGGATTGTGGGGTGCAAATGGATTTTTAAGGTGAAAGAGGGGCTGACAGCTGATGAGCCTAGGAGATTCAAAGCTAGGTTAGTAGAAAAAGAGTATACACAGAATGAATGAGTTAATTTTAAATAAGTCTTCTCACATGTGGTCAGACATGTCTTAATAAAGGTACTATTATCTTTAATAACAATATATGACATGGAGCTTGATTAACTTGATGTCAAGACAACCTTCTTACATGGGAGATTACAAGAAAATATTCGGACGACTCAACTTTAGGGATATGTATGCTTAACACCCTAATCATATCTGTTTGCTAAAAAAGTCATTGTATGGCTTGAAGCAATCCCCAAGGCAATGGTACCTCATGTTTGATGAGTTCATGGTATCCCATGGATTCATGAGGTGTAATTTTGATTGTTGTGTATACTACAAGCAAATAGATTCAGATTATCACATATACCTGCTACTGTATGTGGATGATATGTTGATTGCTTGTAAAGTAAAGGAAGCAATTGAAGCCTTAAAACAAATGCTGAACTCTGAGTTTGATATGAAGGATTTGGGACATGCCAAGAAGATTTTGGGCATGGAAATCACAAGAGACAGAAGGAAGGGAACTATTTTCTTATCTTAGAAGAAGTACTTGGAAAAAATATTTAACACCTTTAGGATGAACTACTGTAAACCAGTGATAACACCTCTGGCTTCTCATTTCAAACTCTCAAACCAGCAGTTTCCAAAGACAAGTGAAGAAAAGTAAGAAATGTCAAAAGTACCTTATGCCAATGCAGTTGGGTGCACGATGTATGTAATGGTCCTCACAAGACCATATATTTCACATGCTCTAAGCTTGATAAGCAGGTACATGACATCACCTGGAAAAGAGCATTGAAAGGTAGCTAAATGGGTGCTGAGATATCTAAATGGAACCTTAGAATATGGGTTGTTGTATGGAAAGAATCGAGAGACAAATGAAGTTGGTTTATGGGGCTATGTTGACTCTGATTATGCTGGAGATCTTAACAGAAGGAGGTCGCAAACTTGATACATGTTCATGTTGAATGTATGCTTAATAAGCTGGAAAGCAAGTCTGCAACATGTAGTAGCCTTATCAACAACAGAGGCTGATTATACTGCAGCCTCAGAAGCTGTCAATGAGGCACTATGGCTTAAAGGCTTGGTTAATGAGTTGGAATATCTCAGAAGGTTGTTGACATCCACTGTGATAGCTCAAGTGCCATTTACTTGAGCATAAATCTAGCTCATCATGAGAAAACCAAGCATATCAACATTAAGTTGCATTTCATAAGGAATGTAATATCTAATAGAGTTGTGAAGATTGTAAAAATACATACCATCAACAATCCTGCTGATATGCTTACAAATATGGTACCCACAGCTAAGTTCAAGACCTACTTGGACATAACTGGAATATGCAGTTTGTAAGTTGCATGGATTTGAGGAGAAAGATGAACAGGGATGAATTGTTTCAAGGTGGAGATTTGTAAAGTAACCAGTGAAATCAATTCAACGACTTCGAAACGACCTAAGTGAGTGTGTTTTGGTGTTTAAATTCAATACTTCTCTAAGCGATGCCACGGACTGCTGTTTCAGGTTTAATAAAACACATGAGACGCACGTGACTCGAATTCTAATATCAAAGCTGTTAAAAGTCGTTGAGGGAGTGTGATTCTCATGTGAGAATCTGAATCCGTTCCCAGGTGGTTATCAGTAGCTGAAGGAAGCTGATTCTGGGATAACAAGCTACTGATGAAGCCAATGAGTATGTAAGGGGGTTAACTCCTAATGAGTTGGGTGTGGTTCCATGAAATATACTATTTAATTCTCTGTAACTTTGAGATCAATCAATAAAGCATGTTGTCTTGTTCCTCCGTGGACGTAAGCTAATAAGAATTAGTTGAACCACATTAAATCACCTTGTTCTTTATTCTTTCTGTTCGATTGATTCTTTAAGTCTTTAATCTTTTGATTCTTAAAGCATTGTTGTTTTGTTCCTCTGAGTTCTTGGTTAAAATTTCAAGTCATTTAAAGAAGTATCTAGGAATCTGATCTTGGATTTTAGGCAAAAACTACAAGTGTTAAGCAACTAAGTGCCCTTTAGTTTCTACAATTATAAATGAATGACAAAGAGTATGATTATAATTTTTTATGGCAAGATGATGAATATTAATTATGTAATCCATACAAAAGATAAGCCAGCATTTGAGCCGTTGAAATTGGGCTGCAACTCTGATCCATTGGCCTGGACTATCGACATTCTACCAGTTATTGTATATCATTATTTCTTTCAAGTTTCAATCACATTACTACTAACGTTGTAAGAGATTGTCCAATTAGTGTCTTTTGCTCTTGAAACAAGAGAAGAATGGATAATTTCTCCCCACACCAATTTGTAAGTTGTGTGAGGTGGATGCGAGTAGAGTCTGTAAAATGGAAATAATAATAATAATAATTGTTAAGAATTTAGACATATTTTAATAAATGCAGGTGAATCAAAATTTCTAAAAATTAATTAAAGTATATTAAGTATCTCTTATTCACTGTCCATAAATGACCATTCATTTCATGTTATATTGTTTATAGTTATTATTTATAATATCTATCCATCACACTGTCCTTGTTAATATTTATTCACCCAAAATCTATTAACCCAAATTTTTTATCCCAAATGATGTGTCATTAATTGAGTGGTTGATAATTCTTTACAAGATCCAAGTGAATTGATTGTATTATCTCACCAATTAATTGATAAATGACACATCATTTGGGATAAAAAATTTGGAATGTGTAGCATTACTCATTATACAAGGAATAGGAAATAGCATCAAGTAAAACACACATAGAGTTTTTACGTGATTCAGACCATAATCCTATATTTACAAACCACACCAAATATTAAGCAATTAACTAAGTTATGAAAGATTACATCTTATTGGATTCTTAAATAATTTTAGACTCCATTTTATTCTTACCGCCGCCTAATTGAATTAACCTAATCGAACCTTTTTAACGAGCACCACTCACCTTCAATTGTACGTATTTGCTACTTCCTTTAAATCCCTTAAACACAATAAATAACTTATTTATCCCGAAGAGACCAAAGTAATCGTTAGAGATATCTAATCAAAGATTATATAGATTGAAGATGCAAAGACTGAAACTTCATAAAAATATGAAATATCATATGTGATCAAGGTGTGAATTCTTCATATTTTTGCGTTGGCTGCCTCTCTTAAATAAAATACAATATGTCTTTGTTAGCCTTCAATGTGTTAAATTCTTTCTTTTATATTGGTGTTAAGAAATCCTTCTCCAAGCAATTTATACGCTTAAACCCTCGCCGTAGAATCGATCTTTTGTGAGGAGGACTGCACCTTGAACTCCATAGAAACCAAGACAAATTGTTCCTTGAATTAAGCTGAGCTGTCACCAGTTATCAAAGGTACGAAAGCCTACTGAAACTATAGTCAAGATGCGAAATGTGTAACAAAGAAAGGGAAATAGAAGTTGCCCCATCTAATGCTCGAGTCTAAGTTGAAGCTGCCACCTTTGAGATTGGTAAACTACAACAAAGGCCATCCAGGATTAAGTGCCAACAAACTCTGAGATCCTTCTTTCATCCTTCCCGCTTGAGAGCTCTCCAAGGTTAGCAATACAGTAAGGGTGGGTGCATTCCAACCAAACCAGTAGTAAACCGGAATCACATTGGAGTCTCGGAGAAAGACCCACTTGCTGACTCGGATATGTTCTTGTGTTTCATTGAGTAGGAAGAAGAAGGCAAGCATTTCATCCAAACTGTAGTAAAGGAATATTAGGATATACTTCTTAAAAAGTTCATCTTTTCATAAATATTTGATATACTTGTCAATGTAGGAATTACTTTTATTTGAAACTCTTTGAATAAATCCCTAACACAAAACATAAATAAATTATAATATAATTGATACAATTGTGCGAATAATAAAAACGTTTTGGAAAAAAACGTTTGGCATTAGAAAATACTCGGAAATCTTTTTGCTTGTTATAAAAGGACTGGTTGGATACAAACACAAAAGTCAAAATAGATGGCATGAAAAAATAGTTTGTACAGATAATCTGTTCTTACTGCATTACACTTTCTTTCATTTTCATGAAAATATGGGATATACTGCAGCTACATAATAGTGTCATATCAGTTTGTGTGAATAAAATTTTATATTTAGCATTACTTTATTCATTGATATCAAAAACGAGAACTCTAGTACCGGAAAGAGATAAGAAAGAAACGTTCATTTGGGGGTCCATTACTCATGCATGAAAATGGCAGGCAATCTGTAATAATAATAAATTCAATAGAATAGAATCCAATACAAATAATCCCCCACATGATCAACTTGCATGAAAGATTCAAATTAAATGAACTGTCTCTGCAATCTCAAGTCTCAACCCATACCTTTCTCAATATTCCAAATTTACCGCAATTTTTTTTTCTTGAGAAATAAATTCAACTTGCATTTCAGTCCTATTATAAATACTACCCGTCATCGATCTTTTTTCCTCCATTAACCTTAAAGGGCAAAAAAATAAAAATCCTAAAATGGTGGTTACAGAAGAAATGTATCTGTCTTTTGCAATCTCAATACTTGTTTGCGTATATATGTTCTTGGTTTTTTTGGAGTCTCCATGGAGCAATACTGGAGTTCGTTTGTTGCCTCAAGATTCTTGGTTTCAGATGCCGATTACAGAAAGAACGGCAGAGACCAGAGATTGATATCCGCGTTAATTACAATTTCTTCAATTTTTGCAATTCTGTTACCACATGCAGCAAAAGGAAATCAAGATATGGAATTGAAACTGCATATAGTTCTTGTTTGTGATTGAGATTGGATAATTATAACTCAAAAGCTACAGAATATTTGGTATACACTAGCAATTATAACTTGGAAACTAAGGTAGCGTCTATTTTCTTATATGAAATCTAAATACATCTGAATTTTTTTAAGTTTGAATGATTCTGAATATGAATATCTATTTTTTTAATATCTAAATATAAGTGGCATCTTATTTGTTTTTATAAATTAAAAAACATCTTAGTATGATTATTTGACTTTTGTGTCCTTGCAAATCAAAAGGGGATTATATTTTATAATTTACAAAATAAATATATTTTATAGATATATTTTTAGAATATAACATATACTTCTCATTAATTCAGGATTTTTCTCATTCAAATAAAAGTTACAAAAATTTACTTTTTAATTCATAAGTAAATATCCGAAAATCGGACATAAGTTACAAAAAAAATTAAAAAGGTTTGAAATGAAAAAAATTTCATACTTAGATGTTTGGTAACAACACTTAAGATGATTTGAGTTTACACTTATATGATAAAAAATCTTATATCTTTACTAATTTTTTCAAAATTATTATTTAAAAAATATATTTACTATATACTATTAACTTTTATTTCATACTTAAGTTTTTTTTTTAAATTTACAGCAACTATAATCTAAAAGGTATAATACCTTAATACTAAATATGGTCTAATTTACTTTATTAAGAATTTAGATGATTTTCTTATAAAAAGTTAATTCACAGCCCCCATTAAATTGTTTATTATTACATATACCCCAATTGACGATTTCTTTTGGGCCATTTCCATTTTTTTATCACAATTTTTCCATCACTTCAACCTTGAGATAGAGAGTTTCATTCATTCCTCTTGTACACTGTGCAAATTGATTTAGTTTCTCGTAATTATTTGGAATTAGATTCGGCCCTTCTAAGCTTAGATATTCAAATTGTGTCATAACAAAACTTATCAAAATGCATTTATTTACATATATTGCGATAATATATAGTTCGGCCCTTATTGTGATCCTCATGTTTTATGCTTAATTAAATGAGTTATTTGTTTCCTGCTTTGTGCAACTTCAATCAATTAGATGAGCTTCATTCAAATAAAACATTCTTATAATGCGTTTTTTAAATCTAAAGCCCTTCATTTCTCTTCCTTTATATGAGCCTCACATTTCAACTACCAAATTCATCCAAAAACACTCTAGAGAGATACAAAACTAAACTTATAAAAAATAGTTAAAATGGCAACGTTAGATGCCATCCTTTTTTAAGATAGCCATTTTGCTTGTTGGTGGAATATCGGCCGTGCTCTCCCCATCAAATTCAAAGTTTTTCGTAGCTGAAGATGTTTTTGATTTACCTCCTCTTCCACAAGAAATTCATGATTTTCTACAGCAATGTGCAGCAAAATTGACACCAAAATGTGGTGAAGAAATTAAAGAAGGCATTTATAATAATGGGAAGGTGTCTGATGAATGTTCCAAGCTCCATGTAGATGATGGACCCATTTGCCCGGATAAATTCGTGGAGGTAACTGCACCTTTTCATCATGAAGTAAATCAAACGAAAGCCTTTTTTAAGGATATTCAAGTTTGGGAATTGGGATGACTGCATTTAATCTTAATTAATTTTATCTTAATCTATCAAAGTTTTTTACAAGCATACTACTATAGTAGTATAAATAAAGAGTACATACGCCATCCCTATCCCGAAGCTTCCATTGATTTGAATGAATGAGGAACGAAGGCGGTTTTGTACTGTCTTGAACTCATTAATTCTATACAAGATAGACACAATCTTGCAACAATGAAGAATATAAAGAAAAATAATCAGAAATTAAAAAAAAAAAAAACCACTAACGCTGAGAAAAGTGTCTTGGGTAGTAAAATGAGAAAGCCAACTCGCAAAGACAGTTCAATAAGGGTCACCAATGATAGTGGCAGACTCAAAAATTTAAATTAGGGGAGGGCTTAGTTAAAAAAAAATTATTTAATTTAAAGTTTTTTTTAATATTCATTTGAATACGTTTTAATTTTTATAAATTCAAATTTTATTACTTTCTTTTAAATTCTAAATAATAATAGTAATAAATTATTTATTTTAAATGCGTAAAAATATCATTTTTGGAAGTAATTTTTATAAAATATTTAAAAATAAAATAATGTGACTATTGAGATTTGAACCAAGATTTTAAAAATATTATAATATATAAAAATGTGTATAAATTTTTTTATATAACCATTTCAGAATGGGTTTGGGATACATTTAAAAGAGAAATTAGTGGCTCAGATTGGGTCCACCCATGCCAATGATGACCTTGGGGATCACCGAGGGGTCATTTGTGAAAGATTAAAACTAAATTGGTAAGGATTGGGAATACTTAAAAAGTTATGAGAGGGTGAAAAGGAGCGAAAGATAGAAGTTAGTAGATACAAGAATCCTGCAGAGACCCGAAGGCACATTGAGTAATTTTTAAATAGCTTTATTTGATTGTTATTCGACTTTAAATCTTGAGGAAAATAAGAGGTTAAAAAATAAATTTGAACTTTGCTAATCCCTTACATTTTATCTAAAAAAATAAAAAATATTAAAAAGGAGAGAGAGAGAGAGAGAACAACAGAGGAACAATACTACCACCTTGAATTGGATGATACGACTCGGCACTGAATTTATAGTCTTGTTTGGGAAAAGGTATAGTTGTTGTGGAAAAAAATTATAATTATAAGACAAAAATTAATACTATGTAGTAAATATAATTTTTAAATAATAATTTTGACAAAATTATTAAAGATAGAATAGATATTTTATCATTACTTGAAAAATTATATCTGCATAACTTCCAATTTACAGCAGTTAGTATTTACTAAATACTTTATTATTGCAACTTTTAAATTACAGTTACTTAACTTCAATTCCAAACAAACCCCATATTATGCCCACCCACCGACTGCAACTTCTTTTAGACAATTGATCAAACACATGTATGAGATTATAAGATTTTGAATAATGGCTTTATTGAGTATGTAGGTTTGAATAGACTAAGGGAAGTTGGGTTACAAGGAAAAACTATTGAATAAAAAATATACGCGATAAGAAAGTGAAAATTTTTAGTTTTCCTTGATTGATGTATACTTTTTTTTTAAATAATTGTTAAAAATTAATACAAATAATTTATATACTTTTCATTAATTTTATTTTAATCACGTGTAATAAGTTTAACATTGCGAAGCGTAAAGTTGATCAGATTTTTTTTATTCTTGAAAAGTCTCATTTTAATTACGCCTTTGACATCTACAATGTATCAAACAGATTAGTATAACTTATATTTTGGACTTATTCATAAGCGGAAGTACACGCTTAATAGTATTGAAATGTTGGAGGAAACTGAATTACACAATTGAGTAATTGTTATTTGTTACGCTAATTCTTTAGATTAATTTAGATGTTCTAGTATTGACAGTCACATCAATCCTTTAGTTAGTCTATTGTCAGGTCTCAAAATATCAAAAATACTTGTTATATTAATCACTTGAACTATTATAATTTTGTTTGCCGCATTAGTCCCACTACTATTCTATGATAGACCCTACAAATACTTAAAGAGTTTAATTTTTTGAATCTTGGACGTTGGCTCTAAGGTATTTTCCCTTAATCTGTACTCATTGCATTTAGCATTGAATGTCAAAGTAACATCGTTGTCAATAAATAAATAAAAATTCGTAAAATGCGCTTACTTTAATTTAGTTTGTATCTAAGACAAATTAATATAAGCAGATAGTTCAATTTACATCTAAGAAAAAATTAATATAAGTAGATTGGCTAGTGTTACCATCGAAACAAACAAATGCATTAGTGGATGAAGTTTGGATGTCTATTTTTTAGATAATGAGATCAAGAATTCAAGATCTTTATTGTAACAAAAAAAAAAACATGCATCTTTTATTCCATCGTTCATCATATAAAGTGTCATAATTATTTTATGGGAAATTATCAGTCATATATTTTTAAATAACAACAATATCAAACCTGCTATAACACTTTTTAAATACATCATTCATATACCCTAAGTTGACAAAATACTTATGCCGTCCACTAATCTGTTAACTGTTGTTTGCAGGCATTTACATCATAAGAGTAATCTAGTCTTTTAAAAAAAAGATATGTCATCCCATTTATCCAGTAAAAAATGACATGTCATATGAGATAGAGATATATATATATATATTGATAAAAATAACATGTCATCTTTATTGAGTAATATAGAATCAAGTCTTTGTAAAGGTCCCATTTCATTCAGCTGTTATCCAAACATAACAATTTCTTTAACGGATAAAAATATTTTGAAAAGCATGATTTTACAAATCAAAATTCTGAGACAGGAAAATTTCTTCAAAGTCTCCTATTTTTCTCGTGAGGAGAGTCCCAAAGAGAAGTGTACATAAGACTCTTATAAAAAAACTCTATCTCTCTTCTTCTCTGCCTTCCGTCTTTTATAGAGGCTTTCTCCGATTTTTTTTTCTGCTGTTCGATCACATGCTGTTATCATGAAGCCGGACCTGAGAGGGACAATATCTTCTGCTTTATCACGTGGAGACAACATTATTGAAGAGCATTTATAAACTACTACGTTCCTCTAAGGCATAGAGACCGGATCTCTGACCTTAGTTGTATTTATATTCTTCCTCCATTCGATCAGAGTACTATTTCTAGGATCCAGATCTGGTACTATCAATTAGCCTTGTGTACTATCCAGATCTGCTGATCTTATTTAACCTACTGGTATCAGAGCCATATGATATATATTGATAAAAATGACATGTCATATAATATATATTGATAAAAATGACATGTCATCCAATTTATCTGATAATTGTTAATAATTGCTAAAAAAAGCTACTTTACAATTAAATCTACTCTTCCAAATTTAATCTAAATTTTTGAAGATCTACTCCTCCAAGTTCCAACTGGAATTTTTTATGATATAACATATATAATTGTAAATAATATGTTGTTAATAATTTTTTATGGTATAATATGAATATTTTTTTATGGATAATTGTTAATAATATGTACCATTAATAATTCATATTTTTTAATAAAAAATATATTGTTAATAACAAAATTAAAAAAATTGTTTATTGAAAATTTACGTTAATTTTTTTGGTCAATTTATCTTGTTACCTCATTTTGAGTTTTAAAGGCGAAATAGTTAATTTGCTACAATTATGTTAACTTTCTAACGGAAGTTAACAGATTGGTGAGTAGTAGAAGTGTTTTATCAACTTAAGACATACGAGTGATACATTTGAAAAATGTTGTAACACTTTTGATATGGGTGTCATTTAAGAGTGTACGGCTGATAATTTCTCTGATTTTATTTTATTATTTTTTAAACTATTTTTGAAAGACAGCTCCTACTTGCTTCCAAAAATTGCTGAAATGAATAATGTTCTTATTTCAAATAATAATAATAATATATTTTTTTTAAACTGTTTTTGAAAGACAGCTCATACTTGCTTCCAAAAATTGCTGAAATGAATAATGTTCTTATTTCAAAAAATAATAATAATAATAATAACAACAACTCCTATGTTTTTTATTTATTTGTAAACTCTACCTTATGGAATATGGATCATCTAGAAATGTTGTAATCTGAAATTTTAAAGTGGGGATCGTTCGGGAAAACATATAAACCGTGCAATTTAAACGTTGTAAGTTTTAACCCTGAAAACCCCGCAGTTTTAAAGTTTTCCGAAATTTTTTCCACACTTTAATATCATGGCCTTGAAAACTACTCATTACCTTGATTCGTATACATCATCACTACCCACAAATTAATTTTTCTCTAACCAGATAGATTAAATTAGGAAAGATATTAGACATAAGTCTTCTCGTTAATCATTAAGCCACTAAACATAACGACCATGGAAAATCTTCCCGGTTCAATAAAATTGAATAACAAATATGAAATAACTCATTTGATCCGTTAAATAATTGACAGCGTTCAAACAGTTTCCTAAAAAAATGGCGAGACAAGTCAAAAATGAAAGATTCCAGTAACTATTTCTCATACTTATTTAACTCATCTTTCCCAAATTTAGTTCTGTCTTTCCTGTTAGGGTTTCTATTTTCTTTCTCCCAAAACAAAGGGTAAAAACTAGAGAAAAAAATAACAAAAGAAAAGATAAAAAACACGATTTTCTTTTTCTTTTCTTTTTTCCTCTCCGAGAAGCTTTTCTCTCAGCTTCCCATGGGATGTTCTTTTCCTGCTCGCCTTGACATAAAGCAAATTTGCATTGAGAATTAAGGGAAAAATAATAATAATAATTCTATAAACCTTCTTTATGGGAAGCTGCATATCTTTAGCCAGAAAAGGTGCCTTCTTCTCCAAGAAAAGCCAAGCTATTGGTAATATTGACAACACCGCCAGCACCAACAACAAAAGAAATGATGCCAGCAGCAAGAAACCATCTCCATCTCCCAAGCATGAAAGTGTATCGAAACACGCGTCCAATGTAGACAAAAAATCGATATCTTTCCAACTGAGATCTGTGGTTTCGAACCCTGCTGAGGGAAATATACTGGATAAGTATACGTTCGGGAAGGAGTTGGGTCGAGGTGAGTTTGGAATAACCCATCAGTGTTTCGAGATAGAAACAGGCGAAACATATGCTTGCAAGAAGATCGCTAAGGAGAAGCTGAAGACGGAAATTGATATCGATGATGTGAGAAGGGAGGTGGAGATTATGAGGCATTTGCCGAAGCATCCAAATATCGTTACATACAAGGAAGCCTATGAGGATAAAGATGCAATTTATTTGGTGATGGAGCTTTGTGAGGGAGGAGAGCTTTTTGATAGGATTGTTAATAAAGGGCATTACACAGAACGTGCAGCAGCTGCAGTTGGCAAGACCATTTTACGAATTGTTAAGGTATAATTATTTTTGGTTGTTTCATTTTAGATGTTCCTTTAAATGATTTTTATTACGTAAAATTGTGATCATTGCAGGTATGCCATGAAAATGGAGTTATGCACAGGGATTTAAAACCCGAAAACTTCTTGTTTGCTGATGGAAGTGAAAACTCGCAATTGAAGGCGATTGATTTTGGCCTCTCCATATTTTTTAAACCTGGTATGGTTATATGTTTAGCAACCTGCTGATAAAACTTTGCTGAGTATTATATCTATCGCAGCCGCAAAATCTGGCCATTTCATTCTATTTTTGACAGGGGAACAATTCTGTGAAATTGTTGGGAGTCCATATTACATGGCGCCGGAGGTCTTAAGGCGTAACTATGGACCAGAAATTGATGTTTGGAGTGCTGGTGTGATTATCTATATCTTGCTTTGCGGGGTTCCTCCGTTTTGGGCAGGCAAGTTAAATGTGCTACAAAATATCATTCGTGTCTGCAGGAAAAACTTTTCATTAACATTTTGATTTTGCCATGAACGAGTGCAGAAACTGAAGAAGGAATTGCACATGCAATAATTAGGGGGAAAATAGATTTCGAAAGGGATCCATGGCCAAAAGTTTCTAAGGAAGCTAAAGAACTAGTGAAGAATATGCTAGATCCTAATCCGTATAACAGGCTAACATTAGAAGAAGTCCTTGGTATGTAGTAAAATCGAAACAATTTTTTCAAATTCAAGTAATGAAACCTCTTCCTTATTAATCTGTTTTTGAATGTTATGTGAAGAGAATCCTTGGATTAAAAATGATAATCATGCTCCAAATGTTTCCTTGGGAGGAAATGTGACATCAAGGATTAAGCAATTCTCCATAATGAATAAGTTCAAGAAGAAAGTCTTAAGAGTAAGCTTTTGAAAATCCTTTCGTATTACAGATATCTGATTTTGCAGCGGGGTTTCTTGAGAGTCAAGTGACAAAAGTCTGCTGATTTTAAATTTGATTCCAGGTAGTAGCAGACAACTTGCCGCAAGACCAAATGGCACAAATCAAACAAATGTTTTACATGATGGACACCGACAAAAATGGGGACCTGACATTTGAAGAGCTCAAAGATGGCCTCAATATGATTGGACAAAAAGTTTCTGATCCTGATGTCAAAATGTTAATGGAAGCTGTAAGTTCCTCAATTTTATCTAGGATTTGATCGGAATAATTTTACTTAGCATTGCAGGCAATATTATACATTCATTCTACAAAACTAAAAACCTTGTCTAATGCTTTCTTAAAGGCTGATGTTGATGGAAATGGCCTTCTGAGCTGTGACGAGTTTGTGACAATGTCTGTTCACCTGAAGAGGATTGGAAATGATGACATTCTCTCACAAGCTTTCAGATTCTTTGATAAGAACCAGAGTGGATTCATTGAGGTTGATGAACTCAAAGAAGTATTGTTAGAGGACAATGCCGGTCCCAACGGTGACCAAACAATCAGGGACATTTTGCGCGATGTCGACTTGGATAGGGTAATACTTTTTTCTTTTCTTTTTTCCCTCTTTTCTGTTTAATTTAAAATTTAAGTTTTTGGGTGATCATGGTTATCTTCAATAATTTTTTTTTTTTTTTTTTGGAAATGATTAACAGGATGGTCGGATCAGTTTCGAAGAGTTTAAGGCAATGATGACAAGTGGCGCAGACTGGAAAATGGCATCTAGGCAATATTCAAGAGCAATGATGAGTGCATTGAGCATCAAGTTGTTCAAAGATAAATCAATGGAATTAACCAAATCTATGGAATTGAATAAATCAATGGAATTAAAGAAATCCGCGGAGTTAAAGAAATCTGGGCAACTAAGGATTCCCCAAAATCAAGGTTAGACAAAGAGATGTTGATCATTTTGAGTTACATATGTTATAATTGTAAGATTTTTATGCGCGCAGTCTTTTTTTTTTTTTTTTTAACAAATCTAAAAGGACGAATAGAGGAGACCATCTTGAGGGAAAAGAGGAAAAATATATCTATCTATTTGATAATGAGGTTATTGCCATCAGAAGGATCTTGTTAATTTGTTGTTTTTGGATTGTTTTCATTTGTAAATGAGGCACTTTTTCTTTAGATGTTGTTTTGTAAATTGTTTTGAAGGGCTTGGTATGAACATGTTTCCTTGGCACTGAAATTAAATTAAAGCTCACATTTTGTCCTCCCATACATCTATCACTATCAGTTCATACATGAAAAATTACATAGAATAAGTTTGGCTACCTCATGCAGAAGAAACTTCCATCAATTTTTTCTCCCCTCTAGTAATTGCTACTTGAATGCTCTTTCATTTCTTTTCTTATACATTTTTTCCCATTTTTTCTTCAAGGACCATCAAGCATTTGTTCATCCTTTCACCAAAAGGGACTAGGAGTTTATTTATTTATAATTAATATAATATCATTTATTAATAATATAATTAAAGTTTTGTTTGAGATTTAGATTGAAAGCTAAAATGATTTAATTTTACAATTGTATGGTGAAAAATATATTATATCTTTATTAATTTTATCAAAATTATTATTTAAAAATAATATTTATTGCATATCATTAACTTTTATTTTGTAATTACACTTTTTTTTCCATTTATTATCATAGAGACAATACAATTAAGGTTGGTTTTTTGGATGCCATTTGTTTTCATGGAGACAATCAGTTATTCAGTTCAAGGTGAACTAATCAGTCTGTCTAAATAAACAAAAATAAATAAATAAAAAGAATAATTATCCTCACAAGCTTATCTAGTGATCTTCAAATAGCTTTCTTTGCTGCCTAAATTCAAATTCTTAGTGAGATAAGGAACTAAAGATTCACTTACGATTTTGCCCACCCTACCATTTAAAATGGGAAAAAACGATAAAGAAACTGTAATTGAAGCTGAAGGTTCTGACTTTGGCATGAAGTTCTCTCCTCTTAAATTTCACAATAGCAACTGCAAGCATCTTGCATGTAGTTTGACTATAACTCATTTGTCTTTCCATTAGGTGCACAAAAATATTTTATATCATCACAAGTTGTAGGAGCTCGTTATTGAAAATGATAACTTGATATATACATTAAACCACATAGAGTTACAGGCTCCACAAACAAGAGTTCAAGAAAGGCTGTTTTTCTTTTTCTCCATAACTTTTGGTCCTTTAATGTCCACTTACCTCGAACAAGTTAAACAAACAGCCTCCAAAAAGAAACTTAAAGATACAAGATTACATATGGAACCGTCAGACCTGTACCAGACTTCAGCTGAATTCACATGTTAACAAGAGAATCCCCGAAATGGTTTCCTTTCAACATAGATCCCACAACACAGACAACTGATTTTCCGGAACAAAGCTGACACAATGATATGTACTGAGCAGCCCTCAAACCAAAAGAAGGGACTACAGTTGTGAGATCATCTGCCTGCATCGTGTGAACCACCAATTTTACCACTTCCTTTTCCCCTTCCACTTTTTCCCTTGCCAGCTCCACCCCCTCCACCATACTTAGAGTTTGTCGTCTTGCTACAAGCTGCATGGGAGTCTACATCTGCTAATCCATTCTCTAGAGCTCTAACAAGGTTCTCAAAGTAATTTTTGGTAACACTGTTGCAATCAAAATGAAAGACATAAAAATATTTCCTTTTTGACTGCTTTTTGCTATCTTCTAAGAATATATTTCCATTGACCACTGTATCATGAGCAGCACAGTATATACATAACTAGATTCCAGACATTTTTTACGTTATGCACACAACCTGAAATAAAATTATTCATTTATTTATCAGTTTATTACAATTTGGATACAATAAATACCTCGTCAATCCAGCTAACTTCGTACGGAAATCATTGAACTCTTTTGATTGGCTCTCATCGTTTAAGAATTGTAGTAGTTCCTTCTCCGCACATTGATGAAGCCTTTCCAAACCCGACTCTGCTTCACCTACAAGAAAGCAAAGGCCATTATATCTCTAATGTTAATATCCACAATAAGTAACAATGAAATTTCTGCAAGAATATTTGAAAGTATAAATACCTTGCAGGTACTCAAAAAACTGTCTCTTGGCATGCTCGTGCTCAGGTAGGTAATATCCATAAGCATATGTCCATTTCAGAACTCTCCGACATTCAACTATCTGCAAATGTATTAAAAAAAGACAAATAATCAATTTACAGTACTTGACATATCATACTCAAGCAGTTACAAGCATCTGCAAGAGAAATGAGTTTTGATGACTCAGTTACACTTTCCTGATACATATTCCTGCTAAGGTGAACGAATACCGACCATGACAAAGGATTCCCATAAATCAAATACCAATAATTATTAGGAAAGTGTAATGTTCAAAGAGATTGATCCCTTGAGAATGTATATTTTTTGGATGCCTCAGGAATAGGTGTCCTTGTGTAGATGTGTCTGGTGCATACTTTTAAGTCCTTTCAGCTTAAGTGTGAATAATTAAAGTACAATAGCCATCAGAATATTATGGACCCCAAACCATGGAGATTTTCCATCCAAAAGTTTTTGAGGTATTGTCGAGGGACAGATTTATAGTGTATAGAGAGGCAGAAAACTCAGAACGTGAAACGCCTCAACACTGAACATAACCCCTTTCATATCCATCACTAAACAACATTTATAAAGAACAAAGACAAAATTAATGAAAGCTATAACTCTTTCTAATTAAACCATAAAAGTGCATGCGGCATCTATCTAAATTACAAGGTATTCTAAGAAAAAATAACCACAGACCTTGAACATCACTGACAATGAGTGTTGGATTTACCTGAAGCCACGCATCTATAATGAACTTGAGCTGAGACTCAGGCGTGCACTGGATGTCACTAAGCTTCTCAAGCTGGAAGAAAGATGGATAAAAAAAAAATTATTATTTAGTAAAACCCAAGTAATTCAGAAACAAAAATATCAAATTATCAAAATGCATAATGTAAAGACCTTCCTACACTGCTTTAATAGAATCTCAAACCAGTATTCACTTTGGTTTAACCAAACATGCCAAAAACAATGCTCACATATTTCAAAATTCTCTATTGTTTCTTTTCTTGGAACTCTCAAAATAGCAGCGTAAGCCATCTATCTTTCAACCACCAATTCTTAAGGAATTGCATCAGCGTAATTTATCCAACGTATAATAAATATATTACTACAAATATATGATAATAAATTAATATTCGAGTTCAAATCAGAGTTCTATTAACTGCCAAAGTACACCTTTATTTATTCGTGTGTGTGAGTGTGTGTGTATAGAAGAAGATCACTTACATGCACAGTCTGCATTTGGTGTAAATCTGCCAGAGCTTTTTGCCTTGACTGCAAGGTATGAAAAAAGATAACAGATTAATAACAAGTAATTTACATTAAACAAATGCTTTAAATTTGATAAATCAGAATCACATGCAAGAGCTTCAGGAGAAAATGTATCATGTAGTGGAGTACAATGCCGCACATATTTCTATAAAAGTTATCTATAACCACCTCCGAAGATCCTTACAAGCAGTAAGAAGGTATTAGTCAAAACAATTTTACTTTATTAGGATAGAAGGAACCAAAAGCTGAGAACTAAGACGGTAATTTCTGGGAAGCTTGTAAGATTTGAACTGGTTGTCTGTTTCAAACTATAAATTATTCCTTTTTTTTCCCCTTCCGTTTGCCCAAATCCGATTCTTTGATGAAAAGTTAATACCAGATAATAACAATTAGAGGAATTCTAGCAATTATCTCATGCAGGCCTAGAACGTTATATTAAAACATTGTCAAACTTTTCTCTGCTTTAGATTTGCCTTCTTCTATTTTCCCTCTTTTCTGCATTTTCACCCAATTAATTCAACTTCAAATGATAAGACAGTCAGACATACACAGCATAATTTTAAAATATGGTCAAAATTTATTAAACACACTATGAACTAGTTGGCACATACACATGGACAAAGTTAATTACTGACATCTGTTTCAACTTTCAAGGACTGATAATTGCCAAAGAAGAACCTTTGGTACAAGAAAAGTGACAGGTGCAATTATTTCGAGCATTAAAAGTTATTCAGTTTTAAGTCATACTAAATGGTTCGTAATATACTACTCCTATTCAGAACTAGCAAGTAGAAAACTTAATGACACAACCGGTATGATCAAAAAATCATGAATCAACCCAGAACGAATTCAGGAACCTTCTATGGAGGAAAATGAATGGATAAAAGCAACAAGACAAAAGTTTGAACTTAGAAAAATGGTGAATCAACTCCAGAACAGAGCACAGAAAGGGAGATGACGCAGAAAAAACAAATCCAACGTACCGATTGATTGCTCGCCCAACGTTCATAATAATGAGTGTATTTCTCCAGAGAATTTTTGGCCATCTCTCTCCTTCTCTCAGTCTCATCATACTAAAAAAGATGATGTGAATGTCAACAGTCAAAAAGCAAAACTCACAAAACAATAAGCAAAATTAAAACAAAAGATCAAAGTTCCTCTTACATCTCCCTGTTGCTTAGCAGTCTCATAACGGTTACAAGCATAGAAACCACCAGTTCTCTCACCATGATCTGACCATGCTCCAAGGCATAGCCTGTATTTTTCAAATGACTGGAGTTACAAACTAAAATTACGTGTCAAACAATAATTACTGAAGGGGAAAGGAGAACATTAAAAATCCAAGTTCTTTTAGGATCTTGTAGAAGTCAAAATTTACAAGGATACGTGTCTCAATGAGCCACAATCCAGTGATCAAAAATTCATTTAAGATACAGAAACTAACAAATTAAGTTTGTCCTAAGCAGAAACTTACCAGCAAAATTCAAATTTACAAGGTGGAGAGCATGTCATGTGCATACACCCTTGATTTTTCTCAATCGGTCGCTTGCACTTGGGACAAGGTTTAGAATTGGCTAGTATCCTGTTTGTTAGATTGAAGATTAAAATGGCAATAAAAAAGTACAAAATCAACATACTAATAATTCCACTATCTCTCATTAAAGTTGTGTAATAAACAGACAATTTGAAATATCCATTTAAATTATATCTATAGCATTTCCTTCTTGATTATCTCTAACCAAGCTTGCAAGAGAAAACATCATATATTTTTTCAAACTAAAAGCAATTACCAGATAGTCCGTATCAGAGTTTTTGCTGACAGAAACAAGGGGGAAAAATACAAGTAATAAAAGAAACCAGGAACCTAAAATAAGGTTCCAAACAGACACTGATATAATATGGTAGAAACCAGTCAGTGTTGTCACAAGCTGAAATCTGTCTTGGGTTATACGGGAGGCCAGAGAAATCTCATCACAGAATGCAACAAAAGATCTAGGAAAAGTACATATAGGAGAGTGGGGGAAAAAATGCAACAAAAGATCACTCATCATATGGAGAAAAGAAATAACATATCCAAAAGACAGATCCAGGCAAGAATAATCACGAAACAACATAGAATTCTAAATGCACAAACATATATGCCCTACCAATTCATGTTTTCAGACTCGGCACAGTTCTTCAAAATCCACTTTGCCACAGTGCCGCAATCCACTGGACGGTGAGCTTCCTCAGTGCACTGCATTTCAGATCCAATGCAGCTCATCAATCTGGTCTTACATATAGCTAATAATTCTTACAGAATCTAACCATGACAGTTTCAGAGAGTGAAACTTACATTCCAGCAGAAGTTATATGAGCATAAGCAGGAAACATCAAAATTTCCACTTCCAGCAGCAAAATCAATAGCATACTCGCACCCTGGAGCAGGACACCACTTGGTCTAGCAGTATGCAATAGAAAAGGAGGGTAAGAACTACATGGCTCAGAATTACAGAAAACATGGAAGGAAGCAAATAAAGTTACATTTTGGGTGCCAACAACTTGAGTAGGTTAGCACCTCTTCCCCTTATGCAAAGTCTCCCTACAATTGTAGGAGCAAACTGTTTTGTCTCTTTTTTAAATAAAAAAAAAGTTATATTTTTTGTTATAAAAGATCCAAATGCAGATTTGACATTCAAGACTGTATAATCTCATTAAAAGAATAAATTACAGAAACAATATTCAATTCAACTTTTCAATCTAATGAAAAGATATATAATAATAATAATAACATTGGACTCCTATCTCACTAATGGCAACAGAGGGGTTCACAATTTGAATGAAATCTACGACAATCATTCAGGACTTAAATGTTTACAATCATTCTCTATAATGCAGAATCATAAAGAGATACGAAAAGATAATAATTTTCAATGAGGAAGTGTGAACTATGTAATTGAAATGGGGCACTCCAGACTCACTCGTTGCCTGAAAAATAAAATAACATAAATCTGGGAAATACAAAAAGAGAACAATATCATAAGCATAAATGTCCAACATAAACAGCACTGCAACATTGGTTTATAAGAATTTTTAATTTGCAACTACCCACCTCAGCATAAGAATATCCACAATAACTGGATCCTTCAACACAATAAAAAATCAAAATGAAATACCTAAGACAGTCTGTAAAGAAAAAAGAAAGGTGAATCTAAGAAAGGCGAATCTTACTGATATTCTTCATACTATGACCCAGAAAGAAGTAAAATCCTCAGAACTTTCATTTGAAAAAGGAAACCCACACAACTCAAAGTGACATGATAACAGATTGTTGTTAGTTCTCAATATCAACCTTAAATATTCATATTATCTTTGCCAACCAACTCTTCTGATATACAAAAACGTAATCCAGAAAATAAGTTTTCAACTCCCAATCTACAACCACCATCACCAGAACATCATCACCATGCACACTCTATGCATCCAAATCTATCTACGTTCATCTCTAACTTCCAATCAATTTCTTCGTAGAGGGAGGTGGAAGAAATGCATTCTCGAGACTTCTTTGATCAATCAGAAATCTAATATAGAGACCACTGCTAGGTTTTATAAGTTTTCTCAGAGAGATCAATCAGATTGGTTCAATTTCTATTAAAGCTCTTTCAATGACTTTGGGCATGGCTTCATAGTCAACAATGCTCAAGAGACTATTTCCTGGTTTAAACTTTTTACCCTTTGCTTCTTCAAGTAGAATATGGGTTTTGACAAAACATAAGCCTCTTTTGCAACTTATCTTTCTTATCTGAAACTGTGTGTTTTCCCTCTAATTTCTCTCTTAAGAACTTCCAGTCTAATTCCATCACCAGCATTGAGCCTAGTAAATTGTGACCATAGAACTACATTTGGACTGATTAAAGCGACTCAAAAAATAATTAATCAAAATAAATCAGTCCAATATCAAGGGAAAAGACAGATAGATATAGAGTGGATTTATGCTAAAGGTTTTGCTAGCCTGGACTTACTTCAGACAGTTCTCGCTAGTTTTTACAAAAAGGGTGCAAGAAGAAGGGTCTAATGGTATACTTCTTCCTGTTCTGTTCATGGGTTATATGGTCCTAAAAAACAGTAACTACAGAAAATGTCCATGGGTTAAAGTACAAAGAGTCGCCGTTTACCCAAAAATAAATGGCCCAACCTCCAATTTAAGTTGTCAGCCAATACATTCAAATGGATGATTGATTATAATATCATCAATGTTTAAAATCCCATACATACCTTTCTATTGTCTTCGACATAAGATCTATGAAGGTAATGAGAATACTTTTTCTTGTCTTCATCAGAGGCCAACATATCAATCATGTCTTGACCAACAGCAGCACAGCAAGATGGATCAGGACATCTAAGCATCAGGCACCCCGGACCATCATTAACTGTCGCACTAATATAACCTATGGTAGAAGATGAAATGTAGCCAGAAAAATTCATAAAAAATGTTGGTGGTAGTCAAAAAATTGAGAAGGAAATGTTATGTCAGGAAGATCAACTGCCCAGAATGTATTGGACATCTGCATATAAGTAATAAACAATGTATGCCATGCATTCAGGCACGGCAAACTACAGATTACCATCTAAACAAACAACCAAGAAGTCAAACATAAAGATTAATACTACAACCCCAATTTGTAACAGAAAAAAAAAAGGTCAGGGTTTAATTGGGTAAGATAAATAAATAAACAGCCATTTAATATTGATGAACATAAAGTTCAGACTTTGAATATTAGTAACAGTTTATTTGTAAAGGATGAAGCTAAACTAAAAGGTATTAATAGAACCGCAACCCAAAAATATGAAAATTTGAAACCTTAAAAACCACCTAACATGAAGGTAGATAAAGAACAAGAGAGAGATCAGAAGCCAAAATAGAAAAGGCATCAAAGACAAACCTCGCCAGCATGCACGGCAAAAGGGATGACCACAAGCCGCTGACACAACTTTGTCACATGAATAGGTATCAAAACAAATCCCACAAGTTAGCTGGCCAGGAAACAATCAGAGTATTATAAGTACAACACAGAAACACGAAAGCAATAAAACAAGACAATCAACTCTAAAATTTCACAACCATAGACCCAAGGCTTACTTCTCTAGCATTGGAGAACTCAACAACTGGTTTGTCCAAAAAGCCAACTGATTTCCGAACTGCATCTTCATCAGCGAACCATGCATCATGCACTTTACTAACACTCCTGAAATGACAAATTTCTTCAGAACATCAACTTGAACAGCAAATATAGCAGAGAAGCACCAAATAGTGAATTGCTTACCAGTTATAATGACGGAGTAGGATACTTGCATCTACTCTCGATATTGAAAGGACAGTAGAAACTTTTGTAATATCATCCTCCTGCTGACATTTTATATCTGCTTCCCTCAATACGGTGTAACTATGCTGAAACAGTAAACACCCAAGTTAAAATACTTACAAGATACAAAAAGAATACACCAGGGCCAATCAACCACAAAATATGAGAATTTGATAATAAATGAAAATGTAAGGCATTCTCAAAGGATCACAGTTATTGAAGAGTCAAATGTTTGCTATAATTTTGCTCAACCTGACTTTCTTAAGTGTGCATTCAGTCATGCCAAATTAGCTTGCAAGTAATCTGGAGTTGAAGACATACAACAAGTCTAATAATCCAACTTCTTATATTTCCACTGGTTGTTTGTGGATGTTCTCATACAAAATATTGTGCTTAACATCCTGTATCTTCAGATTGTACAAGCAAAGGAAGAAAAATGAGGGGGTTGCAAGGTCTGGAAACATCAAAGGAGCTGTCAACTCAACACCAAGATAAATAGACTGGCACCAGCTTAAAAGTGAATGTTTCGAATAAATTGAATCCATATCCCTTCTAAGAAACAGAAAAAGCAAAGCAATACCTTCAAAACCCTAAAACCTAGTTTCAAACCATCAGATCTATTTATGATTTTCAAGCAACTGAGTCCAGCATCAGAACTTGGCTTGATTTAGCTGATCTCTTCATTAAATTCAAATCAAAAACGAAATCAACAGAAAACTACTAATTGAAAAAAACAAAATCATTGGTTCAAATTTCCAAAATTTTCCGAGCATCCAAATGAATCATTGCAGCCAAGCTTCACACATACATTGCACCTCCACAGCATGCTACATTCATGGAAAAGTCTTTTCTGCTCTCACAATCCAATATCAATCTGTAATCAACTGTCTCATTCTATTCAATCAATTTTCCTGAGTAATCAAACTGACCTTTTCTGCTCTCACAACCCCAACACCAATCGATCGGTGAGCCACTGTCTCACTCTATTCATTAATTTCCTAAGTAACCAAACAGACTTGTGTATGAAACCCCGGCTGTCACTCTAAGTCAATTTCCTCAGCAACTAACCAAACCAACCAACACAATACTCCGTCATTTCATGAGAAAGAAGAAAGCAGAAACCATTTAAGCTTAATTAGGCTGCTTCGCATGGAAGACACATGAATAAAACGCAACCACAAGCAAAAGCATGATTTAAAAAAAAAAAAACCACAAACACTGCATATTACAATTAATTAATCAAATATAGAGGACAAATCACAAGACCACTTGATCAAGCAGGTTCTGATACTAAGTCAAGTTAGCACCAAAGAATTCATATCTTTCAAGTTCCTTATACCTACAAAGGCAAAACACCAACCCTCAATGCTTAAAAAAACAACGATATTTCTGTCCTCACTCAATTAGTCCAAATAAACATCATCAAGTACAACAATTTCTCCACAACTCGAAGCAAGAACCAAACAGAGAGCACAAGAAATGAGAAAAGCTAACAGCTTTTATCACTAAACAAAAAATCCCAAAAGAAATATAAATTAATAAACTAGATGAACAACTAAAATTGAGCAAAAAATAAACCTGCTGGCGACGGAAGGAGGCATTATCGAAATCATCATGATCAGGATCCTCCTCGATGAACCCGTAACCGTCGTCGTCGTCTTCGTCATCTTCGACGCCGTAATCCGCGGCGGCATCGTCGGAGTTGTAGTAATCGTTGTCATCGTCCATTGCCTCGCCGCTGTAGAAATCATCCTCCTCAGAATCCATGCGCCAACTCGAAAACCCTAGCGAAGGTCTTGTTTGGATGGAGAGAAAATTAAAAAGAAAAGAAAAAAAACAAAAGGAAAAAGAATTTGTCGCCCAATGAGACTCCTCTCGGCTCTCGCTTTACTTGGAATTAAGAGAATGTTTTTACTCCTCTTTTGCTTTTCAATTTCATTTGAAAAAATAATAAATAATAATTAATTAACTGAGATTTTATTGTGTGTTATTTAAGTATTTTCGAGTTGGTGGAGGGCTGGAGCCTGGCGGCCGTGTTTTGTGACTAGTGTGGGTTTGTAAGCTCAACTACTTTTCAAGTGGGAAAGTTGAAAAAGGAGCGTAAGTGGTAGGGCACTTAAGTAATTTTACCCACAAAGGTGAGTAATGAGTTTGATATTTATTTAAAAAAATTGAAGTTAATTAATTAATACTTAATGACCGAGTGATCAGGACAGTTGTTCTCTAAGTGTAAATTTTCACGAGTACAATATAAAGGTATTTAATATTAATATGGGTTAAAATTTAAGCAGAGTTTAATGATTTTTGGAGACTATAAATCTAATATACACATTTACGGAATGAAAATTTGCTTCCTCTCATTAAGGTAAATATCTATCTTGTCCACATATATGAGAGGAGAAATATTTGAATTTTTATAAGGACTCAAACTTAATAACTTATGTCTTTATTAAGAGGCATGCCTAGCATTAGACAAAGGCATTAATGGCCTAATTCCGGACTTGGAAAGCACAATTGCTGGAAGGGAAAGTTAACTATAAAAATACAAGCGTCGTATCCTTGAGAAAAGAGTTGAGTTGAGTTTTCTTCTTTTCTTTTTTTAAGAAAAAAATATCAAAAAATTATTTTCCACAAAATTAAATCCATAAAATCAGTGCAGGTTTACCTTTACTCTTCTTAAGTTGACTTGAGCCGGCTTTTAAAGAAAACAACATCCAACTTTAAATAGAAACACTTGAATGAAAAAGTTCAAATTTGTGACTATGAAATTGTCCAAGTTCATGATGATTATTAATAACTATTTGGTAAAACTATTGTTGATTGAAAAACCCCAAGGATTCTTTTGTAGAATTTCAGTCATCCAATTTTAAGAAAGCCATATCGTGTATCAAATAGTTTGATTTATTGGTCTAATTGAATAGTTATTTATTAGAGAGAAAATGATATATATGCCTCTAAAGTTTGAGGAAATGTTTATAAAGATTCCAAATTTTCAAAAAGAGACATTAAAATTCCTTTTTCGACAGGCTTGCTAACCTTCGGGCATAGTGACTAGTGATGAGGGGAGTTTCTTAAGAACCTATGGAATTAGTGACCAAAGCAGAGTCAATTCATATTAAAACCCTATTTTTAACCATTATACTTTTTGAATATAGTAATTAGAAAATTTGTTTTAAAGTTTTTTAATTAATACAACTAATATATTCTATCTAGTAGAGTAATAATGTTAAATTTACTTTTATATTTAAAATACTATTAATTTTTTAAATTGTTATATTTATTTTAATAATATTTGTATTTATTATAAAGATTTTAAATAAATCTTTAGCTTAAATAATTTTACAATTGATAAAATATCTCCCTATCAATAGTATTAAAATTATCTTTTACATAATATTAAAAATATTTTTAATTTATTTCAATATTATGCTTCTATTTATTATTAAGAATTACTTTAATATAATAAAATAGGTCAAATGTATTGTAAAATATAAAAAAAGTAAATATTAAAGTTATTTTAAATGTATATATTATTACATTTATTTTAATGTCATGCCTCTATTCATTATAAAATTTTAGGGCTGTTCTTTTAAATTTATAGAGTTAAAGGGTATTATGATTAAAAAGGGGTTTGGGCGTCCTTCATTGAAAATTTAAAAATTTGTATAATCATTTCTCTAAACCTTATGGACGTAAGCATCATTTTTTCAATATTGGAAAAAAAATAATCACACGGTTCGCTGTTTAGTGAAAACAATTATATCACCATGTATATTGTGATTACTATACTTTTAGGGTACCATATCCTAAAACCTAAACATCATTGGATTACCAAATTTTATTTCTAAGAGTACCTAGACTGTACGGTATTGCACCTTTAGAGTATCATAGTTCGACCCCACTATGTATATAAGAGAATTTTTAATATATAAATTTCTATTAATTTCTCAAAATCTTGGACTTAAAAAAAAAAAGTGAGTTTAAGGATCTAAAAGACTACTTATTTGGGCCAGCCCATGTGCCAATTGCATTAGAGTACAACTATTTGCACCCATTAACAGTCCTCATAGAATCCTTTACTCAAAATACCCCAACCATATCATTCAAAAAATACAATACTTCTAAACCCACGAAGCTTGATTCCAATACAATACTTCTAAACCCACGAAGCTTGATTCCAAAACAAGTACCCTTGGCTTACACCCCAACTCCATTTTTCACATAGAAAATGCTAATTATCAAGAAAAATGAGAGAAAGATGAGAGAATGAAGCATGTGGTGGGAGAAAAAAGAGAAAAAAAAACTGACAGTAGAGAAAGAGAAGAGACAATTCTCTCGTCCTTCTCTCATTGTTCTTGATATTTAGCAGCACTCTTTTTACATTTTCATCTTCTTTCGACTAGTTTTGGAGTCCAATTCCACATCAGATTTGTCGTTCACAATTTGAAGTCTTGAACGACAAATCTGATGGCTTCGGCTTTTGAATAATCATCATCTCGATTAAAGCTTGTACTTGTCATGGATGTTGCCATAAACAACTTCATTGGAGTTTATTATAAAAAAAAAACCATTATTAGTTATTGACATTTTGAGATTTGATCTTAAACAACAATAATAAAAGAATAAACTTGTATTAAAGAAATACGTTATAGCTTGGTTAATGAGGAATGTAAACCAATTATCGTAAAAAAAAATAGTAAATTGCTCACTTAAATTTTGGTTCCACAAAATTACTGTTATGGAGGCAAGTGATTTGATTAAAATTTAAATTTCTTTCATCAATTATTGTAAATTTAAATATAGATAAAATTGTAATTATAGGAGAGGGGTTTGATGAGGATTTTTTGAGCGTGCCTATAATGCCACTCATTCGAATAACTTTGTCAAATTATGAATCCTTCAAAACTAATAGCGGAGCTAGTGGCACGCCTCTAGAACTTTGGAAAAAACCCTCTTTTTTTTGGAAATTTACAATTTTTACCACTAATTAAATCAGTCTAGTTAAATCTTTAAGGGCTATTCAATATTGTTTTTGAATTAGTATTTTTTGAAAATAAAAATGAAAATGAAAATGGTGTTTTGCAGTTGTTATATTTTGAATTTAAATATGCGTATGATATTATTTTGTGCATCATTATTTTAAAATTAAAAATAATAATATTTGTTCAATAGAGACGATTAAAAATGATAAAAACAGTAAATATATGTTTGGTGGCACTAATTTTAAAAACAGTTTACGAAACATTTAAGTCATATTTGTAGCTAGAAAAAAAAACTGTTTAACTAATATATACACAAACATACCATAAATAAGTTAAATATAATAATTATGAAAAAAATTACATGATGATAAAGTTTTAGTATTAGTATTAATAAAAACAAGTTTTATATTGTCATTGTTTTTATACACTAGAATTAAATAATATATTACAACACATATGAATTAAAATACGGGATAAAACTTTTAACAAATTATACCAGATATGGAGTAAGCACTACCAATATACACATTGGCTATAGTCAAGCTATATGTTTTTGTAATTCCCTTTCATATTCTATTAACAGATATCATTTACTTCGTTTAGTTGATCATTTCCCAACCACGGTCTATATCATTCCATTTTCTTAAGGAAATTTGCATACGATAGTTCTTTTAGTTTTGCCGGTTCTGATCAAATCATGCTTGTCAATATTTTTTTTTTCCCATGTCATGTACATTGCCACGGATGAGTTTTGTTGTGATTTGTTGTTACGGCATCATGGACGGGGTCAAGAGAGCAGCAGTAGCAATTCAGAGAAAGCAGTAGCGGCATAGGTGAAGACGAAGCAACACCAGCAGCAAAGTTGAAGTAGCAATAGTAGCAGAAACAAATTGCAGCAGCAGCGGAGACGGAGGGCAACAGCAGCCTATTTGGGCATGGAGAGAGAGAGTAACAGCCACTGTGGTTAGATTAGCATGAAGAAGTAAGAAGAGAGAGTCGTGCACAATTAGATTGGGATAATATTTTAGGGAAGGGGAGAGCTTTTGGATTTTGTTTTGTAATTTATTTTTAAATTTAGTTTTGCAATACACAGAAAACATATTAGAGATGTTCTCACTTTTTATAACTATTAAACTATTAAAGTGAATCTAAATTACCTTTTTTGTAATTTATTTTTTGAATTCAGGCTGTCAAACATGTATTATTTTTGTACTCTCAAAATAAAAATGAAAACAAAAGCCCACAAATGGTACCGAACAGACCTTAAATCATCATTATTATACTCGTCCATGAATCTTAAACTAGTAAAAACTTTGTATAATAAATGAATTTTATTTTTATGCCATTATAAAAGGAAAAAAAAGATTATAGGATTATTTGTGGAATTAATTTTACAATGCCATTCACTCTTGTATATTATGTAAAAAATTAGGAAGGCTAATCATCTAAAATTCGATCTTTAATTCCCATTCTAATTTCTCAATATTTTCATCAGGGGTTTAATTAGACTTATTTAATCAGGGTTACAACTATAAATTAAAAAAAATTATGAGATTTTTTTTACCTTAAATTATGAGAGTTTTAAAAGGGTGCCAATATCTCCACTCTAAAACTAATTATGTAGTTCTTTTAGCGGCCGTCCAAGTATTCAACAACTTTAAAAAGTTTAAATAAACAACTATATTTTGTACCAAGCAATTTAATGATGAATTGAAGTCGAAAATGAGGCATCAAAAAGATTTTCACCGAAAATGAAGCACTGTATAAATCGAATGGTTGGAATTAGAAATATTAAACGTTAAATTTTTACTTTAAATATCTATTCCTGAATTTGAATTTTTTTTTTTTAGGGTGGAATGACGAATCTGGGATTAGCAAAATTTCCCTAATCTTGATCGGATTCGGGATCTAGCTCATTCCGCATAAGATTTGGAATAAAATTCTATTCAAATTTACTATTGAGATTGGGATTCCATGTTTGAAAATTCTGATCGGGATCTTAAATGTCCTTAAATCTAATTTTTGAAAATGTATCATAAGTGTCGATTATATTAGTATAACATGTCGTTTATAACAGACTCTACAATATATGATGAAAATACT